>JAWNMK010000124.1:0-1200000 GCA_035044105.1 Drosophila nr. perissopoda 5 BK-2023a
TTGAATAACGAAGCGTGCAAATTGAGCCGATGTCTGTTTCAATGTTCTCTCCCTGTCTCTCTGTCTGTCTGTGTTTCTATCTCTCCATTCTCGCTCTCTGTTGCTCATCTGCTGTCTGTTGTGGGTGTCTGTGCCTTGTCCTTGTCGTGGGACTGGCATAAAAACCGTTAGCCGGCGGCAGTTAACGACACATCCGTAGAGATTTATAGAGACAGGGCTGACACTCTCCAATGTCTGCGGTTAGTGTTTGTCCCCAAAGGCAACGAGTGTTACTTGTTACTCGGTTTTAAATTCGCTTAAATTCAGTGCAGCTCACACATTAACATAGTTTTTAGAAGCAGCAGCAGTAGCAGCAGCAGCAGCAGCAGAAGCAAGCAGCAGCAAGTAGCAGAAAATGCAAATGGCGTTAGAGGTTTACCAGGCTTACCAGGTGTGGAGCAGCTCTGCAATCTACAGACTACTGACAAAGCCGCAGAGGCAACCGGTTTGCCGGTTACCGTTACACGGTTTGTTTTTAATCCCGTTGCATTTGATTGTATGCAGCTGGCACAAAAAAGTAATTTAGTTCGAGTAAAGCGATAGAGGTGTGTGTGTGTGAGAGGTTCTGTTTAATTTACAGCATGTCAAAAAACACGGCCACATGTGTGTGTGTGTGTGTGTGTGTGTTTGCCTGTGTCTTTGTATGCATATAATTATTGCATTTCTGGCACGTTCGGAGACTGAAAACGAAACGATATAGAGAACATGAAACTCGACACTCGAGTGTTTGTTTTGCAAGTTGGCAAATGGCACATTTCCCTCGCTTTGCCATTGCTTTCATTATATTTTTCTTCTCCTTCTCTTTGCTGTAAGTATTTTTTAATGATACATAAACTAAAAAGATATACAACAACTATATATGCACATGCATGGGTGTGTGTGTGTGTAAGTATGGGTGTGAAGCAGTTGGCAACTCGTCTAAATTATTTACACATCCGTTTTGCATTTGCACTGTGCTTGTTTTTCCACGCATGCCCTGCACTTTTTGGTGTCTGCATTGTGGCAGCAAACCGCCGCAGGCTCTAGCCTCGTTTTCCGTTTTCTGTTTTCCGTTTACCAAGCTTTTGTGCCTCTGCCACATAATGAATGCAATTTCATTCAGCTCTCCCTCTTTGTCTCTCGCTGTATCTGTACTGCATTGAGTGGGTCGCCTTCGAGTACATTTGGCACGAGGTTTTGATTACAATATACATTAATGCATATATGAAGGGATACACATGCATATTCATTCTCGTTTACGTAAAACAACACAACAATCAAACTATGCTAATATTGTTGGTATTTAGAGCAAAAGAACATTTAATCTTGCTGGAACATTTATTAATTGGCTTAAGCAGAATATTTTAATAGACAATACGAATCAATTTGATTTACATATAAATCTTTGCTTATTATGGAAAATGGGAAAATTCAATAACTAAAAGCACAAGCCAAAATTCAGTTTCTTGCCTCTTCCTCTCAAATGAAATGCGAATAGCTGAATCACTTATTCAAGTTGTCTTCACAATATGCCTTACATTTTTCTTTTCTGCATTTTTACTTAAAAGTAATTGCAACACAGACTTTGTTGAGATTGCGATTACGGTGTGTCGACGAGTGTCGGACTAATTAAAACCGCAATAGCCGCCAAGTAGCCACAAAAAATTCAAGGATTAGCTTCGGTTGCTGTTGTTGATGCAATTAGAGGGTAGCCGGAAATATGGCCAGCCAAGGATTTGTAACGCACTTTTAGGCTAACAAATTATTTTCGCCGTCGTATTTCAACTGTTTTAGTGTTCAGTTTGCAATTGTTGTTTGCGTTGCTGTTGTAGTTGTTGTTGATGCGGTTAGTTGCAGATAAAAAACGCGTCCGACTGGCAATTGTTACGTTAGGCGCACAAACTAACACCAAAGCAAAGCGGCAACAGACAATGGCTTTAATTTAACTGTCGGAAGTGAAACACAATGCAAAATACGAGTTGAACTTACAAGCAATTTGCCTTATGCATTACCCAGGCGAACTACCATACCCATACCAAGGAGACACGCCCATTTCTCTCACACACACACACACACACAAATATCAGCAAACATACTATAAATCCTATGCCGACAAAAACGTGGCGCAGTTTCTGCACTGAATCCGAATCCTGAACGCCGTTGCACGCATAGAGAAGGTGGTGGCGGTGGAAGGGCAGGCTGTTGGGAGGACTTTGACTGGAGCTGCTGCTGCTATTGCTGCTGCTGCTGTTGAGTTGCTCCTTGTTGTTTTTTCCGCTGACTTTTGCTTTGGTATGTTCATTATTTTTATCTTTCGCAATGAATGCGAAACTACGAAACGAAACGAATCCTACAAAAAACAACAAGAAGGAAGGTGGTGGGTGGGTGGAGGTGGAATGGGGAGTGTATGGCAAGCTGGCACACAAATATGCAAAACAGTTAAAGGATTCATGGCGCTCAAATCTAGGCGTAAAGTGTGAATAACGCGTAGCAATGTGAATGAGCTGACGGCGCTTTGAGGCGCCAACCAAACCCCTAACTGAAGACCAGTCTCTCGGTCTTACGTGGCTCTGTGGTGCCCGGGAATGCAATCAGCGGAATTGTAATTTAGCGTAAAAGGAAGTTGAGCTAGCTCAAATTGAGGTTTTATTTTTTTGATTTTTGTTTTTCGTTTTCTCCGCGCACAAAAAGCAGGCTGCCTGCAAGTAAACAACTTCCGCTAGATAATAGCAAATGCCAGACGGCCAGCTAGAACCAGCTTTCTACACTGTTCTCCCTCCTGCTTGCCACTCCCAGCCAGACACATCATGTTAAATGCGCTGCAAAATTGCATTAAATACGCACGCTTGTCACTTTTTGATAAGGGAATTAAATTTTGTGGTTTAACGCTGGCGGCACACAAGGCCCCACACAAAAACAACCACACTACGTGCCCCCAAAGCTGCATCTGCTCCGGGAATATTGGCCATGCTTATGCCGCACGCTGTCAACGCTGTAAGCCAAACTGAGATGTCGAGACTGTCAACAGCATACCCTTCATTATTGCCGCTTATTGAATTTGCGCTGTTTTTAGATGAAAACAAAAGAGAAGTAGTCTTGCCACATTTTGTGACGTTATAAATAGACGGTTATAGTCGGACAGCTTCTTAACCTAATAATCAAATCTGATAAAGAGCTGTATACATAGATTAGAGAATCAACCAAACGTATTATACTTGCCTAAAAATACCAACATCTGATTCGCATTTAAGATTTTGACAATCAAATAAATAAATATTAAAACTACTGTTATATTCGGTACTATAATTTATTTTTTAAACACAACGATCAATATTGGAATGTGAAAATTAGTAACAGACTGTTTGTACCAATTTACATAACTTTTTTTAAACTTCTTCGATTAAATCTGCGCCGGGTTTTGATAAAGCTGAGCTTAAACCTCTGAGTAGAAAACTATCTTGATATGGATTTGGCGGCAGGCTGGATAATAACAATGTTCTTTGTTGAGAAATTATGGATTTCAGATGGTTGACCAGAGGATCTAGTAGAGTTTTACGCACATAGTCGGACAACAATGGTGGTTGTTTTGAGAGTTCTTTGTGGTCCTCTAAAATGCCAGAAACGGCGAGCGTTACTTGATTGGTTATGTCATCGAATTTCTGGCTGTAAAAATGCATGTCTTCTGCTTCACGAGCTGACTTTCGTACTTCTCGAATATTCTTGTTTAGTTGTGTCACTGGCTGATCATTGAAGAACTGTAGATGTGGCAGGATGAGTAAGAGTTGATTTAGTTGCTTCTCCTTAATCTTGAGCGGATTACGTTTGATGTAAAGTTCACGGAGCTGCAGTTGCTCAAAAACACGCAGTGTGTCGAGATCCTTTAGCTCGTTGTCTAACAATGAAATGCTTTGCAGCTGTCGCAGGCGATTCTCAACGCCTTCAAAGGCTGCTAAACTTGTGAGAAAGTTATTGTTAAGCACCAGAGATCGTAGATCCGGCATACATTGCTCCATAACCCCGATGGCCGCTGAGAGGCAATTGTGCTGTGCCAAAATGCAGAACTCCAACGGCATCTGACGATCTCGATGGAAACTGGCCAGGTCTAATTTGTGATTTTTTATGTCGTAGCGCTTCAGCAGCTCTAAACGCAAATTTAACAAGTAGCAATCATTAATTTCAACTTGTGGCAGTCTGTTGTTGACCCGTAGGTGCATCTTCATTGCTTTTGGTAGACGCAAACGTTGCAGTTCTACGGCCTGCCTAAATTTCCTCACATAGAACGTGCAACTGGCTTCGGCATCACTTGCTACATCCTTCTCACCCCCCACATGGAAATAGTAATGGGTGCACATGCGTAGCGATTCATTCAAAGCGTCATGTAAGTAATCTTTCAGCTGCCGATAGCATCCGTGCAGATCGCTTGTGGAGCTGTAAGCCAGCACACGATACCATCCGTACTTACTAATGCACAGAGGATCCTTGCGTGCGGCTGGCTTTTTTTTAATCGGTGTGGAAGTGCTTAGTGGAGGCGATAATTTAAATGCTGAAATCATATCTTATATGAATTGAACGCAATTTTTTTGAAATACGTTTTCAAAATATGAATAAATACATTTGAGTACTAAAACACAGCCATATCATAGACTAGATTGTATTAAATTTACACCCCTATACAAATAAATGATTGTGCATAAAAAATGTACATTGAACTCAATATTTGAAATGTTTTGCAAAAAAAGCAGTTGGATATTATGCAGCTCAATGAAAAGAGGTTGCAGTGTTTGAATTTTCATTTGCAAGTAGATTTGCATTTGCTTTTCCGGCAATTTACATAGAGAGGCAACTGCGCAGCCGGCAGTGCATAATTACCGCTATAAAGAGAAACCGCATAGTGGCTCTTGTAAGTGGGCCATAAAACAAACTTTTTTACACACAAAAGTTTTGTTGGCCCGCAGAATTAATGTGGATATGGCACGCAGCAAATGTGAGAAAGGATAACCTCAGATAGCAAACACGAGTATGTGTCTTAATGGGGTGGCAGTGGTACTTTAACTGGGAATCGGTTATGGTTGTTTCTGAAAAGGCGTTGCTGCAGTGCGGCAAAGTTAAATGAAATTATGATTAATTTGATTAATTGGCCGGCGCTCATAAATCATTAATTACATGCAGCATATTATTGGTGCCATTGAGCCGATGATCAAGGGGACATACATACATTAACCCATAGCCTAAGCCAAGGAAAATCTCACAGAGGATGGCACCCAACCACCCCAAAAGTCTCCGCAAGGCTTGACAAATGGCATTTTGTGGTGTTCCGACGTGCCGCTGAGCTTGGGCTAAATATTTTCGTAATTACATTTCCACGTAGAGTAATTAATTTTGTCTCGCTTTGGTTTTTGCCCCGCGTGCCCCTTTTTGTTGGTCTTTGCTGTTCACCGTTTTGCTGTTGACATTTGCCATTATGTGTTGCATACTCTTGTGCGCTTTTTGCTGTCGTTAAATGCCACAAAGCGTTTGCTTCACATTCGGATTAGTTGCAGGCACCCGCATTATTATTATTATTATTATTATGTTTTATTATTTGATGAGCACTTTAATAAAAACAACAACAGAGCAGCAGCACTTTCCCATATAATTTTCTAGAGCCAAATCTGTTTTACTGCCCCCAGCTGCCCCCTTGGGAACCTCACACACTCACGTAGAGCCGGACCCATAAAAACCTTTTGCTGGCTACTTAAGTCGTTTGCCATTGCCAGGTAGACCCAAAAATTGTCGTATAAATTATGCATCATGCTGGCCATAAAATAGAGACGATGGCATGTCAAATGGCAACGTGGCGTATGTGTAATTAAGCTCATAATTTAACCTCGGAAAGTTTCTTAAGGCAAGCCCAAACTAAGCTAATGATGACAGAGCTTCTACTTTAAAGTTTTACCATTTCTATACATATATGCATATTACGCTTGGGTTCCTTATTTATTATTTTAAAACAAGGAGCAGTGCTCTGGTTGAGAGACCACTCGACTCACCACAAAACTGTAATAACTTGGTCAAAATTATTATTAACAAAAGACTTTTATCAAATTTACTTTGGTTGATGAAGCTAATCAACAATACTTTTATTTTCTTTTCGAAATTTTCCTATATTAAACACAGTTATGCCATAATTAGGTTACTACCTGTTGATTTACTTAAGAATTAAAGAAATATGCAATAATATACTTTCGAAAAAACCGCTGCGTATTTAAAAAATTTTCATGAGAATATTTTGTAATGTTTAGGTGTGATTCAGCTGTATTCTGAGTGTGGATGCCTCAGAGACTCACAGTCTGTTGTCACATGTGCGACAACATAATTTGTTGTTAATGTACTCGGGAGTCGCAACTGGCACTCGTCCAGCTACTGACTGACACACACATATACACACGGACGGTAGATGACATTTTTAAAGTCCAGGCGACACATAATTAACCCAATTAGAATGTGTGTGTGTCAACGCTAAGCTAAATTTATGTGCATTTTTAATTATGCTGGAGCAAGAAGACGGCATCCTTGCTGGCCATTTGGGCTGGGCTGGGCTGGGCTGAGCTGGGCTGGGCTGGGTTGGGACCGCAAAACCAAACAACAAAACACAGCACCAAACCGAGCGAACAGAACAAACGACCTGAACCTGGACCTGGACCTGGACCAGTTGCTGCTGGTTAAATGAAAAACGTAGTAAACTGTGCGCAAAACACCTGAGGATTCACCATGGCGACCAGGCGACCAACAATGAGTGGCCAACTGGCGGCTGCTCCTCCGGCTGCTGTTTGGTTTGCAGCTTGGTTGTCTGGTTGTCTGGTTGGTTGTTATAGTCAAGCAGCTTTGCCATTTCCGGGCGTGCCTTTTGTTTGCTCGTTTACCTTTTGCATTGTTTCTCTTGTTGTTGGTTTAACTGCAGTGTGCCTTGTGACTTTTTGTGTGCTGCTGTCGCCGCAAATAAAAAGCAAAGCTGCTACTGCAGATATATAGAGAGAGAGGTAAAAGTTTTAAGCAAAATGTTGCCAAGTGTTTAACATTTTGTACGGTGTCAGTTGCTTCCTGTCTCTGTATGCGTCTGATTGTGTGTGTGTGTGTGTCTACGTGTGGGCACCTGAGGGACTTTAACACAACTGCAAATGAACTTGCCCGGTAGGCTAAGCGTGCGGATAAATGTAAATTAAACAATGTTCAAGGTGCACAAGGACTGGCACAACTTTTGTAGGCAGGTCGGCAACCGTTTTAACTGGCGTTGATTTTTGACACACTCAAGTGACCATAAAGAATGTGCTCTACGTGTGATAATGACAATTGCGGAGGTCGATTTCAATATTTTGCAACGGTATTTAAACTCAGCTAAAACTTTTTAACATCCATTGATTATCCAAACTCTTAAACTGTTTAAAAGTTGGCAAGTGATATAAAAAATATGAAGAGAGTAAAATTAAACAAATGTTAAACGTTTAATAATCTTTTTTATTTTTTTTTAATTGAAAATTATGTAAACATTATATATGTATATGTAAATATAATGTATGCATACATAAAATATAAAACATTGTAATTTATTTTCGATTCTATGGTAGTTTATAATATATCTGTCCGGTTTTTGGTTTATCTACTTCAAAAACTCATGACAACCCTCGGCTGTGTGCATTTTGTAGTGCAAAGCTTAATAATTTATTGCACCCCAACACCCGTTCGAAATTTGTTGGTCCGCTGACAAATGTGAGCATATTTTAGGGCGTTGATTTTGACTGCCAGTTGTCTGTTCACTTATGGAATTTCATTAAAAACTTACATATGCGTCCACGCTGGGGACATCCAGGCAGTCCTGTGTTCGGCTTAAAGTTACTTACTCGAGGATGCTTGCATGTGTAAGCCAAATTAAAAGCAGTCCAAGCAGACAATGGTATAAAAATTTATGAGTCCAATCTTTTTGGCAAGGAGCAAAAGTCAAAGGCCAGCCCCCAGCCCCCATTTATGGGTGTTCCGGCCAAGCCTGAAGGATTAACACGAACAGACAAATTCCACGAGGGTGTGGGGTGGCATGCCGTTTAGTTTTTTTATTTTTTTGGTTCAAGGATTATCATGCTATGCATCGCGTGCCGTTGAAATTCAAGGAGTGTGTATGTGATTTTTATCATGCAAACAGGCGGAAAATGACCCCCCCAACCCAGTTGGACAAAAAAAGTGCTAAATGAGTAAGGTAAATGAAATTACCTGACCGAACACACCTCAAAAGTGGACAAACTCATACAAGCTCTGTGTGTGTGTGTGTGTGTCCAGTTATGCGTGTGTTGGTTTTATTTCCGTTTATATTTGACGTTGTGTTGCGTGTGAGAGTGTGCAAAGTTTTATTAAAGAGCGGAAATTACAAATTTGTCCAGCGCTAATGGATTTCCATTTCAATTTGCACTGCTTTCGCCACGTCAGTTTTTTTTTAATTTATATATATTTTTTTGGGTACACACATTTTAAAGTGTTGCAAATTTCTACACGACGCGTCTGCGATGATTAGCTGCACAATTTATGCGTCCTCAAAAACGTGGCGAAAATTAAATTTTGGCTTTTCTTGTTGTCCTCGGTGGTGTCGTCGTCGTCGTCGTCGCCGTCGTCCTTGCCACAAAACGCTAACGACTACAAAATTGCAAGAAAATTACCCGTTAATGTCCAACATTTATGGCCTGGCTGGAAGACGCCGCCGAGGAAGCCACCTCCTGTCTGGGCTCCAACTTTTGCTTGGTCTGCCGGTCGAAGTAATCGCGGCTGCATTTTAGGCGAATACTTGCTTGTATATAGAAAAAAATATAATAAAAATAAGAGAGGAATAACTGGCGAAACTATTATGGCCCTTGTGCTTATTACTTGCTGACATGCAAACACTTGCGCTCTCTTTCTAGCCACTTTGGGCCATCTCACTTTAACAGCTGCTGTCGGTGCTGTCTGTGCTGATGCCAAGGACAAGGACAATGTAGCAAAAGTAAACGGCAAAAACATTTCAGGCCCTGACTTTAGATCGCGTATGTGTGGTTGGGTGTATGGGTGTGTAGCCACCATACTTTAAGGGCTCCACCTATAAAATATTTAAGATATTGTGGCATTTAATTCACGGCACACAATAAATAATAACATGACACATATCAGCCCGTAACTTATAAGCACAAATCGAAAAAGTAAATAAAATTGCTTTTCAACGAAACTTAGCGAGCCTGACACACACGTCGAGCAGTCATTAATAATGTAGGTGGATGCCACATTCAAGTGGCATTGCAACCACATCACAATGAAAATCGACAAGCCCCAGAAATCGAATCGTGTATCGGAGGTAAGCAAAGTCGGAGGAAGCTCAAGTGGAATGTCAAACGTGCCGCTTGCCACTGTCAAAGTAAATTTATGCACCCACAGCCAACCCCGCTGCTGCTTGGGCTTGGGCTTGGGCTTGGGCTTGGGTAAGGAATGCCAGGCAACTAAAAGTATTTTGTAGTTACTGGGTTCTCAATGGAACAACTTTACCACACCCTATACCTACATAAAATTTGCGGGCTGACTTTTGTGGTGTCTGCAACTAATTTCAATATCATCAAAAATTAATTTCACTAATTCGATTAGAAGCATTTCTCTATGTGATATGTTAAAGCTGCACCACTGCCGTGGTGCGTGGCCACCAGTCACCTTCCGACGGAGCTCTGAATTCATTAATTTAAGTCAGCTCCCAACTTGTCCTGGTCCAAAGCATATATTTACTACGAGATGGCAATTGCGTGTGTGTTTCGTTGGATTGCCGATAATATATGTGCATTAGCTCAATGATAGTTGGCAAGCTCATTTCGAGCAAGGCAAACTGCTTAAGAAATTGTTTCCATAAAAGTTTTTCTGCTCAAGTTCGAAAAAAAATTCAGATCAAAAAAATTTAATTTGTTAAATAACATTTGCTTTCAGAAAATCTTTGTTTTTACCATTCGAATGAATTAAATTTCTTATAAATTACATTTAAATGTATTTATGTTGGAAAAATGAGGTATTTATTCACCGTATTACTTATTTCCTTATATCCTTACTGCTGTCATATTTTCCAAGTCCCACAATTCCGCACAATTACAATTTCAAGCTATTGTCATCGTCTTGCCCCGTGGCTGTGCATTTAATTAGGTCTCGGGAATAAAACCCCCTCTTAAAAGCCGAATTACACAAAACATTTGTGAAACATTTGCGTTTTCATTTTAAAAACATGCTTACGCAAATTAAATCCCAGATAAAAGATGTGGCACTCTTTATATTTTAGTGTCTCGCTTCCTGTATGCAATGAGTACGTTTGGTTCTTCTTCTTCTTCTTCTTCTTTTTCTTCTTTTTCGCGTTTTCCCTTTTTATTTTTTTATATTTAATTTGCCTTTATGGGCGCTGACGCACCTTATTTCATTTTGAACAAACAAAGAGCGTGCAAATAAAAAAAGAATGTGGAAAATGCTCATGTGTGAAAAGGCATTCGAAGCTGAAGCTGGAATTGTAAAAAGCCAAAAATAAAGGAAGCCAAACATATCCACGTCAAACGGCAAAAGTCACGAAGTAGGGCAGAGCCAGTAGAGGTAGTCCCATCTAGTCCCCTTATCCTCTCACCTTCTCCCCCTCTCCCGCTGCAGACTGCTGGGGTAACTGAGGCAAACGTGCGCTTGGCTTTCACTAATTGTCTTTGCTGTGCGTGCGTGCGCGCTGTAAGGGAAGCGTGTGTGCGGTGTGGTGGGGCAGTGTGTGTGTGTATATTTGGGGTGTTCAGTGGTTGGGGGTTGAGGTGGTTGCATATATTTTACGGTTGTTTAGCTTCGCGTATTCAGCAGTTGCCTTTTATGGCCCTCTAAACGCCAGCCTCTCAGCCGCAAAATTTACTTAAAAATTCCAAATGAAATGTAAATTCTTGACTTGCTGTACTCATATCATTTATTTTTTTCTTTCAGATTATTGTTGAGTGCAGCTGGCCAATTATGCACTCTATTTATAAAACGGTGCAAGCTCATTATTCACTTAATGATCAAAAATTTAATTTCATAATGGCAAAGCTATGCAAAAAATGTGAGACACTTCCGTTCGGTTGACTCAACAAAAATATACTATAGCTATAGCATAAATATAGACCAGTTATCATTTACAACACTATACTCTATATATATTTATGTATATTTATATAGAAATCTATTTACGCCTGCACTTACCGCATGTCAATCAAAAATATCCAACTGTGACGAGCGCACCACAGGATTCAGTTTATGGGGATCGTTAGACTGTTTGCTTGTTTGTCATTCTTTTTACTTTGGCTCTGGGGCGAATTCCCTGTGCCAATTAAATGTCGCTTTTAGATTGTCATGCGGCTGGCCAAAGGCAAAGACATTCATATGACAATGGCGCAATGGTAATAAGGCAAAATATAGCAGACCCACAACCAGCAAGACAAGTCACTCCGACAGCCAGTCAGTCAGACGCAGGAGCTGCTTGCTCAGCGTGTGCTCGCATGTCCTGCCAAAAGTAAATTAATTGCAGACCCTTTGCCATTGCCGGGGAAAATGTTCCCATTTTCATATGGCTTCGCCTCGTGCAGCTGATGTGCAAATTAACATTACCATCAACAAGAAACCGCAATAAGAATGAGTGCCAGGCTTTGCAACTAAACTTGCGTAGATTAATCGGCCTGATTAGCCACACGCATACCGCACCCCCTCTTCCAGCACAAAACGACACAAATCTCCCACCCAGAGTCGCATCCGGCTTGCTCATTCATTATGCAATTATTTTGAATGACTCTCCTAAGTGATATTTCCGAGGAAATTTCAAGCGCACTTTTTGTTATATGGAATGCATTTCATTCTGTGGCAAACTTTTGGTCATTTGCTTAATGCCAAATGAGGTTAATGAAAAGATGTGGTTTCAGCTAGGTAACTCAATGTTTGTGAATAACTCCAAATAATTTGTGTAAGTTATAACAGTAATTAAAAAAACTATTCCATCTTGACTATATTTTTTAAGAAAAAATGTTTTCAGGTAATCTCGAATTGTAGTATTTTTTTAGAGGCCAAGACATGCTCGAGGCGACATTGCTTTTAAAAACTAATTTAGTTTAAGAGAATTCGAACATTTTCTTTTTTTTGGGATTTTTACAGACTTTTTATTTAAAAGTTAAGCTACTCACACTGCTATCGCGTTGATGTATCGCAATTCGCTATCGATCTATCGCATAGATCAGTGTTGAAGTGAGCTAAGTTAAATTCAGTGTTGTACAGTGAAGCTCAAAATCAGCTGGCTGATGAAACCTAATCTTTTGTTTTGGTTTTCTGACTCATAAATTAGTTGCAAGAAAAAGTATTGAAGGTATGACAACTTATTACTTAATATGGAGACGAATCAAGTGAATATACTGGACTTAAATGACTATTGTCTTGGTCACATATTAAAATATCTTCAAATCGAAGATCATGTGAATTTTGCAGACACCTGCATGCGATTTCGCGAGGTCTTAAGAGACTGGTCTTATGTGCTCTATCCAGAGTTTAAGATTGACGATGAAACAGATTTCAACTTGAAATTAAAATTGTTTTTTATCATTTGTGACGTTATTAAAAAGCTGTATGTGACTATTGACCCAAATAAAATGAAATTTCCCGTACCAGAGTCATTTTACAATCACATTAAAACCATGAACAATTTGGAATTCTTTGCATATAAGAATGAAGAATTTCCAATTTTGAAACGATTTAAATCACCCACAAAAGAGAAAAACCTAATGATAAATGAAACATTTAGTGCTCTCGAGCACTTGCCCAAACTGAAAAGTGTTAGTGTGAGATGCTTAAGCAGGTGAGATTAAATATGATTAAATGCATTTTCCACTTGACATGTTTAAATACCTGTCTATTATTTTTAGATTCGAGGCGCGCAACCTACTACAACTGAAAGGCCTGCACAAGATTTCGTTTAATGGTGACATCGCATCAGAGGATCTAGTTGACATTTGCAAATCGAATGAAAACTTGCGTGTTTTATGGTTACGAGTGGTTGTCGGAGAACTGAGCGACATCGTTCCTTACTGTCCGAACTTGGAGGAAATTTCTTTCCCTATGCTTAGCAGCCCTAAATCTTATGTTGCCCTTGCAGAGCTACCCAATATTAAAAAATTGGTTGTTATAAGCACAAACTCGACTTCGCCCTGCACAAAGCTTTTAGATATTTTCAATGCATTTGTTGATAGGAAACAAGGACCTCAATTACAGAGCTTAATGATGTTATCCAGTTTGGACTTTGAGGAGACCAGTAAACTAATTGAATTAAAATCTTTGCGAGAATTGCGCTGTGGATTCGAAGATGCCAGTTGCATTGATCTCTTGACGGACCTAACTGAACTTGAAGGTCTTTACATAATGCTGGGGCGATCAGACGCTGGCTCCAAGGAATGCCTGAATATACTTAATTCTTGCAGAAAACTTCAACGTCTGCATATAAACTCTAATTTATCAACAGAGTTTCTGGATAAGGCAGTGGAAGTATTAAGAAAAGTGCGCAATACCGAAAAGCAAAAGCCCTTGCAATTGTATTCAACGGGACTCATGCATTTGTGCAGCGAAGAAGAGGTAAGAGGTATGACGACAACTTATCAAGCATTATTAATAATATTATATTTATCTACACACTAGAAACTTGTTGATAATGCCTACTGTACTGTAGTGAATCACTCGGAATATCTGCGCGCCATGCCTTGGCGACTGTCGAGCTAAGATAGTCAATAGATAAAAAGTTCTAGCTTTAAGACAAATTAAAACAATTAACAAAAGTGTACTTTATGTTTGTGACAATTAATGAAATAATAAAAATAACCACCGACAGAATGCCAGGCATTGTTGACTGCTTTGTTGACGCAAATCACATTTCATTAACTTTGCAAATGTGATATTAAACAATGCCAAGAAATACGCCTCAACACTATATGTGTAGTTATGCGAAAACGATGCTTTGATGTTTTGAGAAACAATGTTTAAAATGAATTCAAAAACATCTGTTAGTTAAAATCTTAATCTGTAAATTTTATGGAATTTTTATTATGAAAACAATGATAAATTTGGAATTCTTTGCATTTCACTAAGAACAAATTGCCTTCACATTTGTTTTAATCAACGAAAATATATTATTAAGTAACGTATCTTCAATTATTCTTAAGACATGGTGCTTTAAACCCTAATCTGGTCTTACGGAGCTACAGAATATAAAAGAATTGTCATCAAAAGTTTATTTCGACTCTGCGCCAAGTTTTCAGAACTTTTAAATACATTTGTTGATAAAATAGGCAGAACTCAATTACAGAGCTTAATGGTGTTCTCAACTTTAAACTTTGAGGAAATTAGTAAAATAATTAACTTGAAATCTAGGCAAGGATTGGCTCCAAGGAATGTCAACAGAAACTCTTAATTATCAATGGAGCTTATGGATAATAATATCTTTGTTGTTGGAAGCGAAATTTACGAAACAAATAGTCGGCCACAAATATGTATATAAATTAAAATTATTTTGAAAGGCACATGAGCACTTATATAGAGGCACTGTTAAGATGAATATAATTCATAATTGCAATAGCAATGTTTTCTAATATTCTAATATTAATTTAATTTAAGACGCTAACAATCAAGTGTCAGTCAATTGTTAACTATAGTAACAGAAAGACACAACTGAGCCACATCTAACCCCCCTCGTTGGTCTTTGGACCAATGCCAGTTGCGGTTTCTGTCAAATTTTGAGAACTAAGCACTAAGTAATTAGATGCTGCAACCAAGAGCTACATCAAACAAGCACAACACGTTAAAGCAGGAACAAACAATTGTGTTGGACTTGAAGACACCCTGTACTAACATGTTGAGTGTCAACTATATTGTCCAAATCTTATTAATTTATAAATATTTACCTTTTTGGCTATATGCTTTAATTATTACCCATCCCTTGCATCATTTCCGCTTTTATAATGATCCAAAGTGTACTAAAAACAGACTTAACTGAATTAATTCTATCGAAAGCACATAAAAAATTATTTGATCGCACGCATCAGCGTTTACCAATGAATACACATATATTTTTTTTTTATCTAGAAACTTGTTTTTTTTTTGTAGTTGAATATTTTGGCAATGAACCAAAAAAGCGGCCACAGCCGAAGCAACAAAAACAACTGATTTGTACAGGTGCGAAAAGTCTGTGATCACAACGACGGAAAATCGAAGCGAATCCCCAGTTTACTGTACAGGTGATCGTGCCCTCGATGGCGCCTGTGCAGCAAGCCTTCTGGGTATTTCTTTATTCTTGTAATATTACTGTTCTTGGCTAGCTATTTATCAAATTCTGTTGCTTATTTTCTTAGCTGCCTATTGTTTATGTTTTTCTTGGCATATGTTATTTTTTAGTGTTTTTTTCGTAATTCCATTGAGTGAATTTTTAGTGTCAATTACTCTTGTAGATTTGTTAGTCTTTTGATAGTTGACTTATTTGGAATATTTATAAAATTTCTCAGAAATTTCAAATTGTAAATATTAAACACAATTCAAATAAGGGAAATTCATATGAAATAACATTAAATGTACATAATCATTTTAAACTTTAAACTTTTAGCATTTTTAGATTAAGTTTGTCAAGAATGTCCTTGGCACGTTGAATTTAAATGTGGTTAGTAAGTGGTCCACACAATTATGGGGCAATTATTGTGGTATGGCCTTTAAAAGTTCAAAAGTCAACGTTAAACAGATTGCCCAACATACGCATCGTTTTGGCCACGCCCACAGTGTGTTAAACACGCTAATTTACTGTTACATTATTTACATACACAGTCACAGACAAATACAAACACACACACACACACGAATAGGGGGGAACGATAAAACTGAAAGGTTGTCACTTTGGAGGCGTTAGGCGGTCGCTCGTTTTGTGGCGTTGTGAGGGAGACACATAATAAGAAAAACAACGAAGAATTCCATCAACGAGGCGGTGGCAACAGGGCGCATGAGCAATGTCTTTGTTGCTGGCAACATGGCACAAATAATGTTGCCAAGCAGAATACCCTTGATATTCTCTTAAAATTAATTAAAATACGATTACACCCAAGTTGAGCATCTTAAACCAATTGATATTTATGACCAAAACAAGTGAACATTAGTTTTGGTTAATTTTGAACAGAGCTACCATAAAATACACAAAATGTTGCTAGGCTGTAGAGAGTCAAAGCGAAATAGCATCCACAAAGTTTCCCGCCAATTGCAGGCCAAGCCGAAGTGTATACAAACAAACGCACACACACACGAGAACGCACATACACACAAACACGCAAATACGTACATACGCTGTAGCAACCCCGAAAAGCCGCAAAGCAAACAAGGGGGAGGGTAAAATGGTTGGGTGGGTTGCGATTGGGTTGGGTTAGGTTAGTCGTCGTCGTCGTCACCTGACGCTCTGTTGTTGTTGTTGTTGTCCTTTCATACGGTATCGGTATGGGCATCAGATCTGTAAAGCTCGAGCTGAAACCAAAAGCCGGCAACTGGCTCGAACTCCCCTCCTCCCCACAAACAACCAAGCGTCCCGTCATCCTCAATCCGCCCTGTTAGCACAGCAGAGAAATGTTATTTACATTTTGTTTTGCCGGCTTTTCTGCTTCGCCCGATGTACAACACGATGGGCATACGAACAGTGCCGATAGCGCTTCGGCTCTGCAGTCGTTTCGTGTTCGCATTGTGCCGTTAGTCTCCCAAGCGCCCGGGTCCGAATTCATTCGAATATCACATTAGTTGGCAACGGCCCTCGCGCTGACACGGACGTGTTTCTATACTCGCCTTTTTGAACAGACACTTTCTGAGGTGGTGTGTGTTTTATATTTTAAGTTATCGCGATTTGCGCCTAAAAGTGCAATTAGTGTCGCAAAATTGAGAAATTTATGCAATGAGTTAAGAAATTACCTGGGCTAGCAGGCAAACGAATTGCATACATACATACATACATATAATATATGAAAAGTGTTTAACATTTTGAAAATTCTTCTGTGGGTTTATGTTTTTCAAGTGAATTCAAAAACAGCAGCAACAGTGGCAGCAACAGCAATCAGCTGACATAAACCAAAAGGTAAACATCTAGACTAGTTTCATTAGGCCACATTGCACTGCGGCAAGAAAATAAATGAAGATTTGTCGCCCTGCCAGTGACAGAAACATATAGCGCGCATGTTAATTAAAAACAGGCGCACACAATTCAAAAACAAAAAAAAATTTCAAAAGTTTTTTTTTTTTTGTATGCGCAATGTTATTGAGGATGCCATGGCCCGATCCATCCATCACTCAATTGCCTTTTCAGTATTTTGGACTTTCTGTGTATATAAAATATATAAATATATTTATTTTTTTCAGATGGCGACATGAATAATTCTCTATTTGTTTCTGACTGATTTTTTCCTTTTTGGCTGACGCCCCTTAAGAACTGTGCATTACATTTAATTTAGAAATTTAAATTGAGAGCACATAACAAAAGAAAACAATACACATGTGTTTTAATCTTTGTTTGTTTTGGTGATTGTTATTGTATTGTGCTCCATTGCGTCAGTCTCTCAATAGCCAATACCCAATACCCAATTCCAGACACATTCGTCTGGCTGTTAGCGATAAATAATCAGCAGCCGCTTTCATTTGCGTCTGGTTCCATAAATATTTATGCAACTGGACGCACTTGTTTAAACAGCCAGCCGAACACTTCATAAGGAGTCATCTATGTCTGATCCGATCACAGTCGATCGGTCATGGTTCAATTGGTTTAGCATATCATAAACGAAATTTGTTTATGCCTTATGCAATTTACTTGGCCACGCCTCTCCAATTAAAACTTACTACTTTAGCCGGTTGGCAGGTGAATGTGAAATTATCCCTCATTGTTTTGATGTTATCAGCTGAGCCTCCTCTTCCCATGGTTATTCATATTGTTGTTGTTGCTGTTGTTGGTTAGTTGGTTTTCCTGCGGCCTGTTTTCTTGCATGTGGGCTAACAAAATAATTGACAAAACAAATCATTTACGTGGCAAAAGTTTCAGTCCCAATACCGCACCGAGTTTAACTGCACACGGCGGCAAAACACGCAACACGATGCACGACGAGTAGAGTATTTGACGACATCCAACACAAAAACAAAAGCAGCCAAACACTCACACACACACACACACAAATTTCTGGGTGGGGGCACAGAGACAAAAACTGTACTGAAATATGTATAAATAACAGCATAATAATGAGAGACAACAATATGAATTCCAATGTTGCAATCTTTGGGGGCCTGAGCAAACGGGCAGGGTTTGGCATGAATGCAATGACATTTTGTATCTAATTTGTGGCATAAACGAAATTTGCAACGAATTAAAGTACTCATAGTTTTTAACTGTCTACAGTTTGTAGATATATATACATATCAAACGGATGGAACGTATCTATTCATTATTATTTACATCCGCATAAGAGGTCTCTGTTTTTCCATTTATCCATACACATTTCGATGTTACAGCTTTACAGAAAACAGCTCTCATTCATCCAAAATAATAATAATATTTATTTTCACGTTTCCTAGTTTAATAATAATAAATAATAATTAACAATAAATCAATTCGTTGAAATGTACAGTTCTTCTTCACAAGAACAGCATCCAATTAGAGCACAGTCAATATAAAGACATTCCAGGATTTGAATTTCACTTGAATTTTGTGCTTCAACTAAATGTTTATATGTAAATTTTATATTCATTTTTAGATATATATATATAGATGTGTGTGTGTATTTGATTAATGGTTAATAAAATTAATTGCCTGTTATATGTTTAGTTTTATGTTAGTTTCCGGTTAAAGAGACTTGATGACTTTGAGTTCTTTTAAATAAGTTGTCTGTGAAACATATGTTGAAGTGAACGTTGAAGTGTGCTCCAGCGTTTTGGCTATAAATCTGGTTGTCTGACGCCTTATACGCATCAAGTGCTAAATGGATTGTAAACAGTCATATTAAAATTAGACAATTAGCTACATTAATAATACTTATGTTACTCCAGAGTTGAAGAACCCAAACGTATTGTGCTGATTCAATAGAAAATATGTGTGTATGTGTGTATACATACATATACAAATTTAACCGCAGTTTAAATGATATAACCGCAAAACACCACAAATTTGCCGCCTGTGGCTGGAAATGTCAAGGGTGTTTATTTGGTTTGCGGCTCACAGTCGATTGCCTGATTTACACACACACACACACACACACCCAATAGGCGACATGTTAACACGTTAACAAGTTGTTAAACACACACAATTTTTACAGCCTATTTTGTATGAAAATCCCAACATTTATTGCTATTAGTTTTCGGTTATTGGCCGCGCCACGTTGTTAGTGCCGATGAATTGCAGCGATACGGCATGGGAACCCAGACGAAGTGATCCCCAATTCCTCGTCCTCCTGCTTTGTTCGTATGGGGTGACGTTAGGGCCATCAAATGGGTCTGGTCCTGACAAATGTCAGCTCAAGTACCGCCTCCCCGCCGCTTCACGAGGTTTGTTTATTAAAGTCGAATTGCGCCTTATTGGACACACGCTATAGGCGCCTAACAGCAGGCAATAGTTTTTATGGCAGTCCCATTTCTGTAATATAATAAAAATAATAATCTCCACATAAACGTATTAGTGCAAATTTTCCATCATAAGTTATAAGCAAAGGGAATCTTTTAAGGATGTCAGCAATCTATCCGTTGTGCCAAAATGGTCTTGAAAGATTTAGGGCTTATGGAAAAATATTAAGATATATCAAAATGTTTTAAAATGGTTTTTAATGTAACAACTGACTTAAATTATTTAAATATTTGTACAATCTTGAAACTACTTTACATCTTAAAGAAATGGTGGCTGCGCTAGCTACTTTTTTGGTGTCCTCGAGAGCATGTGTTTCGTGGATTGAACAAATAAATAATTTACACAGTTTATATATTTTCACAATAGTTTATGACGTCGAGTAGGGCGTAAAAAACTTTATGGCTTTTTATTTGCGTTTGTGAAAATGCTACAAAGTTAAGGAAATAAGGCGGCCCGTTATGGCCTTTGAGTCTGTCCTTTAGCCAATCAAGTTTTCTTCGCTCATTCTCCTCTGTTCGCTGTTTATTTGTGCGGGTATAATTTATATATTTCTAGTCTGGTTAGCAGCTTTTGCACGCTTGATAGTCCAATTTTGTTACGATAATATAAAAATTTCAACGGCTATAATTACCTAAAATTTGTTCACACACCAGAAGCAGAAGACTGAATCGGAAATCTAGAAAAATTAATAAAATATGTGAAAAATCTCCGCAAAATTACCTGCACATTTTTGTGCAATTACAGCATTAGCCAAACCCACCGCCTCCACCTGCCACTGACCCAAAGACTGAAATTGCAGCAGCTGAAGCAGCAGCAGCAACATCATCATCAAAGCACCCGGTGTATTAACTTTTCAGGCTAAACAGGCCAAAAATTGTAGCTATTAAAATCAAAATTTGTGTTTATGTGGTGTGAGGTAAGAGGGTGTCGGATGGAAAATTCCAAGCATATCAAAACCATTTGGGCCACAATTGCATCGGAATCGCAATTGCGTTTCAACGCAGGTGCCGAGATGCTGGCTAATTTATGAGCTGTGTGCATTGTGGCTAGATGTTACGGTAAATTGCCACTTTGAATTAAACAATATGCCCACACCAACACCAACACGCAGATGATTTCCTATGCCCTCTTCTCCCCACTCCTCCCCACCACCCCACCGCAAGGTCGTTAAGGGAAGACAGAGGCACAAAGGGTGCCAATAGTCATGCTCCAATTGGCAGCAATGGGAAATTAATCCAATCGCTTAAGAGCGGCTCATTGAAACCGAGTTAAAACACAGTTAATTCTGTGCCAATTACTGGTTTTGTCATTTGTACGGCTTTCAAACGATTAAAAGTGTTGAAAATAGCTGGAAAAAGAACGGTTGAAAGTTGTTGCAGGTAAATGTGCTAATGAATGTTTCAAATGCATCTCAAAGATATTCATCGAATTGATTTGTTTGATTCATTTTGTCTATAACTAGATATCCGCTGAGACTTTGATCTTTGTGCAATAATCACAAATAATGCAAGCATCCAACAAGATACAACCTTAACAAGAATCCAAAAAATCCCCATAAATTTGCCAAATGAATTTCACTTTTACGTAAAGCACTCGCGTATTAAATGCCTCAATACAGAAATACCGCATATAAATAAATTATTATCTGATTGATGTTTTAACGTCAGGAAATGATTTGCCAATGGCGTGAAATTTACTCTCACTACTTTTGTAGTTGTTCATTCCGTAATTCTTGCGGGCAGTGCACATGGCGTACATTGTTGGGGGTTTACGTGTTTGGTTCCATGTGCCATGGATTTGTATTGAGTTTTGTTTTTTTTTTGTTGTTTTTTTATTGATCGGAGTGTGAGCCACTTCAGTGGGAGTGGAGCAAAGCGTATCGAAATAATTAGCAACTAACTGCCAATGTTAGGTCATAAATTCAACGCTGACATTTCATGTCAAGGCTCAACGGCGAATCGATTGATAAATTAATCAAAATTAGGCCTTGAGAGTGCATAATAAATGCTTATAGCATTCGTATAACAACAACGGAAACCCTTAGTTCTTAGTCCTGCCAGCGACTGGCGTGTCTCAGTGGAAAATTTTCAATTTCAACTGCAATTTAAACGTCCATCAATAACCAGCTGAAGGCAGAAGGCAGAAGGCAGTCGGCGATTCCAAACGGGCAAATCGCCAACAAAACGTTAAAGCACAGATTAAACTTCCGTCGCGTATTTGTTGCTGGCCATATTTCATGCTTTGTATATTCTACTGCTACAACCAAAGCCAAGAAATGAACTCCGTCTGACAACGAAGCCACTTAAGCCAACTTGGAGGCATCGCGCTGAGCACCCCAGACGCAGGATCTAGTTGTCCTGGGCGGGTGCGACTGACAAATGAAGACTGACATTTACAAAACAGCTGAAAAACAAAACCAAATCATTCTCGCACAACTTGTCACGACAGTTGAGTTTTTAAAAGCAACTTGTTGTCATAAGGCCGCGACAGTTTACATTTTTTTGTATACTGCAGATTTTTGCTGTTGCTGGATGTTTGGAGCAGCTTGGGTGGCTGGGGGCTTGTATTGTTGTATACGTGAAAGATTTAAAATAAAACCACTTAGCGGCAGCTTCATTTTTCGACAATTGCTAGAGCCTTCACATAGCGTGATAAAGTGTCCTTAGAGGATTTCACGCGAAGGGTGTAGAGGATTTTGTGAAAATTGTGTCATATGCAGAATACTTACATTTGTGACACTTGAAAATTAAAAAGGCTCTTCGAATTAACATATTAAGTCAATTATCGTATATATTAAAATAATAGTCAATTGAAATGATTCAAATAGTTAGCATAAATATATGTTAGATATGTTGCCCGATTATTGTTATTATAGTTTTATACATACGCACTTAATTTGTTTATCTCTTGACGCAATTCAAACAACTAATTTTAGTTAGCGGACTCGTTAAATAATTGGCTTAGCTAGTTTCGAGTGCTTATTTAATGAATTCTAGCTAATCAAATTGATCGAATTTTATCCCATGGGTTTTTCCCGTTCCTATTGTGTTCATTGTGTATTTATTTATTTACAATTTAATATAAATAAAACTTGGATGGTTGCGAAATGTGTGGCTAATTTAAATATTTACAAACAGCCAAGCACAGATATGAATAAGAGAAAAATACTTGAACTGTGTTACAAAAACAACAATTAGAATCGTGTCGGCGGGGCAGGCACGAAAATAGCAAACATCAACAACGAAAATAAAGAAAATTGTTTTTCTATGTGTACTTTACGTGGACTCTTTATCCACCTGCGGCGCGTCCAAGTGGTTCATCATCATCATCATTATTTTTGTGGCTGTCCATTTCAATATAATTTATATGTATTTTTAGCGTAATTTTCATTATTAACTAAAAAACTGTCAGTTAAACACACGCACACAAAAACCTGCCTGCACACCTGCAAAAAAAAAAAAAAAACAAAAAAAAGAGAAGAAAATCAGAATATGCAATGAGGCAGAGATTTGAATGTCAGGCTGGCAAGTTTTTCAGCTCGGGGCGCCTTTGTCTGGGCACCGAGTGTGAGCGGAAATTTCTGTGCAGTATTGGGTAGTTGTCAAATGGCGCAACAAGTTGCCCGTAGTTGGCAACAAAGTGGCGGAAACGTATCGCTGTCGTTGTCGGCGTCTCTGCTGACGTCTGCCAGACGCTTGAATTAAAGTTTTTCTTCTTTTTTTATGCTATCATCGAGGGCCGCCTATAAATTTATGAAATGAATTTTTAAACGAAACTTTAAAACTTTTTTATTGCCATGAGAGTTGCTGGAACTGCTGCTGCAACTCCTGATGCTAGTTGCATCCTAATTGTGGCAAAGTTTCGCACACGCGTCATATCCTGAAGTCGAATCTGATAGTGTGGCAGCTGGAAGGCTGTCTGTGTTTGGTGAGCCTCCTGCCGCATGGCTGTCGTTGTCCCTGTCGCTGTTCATTGACTTTGGCAGCAGCAACAACGGCCAGGACATCGTTGCACAGAAAGCACACACACCACACCACACCACAGCATACCACACACACTCACAACTGGAGTGAAACGCAGTGTGACTTTGTTTTTAATACACTCCAGTGGCCGTTGCATCGATCGCCCGGACAAACAAGGCGCCTGTCTGCCACGAGAGCCGCAGTTCATTACTCCTCCAGCCAGCATGTCCTGTGGAGAGCCCGTACTGACTTTTCATGCTCATATTTTGCACACACGCCACGCAATACGCGCCGTGCTATCCTTTGGCTAACTTGAAGCCATGACAAAGATTATCAATAACCAAGCAAAAAGCAAAAGCGACAAGCGAGCTGTCCATTGTGACTGCAACGGATATTGGCCACGCTTGAAATTTTGTTGTCGTCAGCCCTAATCCAATATTCGTCATCCACATCAATATCAATAGCCATTGCAATCGCCTAGTCACATTTGGTTTATGTTTTGCTCATCGGGTACCCCTTAAATTGTTATTACCATATTTAGCTGGGGCACAGAGTCCCCAGACAACCCTTTAGCTCCGCCAATCAGTCCCAAAATTCCCACAAAAGTTTAATTGAATTGAAACAAAAAAGCCGCCGATATGAATGCTCTTTCAGAGCGATAGGATACTATGTCTTGAATATATGTTTTGTTCTGTATTTTATTTATTGATCATTTTTAGTTTATTTACCTTAATAGTACAAGTTTCATTTGAGTTATTAATTTAATGATTTTATTGTTCCTGGAATCAGATTTGTAATGTCATCAAAAATGCGCTCATATATCAAATATAATTTTATTTCACGATCAGGCACAGCCAACTTAACAAGCCGCTTTTGGCGTTGCCAGATCGCTAGCAATTTTGTAAAAATATTTTATTTAAATGCAAACCAAACAATAATGCTGCGTTGACTTTGCACTCTGTGAGAGTAGTGTCTGGCGAAAGAAGGCGTCTGTTTTATGTTAGAATTTGGAGGACATAAGCAAATTCTGTGTGCGGCTGGGATGTTTGGCATTTTGGTTGTTTGCAGCAGCCACAGGCCGCATCGTCATAATTTGCCAAAGCCGCTGTGGCAGGAAGCTGCCGCTGAAAAATATGTAGACACAAGTAGCCATAACTGGCAGTAGCATGTCTTGGGGAGGCGTGGAAAAGGGAGGGGGGTGGGGGCAACCATGTCATATCCTGTTGACAAGGTGGGTCGCATTGCCTTTGTCTCTGCGCTGGTTGCTGCATCTGGCAGTGGCACGGCGGAAGTGTGAAATATTTTTACCTGCTTCAAATGGAATTTTTTCGTTGGAGCATCTTTTATTGGCATTTTCGCCAGCAAATTTTGTGGACAGACTATGAAAATGCTACAAATTGCGTTCTACACTTGCGGCCCAGCAATTTCGTATTAAATTTCTCATTTTATCCAGTTCACTTTTCGTACATTTTCGCTGAAAATTGCTGTTGCATTTTGTGGTGTGCGCACTGCGTATAATTGATTTAGCCAAATTGTTAAACGAATCAAAGCTGGCAAATTGTGCGTGCGGCCAGTACCAAAAACAGTTGTCCTGCACTGCACTGCAGAAGAAAAAAAGGACACTGACCAGCAACTCTCGCAGACTGTAGGGGGGATGGGGCAGCCTTTTCATTTTGTTGCCGCACACGTTGCATAAATTTGTTGGCTAGTATTTTGCATAATTATGCGACAGTTGTCAATGAATTTGCATGCATTTGCAGTTTAGGTTTGGGACCAAATTTGCACCACTGATTTCAATTGATGGAGATTTCCCGAAACTGCAACATATTAACCAAAATTCAATTACTAATTAGAACAATGCATGCACCCAAAAACATTGCATTGAGTACTACTTTAACAAATTTACTATTTCTGTATATGTTGCAACTTAAAAGATTAATCTATAAAGAATTATTTGTCCGTCACCAATTTTCTTAGCTCTATTTACTTTCTGATTTATATTTTAATGGCATTATTTTTTTGGTTTTCTGCCAATTTACTCATTCGATGAACCGATGGATGAAAAGGTATTTGGGGTCGTACATTTCCCCTAATTAAGTAAGTGCTAAAACTTTTGAATGGATGTTGTCGACGTTATGTTGTATTCAACCCATTGATGAACCGACAATGTTGCATGAAAAACACGAAAATTGCAACAAATAATTGCTGTAAATTCCAAGCCTGTCAGCGAAGACAACACAATTTAGCGGCATTTTTATTACGGATATTATTTTGTGTGTGTGCCAAAGC
Organism: Drosophila nr. perissopoda 5 BK-2023a; assembly: GCA_035044105.1. Classification (NCBI taxonomy): domain Eukaryota; kingdom Metazoa; phylum Arthropoda; class Insecta; order Diptera; family Drosophilidae; genus Drosophila; species Drosophila nr. perissopoda 5 BK-2023a. Next base: position 25,939 of record JAWNMK010000124.1, read on the forward strand.
AACATGTCGTAGTTGTTCTATATATATGTTTGTTTAGCTAATTAAACAACTAAACAGCCCAAACAAAAAAAGAGAAAAAAAATGAAATAATGCTAGATACAATTTCTATAGCACGTTGAGCCCAATTTCTGGCCCACAACTTTGCCAGCAATTGGGCGCTGCATTTTAGCTGTTGACGCTTTGAAATTTGGGTCAATTATGCGATTTGTCGCGCCACAGACGACGCACATCCATCAGTTCGCCTTACGCACATACATATGTCACTGGCATTGAATTGCTTTTGGGGGGGTGTAGGGGGAGGGAGGGCTGAGGCTCTCCTGTCTTTGCCAGATGCACAGCAGGTTGCGTTTGCCGTAATTATTTGTCAAATTCACACACAGTGAAAATGGCCACTAACGAGCAACAGGCAGCTAAACAGATAGTGGAACAGACCAGCCACCTCCCACAACCTCTAACCCACACCCACAGACACCCAATTGGCAATCAATCAACTGTAATGACGTTTCACTCATAATGACCCTGTATAGAAATATATATATATATTATATATATATATATATATATCTGCATATTGTAGCTGATTGGGCAGGTGTATTCCGACATCCGCTCAACGTAACGGAAGTCTTTATAATTATATTTGTTGACAAATAAATCTAATGATGCACAAAATAACCAAGATAAGATTAGAGCTGAACTAACGCATATAATTCCATATAGCACCCGAAAATATGCAACTAAATTTGCTGACCTATGGCAAAACTATATACATTATATAGTATATATGCAATGATTATTCTGACATAAAATATAAAAAAAATGACACAGCAGTTGGTGTTTTTTTTTGTATGTACAATTTTTATTTATGTTTTATTATATTTGTAACAGTAAATTATGTGTTAATATAAATAAATTGCGTGTTTCTTTCTCCTTTTTTCTTTTTTGTATATCGATATCAAAATGGGGTAGTTTATTAAACACATAGACAAAAGCACAGTTTGGCAAAAGTTGATGCATTTAATTAATGTTTGTCTCTATGTGTGTGTTGTTTGCTTATTATGTATTTAGTATACATTAACATCATTAAATAAATAATATTAAAAAAAACACTATGCGCATTTAAGGCACAAAATGCATTCAAAATACATAAAATGATTATTGTCTACAACTATTTGCCTTTTTTATTGCACTCTGCATACATACTTATCATTCAGTTATTTAGTACAAATTAAAAGCAATTTTATAGTGCCATTTTTTATGCATTATGGAGGGGAAGTCTGGGATATTTATAGGTATGTGCCAAATAATTATTGCTCAGACCGATAAGCGGTTGCTGTTACTGTTATCTGTGTATTGCTTTTTTGCTAAGTTTCAAATCATTCTAGATTTATTTACAAATAATTATAGCTTTTTCTTTTTATTTTTCTACTTCAATTTTCATAGAAATTCTAAACGCATTTGTCATACAATAATCATGCATATGGTTTATATAGCTGTGCTCGCCTTGTATTTTCTGGAGGAAATTCGAAATGAAGTCTAAAGTTGTGATTTGAAAACCCTATGAAAACCTATCAAATTGCTTAACTTAAGTCATTGAATTTTGAATTTCAAGTACATAACACTGCTATATATTTGTCATTATTAATAATTTTGCATATAGAAATTTATAGCTTTTATTTCTCAAAATTGAAATCACTTCTGAAACTAGAGCGTTATAATTCACCCACGGCCACTGTATATGTATTTATATATGTGTGTGTGTCTGTGTGTGTACGAGTGTATGTGTGTTTATTTATGTATATTATATCAAGTTGTCGAGTGTGGCCCCTCATATGACGCTCACGTTTACAAATTTAATGCGTTGCCCCCCCACACACACACACACACACATAACACCAAGAACAACAACAAGAAAAACAAGAAGAATACTTTGCTTTTGTGCGTGACGAATCATTACTCGCTTCCTCTTTCTCCCTCTCTCTCTCTCTCTCTGCCTTTCTGCTGCACGCACACAAAAAACTGTAACTGTAACTAAAGCGATTGAATATTTTTTGCAAACTTTCTGCGCTCTGTTACCGCTCCCTCTCCCTCTCTCGCTCACTCTCGCTGTTTCTCTCTCAGAGAAAAACAATTTTGAATTGTGCAATATTTTAGAGAATCATACAGCCGCGCTTGTGCGGCCGACGACTAGGCGGACAAAGTACCGAGCGTATTGCCTCATCGAAGACAGTCTTCAGTCCCTTTTGGGTGAGAGCCGAGCATTCTAGATATTTAACCGCGGCAATCTCCTTGGCCATTGCCAGTCCTTGCGGATAGGTGATGGGTGTCAGTTTCTTATCCTTGAGTTTCTCAATCGTTGGCTTATCATCGCGCAAATCGAGCTTGGTGCCAACGAGTATTATAGGCACATTGCTGCAATGATGACGAACCTCGGGAAACCATTTGGCGCGCACATTCTCAAACGAGGCGGGATTCACCAGCGAGAAGCAGATGAGGAACACATCAGTTTGTGGATACGATAAGGGACGCAAACGATCGTAATCCTCCTGTCCGGCCGTATCCCATAATCCCAAATTAATCGGTTTGGCGTCGACCATCACATTTGCCGAATAATTATCGAATACGGTGGGAATATATTCGCCGGGAAAGGCATTTGTCGTATAACTGATCAGCAGGCAAGTTTTACCCACGGCTCCGTCGCCAACAACAACACATTTGATTGCCTGCATGACGTCGTCTCTTGTTGTTGCTTTAGTTTCTTTGTGGGTTGTTTAATAAATTTACACTCAGCAGTGCGAGAGGGCCAGCGAATTCAACAAGTTTTTTTTTTGGCGATTATACAACTTAATATTTTTGTATTGTTTGCTCACGCATTCAAACACACACACTCTCAGTACTTTTGTGATATTAGATTTGCACTTAATCTTTAATTTTTTTGCCCTTTTTTCGTGTCACTTGTTTTATTTTTTTTGTAATTAAGTTTGTTAGTGAAATTTTTGCACGAGCGAGCAGAAATAAAAACACACCCAAACGCTGTGAAATCGACGCTGTCACTGAGCAAAGCAGAGAGCATAAAACCGAAGAAAAAAAATTGTGTGTGTTGCTTTTCTGCTTAACAGCTGCACTCGAATGCTAGTCATCTCGCTTGCGCCTGCATGAATTAACCAACTGCGCAAAGTATGCCGCGCACGCTCCCACACAAAACGGCAGCAACAGCACCAAGCAACAGTCGCGTCTCGCGCAGTGTGCCCGATCGCTGCGTGAGTCATGCAGCGACAAAGAGAGTGAGTGTGTGAGTGAGAGAGAGAGATTGCCATGCTCTTTATTTAGCGCTGAGCGCGTTCAGTTGACCTTGCTTTGGTCTTATTTGATGAGGTTTTTCTTCGAAATTTGTGCGCCGCTTTCCATGACTTTATTGTTGTTGTTGGCTGACAGTTTTAATGGACCACAAAAACAGATCCGACAATCGACAGCGGCGCTCTTGCTGTGGCTACTACCATGGTAACCAAAACGAAAACAAAAACCAAAAACCAAAATCCGAAGCCAAAACCGAAAGTCCCAAAAAGCGCCAACCCAAAATCCGCATCCGTGTCGGCCCAAAAGCGATAGGCCCAAAAAATGCCAATGCAAATGCAAAAGCGCTGTTTCCATGCGCTGTTTCCACATCTCCAACTACGCCCCCGCCCACCCTCGAGCGCTGCATTTTTGCATATGAAAATTATTAAAGTGGCGCGCAAAATTCAAAAATTGCACGCAATTTAACACCATCAGCAACTTGAAATATAAATATTTTTACACAGTTGAAGTTAATTTCTTCTGGCGCCGTAAATGGGTAGTTTATAATAAATTGGCATAAATATATTAAGTGGATAATGGAATTGGTAATGCGACAGTATTTACAACAATTAAATCAGCAATGCAATTGTTCAAGTGGCATATAAAATCAGTGTGTGATTTATCAATGGGTAGTACTTTTTTTGTTTCTTAATTTTAGATATGACATTTAATACGATTAAATCGGATATATATTTTGATAATTCCATTTTTAAATTTTCCATTTTATTTTTAATTAGGGAACTTTGCTGTCCAACGTACTGCAAACATTTTCCTTTATTCAATTGGTTTTTCATTCTGAAAATAATTAAAGTAAAGGAGTGAAATATCTGACAGCAAATGCAACAATTATTTGATTGCTGTGGCAGTCGTTGCCTCCTAATTGCCAAAGTGAAATATATACGAAATATGAGTTTACAACACACACACACACACACACACTCGCTCCCACACATGCCGCTGCCACGCCCACAAGTTGTCACATCAGGAGCCATTACGAAGTGTGTGTTAAGGGAGATGGAGTTCAGAGTTATTCATAATTGTTGTTGCTGCAACAAAAGTGGCAGAGAAATGCATAACAAACTGAAAAATATGCACGCCATTTTTATTGCCACACCAGACGGCCAACACACACTCGCACACTCGCACACACACATGCACACATGCACACAATGATATTGTGGGTCTGTAATGAATGAATGCGCAGCTAAAGAGCCGCAGCCTGCTGCTGCCGATGTCGACCCCAAAAACAAATATAAGCCGCATGACTGCTGACCAATAATAAATTTAACACTTTAACTGCTGTGTAAACAACTGAATAAATCGCAGCTTCGAACGGTAATGCGACTATATATTGCGTGAGTTCCTAACGACATAATCGCCTTAAGTTCCAACCCTCGAAATCGCCCAAAGTTGTCCAAACTGAGAGAAGAGTAGATATTTTACTTTAAGATCAGATAAAGCTTAATGGATGAAGATTGAAGATTCTTTAATTTCTTACTTAAAAACATTTTGCATGGGAAACTTAAGAATGAATATAGTTTTAGCCATATGTATACCTCTAAGATGCACATTGAAAACTGTTAATCCTGTAAATGTAAAAAAAAATACATAAAGTAAATAAAAAAGAATGCAACTGTAGTTTGTTATTTGACCAAAGCTTTAAATTGAACTTCGTAATGAATAATTGTAAAATTTGTTTAACACTTTTGCAAATTAAATTTGTTTAATGAGTAGCGCAATAAAACGCATTTACTGTCAAGTGATAAAATGTCATTTCACTTTGGCTGCCTCCAGTTTTATTATTTTCATATATATGTTACAGATATTTCATTTATACATATACATATATGTATATATATATATATATGCCACATGTCGCCGGCGATGTGAGCGCGCCCTTCTCTCCCGGCCACCATTTTGGCTGCTGCCTGTTGACATGCAGCAATTATTAACTTTTATGCGGCTGCTGCCATGACGCCGTGTGTTTGTTATTAATTTCTTGTTATTTATGCAAATAGTTGGCACTTAATACGCTTGCACACATTTTTCGTTTTTTTTGGCTGTAAATCGCTTTGCGCATTACAATAAATTAACAGCAATAGCAACACACATGCAACAACAATGACCCAACACGTTTCATGCTTATCGACAACGTCGCAGCTCTTATCGAGCGCATCTCTGGAATTTAAAAAAAAAAAAAACTATGTTGCATACCGTGAGGCGTCCCGGCACTTTGACTCTTTCGCTTCCATAAACTGTGTTGAGTTATCGCTGGCAGACGTGAAGTCATCTCTGAATGCTGACCATAAAAATTCCTCGCTAAAGGCAGCCAACGAGTGCTTCTATAGTTTTAGCATCTGTTTGGTTTGCTGGGGGTCACGTCTGTCTGTCTGTCTGTCTGTCCGTCTGTCTGTTTGACTGCTTATGAATAAAGTTGTTTGGCTGGCATGCCTGTTAATACACACACATGTACACACATACGTACACACATCTATATATATACATATGCTTTCCACCCATCGACATCACCATCATCATCATCTTCGTATCCGCCATCCCCATTCAATTGGGGTTATTTGTCGCTCTATCTGGCACGGTCTTGTGCTTCGCTTTGTTGACTTTTTGGCTTTCAATGGCCACAACGTCTATTCAATTTTTTGTATGTCCCTATTAGAGCCAAACACTCACCCCACCAGCCCAGCTCGGACCCAACCCAGTCACCCCTCGAGCGATTTGAAATGAAAAGTTAGCTGCCATATTAACAGACATACGTGGTATAAAAAAAAGGAAAAAATAAAAGATAAGAAAAGGAAACAAAAATGATATGTTAGGCAGTAAATAGCAACAAGGCTCGGTGACGAAATATGTCCTTTGACATTTGATCGCACGCCAGCAACAACTGATAATCCTGGCCAGAGCCAGAGTCGGTGTCAGCGTTGCAGTCACATTCAGAGATGGAGGGGTGAAACTGGCTTTTCAACAGCTTTCGGCCTGCTTAATGGCCTGCTGCATTATTTAGCACGTCGCAAGCCAATAAAATGTCTTTAAAATACGGTCCCGTTAAGTTGTTGACTTTGAGCCGTTGCGCATTAAGCATACTGATATCCAACTATAGCCAAGGATACCAACAAGTAATTACACTTTCTTAAAAGAAGAATATATTAAGGCTCTTACGTGGATTGCCCCGAGGACTAAGAATTGACTTTGGTATCGCTTAAGCACTTAAATATGTAAATTAATATACAGCTACATTTATTTACATACATATTTTATGGACTATAATTAAGTTGAATAGTATAATATATACTGAAAAACACCCGAAAATTAAATGTAGCAGTCAAAACGAAATTAAGAATGTAATCTTAGAACTAACATTTTTTTGTTTTAATTTTAGCTCTTCTTAGATAAAACAAATGTTCCATTGTCATTATAATTTCAATTTTTAATTGAATGCACACTAAAAGCAAATAGCTCTATCGTATCAATAGCTGAGTTGCTGTTGGGAAAAACTTCAGATAATTTCCATTTAAAGAGTTTTTAGAATTCGATACACAAATGTTGGTTAACACTCAATTATAAAGCTGGCACATGTGCATTTGCTGAGCTCTTGAATTTGGGCTTTTCAAGTTTTAGTCGTGAGGACTTTTACTTTACTCTGGCATCTTAATTTACTTTTGCACTCAGGCAGCTGGAAAAAGAAGTGCAGGCTTTGGCCTAAAACAACTGCAATGCGAGGGGAATATGATGAATGAGGGGAGGGGGAAAGCAGCGCAGGGGTGCAAAGAATTGCGGCAATTTCCTGCGCAATTTCTTGTGGCTGAACTTGCCTGGCTTCGTCGGCCTCATCGTCGTATGTTAACAGGCCAGACGCCCACACATACATATGAACTTCGTCCTATTTTTTTTTTTAGCTGGCGCTCAGCAGTGCAGTTAATTATAATTAAGACGAGTTAACTAACCACTTGCCAGACACTTGAAAAGTGCTAAAGGGGGGATCTGCGGGAGGCAACGGGGGACTACCAGCAGCAGCATCTTTTTGTGGGGTGCAATTTAAATCTTGTCGTTGTTATTTGTTGGCTTTAATTAAAGCTGCGTTCATTAAAACGATTGTTGGCTGCGCCCAAAAAGTAGGCCACAAAAAGTGTTGCATATTCAAATGGGGAAGGAGGCAACCACAGCCACAACAACAACAACGCTCGACGGTTATTCAATACGGCTTTGGATTTGTCCTGGCTGCTGTTGTATCAATGCAACAATGGAGCATGTTAGCCGTCAAGGAAGCTGCGAGCTGTTATGCAAAGCCGCCAGCGGCGACGTGCCTTCATTTGCAAGGACAATGCGACACAACGAGGCAAACGAGGATGTCTGACAAAACAACACAAAAAAAAAACAGAAAAGGAAAAAAAGAAATACACATTGAAAGCGTCGAATGAATGAAACGGCTGACTGAGCGCAGGCAGGACACGCTGGATGACAGTACAGTAGCGACAGGAATGCTATTATAATAAATAAAACGCCTTTCACTCATAACTGCCGCACAATGCACAAACCAAAGCACTGAATAACTCTTATATATCTATCTGTATCTGTATATATGTATGTGTATATGTGTATTTGTATCTCTGTTTGATTTAAGCAGCGCAGCAAACAATGCAAACACTTTTAATATGGCTGATGGCAAGCACTTTCCATCGATGGCTTTAATCAGCTGCCTGCTGAAGTTTATCATAAGGTGCACCTTCTTCTGCAATTAAAGCCAACTGCTGCCGCCCATAAATATGCAATAAATATGTAGACACACTCACACATATTTACACCCACTTATGTGCTCCGAGGCTATTGCATAAAAATCACATTAACAATTTGCTACTACAAGAGTATTTTATTTTTATTGCTGCCTGTTTTATTTTTATATCATACTATGCAAAGAAGCACACACGCACTCACACATTGTACACACATGTTGCCACCAACGGCAGGAAGCAGCAGTTGCTGCCCAGGATCAGAGCTGTGTTCTGCAGTGTTGCTATCGAAAAGCGCAATAAAAACGCTTAATTTTGCACTTTTACACAAACGTGAATAACGCCTCCATTGTTGCTTTTGTTGCTGCTGTTGCTGTTGCTGTGTTGCTGAGTGTGCTGTCGCTTTTGTGTAAGCCATTTAAAAGTTATTTAATTTAATAACACGCACAAAACATGCTCCAAGTAAAAGCAAACGAACATAAATAAGAGACACACACTTTGTGCGCTGCATTGGCGACTAAAACGAGGCAACAACAAATGTCCGACAGACAGCTGTGTGTGTGTGCTGGTGTTCCAGTAAAGTCCTTATAGCATATGTGTGTTTTACTTACTCACATGTGGTTGCTGGAATATATATCTTATGCAAGTGGTTAACTTCAAAGTGTTAATCTTAAGCAAACATTGATTTTTAGACTCAACCAGCAAATATAAAAAATAAAAGAGTAAAAATAAATAAAAGTTAATCAAAGCTAGATTTTTAAACTCAACCAGCATAAATGATAGCTCAGTACAATCCCTCACTTAAAGGTTACATGTATTAAGTTAATGCCAGTTCAGTTAACTTTTTGTGTCGTAACTGCCAACTTTTGAAGCCTTTGAATGGCTTAAAAATTATATATATATATATCTGACTTTCAATTAAAATAGCATTTTTGCATTTTAATTGCATGCCGATAAGATTAAATTGACGAGAATACAAACAAACAAACCGTTCTTGAATAAATGAAATATAAACGAGAAACGATATGCCTCGAAATGAATAACCATTGTTATTTAAGCTGCGGCAACAACCACAACAGCAACAACAACAACAGCAATACAAAAATAAAATAACACAAAACAAAAAATCCAAAAATAAAAGCGATAGCAAACAAAAGTGATTGTCAATTTGTATTTATGCTGGCTGCTGTTGTTCTTATTTTACAGATTTAACAACAAAGCGAACAAACTGCGGCCGCACACAGATTTCCGATTTGGGTTGAAAAGTGAAAAATCAGCAGTACCCAGGACATAGAAGGGACAAGGACAGCTCGCAAATCCGCACCACCCACGGGACCCAAGGCCAAATGCAATAAGCTGCAGCGAACGCATACAAAGCCAAGCACAAAGCCAAAGCCTAAACCCCCCAAAGCCAAAAGAGAAGAAGAGCAAACAGCTAGTAGTCGTTGTTGGTCTGGGAGCAGCCGCCAGGATTGCGTTCTTGTACTTTGGACACACGTGCGCCGCGGCTGCGCCGTTGCCGTTGCCGCTGCCATTGCCGTGCCCGTTACCCGTGTCCGTGTCGTCCTTGCCAGCTTCAGCGTCAGCGTCGCCATCGCCTTTGGCAACGGCGTCCACAATGAAGCTGTCAAAACTGTCCAACCAGACGAACTCGCAGGATCCGCAGGCGGTTAACTCGCGTATCTTTGTCGGCAATCTGAATACATTTCAGTGCTCCAAAACGGATGTGGAGCGCATGTTTCAAATATACGGCCGACTAGCGGGTAAGTCTCCATTTCACACACATCTTTCGCTGTACTCTGTCTCATCTGTCGTTTTCCCTCTCTCTCTCTTTCTCTTCACCTGCAGGCATCTCCATGCACAAGGGCTATGCCTTTGTGCAGTTCACCAACCCGTTCGATGCCCGCAACGCCTGTCACGGCGAGGATGGCAAAACGGTGCTCAGCCAAACGTTAGGTGAGGCTTATTGTTTAATTTAGGAATAGTTATAATATTCCTTAAGAATTTACATAAACTATTTATATAAATCAATAAAAATAATAACAAGCTGTTAAATAAATTAACTCAGAGAAGACAGCATTACAAATACACACGTTCTATGTACCGAATATTTTATTTGATTATTTTTGAAAATAATTTAAAATTGGCCAGCTTTACAAAATTAATCTTATCTATGAAAACAATTGAAAGTTCTAAGAAGCTGTTCAGCTAAGCCAGTATGAAGATATAATACACCAATTTAGCTGATAATTATTTTTTCTTAAATATTATTATTTTAATTGTACATATAAAGTTTGCACATTAAAATTAAGTGCTTTCCTTTCGTATACATATACATAACTTTAAACTGTTTTCGTTATATCTTCGTTTCTTTTGTGTGTGTATAGAGTTGTTGTTTTGCATAGACATTGCAGACCTTAACCCTCGCATAGTTGCATGTCCGATGTGGCAGAGTCAGAGCAGGTTAATGGCCGCCAGTGCCGGAAGTGCAGCACTAAAATCGAACAAGCGCGCGAAAAAAGCAACTTGGCGACTTGCCTTTGGAGCTGAGGAATAGTAATGGAGTAATAGTAATGGGAAGCCCTGGCTACTGTTACTGCTCCTGCTCCGGCTCCAACCCTGGCATGTGTAGTAGCCATATCTTAGAGCGCGCCCCGCCAACTAACTGTCTGCGTATTTTGTGCAACGGAAGTCGCTGCAGGCCGCAACTTAAAGTGCTGCCCCAACATAAATCCTTGCGCGATACTTTTAATGAAATTTCAATGTTGTGTGGGAATATACGTATCTGTGTGTGTGTGTGTGACTGTCTGCGCTGACTACCTGGCAGGCTGACAACTGACTGTTTGTCGATTTAATTTAAACGCTTAATGAAATTTCAAGCCCCTTCGCACGTCACATGCAGCTGCAATGCAACAGGGGGGAAACATGATATACAGATAGATGACAGAAGGCAGTATCCGTGGAAGCCAGTAGAGAATCCTTCGCATTTTTCCATGTGCCTCATGTGTGTCTCGTGTGAGGAACAACTTAATGCACTTAGCGAGCTATGTCATGACGACTGCGATGCGTGATGCAGGATGCTGTCATATTCATACGACCCGTTGGCGATGTGCAATGAAAACTTTTACAGCGCTCACAAAAAACGCTTTTGCTGTTGCTGCTGTTGTTGTTGTTGTTATTCCTTGCACACTGCTTATGCAAATGCAGCAATGCTAATTTCACTGATTAGAGCCAAGCAAAAAGAGAAGCTCAAATAAAATAATACCCCGCACAGAGCACTCGAGTTGAGTGTCCGCTGTAATATTTCATTGCGACGCACCATTGACTTTTAAGCGGCAGTGTGGCAATGTTGCCTGGGCCAGCGTTAAACCGATTGCCTTAAAACTTGCGGAAATCCTTCTTACGCTTTTATCCTTAATCTTAATTATAGCCTGCCAGCAGCCCAGTCCCACTTCCAGTCAACGCAAAGTGCCGTTCCAGACAAACCGAAGAAATTCTTGAGAACAAAAAGGCAGTAGCAAAAAAAAATATATGTAAAGCTGCCACACCCCACAGTCCAGTAATTTGTAGTTATAGCAACTGCCTCACAATCAACCACCCCCCTTGACTGGGGCTTGTCTTCATCTCTTTTTTTTTTTTTTGTTTTGTTTTTTTGGGCGCGTTGGTTTTCATCCACCCTGCGGCGCAGCCGTCGCACTTCAAACTTTGTCATGAATTATGATGAACGAGCGCGAACGAGCCGAACTTGCCACAAAAACCTACATATAAAAAAAAACAGACGACTGTCGCACCCTTTTCATTGAAAAATGAAATGTATAATGCATTGGGGCACGATTTTGACTTTTGCTTAGGCTGGCTTGAAATGTTTTTGTAGAGTATAGAGTATAAAGTATTTGAACTGGCTCTTAAAAGTGATTTTAGATTTTTATTGTACAAAATAGATTTTTTTTAGTTAGTTGAATAATTTCAATTCTATGTTAAAAGGAATATTTGTGATTGTTGGTTAAGTTTTTAGTAGTGTATTTAAGTTACGGTGTTTAACTGTTTATCACCATTTATCCTTTCATCCTTTTGGTAAATCGGACAATGTCTTTGGTCGTTGTTAACTGCGTTTTTCATTTATATTTTTTTTTATTAAGATTAATGATTGAGAGTCAGATTAAATGATTATGGTGTTGCAGTTGGACAACAAATGCACACAGCCTGTGTTTTGTTTTTAATCACTTAGAGTTCTCAACATTTGCATAATGAAAAACCAACAAAAGTAAAAAATCTAAATTTGCGCATAATAGAAACGGAAATGTCATTGTCTCCATCCTTACTTAGTCAGCCGCTTCAAAGGCACAATATGTTTTGTGGAGTCTTTTGGTATAAGGCAAATATGCTATTGTTGCCTAGTTTATTTGTCGGAATACGGTTAAATTTTATCCTGGTTTGTTGCCCTCTCTTCCATTTTCAGATGTCAACATGGTAGCGGAGCCGAAGGCCCATCAAATTGGAAGGAAACGCCAGAATGTCAGCAAAACGGGCAACGATTGGTGAGTGCCTAAACAAAAAATGAAAACAATTTCAAATACAATTTCATGCTTCACATTTTAATTTAAATAAATGCCTGTGTTTAGAGCAAGTTTTTGCGCAATTTAATGCGGCCATGTGGCGCTCATTTGGAGTTTATTTACATATCATTTAACGGCTTGGTTTGGGACTAGGCTGAAAGTTTCTTTTTTCTTATTTTTTTATTTGTTTGCCGTTTGGGCGACAGCCGCACACACAAATAAATAAATAAGGCACAATCCATCAGGGCATGGACATGGACGTATTCGTATTCGTCTCCTTTGTTTCAACGCCGGCTCACATAAAATATTTCGGCTGTCAACTCTATGCGAGTTTTTCGTTGCCACTTCCGTAGCTCCGTCTCCGTATATAACTCCGTTTGTGTCCGTGTCCGTGTCCGTGTCCATGTCTGTGTCTGTGTCTGGGTCAGTTGTGTATTGTTTCGAGTGCTGCGTCCACACACACTACATAGCTGAAACTGTGTACACACGAAAAAACAAATAATAAAAAAAAGGAATGACTGTCTGTGAGTGACAGTTGCAATGTATGCTATAATATCCTTGCGCTTGGTCCTGGCGCTGACATGTGCACTTGCTTGTCCCTAGCGCGGCCTTAATGATGACTGAGCGAGCGCCCCGGCACCATTCACAATTTATTTCGGACGACTTGCAACTCGTGTGGAAATATTTAATTTAAGCTTAATGACACCGAAAGGAAGTGCGTTAAGGCTTTAAAAATGTCGAATACGAACCACTGACAACGACTTGATTGTAATTAAAACGCAAACATTGGTGCTGCTGTCCAGGTGCTCGGTCTGTCTATAGGCTCGTGTTTGTCATTTAAATGCCTGCTCTCAGTCCATTTGACCGCACACAAATTGACCGTAAAGCCACAATTGTTCGGCCCCGACGCCCGCATATCCCACCCATGTTTGCCTTGATCGCCAAACGATATGAATACTGCCTCCAATATTCAACCACAAAATGGATACTGACGCTGGCATTTGTATCAATCACAGGCAACACACAAAACAAGCAGTCGTCTGTTGGAACGATGTTCGATGGGTGCGAAAAGGGGGATAAAGTTACACATAATTGGCAAATGACAATTGTAACGACGGCATAACAGTAACTGGGGGTGAGTCCATAACAAATATTGACTGACGAGCAGGGAGGCAGTTAGGTCGATAGGCAACAGTTGGCAGGCTGTTCATTCCTATGTCCGATACCCATTAAAAAAGACGTAAAAAGTAAGCATTTCCGATACATGTTTCTAGATTTTAACTCAGCATCGTCGGAACAATCCTGAAACAACTTTTCTTACGAGCAATTTTTACGCGTTTGAGTTTCATAGAATGGGTACAGAGTGTCTCCAAGTCGAGCTTTCTCTCTTAAAGCACTCTCACATATTTGGGTAGCATTCATTTTGGGGAAATGGTTGCATTGACACCTCAATTACAGCACTTGCCACAACTAATGAGCTGTCACTGTTGAATCTATTTTTGCAGGGACTACTTCTATGATAGCTACTGCTCATCGGCGCTGCTGCGCGGCGGCGGAGGCGGGGGTGGTGCCAATGGTGTGCGTCCCAAGAAACGTAAGCGTCTGATGGCCAGCAACAACAGTCTGGCAGCGGTTGTGCAACAGCAACATCAGCAGCAACATCATCATAGCGCCGCTGCAGTTGCAGCGGCTGCTGCTGCTGCTGCGGTACATCATCAGCAGCAGCAGGCGGTACAGCAGCAGCAACAGCAACACCAGCAACATCAGCAGCAGCAACATCATCACCATCAGCAGCAGGTTGCTGCTGTTGCCATGGCAGCGATGGCCAATTTGTTGCCACAGCAGCAGCTGTTGCTGCATCAGCAAAATTTACTATCAAATGCGGCGGCTGTGGCCACAACAGCGGCCACGACAGCGGCACCCGGCACACTTCACTGGTCGCAATACAAACAGGACCAGCAGCAACAGCAGCAACACCAACAGCAACAACAGCATCAGCAGCAACAGCAACAGCAGCAGCAATTTGTAGCCGCTGCCACGGGTTTCCAGTTGAAGAGCGTCATCGCCGGACAGTCCACGACTTCGCCACAGAATGCAAAGTCAGCAATAATTGCTAATCAAACAGCACTCGTGGAGCCGTACGGTGCCTTTTCCCAACAGATATCGCATCACCAGCAGCATCAACAGCAGCAACAACAGCAACAACAGCAGCAGCAGCAGCAACAGCAACAACAACAGTTGAGCTGCCTGCTGCAGCCGTTGACTTTGGCATTGTCTCCACAGCAACCGCAGTCGCTACAATTGCAGAGCCAACTGATGCAACAACAACAACAGCATCAGCATCATCAGCAGCAACAGCAGCAACAACAACAACAGCTACATCAACATCAAGAGCAACAACAACAGCAGCTTGCACAGGAGCAATTAAGTTTGCATCAACATTGGGGACCTTTCAAAGTCTACAGTGAGTATTAACTTGATTTGTTTACTTTTAGGTTATCTTCATGATGATAGCAGTAATCGATTGCAATTTAAGATTTCCGCATCGATAAGCAAACAATTCGTTGTTAATTGCGTACATCTATAGAAATTGTGTACTCTCTAATTTAAATTTATCATTAAACATTTGCTTTACAGATAGGGTCTCACTGCTTTTGCAGAGACAACACAGAGAACAGTTAGTTGACATTTTAATTATGCCAGCTATCCAGCTAACAAAAACTTTATTATTATTCATTATCTCCATTATACACATTGTGCACGATTTTGGCTTTGTTAAACTTGTCTAAACTTGTGACTCTGAACATGAGAAATGTGTCAAAGTCACAGACCTGGAGTTAATACATACAATCTTCTCGCCGTTTTAATCGCATCCTGCATCCTGCAAGTTGTCCACGCCGAAGAGCAACAAGTGACTAAGAACTACACATTTGAAATTCCTTCGCAGCAGCGTTTACCGTCCGCATATGTTAACGGTTTGCTGAGTCTCAAAGCTAGCCTGTTGACAAACAATTTGAAGCCCCTGACCAACTCACCAGAGCCGCAATCAGAGCAACAGAATTCTCCAGAGCACATCTCGGATCTTCAAACCATGAAATCGTTGCAGCAGGAGAATAAGGATCGACTGCATCAGCAGCTGAGCCAACTGGAAGTGGAACTGAAGAAACAGGATGACCAGCTGCATCAACGAGACTTGCAGTTCGCTGTACAAATTTCCGCGGAGCAACAACAGCAATTGCACCACCTAATTGAGGAGCTCGAGGCACAGAACCAGGGTCCCCAACAGCTGCCAATGTCAATGAGCCCCCAGCAAGCAGCGCAGCCAGAGATGAAATTGGAGCAACCTTCATTTATTCAAGCTGATGGCACGACAAATTCCAGCGTTCAAATGCAACTACTGCAGCAAATTTCTAACTATTTTGGACAAGGACATCCACAACAACAGCACCAGCAACAAAATCCACATAAACAATCACAAAAATCTCAACAATTGCGGTTGAATGTTGTACAGTTGTCACCATTATATCCGGATGAACAAGAAGGCGATGCATATCCTGATAACAAAACAACAACGGAAGCAGATGAGTGCAATGACTTCATGGAAACCACCAAGCGAACCACACAGAGATCAAGGCCAAAAATCACAACATCAGCGCCTTTAGATGATATAAAGGCACTAACAATATGTGTAGAAAATGGTCTATTACAGTCGACGACCACTGTTCAGCCCAAGGTTCAAAAGGATCCCCAAAAGGATCCCAAAACTAAGCCTCAAGAAAAGCCCCAGAAGAAACCTCAAGCGAACACCACACTCGATACAAGCTGCGAAACAGAGACTGAATCGAAGACCACAGCCAATCCTTTTAATATGAGCAAACTTTTCAACTTATCGCACAAATTGTTTGGAATGAAGGATAACCAGAACATGTCCCAGCAACGAGTTAACCGGGATACAAAATCTAATAATGAAATCTCTATAAAACTTGATGCGATTGCAACGCTGCTACAATATCGCAATAAGCCTAGTGATTCATCTCAAAATGAGCTCAAGGAGCCGGTTCGTCAGAGGGCACCAATACAACAGCATCAAGAGAGCAAGAGAAGAAGAATAACTAAGGCATGGAGAAAGGTGAAAAGTCGCAGGCAGCGTGGGGTCGTTAGCAGGAAGCAGATGCTTCAGGCTGAGGCAAAGATTTGTCCTATCAGAATATCATATTAGGATTGTATGAAAAGATATTTTTATTTATGCTGATAAATATATTTTATAATTTGTGATCAGTTATTTTATAAGATGATGATTTGAGAGGTCTTAATTTCCTTCTACTATTATTTTATACGCCATGAGCTATATATGACATTCATGCCAGGCAGCTTGCTTAGAATAATTGCATTAGAATCCATATTTTATATCTGTTTCGTTATTGTAGGCAATCCGGACACATTAATCTGTGGCAACTGCCGGGAATGCTTCAGCGAGCTGTCTGAGTTATTGGACCACAAGAAAAGTTACTGCAAGCTGAGGTTCACATGCAAGTGCCAGGATGTGGCCTTTGCCGCAAGTAAGTCGTCAGCAAAAGGGGGCGTGGCATATGCTGTCTGCAATTAATTTATGATTGTTAAACACTTTTTGCCAAGGCATTTGTTCGCCTTATGTCCATGTGGATGTGTGTGTTTATCTAAGGCCACATTCTATGGAGATTGCTTGTTGCAAGTCAGCAACATCTGTCCGTTTGCCTGTCTGTCTGTCTGTTCGTCCTGCACTTGGCTGCAAATTCATTTAAAATTGAGTTATTTATGCGACCAAGCCCAGCCCAGTCCTATTTTCCGCAAATTCCAACTTAAATAACTAATTAATTCTTGCTTGTTTCCCCCACACACATTTACGCATATAGAAACGCCGCCAACGAGCGCCAAATTGCTTTGCGCCGTTTGCAAGGATGCATTCACCAATCCCTGGGATTTGATGGTGCACGCACAGGCCGCACACATGGTTAACATTTACGAGCTGGGCGATGAGGCCGCCAACGTTGTGACTACCGCCAATGGCAACGACAATCGCAGCCCCAACAGCAACAACAACAATGCAAACGATGCAACTGCAATTGCAGGCAGTGTTGCTGCTGTTGGTACTGCTGTTGCTGCTTGTGTTGCTGATGATGAGGCAACAACCATAACAAAGCACATGCCAACGTCAGCAACACTTAACAAGGAGCCAAATAACAATAACAAAATTAGCAACAATAACAACAACAACAACAACATCATTAATGGACACATGTCGCCCATTGCCAATGGCAGCAGCAACGATGTCGTTGCAGTTGCAGCAAATGGCATTGATGTTGCTGCCGTCGCAGTTGCAGTTGCTGCTGCTGAAGCCAACAGCAACAACAACAACGATGGCCATGTCAGCAGCGATACGGAGATGCACAGCATGGACATCAAGTTTGGCCTCTGTGCCAGTCCCAAGGAGGTGCGTTAAACTCTGCACAAGTATTACAAATGGAGGCTTTTGCTATAGCCAAATGCATTCTTCTTGTTTTTCTTCTTGCAGGATCAACAGCGTGATGATCTGTCGCTGGATGGACGACTGTCCAGCAGCCCGCAGACGCACCATTCGGATGATATCAATGTGAATATTAAGCTACTAAACGGTTCGGTGTCCTCGCGCGGCAGCTCGCCTGGCTTGGAGTCCGATGAGCCGCCGGCAACGCGCGCCTGCATTGTCCGAACCCTGAGCATTGTGAGTATGAGAATTAACATATAGCAATAATAATTTGTATTAAGTGGGAAACATAATATTTTGAATAAGAGTTGACTTATTGGAATAACAAAAAATTAGATTAGTTTGATTTTGTTTCTCAAAATTATTAACATATTTCCCATTTATTTTTTCATTATTTCAGGAGGCTGCCGGAGCTACAACCACGCCAACTGCGAATGCCTTGAGCCTGATGTCCAATGGCCTCAGCTTGGCACTGGCACCGCAATAGGCCAACTCGTAACCGATTGGCTTTAAGTAAAATCAAAAGCGTTGCATCCGCATCCCGTTATATAATGAGTTTAGATAATATCGTATGTGTTAGATTTGTGTGCAGATTGAGAGAGTATTTAAAATGCTCATATTGCTTTTGGCTTTTGTGTATTGTATTGAGAATAAGTATGTTATAGTCAGTGGGATGCAAGTGCAATTTATTCAGTATTTTTGTACTAGACTTAAACTGAGAAATGAAAACGTAAATTACCGAAAAACATATCATTTTTAATTAGCAACTAGGTATTATTATAGCTATAACAATTATAACTAATTATATATACAATAGTATGTATGTATCAATGTATGTACTATTTAAATTATATAAATAAATGCCTATCTAGTCTGTTGTCGTTTTTGTGTTCAAGCAAACATATTTTGGGTTTCAAAACTGCATATGAGAACAAATAGGTAAAAAAGATAAGGAGAAAACCAACAAAAAAAAAAAAACAGCTTCGGAAACTGTTCACGTCAAAAGTTCACGAATTATGAGTAAGGATAAGTTAAACTGCATTATGTAGGACAAATGAGCTTTGTATATATTCACAAATACAAAACAACTAACAAAGTCAACTACTTAATTATTGTTAGCTGACAAAATACCCCCACAAAAAAAAACTTATATTTTGTATACAGTTACGTATAATAATTTAACTAATATTTAATATGTAACATGCCAACAATATTATTATTCAAAATACGTACCATTATCATATGTAGCATAGTGGCAACAGGTGTTTCAAAAACAACAGAAAAACTTCTGCAAATGTCCCACAAAAAATAAAAAAAAACAAAAAAAAAAATGAAAGAGAAAGAACCCAGAAGGTTTAATGTTATCATTATATAAACATATTAATATTTAAAGTTAACATAAAAAGTGCTTGCATAAAAGCGTATATATATAATTTGCAGCTATGTAAATAGATTAGATCTACAGCAACAAATATAATGAAATATTGTAAACAAGTAACAACATTCAATTCAGTGTCCTCCAGCTAAAAATGTAAACAGGCAGAAAAATGTATTTAATAAAAGAATATTATACAAAAATCTTGTTAAATAGTGTTTTAACTTGGGAAATCCACTTTAAACAACAATAAGCGAGGGTCGACTGAAAAAAAGCGAAAGTTGCTTTGCTGATTTCATATGGATGCTGTTCTCAGTGAGATTTCAGTTTCGGTGCACATTTGAAATTCTATTTCAAACTCTCATTAAAATAAATGATGATCAACTGCACACGACGACACTTGTGACTAGCGACAGACGACGGGCGACAGAGTGTGTAAACAGCAACAGCAGCAGGACAACAACAAGGACATTGCAAACATTGTTGAAAGCAAAGCGCACGATAATGAAAAGCGCCAACAAAAGGTGAGCGCAAGTGGGTGCACAAAAGAGAGGCCAGAGTTGCCAGAGACTGCCTCACACTCCACGAAAAGTTTTTGGACACAATGCCAAAATGCAGTTAACTTTATTAAAATGCGCAACGAAAACGACTCGCACCGTGTTGTGTTACTGTTTGGATGGTTGTCCTTGCCGCTGGCTCCTCGTCCTGCGCCCAAACATTTTTATTGTCTGGGTCTGCAGCGTGTGGCGGCCATTTAGTTTCTGTTTCTGTTTGGAGGTCGAGTTAAGCGCCTGCGGTCGAGCCACATTCTGGATTTAAAATGCATAAGCAAAATGGAAACTGGTAGAGACTGCAGCAGCCGCTTTTCAATTTGAGGCCGGGCAACCTTAAAGTACGCAGCGGCTAATTAGAATGCCTCGCCCAGGTGCGCCACAGTTCGCAGTCCGCAATTCGCAGTTTCAGTTGGCGCAAAGGTAACATTTAGCCAACTGAAATTACGAGTGGCAGCTCCCGCTGACTGGGGACCTTCCACTCCACTTTACTTTACTTTACAGTGTGTTTGTGTTCTAGGAGTTCTCGCAAATTACGCGAGCTTAGCCCAATGAAGTAATTGAAATGGCACCGAAAACTGGAATTCACACCTAACAAACACGACGTATGCGTGTCGCGGCAACTGTGCGGGCGTAGAAACTAAAGGCTATCCCTTTGGGGCCACCGCGTACCCAGTTGTACAATACGCAACGCCCGTTCAGCAAAGAGTATATAAGGCGAAGATTTGACATACGCTTGCCTGACTCAGTCAACGTAGCCAGTACGCGTCGGTACGGTAAATTCGGAATCGGAAACGGAATCGTAGTAGTCAGACTCCAATACGGTTATGTCGACGAACAGCACACAGCCGCAGACGCCCATCAATGGGCTGGAGGTGCCGAGGCAACTGACTTTTGCCACCTCTAATCAGTGGAAGAGGGCGGCCCTGATGACCAGGACGGCATCGGCTGCCAGGGACAACTCGGATGATAGCGAGGAAGAGGTGGATACCAAGCAGCAGATCAAATATGGCAGCGGCTTCCAGGCGGCCAAGGCGATTGTTCATGAGTATTGTGATTATAGTACCATTCATGGTATACGCTATCTTGGCGAGAAGAAGCGACCCTGGTTGGAGCGTTTGTTTTGGGTCAGTGTCTTTCTGCTCTCGATATTCACTTGCTTCAAGCTAACACTCAACATCTGGGACAAGTGGAACAACAATCCGGTGATTGTGAGTTTTGCAGAGAAGTCGACGCCAGTGTGGCAAATACCCTTTCCATCTGTCACTGTCTGCCCCGAGACGAAGTCTCGGCAGACAGCGTTCAACTTCACGGACGTCTATTGGCAACTTCGCGATTTTCGCGCAAATGTCAGTGGTGTATCTGATCTGACCGCAAAGGAGTGAGTATATTATTGATGACCACTTTTAGTTTAAATAAGCAGTAGCAAATCATCTGTAACCTAACACGTAATTATGTACCTCAAATTGAAATCGATGTCGATCGATAATATAAATATATGTATTTCAAAAATGATCACAGAAAATCAACATTCGGCGCTGTGACTCAAGTGTGCGATGCTCCGCTGCATGACATTGACTTCGGTATGAAGACCCGAAAGGGAATTGAGATCATCGATGAACTGAGCGAGGTAATACCTCTGTTTGATGAGACCTATCTGGACTGCAAGTGGCGCAATGCGCCCATCAAGTGCAATGAGATCTTTCACAAGTTTGTCACCGAAGATGGCGTCTGCTACAGCTTTAACTCACTGAGTCCCACTGAGATCTTTCGAGCCGAAGGGTGAGAAGTAGCTCTACTTTGAATTTAAAGTACTAAGAATATTTATTTAGCATTATACCCGACATTGTCTTTCGCGAGGAGAATCGTCAGACCACGGAATGGAATGTGGAGGATGGTTATAGCATTAGTGCCAATACAGAGACCTATCCGCACCGTGTTTTAGGTCCGGGCGCTAAAGCTGGCTTGTATCTGTTTATGGGCGGCATTGAAAAAGATTTCGATGATATATGTCGTGGACCGGTGCAGGGCTTTAAGGTGTGTATTCCACGAGAATGTGTTGCATATTTAGCTTACCACACATAATGTTACTTGCCAATTAGATTCTGTTGCATACACCAGGTGAGGTGGCACAGGTGACACGACAATACTTTCGCATACCATTCGATCAGGAGGTTCTCATATCGATACGACCCAAAATTATTACCACCTCGGATGGCCTGAAGCACTATGAGCCCCATCGGCGACAATGCTACTTCCAAAAGGAGCGTCATCTGCGCTACTTCAACATCTACTCGCAGACAAACTGTGAGCTTGAGTGCCTGGCCAACTTCACTCTTACCAAATGCGGCTGCGTCAAGTTCTCCATGCCGCGTGAGTATCGATCAGTTATTTGCAACCTCTACAAGACTAATGTATTTTTTGCAGGCAACGTGAATGTGCCTGTTTGTGGTGCTGGCAATTTAAAGTGCTATAACGATGCCGAGGATGAGCTGTTGCTCAAGGAGTTCCAACAGGGCATGGCCACTGAGGGTGAGAACTATCGAGGCCAGACAGACTGCAATTGTCTGCCATCCTGCACCTCCATTGCATATGAAGCGGAAATCTCTCAAGCCGATTTTGATTACAAGACAGTTGCCAGCAAGGATAAGGCAGAGGGTGATGCGGAATCAAAGCGCGAAGGGTAAGCAACTTTGAAAATGATTATCCTTTATCAGTCTCAATTTCGATCATTTCGTTGGCAGCATGAAAATGTCGCGTGTTTCGATATTCTTCAAGGAGGCACAATTTCTTACCTCGCGACGCTCGGAACTTTATGGCACCACCGATTTTCTTGCCAATTGTGGTGGTCTGCTGGGTCTCTTTATGGGTGTCTCCATGCTGAGCATTGTGGAGCTGGTGTACTTCTGCACGGTGCGTTTGATTTCCAATTTGCGTATGCGTCGCAAGACACGCAAGGAGTTATCCCTGACAAGGGATCCCAACAAGGAGGCCTAGTTTGGGGCTACGTTGAACGCCGAAATGAAGACAACTGCTTATCAATAAACCAGAGGTTTCCCTTTCTCTTCGTATATGTCTGTGTGTGAGTGTGTTGTGTTTAAACTGCAAACAATGGAAATAAATTTGTACTCTTAGCACAGTCAGCAATTGAGCTCGCAGTTGGAGTTGAACTTTTGGAATAGGATGCCACTTGAGATGGCTGATAGGATAGAGCCCGCATTGCTGCTGCCAAACTCAAACGTTTGTGGTTTGTTGTGTGTGCATTTCAAATGGAATTAATTATTTTATTGTGTGATTTGCTGCTGCAATTCAATTCGATTGTCAAAAGTCAATAGAGGCTAGTCGTCGTTAGAAATGGCAAACTCGTCTCCAGTCTCATATGTTATGCAAGGGCAGGTCTTTGATTTGCCTGCCAGCAAGCAGTTAGTAGAAATGAGATATATGTACATATCTAAAGGGAAAAGCCCCACCTTTAGCAGTGCAAACAACTTGACTCAGTTCAACTCAGCTCAGCTGAGCTCTTAACTCAAGTTGTGTGCGTGCGGCTCTAATGGAAATCCAATTGAATTAAGTTAATTATGCTGGCAAATATTTAAACAATAGCTGCAATTTATGTACACACTTACACACTCACACACACACACACACACACAGTCTATTACTTGTAGTGGTTTTAAGCTATGAGCTGCAGTTGTCATTTGGTTGAATTCAATTTGCATGCACGACTCGTGGCCATTATTAGCATATAATTTGCAATGGCAGCACGCAACTTGTGTGCAACGGTTGTGCAACAGTTGTGTGCCCGCTACGTGCTCAAAAACTACTGAAATATGCATGACACCAATACACACATGGCTTACTTCGCGCTGTTGAGTTCATTATGGCAACAAGTGTCGAAATGTGTCGAAATATTGCAAATAAAATTGACACATTTGCATACTAATAATAAAACGATGCATGTGGAAAACTGGATGCCGCTGAGTGCAACAAAGGCGGTTGCACGTTAGGCGCAGCCTTATCCTGCCACCAGGCATAAAAGATGTGCGTGTGTGTGTTTGTGTGTGTGTGTGTGTGCAGTTGGCACTTTTCACTTCAACGCTTCATTCGTGCACGCCAATTTCATTCATATGTACATATGTATGTAAGTTAAAATAAAATTTATGACAATTTCATATTGATGATGTCTGGCGAGGCTGTCTCCAAAGGTTTATTGATACATATACATTTCAAATAATTGTTAGCTTTCAAAGAAAATAAAATAATTTAATTACTTTCGATATAAAAGTTATAAAGCGAGATATTTGTCTCTTTGGGCTAGTCAATAATATTTAACATTAATATTGATTATTTATTTTTATTAATTCGATCAGTAAGAGTTCGATCCCTGGTAGCCATATGCTAAGATGGTGAAGAACTTCAATGGATACAGTAATATCAATCTATGTTTGACAACTTTTTGGGCAACACTCGAAACAGTTTTGTGTGTGTCGCATTACCAGCCAGACTGTGAGAGAGACATAATGTGACATTGGCTATTAAGGACTGAAAGCAGCTCGTCAACTCTCGTCGATGTCAGTAATCAATTTGCATTTAAAAACCAGACAGCAGACGGCATTAAGAAGCGAATAAGTCTTGAACAACATGACATTTCACATTTGGCAGCAGCTGCAACAACAATCGTACCTTGACAGGCGCAAAACTCTATAACAATATCAATAAAAAAGTTGTTTGGCAATTGCAAGAAATTGCTGGGAATTTGTAATTAAACTTTTGCAGCACAATGCAATGCAAGTTGCTGCCGCTGTCCGCAGTGTCTGGCAGCAAAAACAACAATCAAAATGCCAGGCAACAGGCAACAAATCAGCAACAGTAACAAACAACAAACAATCGCGGCATTGGCCAACGTTCGCTTCATTTGCTTGGCATGGCTTTAAATTTCCGGTTTCCGGTATTAGGCGCCGCACCACCACCCACCACACAACGCTCTCCTCAGACTGTGCACCACTGTTTGGTCGCCATTGGCGGCCATGTTTGTTTGTATTTAAGTCGGTTTCTGAGCAACATTTTGCGGCATTCAACAGCACGAGGCTGTCATGTCACAAGCGGCTCACCTGCCCAGCCAGTCAACCAGTCTGCCAGCCAGCCGGCAAGCAAGGCTCCTAGTTAGTTTGGCTTTTGAACTGACTGCTTAAGCGGAAATGACTTGAATGCTTTTGCACGGCACGCACCCACACACACTCACACACACACACACACACACAGAGAGAGAATCACATAGTCGACACACTCGTGTCACACAAGTGGCATATGTGGAATTTCGCACTCGACGCCTACCTTTGTGGAGGGCGTTGGCGAAAACTTTTGTGTAACGCGATTAGCGGTTTGCATTTTGTTTGCTGTTGTGTCTGAGCCAAAAGTCGTTTGCATATATGTATTTATACATATATATATGTATATATGAAGACAGTTAGCTGCAACGAACAACAACAATGCGCATTGCAGTAATTGCAGATTTTAGATTCTCAGGCGTAGTTTGAAAAGTCATTAAAAACTTCTGTGAGCTCTCACAGAAACTTTGAAATGTTATTTCGAAATTTTTGATTAAACCGTTTGGCGGCGCATTTCCGCAAGTGAAACAAGAAAGATGTTGCGCCAAGACAATTAATGAAAAATGCATGCCAACCAAATGGCAAATCAATGTTTATCGTGACATCAATTGCGAATCGACAAACTCGCACATTTGTGCCAAACACAATTTGTACATATACATTGTCACGCACATACATACATATATCCTTGTTGTGGTTGGTGTGATAAAGCGGATGGAATTTGTATGCAAACCGCGCACTAAATTAGATTCTTTTTTACTGCATTGGCATCGCCTGTTGATGATGACAACGCCATCATCTAGGATGCGGCTGCCTGACTGCCTGCCAGTCTTTTGGGTTCGTCCTTGCAGCAGCAACAGCAGCACGAACGATAAAATGCGTAAGCTCGTTAAAATTACAGGCGTCGCTTCCTTTTATAATACGAATAATGATCGACTGATGGGTGGCAATATACATATATAAATATATATAGTGGGTGGTGGTGTCTGCGGTATTGATTTGACTTTTGTCGTAATGCATAGCGAAATGTTTGATTTCGCCTCCAGTCTGGATATGGTATCAATAACCCCAACCCTCCCTGTAAGATGAGGGCGCGCATAAAATGTTAATGAGCGTGTGAAGCGCTTGTTAAATGTGCTAACGGTAGGTTTGCTTGTCATACATATATCTTACTCCTAATAGTAGCATAAGGTCCGATAATCAAATATAGTTGGAGTATTGAAGCTGACTGGTTATCTCCAGGTACATACAACAATTCAAACAGATTATTCTCAAACTAAAATTCACGCATGAATATTTGAACAAAACAAAATTGAATATGCCTTAATATCATTAGGTATAGAATGTTATTAATTTTAACACACAACAATATTGAAAAGGCTTATTTATTAATATTTAATATCTGTAAAACTATTATATATGTATATTAACAATTCATAATTTGATTAATTTTTGATTAAATAATCACTGCGAAAGCTAAGCAAAGAGCAAAAAATCTAAAACAACAACGTCTATACTCATACTAAATTGTTTGCTCATATCTTTACGAGAACTGCGCTCTGTTGGCCCAGAAAACATAAATTAAATACACTCACATACAGACTGGAGAGACTCGTACTTATTATGCATTACCTAATGAAAAGTGGGCTCGGGCCCGAGAGCTGGCATTGTTGTTGGAACTCTCCATGGGGTTGGCCGAAGATGGGGCGGTGCGGGACGGGGCGTGGCGTAAGCAAATAATAAATAAATAAATAAACGAAAAGCGCAAATAACATTTGAGCGCCAGATTTAATTTCTAACGTTGAGTGCGCATATTAAAACAGGCAACAAGGCCGCAGGAGAGGCAGGACTGGCAGGCATACGGAAAGCCAAAAGGCATCGTGGCTGTGAGCAACAAACAAAGATGATGCGGATATCACTGCGTCGCTGGTGTTAGTGTAACTGCAACGGAAATGCGGGATTACAAACAGCGTTGGATATGGAAGAGGCAGCCTCTGTGTTGACTGCGGGCTGGCGGAATAAATAGGGGAAGCCCCACTCCCAAAAAAAAATAAAACAAACAATAAAAGCGCTGGCAAATGTAGAAAATTAAACACGCTAAGAGCATAAGAAGGGAGGCGTGGCGGAAGGCGTAATAGAAGTTAGCGCGGATAAACAATGAATTACGGAATCATGAAAGCAAATTGACTTTAATGCAAAAATCAAATATTTACACAGTGCGAGAAAAGCGGAGAGGCAATGCAATTGAAAACGTAGAAAGATGCAGAGACAAACAGACAATGAGGCAGACAGGCATACACACAGACAGACAAATAGTCAGATAGTCAGACAGATAAAAGACACAGAAATACAAACACAAACAAAGTGAACACACATAGCCACAAAGTGAGGTTATTTTAGACGATGCTCTGGCCCCAAAAACTCGTTTCGGCACTTAAATGCCAATACAACCACACACAGGCACACACACACACACGCATATATGTCTGAGCTTAGATATGACTAAGGGAGGATTATGAGGGGAGTGTGAAGGGGCAGCTTTTGTGCGCCGTTTGGTCTGTGGCGTATCCGGTTTTTGAGTGTACGTTATTAGCCCGCTGCTGTGGCTGTCCAGCGTGTCTGAATTTTACGATTTCATTCATTTTTGTGGCTGCCATTTTACGCCACAAAATATGCAACAAAATTTTATTTCCAGACCTCTGCACATCTGCAATGGGGTAAATAAAAATAAAAACTATTATCTAATGTTCTGTAAAGAACATCGCAAACATTTGAAATGCAACTCGCAATTTGTTCAAGAATTTCTCAATTAGAATACGAGCAACGAATATTTCCCGTTTCGCTCCAAAAAGGAAAGTGTTATGCAAAGGATAGCAGTGGCATAGAAGAGGATGCATTGCACAAATCTGAAAGCCATAAAAGTGTCGCTTTCAATTGTGTAGCACAAACTCAAATCAAAAAAACACAAGTCGACAAGCGACAATCGACAATCGAAGCCAACAAGTGAAATTGAAATATCGCACGGCTACAAATTGATGAAGTGTGTTGGGAGTCCTGCGGCGTTTTGGCCTCTTTATAGCTGTATGGAAGGCATATCGATTCTGTTGCCTGCTTTGTTTTATATTTGCGCCAAAAGGATGGTAACTTTTATAGACACAGTTTTATCACAATAATTGTTATAGTTGTACATTTTAACATTATTGCACTTTATTTCATTGCTTCTCTATTTTGAAATTAGAAAAGAGCATTCTAGACTCGACTATCAATCTTTCAAATATTGGTAATTTTTCTTTTTTTATCACAAGCCCACATATTATTTTTTATGGCAATGACTGGCGGTGATTGACACCTCGTCTGGCAATAAATTTTTAATTTTCAAAGCGCTGTGATAGACTGGCTGTCTCTCACCCTTGCTGACTGATTGACTAACTGAGGACACGCTCTCGATGCTGGGAGCTTGTTAAATTCAAATTAGAGCCTTGCTCTTTCATAGAGTTTGCCGCTGACAGCGAAGATAAATGACAGTGCTGCTGTGCGATCGCAACAAATTAACCTTGTTAGGGGCTGCAGCCAGCAACAGTTACAAGTGTATCTAATTTTTTATCGTCTCCATAGCAGAAACACACACACACACACACCACTCCTAGCCCCACACGTCTCAGTCAGGTTCAAGAAGCTGCAGCTTACCCCACTGACTGACTGACTTATGAATGGCGTGTGGCAGTTGTGTGTTTGGGGGCAGAACTGTTTTCCTCTACTTCGCATCAATAAATCAGTTTGTATATCAAATTGAATTCACGAGCCTGCACTTGACACCAGCACACGCACACATTTATCAGCCGGCTGTCTCAGTTAGTGGAGAGTTGCATTCACCATCTACAGCGGAAAAGCACCCAGAAAACATGGAATTTGTTGGCGCTTTAACTTGGCATGAAAATGAAAGCCACAAAATTTTAATTTCCACTAAAAGCGAAGAGCCAAAAATATTAGCGCTTTGCATTATAAATTATTCATTACATTGCCCTCGACCACGCCCATCAACTCCAACGCATCCCACGCAACCTCGCTTTGCTGACGGCTGCTCGTTTGCACCTAATTTGATTTTTAGTTGTGTTGAATGGCTGAGGATCCCGTCTCTTTCTCTCTCAACAACCCCACTCACTCCGGCTACGCTGCGGTTGCCCCGTGGCAATCTTTTTGTTGCTGCCTCTCCACCAGCCAGCCGCAGCAGCGGACGAGGCAGCAAAAAAACACATGAGCGCATGGGAGAATTGGCCACGCCTTCAGAGTAGCGCTTTATTCCTTGCCATCTTTGGGCTTCATTCATTTCGACTCCGTCGAAAAAATGTCTGTTATGTGGCTGCCAGAATTTTTCAGTAATTAATGGCAACTGTTTGATTAAAAAATTCCATAGTCGGCACCAGACCAAGCCGAAATGAACCGGGCAGATAGTCAAGTCAAGACCGCAGCAAATCTATGCAAATTCCAGAAATTGCTTTAAGTTGATGCTCATTTCAATCACACTTTCACATGGCGGCGTGTTAAACAGTTCTTAGACTCAACACAGCCTGGACTTATATTTCAGATCATATCTACTTTCAATGCTCAACAATTTTAGGAATATGAAGAGCAATACTAACATGCAATAACAACGGCGGAAAATGTATCAAATAGAAGAAGTTGATAATAAAAATTGGAAATTGATTTTTTTTCGATTGATTATCCTGCTAAACGTTATCGGCTGTTTGGTTAGTAAGCGATTTTGGAATAATTATTTATGTAATGTAATTTATTTATATTTCACAAACAGATATGCAATATAAGCGACATTTTGGCCCACGGTCAAATCATCTATTACTACTCGGATCACACGGGCGCTGAGTTTATCAAATTTGTAGTGGCTGTGCTCATTACAAACATTGGAATGATACCTATCCTTATTATTGGCACATTACTCGTATTCAAGCAGAACATTAAGCAATTGCGCTCAGTGAGTGCTTGTGCCTTGTAAAGTATTATGATGAATTCTACATACATCTATGTACATCCTCATTTGCAGTACCTTACGATACTGTTTCTGTTGAGTTGGTTACAAATGCTGCTGATTATTACACTGACACAGCGATTCCCGCTCACCCGGACAGTACATTCAAAATGGATGGATCAGAAGAGCATTGCCAAATATGAAAGTCAGGTTTGTCGAGCATTCCCCACTCTGTTTGTTTGATTTCCTGCAGCTGTGCGCATTCAATTTTAGTACAAGTGCTGTGGTCGTTTTGGTCCAGATGATTATATACTCAGAACGGGTCGAGTGCCTCAGAGCTGTTTGGTCGATAAAAATAACTTGGAGTCCAAGGACATTCATTCCACTGGCTGCCTAACTAAGGATGATATAGACGCGGACATTATTTCCTATGAGCTGATTACCTCATTATGCCAGGTGAGATATGAGTTAGATACAAACATACATTTATGAATTGATAAGGAGAACTTATTGCAGTTAATTTTGGTTTTTTTAATGGTTTGTCATTACTTTTATCTGAAGAGAATCAAAGCAGAGAATCGTTCATTCCGTGGCCTTTGGCGTGACC
Source organism: Drosophila nr. perissopoda 5 BK-2023a (assembly GCA_035044105.1). Taxonomy (NCBI): domain Eukaryota; kingdom Metazoa; phylum Arthropoda; class Insecta; order Diptera; family Drosophilidae; genus Drosophila; species Drosophila nr. perissopoda 5 BK-2023a. Next base: position 56,698 of record JAWNMK010000124.1, read on the forward strand.
ACATTTTTTTATAGTTTTATCCAAGACAACAAATTGTATTTGCGTTTGCATGCAACACAAATTGATTGGCATTGAAATTGAATGAGAATTGGCATTGGCGGCAGCTTACACTTCTCATATTTCACAAGCTGCAATCAATAACGATAAACACTCGAGTGTCTGAACCAGCCAAATCCCGATTGTCCGAGCATCCGCCTTTGCATATGCATGAGCCAATAAAGAAATCAAGAAAGCATAGCAAACGAATCCAAAATAATGCAAATGCCGACAACATACACCGGACCAAGGGCTATAGGACACTGGCAACAATATGCAAAAGGAGAATGCAGCCAAGCACATGTTCAAGGACAATCTAAATTCTCTGAGTTTTTTATTTGCACATAAATTGTATTGTTGTCAACATTAAATTTGTCGTCATGAAAAACAATTTTCAAGCATTTTCAAATGCATAAAATATGCATACGAAATGCTCCACAGAACGACCAACTTTATGGCTAAATAGTTTGCTGCTGGCCCCCGCAGTTAATACTTTTTTTATGCTCCCCGTATCTGAGTCAGTCCCAACGATTTGGCCAAAACTTTTCCGCCATCGCCAGCGCTTTAGCCTCACATAACCATAACAATAACAACAACACTTTGGTCAAGCTGCTGAACTGTTGAGCTGCTGATGGGTCCCATCGCAAAGTTTATGGCGGCAAGGGCAACTGGCCAAACTGGCGAGCGCTGCTGAAAACCAAAAAGGGGTCATTTGGCTCATTAAACTTTGGCCAACAATTTTTTAGTGCACCCCCCCAACCAAAGACAAACAAAAAGTTTTGCACTAAATATTTTGAGCCCATGCGAAAAAAAATAAATATAAAGTAAGTAGCGGTTCATGGGGATAAGCTATGTATGAGAGGCATAAAATTATGGCACACATACGCACCATTAAATACGAGACAAATGTGAAGAGCGGAATCTGTTTAATGGGAATGAGTTAGAACGGAAACGGGAGAAAATTCTTGGAAATAAGGAAGTCTATTCGAACTCTTCAATTGAATGCATTAGCAATAAACAGTCAGTTATCAATCAGTCTAATTACACTTTTCAGCTTTGTCAAATTTCATTAAAAGGTGATTGATAGTTAAATTTATGCTAGTAACTAATCTGATCAATTCGAACTGAATAAAATCGCAGCAGACGTGTTTTTTGCAACTAATTTATAGTTTTATTATGTTCAATTAATCAACAAGAGTGGCTTCAACAAGTAGTGGTTAGATCTAAAGTTGAGCTTAGTAGCCCCAGTGAGTGCCAAAGCCATCGAAGCTAACGTGGGCGACACCAATAGCTGGTGAGTATTTCACATAGGCTGTAGGAGCAGCGACTGGTGTCGAATAAGCAACAGCTGGAGCGGCATAGGACTTGGCATAAACTGGAGCCGGAGCAGCATAGGCAACAGCAGGAGCAGCATATGAGACAGTCTTGGCCACAACTGGAGCAGGTGCAGCATAGTGGACAGCTGGAGCGGCATATGAGACAGTCTTGGCCACAACTGGAGCAGGTGCAGCATAGTGGACAGCTGGAGCGGCATATGAGACAGTCTTGGCCACAACTGGCGCAGGTGCAGCATAGTGGACAGCTGGAGCAGCATATGAGACAGTCTTGGCCACAATTGGAGCTGGTGCAGCGTAGGTCACAGCTGGGGCAGCGGCAGCATAGACGGACTTGGTGACCACAGTTGCTGGTGCGCTGTAGAGAGTCTTGGGTGTGTACACGTTGTTGGTGGTGCGTGAGTCCACCTTGCTGAAGCTCGAGTAGGGTGTGACGACGTTCTTCGAGTAGGTGGAGACGGTACCACCGAACGAGCGCACCACATTCTGTTGTGTGGTTCCGACGGCATCGTAATGTGGCTGAGCCAGTTTGGTCACCACCGGAGATGCCACATATGTGGCTGGCGCCAAGAGGCCAGCATTGGAGGCACCGAGCAGAGCGCAGAGGGACAGAAGGACGTACTTGAATGCCATTGCTGGAATATGTTGATTAACTGCAACTGGAAACGCTACTGATGCCTAACTGGGCCAGTTGTGCGGCTTAAATAGCCTAAAAAAATATATTGCTATTGGCCAAAAATATTTCACGGTCACAACGGTGTGACAGCGCAAATTAGGCCTAAGACTAAGCCCCCTATTGAAAACTGGTTCAATGGCTTGGCAAACGACGCAGCGCAAGAGCGACGTGATAGAGGAGTTTCAGTATCAGTTTGAGTATTGAGTTCGAGTTGCTACCCCAAAGTGAATTATTTTGAATACTATCAGTAGCTCATAAATTTTCCAGAAAACATCACGGAGTGCAAAAACTTTTATTGCTCTGGCGTATTTTTCCATTAAATTGAGTTCAAGTCAGGCAGCAAATATGCCACAGGACAACACCACCAATCACTCCCCCACAAAATTCAAGGACTCTCCCGTTTGTGTCAACTTTTTGTGTGGGGTGTGTTTTACTTGTTTTTTTTTCTTCTCTTTTTGTTTGCTGGCAAACGACTTGTTTATGATTTTTGTACTTTTCGTGCAAGTTTCTCAAAATGAATATCCGCGCTGCTGATGCTTTCTTCTACTCCAGCTCCGGTTGTGTCACGGGGCACATGATGAATATTTATTGAAATTACCAAAGTTGCCGCTGCTTCAAATTGAATTGTGTTGCCAACTTGGGATATCTTGCACCACTCACCCCTCTCTCTCTCTCTCTTTCTCTCTATCCCAAACTTTCTCTGCATCTTGTAAATATTTTTGTTTTTGCTTTTATTTTGGCAAATTGTTGTTAATTTTGCACGTGTGCCATTGAGCCGCCCTCTAAACCTAATTACCACGTTTAAATTATGCCCACGAAATTGGCTTTCAAATAATTGCCACACAGTCAAATATATGGACAGGTTGAACAGTTCAGGCAGACAGACAGACAGACGAAACTCGCATCTCATTGTGGGCAGCAACAACAATTACAGATTGGCACGCGTCAGTTGCGTATAAAAACGCCAGCATTTTGGACAAATCAACAACAGTCAGTTTCAGTTGCTGCTTCAGTCTCAATCGCAATCGCCAGCTTCAATTGTGCAACTCATTATGGCATTCCGTTACGTCATCTCCTTGTGTGCCCTGGTGGCCTATGCCAATGCTGGCCTCCTCGCCAGCCATGTGGCTTACGCTAATCCTGCCGTCGATGCTGTTGCCTCCACCCAGCAGAATGTGGTGCGCTCCTTTGCCGGCACTGTGTCCAGCTACTCAAAGGCTATTGATACACCCTACTCCAGTGTGCGCAAATCGGACACTCGCATCCAGAACAATGTCTACACTCCGGCTATTGCGAAGACAACCTATGCGGCTCCTCTGTACACTCAGGCAACGCCTGTGCTGCAGAAGACTGTCTACGCTGCTCCTGCTCCTGTTGTGCAGAAGACTGTATATGCTGCACCCGCTCCAGTGCTGCAGAAGACTGTGTATGCTGCACCCGCTCCAGTGCTGCAGAAGACTGTGTATGCTGCTCCTGCTCCAGTTTTCGCCAAGCATGTCGCATATGCTGCTCCAGCTGTCACCTATGCCGCACCAGCACCAGTTGTGCATAAGTCTATCTCTTATGCTGCCCCCACTCCAGTTGTGGCCAAGACTGTCTCTTATGCTGCTCCAGCTGTTGCCTATGCTGCACCTGCTCCAGCTTACACCAAGTCATATGCCGCTCCAGCTGTTGCCTATGCTGCACCCGCTCCCTTCGTTGCCAAGACTGTCTCGTACGCTGCACCACTGGCCACCACCAATGTGAATCATGGACCGGCTGCCACCACCTACACCCACAATGCACCCGCTTTGGGCGTGTCCAGCTATGGCAGCTCCCAGACTGTTCACTACTCGCCCGCGGAGAGCGTTTCGCACATGAGCTTCGATGGTTTCGGCACCCACTGGGGTTTCTAAGCGAATTGTTGTTACAGCTGCTTGTTAACGTTTTCCCGTCAATCGAATAAAAACCACATTTCTTTTGTTAAACCGTAAAACTTTAAGACCTTGGCAAAGCTTCCGTTTTGGCATCAGTTTCGAGGCTGGGCAGCAATCATCTTGGGCTAAGCAAATTGAGGCCTAGCAAGCAATAAACGCGCAATTGTCCAAGCTGCCCAAAAGTACTCAATGGTTATATCAGACCAACAGTTTTCAAATTGGAGCTTGAATTGAAGCCGGTTTTTGCGACGTCATCGTTGGCAGTTTTAGGCGGCCTTCGGTGGTTTGCTAAGCGGCTTAGCCTGATAACTCTCGGTGGGGGCGTGTCATGTATGTTTGCGCATTATATTATGTGGCATTAATTGGATTTAATATTTTTGCACACCTTCTTTGAACTGGTATTGTGAATGAAATGTTTGCCCTGAGGCTGTTTTGCCCTTTGTTGATCTAACGGAATCGTAATCAGCTTCATTGCCAATCAATAATGAGTTTTGCCGGACATACAATTGTGACCCGATTTTGCAGTTGTTATATTTATTGTCAGTTAAATATCGTCTGTTTCAGCTGATATAACAGCAATAACAATGAACAAATTTCTTTTGTTGTGCAACTTTTTAAACCAGATTTTTAACTTGACATTTAAATACATTTATCAAGTGTACGCACTAATGGCCTGAAATATTAAAGCCATACATCAAATTTGTTAATTCAAGGCAATTTCCCTAAACGCAATTGTTATATATATTCAGTTAGGGTTAACGATCTGCGAGTGATCTTGAAATTACTTAGAAACAACACACAAGGTTACTAAATATCTATGCCCACAAATGAGTTGAGTGTAAACGTGATTAGCTGATGACAATTTGCTGGTTAACTAATAGATACTTATATGAATAATGGCAAATACAAATATTTAATAACATTTATTTAATACGCGATTCCCCTTACTAAACCGATTTAAAATTTTGTATATATTTTGTATATTTATTTGTTTAATTTAAGACTAACATCTAAATTTTAAAGTCATTGCTTGTCGAAAAAGCGTTTTGCAAACTAATTTTTATTTTTTAATAGCACAACGCTGTATCTAATTTGTGAAAGTGTTTAGTCATGCTCTTGTCTGTATGAGGATGACACTCATGAGTATGTGTCTCGTACTCTGGTAAATTGTTCAATCATCTAATTGAAAGCTGCTTAAAAGGTGATTGTGGAACACTTTATTTAGGATTTTGCACACTTGACAAATCGTATGCACATTCCGAAGCCACCCCTCTCAATTTTGAAGACTATATGACATTGATAGGACAATTCCCCGGATAATGCAGACACAAACAATCAATTTAAACGAAGATAAGAAACGGGGCAACAAATTAGCTGCAGTTGTTGTAGGTATGCTTGCGTATACGCCTCGTGGGCCCACACTCTTGGAGCTTGGCGCTGCAGCAAATGCTGTATTGTCTGTCTGCCTTGACAATTAGTCAATAATTTATTTCAATTTCATTTGGCATGCCAAGCACACACACCCACACCCACTCACTGGCCTAAGTGTAATTTAATTACATTTGCATTTTGGCCTGTGCTTGTATCGCTTTGGTTTTTTGTGCACAAAACTGCTTACGCATGCAGTTGAGCACCAACAATTGTTGCAATCCAATTTACGTAAGCGCATTTTCATGATTTAAATACAAGAGCATTATGGTTTATTGTGCTTATGAGACAGAGACAGAGACAGATACAGAGATAGAGAGAGATGGAGAAAGAGAGAGAGAGAGAGAGAGAGAGAGGAAAAAAGTGCATTTTCTCCATACCATTCGCATTCTCAGTCAGCCAGCTTGTCTGGTGTCTGTTCAGCTATGTCCTGGTGTAATTAAATTATGAAAGGACATAAGACGCATAATAAGTCATAAATCAAATTTACCTATCCCACGGGCATGTCCACCGAAACAGGCAGCAGCCAGACAGCTAAACTAGAACCCAGACACACTCCAGACACTTGGACACATACATATTGTGTGTGTGGCCTCAACTCTGTGACCATAATTTGATGGACATTATGACGACTCTGTCTCGGCAAACAATTAGACAATTGATGCATCTGTGGCTATTTGGACAATGTCATTTTGTATTTGTATCGGGTACATCGGGTCAAAACGTGAAAAGGGCCGACCCCAAAATGCCAACAACCGATCCGGTCAACTGTGTTTCCTTTCTGTGTTGTGTGTGTGTGTATGTGTGTGTGTGTATAGTTGAATGCATTTTATGTTTATGTCCACGTCATAGCCAGACGCTGTTTGAAGTGTGCAATTGAAAAATTCCAAACATTTCAGCAAACGACAAATGTAAATTTTGTGAGTGTGACCAGCGTGTTGCACTGTTCCTGTTTATCCTGTTTTCCATATTGCATCCCAAAAATATGCTTGGCTCACTTTGACCATCGACAAGTACACGATATTGCATTTGCAGCGAGTTCTTACACTGTTTTCGACTAAATGGCAATATATTGTGGCAGATACATTGCAAAATGTTAGCTGCTTAGCACAGATACCAGTCAATAATACGCACAACAAATTGTGTGCTTTGTGTGCCACAGAAATTGTACAGTGAAACTTAAGCAGTTCAGCTTCTGCTCCTGCAGTTTAAACAAATTTGAGCATGTTTAACGCAAATGCCAGACGAACTGAAGCATGAGTAGAAAATAAAAGAAAAGAAACGAAACAAAACCAAAGACCTCAGACGACTGCCATCGCGATATGTCATAGTGCCAGACAAAGGGCAGCCCCCAGCAAATATTAGGGGATGGTGGGAGGGGTGGGTTTCGAATGCAGATGCTGAGGTCTTAGCAACCTCGACTAACTGATATGGATCATTGCTTGGCCCGCGGGCTCTGCTTGCCTTCTGTCTGTGTAGATTAAAATTTAATTTTTAATTTAAAGAATGTTTGCGTTTTATTTGCCTCTTGTTGTGTGAAATAAATAAATGAGCGAGCGACCTTTAAGGTTTGGCTATGGCTACGGCTTGTTGATTTATCATTATTCTATGCAAATTTAATGCTCACCTTTTCCATTTTATCAGCGGCATCATCTGTGGCAAGTTCGTCCCTTCTTTATCTGCTACAGTGACTGCGGCAGCCACGTGCAATGTCAATGCCAAGCGATTAACATTCAATTAGCTTTTGGCTTCATCAATGATTTTATCGCCAGCTATTAGAAGAGGGTCGTGGCGGGTGAGGGGGATACAAGTGCCCCTGTTGCTGTGGCTGGTTTGATTGTAAATTGTGGCAAATTATCATTAGCTTGTTGTTGCTGTGCCTGCTTGTTATGGGTGTGTGAGTGTGTGTTTGTGTGTTTGTGCCTTGACAACGACATCTTCACATCTTCAAAAGGTTTTTATGACATCAACAGCTGTCGTTGACAGATTATTGTGGCGATTATTTTAGCAGACACAGTTTGGGGCCACAAAGCAAAAGGGCAGACAACAACAATGAAACAGGCAAAGCCAGAGACAGAGGGACAGAGCAACAGAGGAACAGTGAAACAGGCAATGGTATCCTGTGCTGTTGCCTTCAGCCTGACGGGGAGTTAAAGGAGTCTTGTCTTGCTGTCTTGTGCTGCTTTGTGCGTTCAACTGGAAATTGTCAACAATGTTGTCATTGTTGTTGTTCGCTGCTGGTGTCGCACATGTGTGTGGCCTGGCCACTTAAAACATCTTGCGGACTAGCACTTGTAAATAACTATGTTTCACTTGGAATACTTGTCATTTATGTTGGCACTTTTTATACACTCACATCAACAATACCAACACATTATTCAATATACTATTAGTATCGGTAATGTGCATTCGATCAACGTATTTTCTTCAAGTCCTATCCATTGTGTTTTTAAGCATCCTTTGGGTAAGCTTTCACAGATGTTTGCGTTTTAGTTATATTATATTGATCATTATGCAGCAATTGTGTGCCATTGAAATCTGGTTGGATATCGACTATGGAATTAAAGGCAATGTCGATAGGACATTATTGATGATATCCGTCCTTGTGACCTCTATTTTTATGATTTTTTTCTTCTGCTTGGGCATTTTTGTGGTATTTGGCGATCAAGTTAATAGACTGAAACTGGTAAAGTTTAATGGGCATAGCAAATTTGAAGCACTAAAACAAAATGAACAACTTTTCCTGATATTTTAAGCTGGCAATTGGCATCGTTGTCTTCATAGTTATCAAAATCACTCTGTGGATACTCTTATTGACACTTGCCAACAAACCCGATGTGGCTAAGAGCACCCTATGGTTACACCTTACGAACTTATGGGCAGTAAGTAAAACAAACAAGAGCTAATGTGCAGATGCAACTGCCTTATTTTCCAGGCATTAAGTCTGATTGTGATTATACGTTTGATCATAGTACGATTGCGAAGCTAGGAGATTTGTGCCGCCTTTACCAACGTAAATATTTTATAATACACAAATGTGCTTCTTAGGGTTACGTCTACTTAAGGCTTATACATATATTCTCTCTCTGATGGCTTTGGTAAGTTAAAGCTTAGGCAGATAAGCCATAATAATTCATTTGAATATGTTTAGTTTTGCAATGTTGTTGACCTTGTCATCACTATTCAAAACCTTATCGAATGCGAGGGAACAACAAAAATCTGGTTGATTGTATCGATACTGCTAAATACTCTACTCAATATTGGAATTTGCATGGGAAATTATGGAGCTGTGAAGATGAAAGCATTATTCCTCAAGCTGGTATATTCAAAACACTTATGATTGAATTAAAACTTTATAATCACTCGAAAATCATATTCAGTATGCCGTCGTTCTAATGGGATTCCTGATCAGCAAGCTAGTTTTTGCACAAGCAGCCATCGTTCTAGAAGAAACAAATTACAATTTGTTAGTAGGAAATTGGTATTATCTTGATACAACATTTTCTGTAAGTGAAGGTCAACTGAACGAAAGATAAAGATGTTGAAGATTTCTTCTATTTTATTTCAGGTTCTCTGTTTAATATTCGTTGTAGCACTTCTTTTGAAAATACAGGAATTCAATTGTCTGAATTGTAAATAAATATGTACATTTTATATAAATCTTAACTGCTAAATATTCTACTGATTGAACGCTCTTACTTGTACTTTTTTATAGCAGATTTTCTTTCATAATGAAAAGAAAAATATAATGTAAGTTTATAATACAAAGCTTTGAGATTTATGTCCATTTATTCAGGGTGAAGTAAAATTAATGATATAAGTATTTATTTAAGCGAAAAAATGTGCTTCATTAGACTAAAAGCACTTAAGATACTTACACTTTTAGCAGCCTTCCTTCTTGCGGTAAGCTGTTTTTGATGGAAATATAGTGTAATATATATTTGAGAAGGTTTAAATCTGCTCAGCTGTGCAATGTAGTTGGCATCAGTGTGTCCGTTACAACTATTTGTGAAACGGAACGAGCTGTTAAAATGGCTATATTTGCATCAATTGTGTTGGATACTCTAGTCAATTTTGGAATTATCTGCGGCATTTATGGAACTGTTCACAATAATACCTCAAATATAAAAAGGGTAAGGGTAATAAATAGTTTTGGTTATGCTAAAATGTGATTATCATCTCTAGTTCATATTTGTATTGCTTGTCTTCTTTATCGGAAAAATAACGATTGCGAAAATGATTGATGAGTTTGATGACAAAGATGTTGAAGTCATTATTTCCATTTGGTATCAGTTTGATGTGGTGCTCACTGTGAGTTCTAATAATTGATATAAGATGAGAATTGGTAATTTGCTTTTATTTCAGGGCATTTGTTTGGTATGCGCAACTCCCTTATGTTTAAAGATGTTGGAAAAAGTGAACCGATCCGTAATCCACATGTAAATTACTGTTGATTGTTAAGCTAATTCTAAATTACCAAATGGAAAGATATCTAGAAAATAGAGAATACCTTAAATTTCCTATATTGGTCAACCTTAACTTAAACTCACATTACCACCCGAATCATTTAATGGCCACGACTTTTGATGTAGTGTTTCAGATAGCAAAATGTGTGGCAATCTGTGAGTTGTGTGGGAGATCGAATTACATGCGGAATTATGGACACAAAACACCCGCAGGATAACAGACTCACCAACAGCAGCAACAGCGACAGCAGCAGTGGTGGCAGCCAATAAAGATGACGATGACAAGATAAACGAAAGTTTGTGGCCCAACGCAAGGGCGTAGGAGAGAAGGGGTCAATGGGTGAATTGTCGTCTGTTTTAAATGGAATTTAACGATGCCCACAAATAATGGCACTTTGCATTTTAAAACACTTCTGCGCGTCCAAATGGCGACTACAGAGACGGTTAAAAGTCAGCCAACGGACGCGACATTGACATTCAATTGGGGCCAGGACGAAGGACGATGATATCCCAGCAACTGTACTGCTACTGTGAACTCTGATGCTCATTATACGCATTTTCATTTGACACTTTTATTGGCACAGCTGTCCACTGCTGATATTTCACACTTTCCGGCGATGGGGACTTTTGGCCAAATTAAATGCGTAATGCCGTGTGCTCCATTTATGCGGGTCATTTTATAGCCAGAAACGGATGCGGACGCGGTAACGGATATACCGATAAGGCCGTTAAATTTTTGCAGCACTTTTGCTATTTTCCCATAAACTGGCTGCCACATCACTCAGCCATCCAGTTATCAGCACCACCAACGCCCGAAGCACTCAGCCAATTACGCAAATAAAAGAAAAATACACTCTCTGCTCTCTCGTCTGCTACTTATGTGGAAACGTGTCAAAGTGCTGAAAAATGCAACAGCTTTTACAGGCGAGTGTGTGGGTGGCCCACAGGAGTGGCTCATTAGGCATGTTGGCCTGCCCCCAAGGTGTTGCTGGTTAAATTGTGTGGAAAAACGAGCACACTAAGCCACCAGTGATTCTCAAAAATTTAATGCGCACTCGACTGTGATATATTTTCTGTAACGAAAGATACATAAATATATTTGCCCAAAATTGTAGGATTCCACTTTCACAATCGCTTAATTAAAGCCCTGTGAGCTGTGGGCGATTTTCATCATTGTCAGCAGAGTGGTAAAAGTCCTATTGTCGCCAAGCAGCACAGCTGTTTCAAATGCTGTCACCAAAACAGTATGTCGTCCTCGTAGCTGTCCTTGCCCGTCGTCCAGGCGCATATCCTGCGGCTGATTAAAATCTATTAGAGTCAAAGAGATGTAAGACACAGCGCCGGCCTCCTGAACACTGAGTGGGTGGCTGTTTGGCTGCTTTGGCCAATGACTTGGCATGTAAATGTCGGCGCAATTGAAATGCATGCGACGGAAACTTCCAACTTGCTATAACTTAAATACATAAAACATACAATAAGCATTACGGGTTTCTCATTAGGTTCGACAAGCAGTCAACGTTAAGTGGTATATAAAAGTAAGCGAAATTGCTTCATTTTATTGCATAACAGACACTGCTGAGGTACTTTATTGGTAATTTCCATAAATCCCAATATTTTTCATATATTTCCTCCAACTTGTTAACTTATTTCAATAAATTTGCATTCCCTTTTAATGTTACCATTAATAATCATTTGTGTATTCATTTGCTATTACATATCTAGTTCATATTCTACACGTTTTCTATAATAATGTGTATACTTTTTGATATCTATAAAAAAAAAAACAAACTTAACATATAAGGGTATTCAAGTGCTATTTGTTGTTGCAGGCATTGCGGTCCTGCCAAAAGTCGCACACAAAAACTTTGAGAGCAAAGTTTTTAACGGAAATTGTGCAGCTGTTTTGTGTGCGACGACAACGCTGTAAAAAGAGGGTGACGGTGTATAGGTGTGGGAGGTGGAGGGTGGAGGGTGGAGGGTAGCACTTGTTGGCTACCCAACCTACAACTTTATAGATATTTAGATGTAGTAGAAAGAAAAGCGTCTTACAAAATTTGTTGAAATTTTAATTCAATGGCAAGGCTGAAAGTGGAGCTCGTTACACTTACAAATATTACTTGTGTGTGTGTGTGTGTGTGTGTGTGCGCACTCAAATGTGGCATATAAACTTATATATGTACCTATATGTTCCTATCGTTATCGAGCATGTGCCAACATGTGCCGCCTCTCAATATGAATTTTCATGATTAAAGCGCGTGTCGCTTGGAAATTTTATCGCTAAAAGACAGCTCCGGAACGTCGTCGGTTCGAGGGTTTGAGGTTCGATTGAGAATTTTCTTATAAATTATCGTTGGTAACAAATGTGTCCACACAGCCATTGGCACGCATGCATAATAAAGTGATTTTAAAGGGCACTTTTCGAGGGCTTGCGTAAAATTTTCCATTTGCGCGGCGCTCTGAGTGGGGCACTCAACTTTATTGGAATTGAAAGTTGGCGGGGTTCACAATGCTCGAGCACATGTGCGCCGAGCTCTAATGTGACTTGGCTTTAACAATTCATTAAAATTTCATATAAATGGTGCAGCAATAGCCGCATCAGAACGCATTACAACGCATCAACTCGTTGCGCCCTGAGTAAAGTAATCCACTTTGTTATTAACTGTTATTTACAAATGTGCATCTAGTGTCAGGGAATAGAGCACAATACAATATCAAAATATATTAAATGCAGCGCAAAAGCGTCAAGTCATAAACTGCTCATCAGTCTTGGGTCTACAGTTGGCCAGCCCTTCCCCCCTGCCCCTCTTGGCTGTAATTATGCGCGTTGCTGTTGCAAAAACTTAACTATCACTATCACAACTCATTCTCATTCTCGTGCTCATCCTTGTTGTCATTGTCTCGACGCGCAGCAGGAAGCGACAAAGCACCGCAGGGCAGATGGTGGCTGGTAGCTGCTGGTGCTGGTGCTGATGCTGGTGGTGGTTTGGAAAGGCGTCCTTTTGACGCTGATAATGCAATTTCCGCGTACAGCGCGTAATTTACTGTTATGCAATGTTTCATTTTATTTCTGCCCTCTGACTTTTGTAGAGCACAATTTTTTAAAGCGCCGCTGAGACAATCAACGCTAGTTGTTGCTATTTATCTACATAAAGTTAATTGAAAACATTCAAATGCTGAGGGAACAGTGTCCTGCTTCTTGGATCTGGCTACTGCGTGATGTGTCAACATCTTTCGAATGCCACATAATCGGCAACATGCCGCTGCCCGGCTGCCTGGCTAACTGCATGTCCACTTTTATGTCCTTCTCATTCGTAGTCTTTATTACAAATTGGTTTTCTGCACTCGCTCGCATGTTTCGTGCGCAATTTGCAGCCCCAGTCAAATGAATATGGAAGCCGCAGAAAAAAAAACGCCAGCACTCGAAAAATGTACAACGCAAAAATAACAAAAAAAAAGAAAATGAAGAAAAAAATAGTAAATTGCAGCCGGCAAACGTAGAGTAACCCACACGTGGTAAATCCAGGAAAAATCTCCGTGCAATGTCGAGAAACGTGTTCACTTTGCACGTTAACGAACTGAAATCGAAAGTTTTGGTTGCGGTCAGCGTGGGTATTGTCATAGCCGTCTATTTGTCTACGTGTCCGTCCCCCATTCGCGTCGTCCATGTGTCTTCCACAGTAGTGACTGTCAGATTGAATGGTTTATGTGTGACACCTTTGACCGGTCGGGTCGAGTTGCCGGCAATATAAATAAAACCTGCTGCTGGAAGCTGAACAACTTTAAGCCATATCCCAAAATCGCATCACTGAAGTGCTCGCATCTTTTGGGCGGAAAGTGGTTCCATGATTGCTTAAAGGCGAAAGATTTATTCGACAACTGAAGAGAAGGCAGAGTATGATCAAAAAGCCTTCGCTTTTGAAGATAAGTTGAGTTTTGACGAAGTTATGGCATTTTGAAGTTTCGACCTATGCCCATATATCGATTTTCGGGCTATAATTCTTACTTGTCCTCCGACCTCAAATTTCATTTTCAACTTTAAATGTACGATTGATTTAGGGGCAAAACTATGATCAAAAAGCCCTTGCTTTTTAAAATCAGTTGCGTTTTGACGAAGTTATGGCATTTTGAAGTTTCGCTCTATGCCCATATATCGATACACCGATTTTCAGGCTATAATTTTTACTTGTCTTCCGACCTCAAATTTCGTTTTTAACTTTAAATGCACGATTGATTTAGGGGCAAAACTATGATCAAAAAGCCCTTGCTTTTTAAAATCAGTTGCGTTTTGACGAAGTTATGGCATTTTGAAGTTTCGACCTATGCCCATATATCGATTTTCGGGCTATAATTTTTACCTGTCCTCCGACCTCAAATTTCATTTTCAACTTTAAATGTACGATTGATTTAGCGGCAAAACTATGATCAAAAAGCCCTTGCTTTTTAAAATTAGTTGCGTTTTGACGAAGTTATGGCATTTTGAAGTTTCGACCTATGCCCATATATCGATTTTCAGGCTATAATTTTACTTGTCTTCCGACCTCAAATTTCGTTTTCAACTTTAAATGTACGATTGATTTAGGGGCAAAACTATGATCAAAAAGCCCTTGCTTTTTAAAATCAGATGAGTTTTGACGAAGTTATGGCATTTTGAAGTTTCGCTCTATGCCCATATATCGATTTATCGATTTTCAGGCTATAATTTTTACTTGTCTTCCGACCTCAAATTTCATTTTCAACTTTAAATGTACGATTGATTTAGGGGCAAAACTATGATCAAAAAGCCCTTGCTTATTAAAATCAGTTGAGTTTTGACGAAGTTATGGCATTTTGAAGTTTCGATCTATGCGCCTCCACACCAGCGACCTCTGGACTGTTGGGCGTTAATATTTTTCGTTAATGTGCAATAAATGTTATATTTAATCTTACATTTGATGTTACGTAATATTGTAATATGTTAAAACCAATTATTTGTTTATGTTATTAATTTAAATTCCCCGTTATTATGTATTCAATCTTCAAAACAATATTTTATAACCTTTCAGTAGGTTGATCAATATTAAATTAAATTGCTAAACTTGACTTAACTTCAGAATCTGTGTCTCTACAGCTTTAGAAGCGAAATTCCTTGAGATAAGTTGATATATGATTTAAAAGAAGTTCTTCATTTTTGAATGCTTTAATTTTAATTTAATTTAATTAATTAGTGTTAATAAAATAAATAACTTAACTTTCCGAAACAAGCTTATGATTCGAATAGCATATTTTGATTAATCTTTCTTTTCGGCTGAGCACATAAAAGGAATGTTTCGGTTCAGCTGCAATTTCCACCCCCATTTCGGGTTTGCTTTTATTTGCCCAGCAAAAGTCACGTGGCATTCATAATTCTTAAAATGACGCCATCAGAAATTATGTAGCAATGCTAAGTGCACCCAAACGGCGACAGCTGCCCCAATGTTCCCTAGCCTTCCGCTCTATCCCAATACCGCTCCCTATCCCCCTTCCCCTCAGGGCTTGTAGTACGTGACCAGCATTTGTCGCGCAGCAAAGTATGCTATGATTTTTGGACTCTCTCGAACAATGGCGAATTGATTTTGCCTTTTGGGGTAACTGCCGGAGCTGATTATGGAATTAAAACATATTTTTGCCGCTGCCAGAACTTAAAACTTTAAGTGGCAAAGGTTGTTGTCGTACGTGACATTCTTCTGCTAGCCGAGTTTATCACACACACACACACACACACACACAAAATGCGTTTCATATCCATTGTTGGGAAAAAAGAAGAAAACAAGTTTTCCATGTGTCAGAAAGAAATGAATAAGTAAGCGAAAACTACAAAGAAGATAACTACAAAAGCGCACTGTGAAAGTGAACTTGGGTTACAAAGGCTTTCATTTGAGTGGGAGATAAATAACATTGAATGCGAAAATACAGAGAAAAACGAAGAGAACGAACAAAAACGAATAAAAAAATAAACAATACGCCTTTTGAAATGCTAAACGTGACACACACGCACACAGTGTCACTCTGGCCCGGAGGCACTCTTCACACTCTGCCAGGACGCGCACAGGACTCGTGTATTTATTTTTATTAGCCACCTCTCCTCACCCGGCCCACACCCCTCCCACTTCGGCACGTCAGTTTATCTTGTTACTTTGGCGTGCGCTCAGTGGCAAAAAACATTTATCTTGTCGTATTTATTTTGTAGCGCATTAATTTCGCCTCATGTTTGAATTGGGAATTGACTTATTTGCATTCTCTTTAATTCATATGGCCATCAAAGGGGGTTAAGAAAAAAAGCGGCCGTTTTTTCTGGTTGGGGTTGTGGCACAATAGCCACAGGTGCTACAAGTGTCAGAATTGTGATTGATGGAAAAGCTGTACAAAAATTACGAGATTTGTTCTGGGCCTGTTTATACTTTCAGATTGATTGATTTTAAGCAAATCTGTGAAAATTTTGAAAAGAATATGAGATAAAATTACAAATTCATAAAGAGATGAGATTAAAAGAATTCAAAGCTGTGCATCAAGCTGAAGTCTCTTTAAGCAATTGACTAAATATTTCCTATCGAAAAACCGATGACTCATTGTGTGATTTCATACTCATATACATACGACCAGCTTATATATTCACTCTGTCGGCCAAAATGAAATAGCCACATTAACATGGCAATTCCAAATGAAGTTATTTGGGCAACTGGTTGCAGTTCACATCGTGTAACAGCAAACAAATGCATTTTTCATAAGGTAGACAACGATAGATTGCACACACACACACACACATACACAAGTAAAATTTGTGGAGTGAGTTGGCCAGTTTGAATACCTGCAGGCGACTGCTATCGACGAGGGCAGCAGGAACGTCGCTGACACTGGCCAAAAGCGCACAATGTCAACTGAAATTGCGATTGCATTAAAACTCTATAAATACCAAAGTAACATGCAACAGCAACAGCAGCAATAGCAACAATAGCAATAACAGCAACGGCAGCAAGGACATGCTGATATTGCAACAACACAATCTAATCCGGTTATTGCATTTTAAATGCGGAACAAGCTTTCATTTGGTTAGCCCCACGGCGTCGACAACAAGCGACGCGTTGAACGCCTGTCGTTGGCCGATGATTTAAGGTAGCCGTTGTTTCCTCTTTTTGGGGCATATGAACTCTATGACACCAGCTGAAAGTTGTAGCTCTACCTCGGATTAATATTTGTAATTTAGTTGGATATTTGACTGCCCTTTATTCCACATTTCTGTTGTTCTGAATGATCTCAATTTTTGTTTGCCAAATGCAGTTCAGCTAAGCCAAAAAGCTGTGCAACATTTTGTTTTGGTAATTTTGTTAGCTTTTTTAGTTGTTTAACCAAATATGCGAGCATATTAAACATTGGATTGTAAAGCTGGCTAGCTATTAGTTGCACAAAATTAGTTAAGCTATGTAAAGGTTGGCAAAACACACACTCAGTCGAAATTCTGTTGCTAATGCGCTTATCTGCATAGGAGGCAGCAGGCGAGCAAGCCGCAAGGCAACTCTTTTCAAAATGTAATGCAATTTCACAGTATATTAAACAGCTGGAGTCTGTGAGCTTAGGTCGTGCAACAGTTGCTGGTGCTGTTTGCCACCGCAAATCGCAAACAAATTTCAAGAACACTTTGCCAGTTTAAGATACCAAGTGGTAAGTGGCAAACAAACCAGCAGCATCTGGCGGCCGCCACAAGGTGAAAAGCCAATCATAAGTGAGTACCACAGTGAGTATGAATGCGGTAGTAAGTGGGTGTCTCCAGACTCCTAGTGTTCTCATGAACTGGCAGAATGGTTAATCAATTGCTCGCATTTTGTGCACAAATCAAATTACAAACTTGCCACACCTTCTTTTTTTCGCATCTGCACAAAAGTTCTCTGTAAGTTCAACTTTTGCTCAATTTGATTTTTCACAAAGCATGCAAAAAAAGTATAAGAAGAAAATACGAAGATCAACTTTTAACTTTTTACCTGCGTTCTGCGTTTCTTTTCTTTTTGCCTGTCGTTAAACAAACTTATCCAATAAAAGTTTGTCAACATTGATTTAAAGCTGAGTCGAGCGCATATATCAAACAAAAAACAAGGCGGCAGTTGGCCCACTTGCTTTCTGTTTGTTCTTATCTTGTTTTAAATATGTGGGTCCCAATGCTGGATTTAGCCAGCTGTCACAATAGTAAGAATTTCAAAATCAATAGATTTGTAATATGATTTATCAGTTTATATATTCAATATGTGCAATTTCATTACTATAAAATAGTTAAACTGCTCCAATCGGTAGTGCCTGACTACAAGATTTATCTATTTCTTTACATATACATATATAAGCCATAGCTGCTCTGGAACTCTCACAATTATTCACATAAAAATGCCACTTATTATACACTTAAGCCAGCTTTCGCAGCTCTTGTTTCAGCCAGGACAACAAAAAGTGTTAAGCATGGCGCATAAGTAGGAATAGTCCAGGCCGAATGATGCCAACGGGCAAAAGTTTCCATTGCAACACCCTTTTTGTTGGCATTGTTGTTCGTGTTTTTGTTTTTGTTGCTAAAGAAGTGCATTTACAGTTATGTGGAGAGCTGAAACTGCAGCTTTCTGATGCACATCTACTTAATACTTTAATAGTTGCAAAAGTTTGTCCGGCGTTCGCTTAAGTAGCTGTTACTTTGCTTGTTGAACTGTTTCGTTTCGTTTCGTTTTGTTTGTTTGTGTTGATATTCTGCTTCTTGGTTGGCGTTTGTTCTGCGCGAGATACCGTCTTTAGGTAGTGCTTAAAATAACTGTAAAACTGCCAACATAAATCTAGCCACAACATCTTTTACGTTGGCACTAGCCACAAAGTTAATGTTAATGCTATTTGCCTCGGCCCAGCACGTGAGCGGACGCATCCTCAAACAAGGATACTCCACAGATCTCTGGCAATTCTCAGTTCGCTTTAAGACGAGATTAAAAAGTTAGGGCAAGAAACAGCAAATTGACGTGCTTGCTTGTATTTGTGTGCATATTGAATAAAAAGTAAAATTGTGTTTGGCATATTAAACGAAAATCATTCGAAAATCGAAAGCAAATCTTCGTCTAAGCTTCATTTCACTCCAAATCCTCACCGCCGTCTGGGCCAATGTCGAAAAGTGATTTTTCTTGTTGGACTTTCGGCTTAGCGACGCAGCAACGTCTGCGATTTTGGATAATAAGTTGACAAAGTTGGCGGGGAACGGAAATCCAGTCGATTGATCGAATGTACAAATAAAGCAATCGGCAATTGTTAGTATTCAATGTTTGTAATTGTGCATGAAATGATTTTAAAAGGCGCCATTCATTGATACTTGGAGGTGAATTTAGTGAATTTCGTTTTTAAATCGCTTTGGTTAAATTTCGAAATATTATCAAGTGGTTCCAAATTCATTCCATTCACTTGTAAAGCTCTTAATGATAAAAAAAAAGTATAATATTTCATTAAGCAGTTCTCAAATTTCATAAACAAACATATTAAATACGATTGATTTATTTCGCTTATTTTGAAACTGGATTTTTTGTTATACAATCTGCTGTCAATTGCATTCCTTTATTATAATGAATTGCAAACTGTTTGCTTGGCGCTATTTTTCTTCTGCCATTTAATACTGTTGACATTTAATTAATATTGTTAAATACACGAAAATATTTTAAATAAATATTTTACTCACCGCAAAATGCTATAATTCACGCTTAAATTTAACGGCCTGCTGCGGACCAGAAACCAAACCGCAGTATTTTGTCACACACCAAAATGTTCCAGTGACAAGAATAACAAAATTAAATGTGAGGAGCTCTTAAAAGTATTAAAACTGATTAATATGGCTTATATGTATATAAATAAAATTAAAAGAAAATAAAGTTATGACTTTCGCAGCCGGTAGGATTCGAACCTACGCTCCCAGAGGGAATCTGATTTCTAGTCAGACGCCTTAACCGCTCGGCCACGGCTGCTGTTGGAAAGAGGCCAAAAGAATTCAGCTATAACCATTTAAGCTATCCGCTTATTTATAGATAATTAAAAAATAAATTTATAAATAAATATAAATGTAAATAAGATAAGAATTTAATTGGCTGTTGATAACGTTGATCAATTTAATCAACTTTAACAACGTAACTTACTTTTAAAGCACATCTCGCAAATGGAAGCGTTATATTCATAACAACAAATTTTACTATATTGCCACATGGGCGCAGACAAAAGTGTCCATCGAATTTGCCGCTGCTAATGAGCCAAACGCAATGCAAATTGATAGCACTTTTTGTGCGTGGGCGAAGTGGGGGGAATGGAGGGTTGGCTTAAGGGATTAGCATCATTATGCGCAGTTTATTTGTTGACATGGTGGAGATAGCTGCTGGTAGTACTATATTTATGTTGGTGTTGTAAAATGTAATTTCATGTAATTGTTTTTAATTTCCATGCATTTATAATTCATTCAACACTCGCGGCTCGCGTTTAGCTGCCACGGCTCTTGAGTGTCATGAAAAGCTCATTTACTTTGTGCCACATAAATTAACAACCAGCCGCCCATTTCGCCTGCAGGTTATGAGTGTCGAGTGGCCAAGTGTCGGATTGTCGGAGTGTTGTCTACTTCAAAAAGCCAAAACGGTACAACGTGGCGTATGCCCAATGCGCTAATGAGGCGAGTTTTTTTTTTTTTTTGGGCAGGGGGATGGGCGGCGCACCCACCTCTGTAATTATGCAAATTTTTAATGAGTGTGAAAATTATATTTGAACGCAACACGTGCCTGTCGGCCAGTTGCTGAAGCAGCGTCTCCTGCTGTTGACTGACTGGGCCACCTGACGGAGCCATCATTGACTGCGGCTAATTCCATTCAGCACCAGTGGTTAGCACTTTCATTCCTGCTCCTGCTGCTGACACTCCTTCTTTACTCTTTGCAAATCCGGCTCATGTGCGAGCCAGTTAACTGACTGCTGCTCGTAACGTCATTTGCTCTTTAGATTTATACGGATTTTGTGAAACAAAACATGAATCTGCACTTTAAAATATGGCGAATAACGAATGGTGAATGGCTGAAAGCCGATTTGATAAAAGCGTCGCACGCTTTGTCAGTTGGCCTATTAAAGTGTCCATATGCTTTAAGGAAAAACGATTTTCGGAAAACAGCTCACACTTGTACACAAAATATGCATAAGAAGGTAGCTGAATGAATGAGCAGATTAGACTAGATTAAAATGCCTAAAATATTTCCCATTATATTGGTATTAGTCAATTATTTATCACAAATTCAACTATATCATGAAACTCGATTGAATGCATTACTTTATTGAATATTTAAGGAAATTTCATGCTCATCGATTTCTTAAATTGGCAAGCAATTAATTTAATAATAATGCCGCGAGGTTCACCTGAGTTTATTAAGCGCATTTCCAAAAAAATATGAAAAAAGTGAAACGCTTAATTTGTCAATTCGCATAAAATTCATTTGGTTATAAATAGTTTTTGGCCAGGAAATCCATAGCGATATGCGATTTTATGAGAATACTCGTATATTGCAACTGTCTTTTTCAATTAATACAAATGCCACATACACACACACACACAGACACGCGTACACACATGCAAAAATATTTTCAGCGTTTCGCTTAAAATGCAGATGCAAATTTTTGCGGCAGCTTTTCGCAAACAGATTGTAAACAAATAAATGCCGCCAGCAGATATACAAAGACAGATGCACAGATACAGTCACACACACAGATACACAAACACACACCACACACACACACACACAAGTGATACATTGAGTGGTCAGCGTTGTGGCAATTTGCAGTTGGATTCAGGACATCGCCTGGGGGCCATTGGCACAGTGCCTGTAAATTGTGAAATGCGCTTGACTTTCCATATTTTATTGGACATACATACATGAATGCATACTTCATGTGTGTGTGCGTGTGTGTGAGTGTATATTAATGTATCGCATGCATATGCATAGTGTACATTTGCTCTGGAAACGTATTTCACACTTAAGTGGTTAAATTGGCTGTGATAAATTGTCGCGCAGTCAAAGTTGTTGCCACAGTTGCGCCGCGGGGCACCTTAAGTCACAGTGGAGCTGTGTGTGTGTGTGTGGCATAAGCCCATAAGGATATGAGTGCCATGAGTGCTTATTCATAGTATATTCACTCTCTCTCTCTCGCTCTCTCTCTATCGCTCTCTTTACATATCTCTATCTTGTTGAGTGCCTGCTGCTGACAGTAATCATAACGCACGCATCAGCTTGTATTATTAGGGGCTGGCTGACATATGACAACGGGGAATTAATATGCGGTGGTGATAAGTAACTGGGCTAAAAGTAATACCAAAATGAGACAAAAGTCAATGGCATAATGGCACATGGGCGTCAAAGTGTGTGTGGCACGCCTGCCTGTGAGTGATGGCAACCTTTTAGCTGCACAACCAAATTAAATGTCTAGCCAAATGTACTTAGTCAACAAGCAGACAGACAGATAGACAGACAGACAGACAGACAGAAAGACAAGAGTCGACTTACAATTCGTCTTGATTAACTGAGAGCCACTGCAAGCAAGCTGATAATGCCCTTAATCTAAACTTGGCTCAATTAGTGCGAGGCAACTGACACTAGCGAAAAAAACAAAAAACACTTTCCTCAGTTTGCTCGAAGTTAGCAAATTCTCGCGCTTATCGCTCCATTGATATCAGACAGTGTTGATGTGCATATCATTTTTATGGGCATTTCATGCAAAATGCTTCCTGTCACCAACGACGCCAGCAACAACAGCAACAACAGCAGCAACAACAATAGCAACTGTGAAAGTGATGACGAGCAGGCTGAGAGACAGCCATAACGACTAGCAAATGCCCTATGTGAATTGTCTGTGTATGGGTTACATTTATTTGGGCTTTCAGCTTATATAATATTTGTAGCTCAGCTTGATTGAGATTTAACTTAATATTTTAGAAAATTAATTCGAGTTATTTAAACACTTTCCCAAACATTAAATATTAAATAAAATTTAACTTTGGCAAATAATTCAAAGGTGTAACTGTAATGTATATGGAATATGTAGAATAATATACATATGTATGTGTACATCCAAAGCTTGCTTAAGCATTAGTGTGCTTTCCAAGCTTTCCAATGCTGGTTGAAGCTTTAATTTGCTTTCCGAGTCTTTAGCTCAACTTTTGCTTTTTTAATTACTTTCAGCACGTGTTATTTTATTTTTCAAATAAAAAGCAGCGTATTGCTGAGTTCGTTGTCAATGGTAGTAGGCTTTTTTGGACTCCTCATATATTTGGTGTTTTTTTTTTTTTTGTCGTTGCTGCTCGTCGTGTGTCTTTTGCTGTCTCTAACTTGCCGGCTGACCGACTGCATTTGCAATTTATAAGCGTATATGTATGTAAGAGTAACTGGAATGGATGTATCTACTATCTGTGGCGTTTTTTGTATACTTGTGGCAATATTGGTTGTTGCTGTTGGTTTTTTTTATTTTTTGAAGCGCAACTGACTGTTGTTATTCTTGCTGATGTGTTGCCAGCAAAGGGAAACAATAGGAATGTGAATTGTTTTTATGTCTTTGTTTTTAATTTTTTGCCAGGCAACAAACACACGATATGCCTGCGATATTCGACATTTGCATTCTGTTTGCCATTTGCTTTTTTGCGTTCGCCACTGGAAAGCCGCATGCAACAACAACAACAGTGGAACACAATAAGAATAGTCCGAATTTTGACTGCGTTGTTCTCTTGGTTTTCATTGTCGCCGCCGTTGTTGCATTTTGTACATTTTTTTTGTTAATTTGCATACGTGCGACTTTCAGTAGACGTAAGGACAGCAGCAGCATTTCAGTTTGCTCCTGACATTGACGTATGAATTTACATTTACATGTATGTATGCAAGTACGTATGTGCATAAATGTTCAACCTGGGGTTCAACAAACCCAGAGTGCCACAATAAAAGTGGCTTCATTAGCCCAACATTAGCCACAAGAATGTTTAAAATGTGCTACACATTTTACACGATATTAAATTGTGCAGAAGGGAACTGTGGCAATAGAAGCTACCTTAAAATGCTGCTGGACACATGGCTCTGGCCGGGGTCCTGGCCAAAGTGCGTGTTTGTGCCATTAAAGTTTCATCAGTGCGGCAAAATGATTGTAGAGAGAAGCAACAGCTAAGAGCCGCAAACCTCTCAAATCCCCAAAGCCCTCGCGGGCAGAACCGGGGAGTTGAAGGGTTTGTAGCGCTGCTGCTGATATTGTCATTACATGCTTCGAGGATATTTCTGTGGCGTAACCGAGGCAAATGTACTTTTGACAGTTGGACTCTTGAAAGGGTTGACCGACAGCCCAAACAACACTCAACACACACACACACGGAAAACTTTCCGCAGATGCAAAAGATTTAAATTTTCTAGCTCTGAACGGCAACAGCTGCCATATGAAAATGCCGCTAGGGAAATTGTGGATGAGGCTGAAGCCATCCCCCCGAATCCACACAGCCCAATCTTTGAGACAACTCCTAAATTGCTGGGCTTGCTCGTAATAGTTTTGGAAATGATTTTGCTAGCAGCAGCAATAAATGTTTGTGGAATGTTTAAATATTTTATCAATGTGTACATTGTTAGCAGATTAAACATAGCATCTGTGAATTTATTTGTATTCGTTGCTAACAGAATCAGGACTTGGCCAATCAGGTTAATTGCCTAAGTATACAAACTGGAAACTATCTAATTACTTAAACAAAAGTGATAGAAAACTAGTCAGGAAAATGTTTGCTATTTTAATTATGACTGTCTTTAACACACTGTCAAAACACAAGTCATTGGCAAAGTTCTTCAATATAAATCTTTGAATTAATTTAAAATTTAAATGTTGCCAGCAACTGCAAATGTTGCTAGGCTGATGTTGCTGGCAACACTTTGTGGAACGTATCTGAAAGAACAAAAACCAGATTATGTTGCAATCAATAAATTGCAGAAGCAATTAAGTAAAGCGAGGAAATTTGTATAAAAATAAAAATATGTTGTGATTGTGTTGAAGTGGTTGACGATTGCTTAACTTAAAAGACTTCTATACAAATACTTTAATCTTAATTGGTGGCAGATTGCTAATTTTAATCAATGGTCAGCAATAAACTGGTTCTAACCTGCAGTGGCTTATACGAGTTGCACCAGCTCTTGCCGTCTCAGTTGGCAAAATGATCTCGATCGGCATTCTTGTGTGTATCAGTCTGGCCTGGGTTTTTAACTATTGGCGCCACCGTAAACAGCGTAAATTAATGAAAAATCTCAAGGGACCCAACCTAGTGGTTGCCATGCACAAGATTATCCATCTCACACCGACAAGTATGTAAAGTTCTCAAGTATGCAAAGTAGTAATGGATTAGTCGTTAATTGTTCAATAGATTTTTTCAAGCGTAGCGCTGATTATCTCGCTAAATATGGAGCACTGTCTAATTTCTGGATCATTAATCGAATTTTCATACCCGTTGCTGACGTGGAACTGGCCAAACAGCTGCTGCACAGTGAGTCGCATCTGGAAACGGGACAGCAACTGATGAGTGACTGGCTGGGAGACAGTGAGCTCGTGTGCCACTGGTCACAGCGTCACCAGCAACTAGCAGCACTCTTTAATCCGGGCAATATGTTGCAGTTGACAAAACTGTGCCAACAAAAGGCGAAACAACTCTGTCCACAACTCGTGCAGCAAGCGGAGACTCGCGAGATATTCGACGTGTGGCACATAGTGTCAGCCAATGTGCTGGACTTGATGTTAACAACCACTTGTGGAGTGCAGCCAAGTGTCGAATATAAAAAGGCATTTACTGAGTAGGCATTGAGTTTGAAACTTAACAAATATAGTTTACAGCTGGAATGTGCACTGATTTAGATAAGTGATAATTTAGAACAAGTCACAAAGCTCTAGGCAGTAAAATAAATAATATTAATTTTACTAAATTTAATTATTATTTTCACAGACTTACGGAGCTCTATAGAAATCGTTTTCTGAGCAATAGGTCGGCAAATCGCTTTACTTTCTGGCTGGCATCTCCGCTGACGCGTTGTCGCCAAAAGCGACTCATTAAAGTGATCAACGCTGAGAATAAACAGATCGTGGAACAGTGTCGTCAACAACAGCAGATCAAAATGCCGCAGAATAGGGAAGCTTTCACAATAGATCAATTTGTGCCGACAACACCAAGCAGAGAACACCAATCGCTGCTGGATGTGCTCCTGGCAAATGAGAAACTCACTGATGAACAGCTGTGTTTCGAGTTGAATAGCTGCAACTATTTGGGGTATGCGCTGTGCAGCACAACGCTCTGCTTTGCCTTGATCCTCATAGCTCGTCATCCAGCTGTGCAGCAGCGGTGCCTGGAGGAGCTGCGTGATTCTCGCAGCGATGAAGATGGGAATCTTCCAAGTCTGCCTTTCCTGGACGCTGTGCTCATGGAGGTTTTGCGATTGCATCCGCCCCAGTTGATTATGGGTCGTCAACTAAGTCAGGAATTTTCATACAGTATGTCCACTCCCCAACTGAAAAAGAATATTGCTCTTAATCGCCTTTATATCTATTACCAGCTCACTCTTTGGTTGGAGATGGTGTTTTGCCTACGAACGCCGAGATTTATATTAATCTCTACGAGCTGCAACGCTGTGAGCAGCAATACGGCAATAATGCCCAACATTTTCAGCCGGAACGCTTTATGGATCATCCACCCGAGCTGCTCAGCTTTAGCCTGGGTCCTCGCCGCTGTCCTGCTCAGCAGTTCAGCTTGTCACTGCTGAAGACGCTGCTGGCGCCGCTGCTGCTCCAGTTCGAGTTACTGCCACATGGCGACGCAGTGCGTCCCAATCTGCGACTGATTCTCGGCTCACAGAATGGGTTTTTGCTGGCGTTACGGCAACGCTGAGTAACCAAATCGAAACTAATAATATTAAACTATGGAGTAAAACAATGTTTTAACATTTATCAGATTAATATATGTACATTCATAATCCAGTTCAGCTGATATCAATATATAACAAAGTGAAATACTTTAACTGGTTTCTCCGGTGCCATTGCGTCTACGCATGCCCACCTGAAAGCCGTTATCCGATCGCAGGACAATGTTGATCACAGGCTGAACCGTTTCACCGAATGGCAGCAGTTCGTATTCGCGCACAATCTTCGACAGCAACATCTTCATTTCCAGCTGGGCAAACTTCTGGCCAATGCAGTTCCGGGGTCCGGCACTAAAAGGCACATAGGCAAAGTTAGAGCCACGTTCGCCATTCTCGTGCCGCTCGGGCTTGAACAGTTCCGGCTTTGGGAAATTCAATTCGTCATTATGCTGGCCAATGATACCCACTAGGATCTCTGCACCAGCGGGAATGATACCATCACCAAACTTGGAGTGGGCTGTCGAGAGAAAGTTATTCTAATGAAAGTAGAAAGTCAAGTAGTCTCCTCACACTTACTGTACTTAAAATCAGTCTTCAACTTGCGTCCCATCAAGGGCACTGACGGGAACTGACGCAGTGACTCCTTCATGACACACTCTGTATATTTCAGTTCGCTGAGATCGCGTGTGGTGATTGCCCGGCTGCGATCAGTGCCAAGCACCTCTAAAATCTCCGCCAGCATTTTGTTCTGGACATCTGCATGCCTCGAGATCGACCACAGGCAGAACGAAATCGCACTGGTTGTCGTATCATGACCCTCGAACATAAACGTGTCCACCTCCTCGCGGATCTCTTCGTTGCTCAACGGTCGCCCATTCACGCTCGCCTGCAGCAGCACATCCAGCAGAGCCATGCGACGCTTGCTGCCCACTTCATTGTCCACCTGGTCTTGCGCCCGCTGCTGCTTCTGCTCCTCCTGCAGGGCTTGACGACGCTGTTCGATTACCTTGATGGTGAACTCTTGCATGATTCGAATGAGCTTAATTTGACGCCATTTGAGATGCGGATGTATAAGCGTGAAGAGCAACTCGATCTGCTTATAGGCGGACATGAAGCGCCAGGCCATCAGCGCAGTGCATCTGACAAGCAAACAAAATTAGTGAATAAATAAAAATTAAAATGCAGCTAATTAAATGCAAATAATAATGCAATTATTTTCATATTACTGAAGCTAATTCAGTTGAGTTTGAGATTGATCGACACTTACTCATTAACGGCATTTGCATAGGGCGTACTCTCGCCTAATTGGGCATTCACCTTTGTGCCCATTGCCGTTTCCGCAATGATGTCCAGCGCTGCCAGGCAGATGAAGGGTTGCAAATCGAAGGTAGTTTTGCCATCAGCTTTTTGCTCCAAACGCTTAATGCAGACGTTCGACTGCTGATCGAAGACCTCCACAAACTGATCGAGTATCGAGAAGTGGAAGGCTGGAGTGATGATCTTGCGACGCTGATGCCACACTTTGCCATCGCTGAGGAGGAGGCCATTGCCCAGCCACTGGCCAAGGAGCTTGTAAACTGTATGCTTTACCAGATGCTCTTGGTTGGCAAGGACCTGCTCGTTGAACTCCACATCGGAGCTAACAATTTGCAGGCGATTAAAGACCCAGACGCGCTGCAAGCGTCCAAAATCATCAACATTCTTTTTGGCCTCTGCTAAGAAACCTGCAGGGGGTGGGGCAAGATTATTGAATTACAGTAGCTTGATAACCATTAAAAAAATACAGTTAATTTTTATTCATTGCGAAAACGATTGCCAGTAATCCAAAGATCAATATTTGAGTGCTTAACTTGTTTACAAACAAGTCTTTGTTGGAGTGCCAACAGTATAAATAGGGAACAGATAACACCTAATTATAGCACTCACAATCAACCAAATTTTTATGAGGGTTCTTTAAACCCATCAACTTATCTAGCCGAAAATAAATTGCACATTGTTTGCTTGTTCTCTGACCGAATGACATAAATACTCAATTAATCAAACATTTTTGATTAAATCTGCTTCAAACGCATAATTATCGAGGCGTTAACACGAACCCAATTTATTATGGTAAATAAGTACGAATTTATTGACATTGTAAATCAATAAGCAAAGATTATTGCAGTTAGTATAATTTAAATAATAATCATTATTTTTTCACTTTAAGTACGGCAATCAAATTATATAATTACAGTTACTTGCTACTACATTAGCGCAATTCAACACAAGTGCACTTGAAAAATGTTTAAATGGCTTTATCACTTTGTGCTAATCGTTGTGTGTAATCGTTACCATATTCGAGATGAGATTATGCACAGTACGTACTCTTTGGATTCAGCTTGATCACCCGATGCAGGGCTCCAATTAAGGGTGGACATATGGGACCTGGTATATTGGCGACCGCCTCCCGACTCCTTCGCTGGCCGCGATGGATGAGGATAGCTACCGACAGAAGAAACACGACTATTGCGATCAAGAGCATTTTGTGCACTGTGAATCTCGATCACAGCTAAGTCGGTAAAGCTAAATCCAATGCCTCCCGAACTACAGTCCAATAATCTTATCTCCGCAAGAACACGTCGAACACTGTGAGTTTAATCGGCGATTTGCACGCAATCATTGTAGTATAAATGTTCTGAATGAATTATATTGAGTTAATTGTTTTAAAACCCCGTAACGCCGAAGCGAATGACCAGAATTGAGTCATTTGCCTGAACTTGTTTCTCTTCTTGTTTTTTTTTTTTTTAAGTAATTTCCGTTAGAGACACTCGGGCGGAAATTAAAACATTTGCAGTATAACCGAGTCCTGGGCCTGGATGGATAGATGCCAAGGCAGGCCAAAAAAAAAAAAAAAAAAAAACTAATTAAGAGTTGCTTCCTGGGCGGAGGTCGAAGCAACTTTGACTTTGTAATGGCATTTTCTGATATTATTTTAAATGTGAAAAGGGTCAGGGCCAAGAAAAATAACAACCTCAGTTAAATAGGTATAAATAAATATAGTGCATATCTATATATGTATGTAAATAGCGAAAACCTGTTTTCAATTGTGCCGTGCAAATGTGCATTTTCAATTTTCACAATAAATTAAATACTCTGGAGTTTTTATTTTAATATATACCCTTGAAGGGGGTATTAAATAATTCCGTGAAGTTTGCTATGCATTGAAGGAAATGAAAAAGTGCATTTATTCTTTATTACCATAATTATAATCCCCTTACTTAGATCAAACTACTATATTCTATAGCTCCCATGGGAACTGTTTGGTTATCAAGCCCAAATTCCTCAATTATGCCTCAACATCGAACTACTATATATTGTACAGGCACAATAGGTCGAATTTTTAAATACAGTAAAATTTGGATGTTGACACAGCGAATCCATACTAGAAGAGTATGTAATCTTCGGCGTTCTATAGTTAGACGTGTTTTCTTTGTGTTTTACTGTTCTTGCTTTTGTCCGGTTGCGTTGAAAAAAGATTTTCCACATTAATTTCAGCATATTAAAAATGCAATTTGTTGCGTTAATTGCAGCATGCGAAATGGATCAGACAATCGACCAGACCGCCCAGGGTTATCCATATAGAGTGAGAAGATGCCGTCAAGTCACGTTGATAGCCATGGCAAACAAACCATCCAATCAACCAGCCAGCCACCGAGGCAGCCAGTGTGTCGGATTGTGGGTGTTGCCCCAGCCACCTGACTCCAGTTGCAATGCAACCAAATGGTCCTGGTCCACTCTTTATCTGAATCAGCTGCACACTGCCCCTTTCCACACGGAGTGCGTGTGGCGTGGATTTAAATATACATATATTTATAAATGCGAGACAACTGATATTTCGGTTAAGGCGCCCAACTGTCAGAAATTGATATAAATGAAAGGATTCACATGCAGCGAATGCAATTTATCAGCAATTAAAGTCGATTCGCACTTTAAGTTCGAATTAACAGTTTTAACAGTTTTAATTAAAATGCACACACATCGCATTTTTTGTAAATTCATACTTTACTCTACAAATTTTTTAAAATACTTTAAAAGCTAAGCTAAAAATATATTTTATTATTTTTTTCTATTTTATACTTTTATCAAATACATCAATTAAAAAAGTAAGGCAACAATTTTGAGGTTTTTTTGGTATTCATTC
Organism: Drosophila nr. perissopoda 5 BK-2023a; assembly: GCA_035044105.1. Classification (NCBI taxonomy): domain Eukaryota; kingdom Metazoa; phylum Arthropoda; class Insecta; order Diptera; family Drosophilidae; genus Drosophila; species Drosophila nr. perissopoda 5 BK-2023a. The sequence continues at coordinate 87,629 of JAWNMK010000124.1, forward strand.
CATATCATTTAAGTCCATACTCTCCAAGGCTAGTTAGATTAGTTATTAGGAGAATATGGTAATAGCCGTTAGGAGTAGTAGACTATACGTTGATGATGATCTAGTTTGAATAGCAGCAGACTTTGTTTCTTTACTCGGCGGCGGATAGTATTCAATAGCCTTTTCGGCCATGGCCCTAATGCCCACCCACGATTCCTGGGCCAGCTCCTTGAGCAGCGCAGTTGGTGGCCAAAAATCGAAGGTGTTGCCATTTCGCTGGCCGGACAGTTCCAAGGTATAGGAGAGCGGAAAACCAATGGCGTAGGCGTAGTCGAGGCTGGTGCCACCAAAGATCTCATTTAAGCCAACTTGCTCATAGCTGAACATTGTGCCGGTCGCCTTGTGCATAGCCTCTGCTCCCGATTTGGCCACCTCACGCAGCCTAATGGCATTATCCGTGGGTACACTGAGCGATAAAAGATAGTTAAAACGTTGCAAATCAGTTGGCTTTAGCTACCTCTTGTAAGTCCAGGGATAGAAGATACTCGTGTGATGGGAGTGCAAGGATATGTACATGAGTGCACGTCCTGCATCAACCAGTTCTTGCATTTGATCCCTAACCGCTCGTGTCTCGGGCTCCGAGAAGGGTTCACTGCCCGCATAGTGTTCCTGACAGGGATCACTCAGTTCCGAGTAGCCCGTTCGCCAGCCAATATCATAATTGCGATTGATGTTGGTGCCAAAGCAGTTGCCACCATTTGGGGAGCGAGTGCTGCGCCACCATTTGTCGACGGTGCGGGAGTAAGTATATCCATCAGGATTAACCAGTGGCATGACAATCCAATCGTAATCTGTCAGCAAATGTGAATGCTCCGCCTGCCCAACAACCAGTTGCTCCACGGCATATAAGGCAGCCACTGGCGTCAACCATTCGCGAGCATGTGCGCCGGCAACCACAAAGATTGCCTGCTTCCCAGCCCGTCCATCACCATTCGTGATTGTGATGCTCTTCAGCGTGCGATTCTCATACGTGGTGCCCACAGTATACAACACCACTCGCTGACTGTAATCAGTGGCCAACTGCTCCAGGTAATCCAGCATGCCAGCATAGCTGTAGTAATCATCAGTGTTCAGCTTGGGCTTCAACTCAACTCTCGCCAGGCCAAGCGAGGTCGCTCGATCGATATGGCTTATCGACAATATAAGCATGCAGAGAGCACACAGCGTGTTATCGCCAAATAGCATTCTAAACAACTATTTCATTAATTTTCTCTGAACATGCAACACTCACTGAATGATTAATTATCTATATAATATATATATACATATATAAAAACTCGTTTTGCGAATTTACCTGCACTGTTCTCCCTTAACGGCCGAACATCGACTGATTTGTGTTGTTCTGTTTACCATCCAAACGATCGACTTGTTGGATCCCCTCTCTTTTTATTTCTCCTTCTCTTTTCTTTCGCTCTTTTCAGCTGGCTTTAATTTATTAATTTATTATTGTTGGGTATTTAGATAGTAGACAGTTGTATTATGAGCATTGCTGACTGCACAACTAATTTTTATTCAAGCGCAAATTTCATTCAAAAAAATCGGAACGAGTTAAAAATAACCTGCAAAACTTATTAATAAACATTCGTTTTCCTATTTTGATACCCTTATCGCAACAAATATTATATTTATATATGCTTATTATAGTATTGAGCTATATTAGCTTAGACAACCTCATCCAATTCGCCGTTTCGACTTATTTAGTTAAGTTTAGCTCATTTTGAAACATTCCTCTTCCGCTTGTGCAGTTCAATGGCTGGTCAGGGAGAAGAGAAATAAAAGGGATTATTATCATAAAGCACAACTACAGCACCAGTATATCTTCTAGTTTTATGCTCTACTTTTATCTCATTTTGCAGCTTTGCCATTTTGCGGCTTAAAAAGCCATTAAAAATTGTAATTATGTTGATAAATACGTCTTACTGGGCATTTTGCATTATTTTTTTATTTTATTTTTGCTAGTCCCTTTTGACAGCTACCTTCGTGGGGGAAAGGGGTTCCGCAGGGGCATGTGGCTAGGAACGAGTGCGAGGCTGTTGCCATTGCCACTCAACTTTGGCCGCAACAGCAAAACAACATGGCTAAAACAGCCACAGCAGCAACAACAACAACAACAACAACAACACTTTGGTCTTTCTTCATTTATTCCAGGCAACTTTTTTGCCAACAATTTACTTGGCGAGGCAAATATTTTATCATTGCGCCTTTTTGCAGTCAAGTGGCGGCAGCAGGACCTCAGCAAGGACCAAGCCCAGCAGCAGCAGCTAACTTCTGCATTTAAGAGCTGTTTATGGCCGCATTTTGTTTCTCACTCGCTGCAAATTGTTGCAAGCTACTTTTTCAATTTACCACGCAAATTTTTTGACGAAAATTCATTCGGCCCGCAAGACATTTTTTCTCTCACAAAGACCATTTTGCTGTCAATTTAAAAGTGCAACCATTCAACTGATTGGCATCTAAATTGAGCCATCTTTCATTTATGCTACCCACTGATGAGCTCAGAGCTTGAACCCAATTTTCCTTTAGACTCAATTCTATATTTTTTTTCAAGCTTTTCTTTTTCTTACTTGCAAAATTAATGAGGTAGCAAAAATGTGATTTCAATTTATAGATTATGACCCTCCAGCCGGGCTCCAATTGCAATTGTCAATGTGCATTATTTATAACGAGAGTACCTGCGACTCTCTCTGGGCAGCAAAACGAAATGTAAAAAAAAATCCGATTAGTTCACTTGATGCTGTGTCCTTCCTCCTGCTGCGCTTCGCAGCTCCTTTGGGCACTTTCCAATGCGAGTCACGTAGTTTTCATGTCCGATTTTTAAGTTTGTGCTGCACAAATCACGTAACCCACTACGAGCTGTAAGAAGGGCTGGGGAGGGGCGAAGTGGGGGAGTGGGGGGAGTGCCCCTTAAACATTAACACAACAACAAGCAAATGTCCTACTTGAGGCTATTTGTAGTGCACTTTGTGTGGACTTTTATGATTTGTTTACCCACCAACACGAAGACGTGAGTAAAATCTGAGTGAGCTGCCATCATTATTGAAGAACATATTACAGAAATGATATACAACATTTGATAATAAAATAAGTATTTTATTTTGCCAATATTTATTGAGCTCTCCATGCTATTATTCGATATTGTCAATTTTAATGTATAATATAATAATGTAATTTAATGAAGAAGATTTTATTTATTTCAAAACTCTTAAAAATAGTTGATCAACTTGAAAATTGTCTAACTTAGAAGCCATAGTGAGTGCCGAAGCCATCGAAACTCATATGGGAAACGGCCTCCGCAGGCGAATAGTGAACCACAGTGGGTTGATGACTGGCATATGTTGCATGAGCAGCTGGAATATGCTGCTGCTGCTGATAGACTGGAGCAACTTGAGCCAGTGTGGGTTGCTGGTGTGGTGTATACACCTGCTGCTGTGGTGTGTACACCTGCTGTGGTGTGTACACCTGCTGCTGTGGTGTGTACACCTGCTGCTGTGGTGTGTACACCTGCTGCTGTGGTGTGTAGACAGTGGACACTGGCGCTGGAGCGGCATAGGACACCGTCTTGGCAATTGCCGGCTGATAGACATTGTTGCTGATGCGTGTGTCCAGCTTATTGACCTGGGAGTAGGGCGTAGACACAGATTTCGCGTAGTGCGAGACGGTGCCATCGTAGCTCCTGACCACATTCTGTTGGGTATGCGCGACGGCATGCTCATCATTGCCCAGGTAACTGAGGCCAGCCCAAGCGGGTGCCAGGAGCGACAGCAAAAGTGTTGCACTCAGCGTTAGGAATTCGTTTGCCATGTTGTAGCTGTGGAGCAAGTCGATAAACTGTTTGCTCTTTGCCACTGCACTGGGGTCTTATAAACATTAAGCATTGGCCTGGCCAATTACTCATACAAGTTGGCCCAGTTTCTTAGCTGTTGCGGCTGTTGCGTGACTTTCATTAATCCATTTCTATCTCGAGATCGTGGCAAATCAATTTACAACTGGCAGACACAAAGTGACAGCAAATTTGAGGGCGTGTCACTTTCGTGATCATATATATATATATATATATACATACATATCTATGCGTCTATTACATAACCAAAAACAATTGTGATTATTATTGTAAGGTGGGCGCACCTGCTACATGCCACATTTCGCTGGCTGGATGCTTGCCGCTAAAGTGCCCTCAAGCGCTCAAGTCAGCTACAGCTTCAACTTTGGCTGTGGCTTAGCTCACAACAAGGCCAACACAATTTATGGGCCATCGGAGATGCATTAAGGATGGCAAATTGTTAATGCATCTCGACAGCTACGAGTTCGAGTGCTTTGAAATGCCTTTGAAATGTGGGGCAGCAATGATAACAATGCACATACATAAGTAGTACACCAAACAAAAAATAATAATCATAATAATAAATAAAGAAGAGTTACAAGCAATGTGCAGAGTCATCTAGAGCACTTGTAAACCGATCAAGATTTGTTTACTATACTCATATTTGGGGATTACCATTAGGAAATAAATATTATTTAATATTTATTCATACAAACAGTAAATGAAACTAATTGGCATTTTTCATAATACGTTTCTGAAGTTCGGCTCTCAGTTCGAAAAAATAATAATAATAATAAAAAAGTAATAAAAATTATAATAATTAAAAATGAATTAATTATTTGTAATTAGTTCGAATTAAAATGACTGCAAAGAAATATTTAATAGAATACATTTTACAATTACAGAATAAATTAATTATTTGAGCAAAAGCAATTGTGCGAAATCTATAAAATATTTATAATACAATTATATATATATTATATATAATACTTTATTTGATTTAATAACTTTTACCATTTTTGTACACATTTTAGAGGGTATACGATCTGTATGTGTGTGTTTGGCGCATATCCTTGCCACACTTGAAGTAAAGTTGTTTTGTTGCTCTTGTTACCCTGCTCAATAGTTCAGCCAGCAATCGTCCTGTGTGTGTCAAGGAGTCCTTTCGATACTTTCATTCATTCCATAAAAATCGCTCAGCTACAATTGAGTTATAATGCAATTGGCAAACGTAAAGCAAATGTTGTTAACTTGCAACAAGCTGAACAGGAACGGACAAGAACAGCTGAACAGTAGGGATGAGGGGAGGAGGAGGAGGGGGGGGGGGGGAGAATGTCTCATATTGTTGCCACGTTGACCGGTCTGCGAAAGTTTTGCGCAATGAAAATGACACATAAATAGCATCAACATTCAGGATTTTGGCAACACAAATGTGATTACGATTACGGATCCAACTACGGGCAAAGGAGTCGACAATGTGGAAGTCACCTTTGTTTGTTGATGACTTTTGCTTGATTTGTGTGTGTGTGTTTTGTGTGTGTGTGTGTGTGTGTCGTGTGTGTGTGAGTCCATTATGGCTCTTATGAAATTTGGCACATAAATTGTATTATTGCATTTATGCTTGATTTTATTTCCGTTTGCCTCACAATCGTCATGTGATTGTGTGGATGCTTATCTGTGTGTGTGTGTGTGTGTGTATGTGTGTGTCCTTTTGTATTGACTGTTAAATTGGCTTTACGTCACTTAAGTGAATTTACGGAGAATTCGTCTTCGTCTGCGCTTTTAACTTGACTTTGTCTTTCTTTTTTTCCACTTGGCCACACTCACACATGAGTTGATACATTTCAACGGTTTCCTTTCCTGCTGCTAAGCGCCTTACTCAAACGCCGAGCACAATTTGAACTTCAATTAGCTGCATTCGCCTGGCCAATAAGCGTTCCACTTACTTAACCTCTCGCTCCCCCACTCTATCTTCGGTCACTCTCTCTCACTCTCTCACACACTCGTCGTATACAGTTACAAATGACGCGCCAGCAGCAGCAGCAGGCCGAAAGTCAATTAACGGCACTCGCATAAAAGCTCTCCACGCGCCTCGTCTGCTAATTGGAATTGAAACATAAATTAAAAGTCAAAGTCGAAAGCAGACGAAGACGAAGACGAAATTCTGCTGAGACTAAATGCAACTAAAACTTTACGACTTCCCTGTGTGTGTGTGTTTGTGTGAGTCAATGTCAGTGCTGGTCAAACGTAAAACGAGCAATATACGTAACGCTTTGCAATTTTACGTTTTGTCGTATTGTGTGCTGCCAATTACGTTAGTTCCTGCTTTTGTTGCAGTTTTATTTTTCTATTGCTGTTGCGTTCGCATTGACAGCTTAGATTAAGTGTTGACTATAAATTTTTGTGGTTTTGGCTTTTAGCTCTTGTTCAAGTTTGCGATATTTATGAGACTGTTCGGCATTGTGAAAATTATTTACCAGCAATTACAAATACGACCTGAACATCTTTACGTAGCCAACACACACATACATATGCTCACACTCAAACACACTCAACCGCGCTCAAAAAGCTTTTTAAATTAACCTTTATGGTTGGTCTATGTGCACATTTTGCCACATTCTTTTGATTAATATATTTGTTTTGTGAGAAAAGTGCTTTGGTAATTTGAATTGAAAAAAGGGATATTTTATATATATTTATTAATAATATTTATTAATAAAGATTGTTGCATAAGGGTTAAAGATACATTTGATAGCTTGGTTTCAGGGTGTTAAATTGCCAATCAGCCAGCTGCCAACTTTAACCTTTAAGCAACCCCAGCGTCAGTCCTATTCCCACATACACCCTCACACACACTCCCCCTTTGTATTTCTCTGTGTGTGTGTGTGTATGTTGCACTTGGTTTATGGTCCAAAAGGGAGTTGGCTTCAATTTTCTTTATATTATAGCCTGATTTAATTTGACGTGAGACTTTGGCTCCAGCCACTTGTACTTCTTCTTCATCTACTACTTCTTCTTGACCGCTACGTAAAATGAGAGCAAGACGAAGAGCGAACGAGAGGGAGACAGAGACGTAAAAGTTGCCAAGCTGAAAAAATTGGTTACAAGTTGAATTTCTCAATTCAAATTTCCCTAAACGAAATTATTAACAATACCAAAAGTAAAAGTCATTTGCCAGCTGCCAGTTGCACGACTAAAACAACAATAATAATAATAATAATATTTTTGGGGTGGGTTGGCAGGGCTGCCCGATTGATATAATTTCATTAAGTCAACCCCCCAAAATTCAACTGCCCGGCAATTACTGTTATTGTTGTTTTTCCCATTCAAATGTCATCGAAAGTGACACGCCCACTCTTTAACGCCTACTTTGCCGCCACTTGCAACACGGGGCAGGACAAAGTTTTTTTTGGGGAAAGGGCAACGAAAAAAACAACTCATAATAACAAATTCGAAAAAAAAAGATAATGAAAATGAAAATGCATAAGCAGTTGCTGTTGGCTCTGGCAAGGGGGAGGGGGGTGGTGCCCCTTAGGGGGGTGCGGGTGAAGTGTGTCGAAAACTCATTAAAACTTTTTACAGCCCATTTAAAAGCAATTTGTAAATTGCGAGCCCAACACTTGGCAATTGGAAAGCGTCTCAAGCAAAGTGATATAATTATTATTTATATTTTTGCTCAGCTAAAAATAATAATAATAAATGTGAATTTTTATATCAAGAGTAAAAGAAAGTCTTTTATTATGTTTGAGGTAAGATGTAAATGAAACCAAATGCATCTTTTTATATTATAAATGTATATTTATTTCATTAGCACATCCTTTTTTCATGCAACAAATATTATTAAATGTATATTCATTTCATAAGCACATCCTTCTATTTTTTTACAGAGCCCCAAAGAGAAATGCCGGCAAATATTTTGGGGGAACCCAAAGGACTCTCAATCGCCGACATTAAATCACATTTCCGCACATTTCTTGCGGTATAAGAAAAATTGTGTTAGCTGCGCTTCCCGTTGCTCTTTTCCCTCCCACCACATGCAACCTCTTCTCCTGCCCCTGCTGCCTTGCCACTTAAATATTCAAAAAGCGTAAAGTTTCTCTACACCTTTGCTGCGGCTTTGGCAGCTTTTCCTGCTTTATTTCTTATTATTCATACGGCTGTTTTATTTTTTTTTGTGTGCAGCGCCCGAAAATTCCCACAGGATGCAGGCTCAAAGGTTGGAGTTAATGTACGTCGTGGCATGTGCCTCAATTGCTTCATTTTTTTTGTATGCAACAATACATCGTGCAAAAAAAGAGATATAACACAATTTAAACTTAGCGCCAAAGTGTGCTGTGCCAGGGCTGCATAACACATAGAGCCTTGCCAGACAGCTACATTCGTAGGTCACACGTATCGATATGTTGCTTGTGGAGCAAGCACATTCGCACAATGTGACCGCATTTTTAAACCAAACATACAAAAAACTCAACACTAAATTGTAGATAGTATTTTATTTTTTTTGTGTAAAAAGCAAGCAAAAGTCAGTCAGTCGCTCTGTGATAGCCGACAGCTCTTGTAAAATTGTTTGCCGAAATTAACCCAGAACGAAATATCAACTTGACTGCTGTCAAATCACAGGCACTCGGTGTTCAGTTAGCAAGTGGCTTTAACGATTCGACAAATCAAAACGAAAAATAGAAAACTCTTCATAGGAATAGAAAAAAAACACCGACGGCGTGAAGAAAAAGAGAGCGAGAAAGAGAGCGTGTGTGCGTGCGGTAAAGGCAAGAAGAAGGGCGAATGCAATTCGATTGGCAACAAAAAAGCGACTCAACGATAGACCGACGACATCGACACCGACACCGATTCTCATCCCCTCCACCCGCCTTAGCCGCAGTTGCCGTCTGTTTAGATTCTTTTATTTTTCTTTGGATTCTTTCTTGTGTTGCGGAGAGAGAAACTAATTTCACAGTTTTGCGTCCCAAATTGACCAAAGTCGGCTGAAAACCAGAACAGACGGCCGACAAAATGTTAATAAATCTAAAGGTGAAAACTTTAGATGCGCGCACACACGATTTTAGCATCGACAATGAGGTAAGTGCATGTGTGTGATTATGTGGAAGTTTGTGCGACTGCATATATATATATATATATGTCTTGTCAAATGTATTTCTATGTACCCTGAAAAAACGATCGAATAGGGTATATTGAGTGCTGCACAAGTATGTAACAGTACATATATTCTTGATCTGAATCAATATACTAGGTGATATAGCCAAGTGTGTATGCAACATAACATAATAATTTAATTTCACGAAAACATTTTTCTTTGATCAATTGAAATTTATCGACAGCCTCGGCATAATATAGCTCAACTGTTAAAAATGCATTAAATTCTGTTAAGCAGCAAGTATTTTCTGTATTCTGTATTTATATACGTACACACACAGTAAGAGAGCTTTTTAATATGAGAGAGCTTTTTCATATGCGAGCCTAAAGCTTTCACTAGGAGGGTATCTGCTAGTCGCTCTGAATTATTGTCTTTTATTATTATGTTTTTTAGTTTTTGAGGTTGTGTTGAGCGACGAGAAGCTTCTAAAATCGCTTTTCTTTCCACTTTCTTTTTTATTGTTGAACCTTTTTTTGCAGCTAACCATTCGTCAGTTCAAGGACCAGATTGCCGACAAAACGAACATTGCCGCCGAAAATCAGCGCATTATTTACCAGGGACGTGTCTTGGCCGATGATAAGCAAGTGAAGGAATACGGTGAGTCACACACAAACATACACACACACTTGCATATACATATATATATTTCCTCAGATGTCGATGGCAAAGTGCTGCATGTCGCGGAGCGACCACCTTTTTCGCAACGCGGCGCCAACGCAACCAACAACGATGAACCGATGCGAGGATTTCGCAGCATGGCCGGTCGCCCAACGCCCCGCAATATGCGCAACTCGCCATATTTCCGGGCACTTGATGGCATGCTTGTGAGCACCATGGCCATACCAGTCAATAATGGCAGCATAACTGCCGCTGGGGTGAGTCCTGAATATACATCATGATCGGCTTAGACTATATGAATATATTGCTTAACAATATCTGCTCAAATCAAGCTTGGTAAAAAGACCTTCAGATGAAATGTTTTCAAGGTGTTCTTTTTTTATATTTGCACATTTATTGAACTTATGAAGGCATTTTTAAAAGTTCAAGAAGACTTCATAAAAGAACGAAAATCATAATTTTATCACAGTTTTCAACTTCTTTAAATTTAATTAAAATTAAATGAACCAAAATAAAGAATAACAGCACCATTTTTCAAGTGTGCGCTTGTGAAAATTATAAATAAATAACAAAAAATAAATATATAGATATATGTATAAATATATTTATGTATATTGAAAACTATTCCAGGAGCAGTTCTAATTTTAATTTATATTATTCTTAAAAAATATATACAAGATATCTTTTAACTCTGCTCAATACTTCACACCAAATCCTATTTGCAGACACGGACGCCACCCAATCGCTTTCCGAACTCGTCGTCCTTCTGCATCAATCGGATAACTGTTGCCCAGCACATGATCGACTGTGCCAACAATATTGCCGCCTATCTGGAGAATCCGGAGATCGGTTTGAATAATCAACCGTTAGATATATTGCAGCGTGGTCACTGGACCATGGAATCAACGGTGGTCGAGGTGGGCGTCTCATCGACGGATATGCCACGCAACAATAACATCATCGATATGGTTCAGGATGCAGTCACAGCTGCGCTCTCCCGCAATACGCCCGGTCGCAACTACACGGTCGTCCAGCTGCCCACGGTCTACACGAACGAGGGAAGCGGCAGCGGCGGTGGCGAGAACAGCCAGCAGCAGCAGTCGCAACAGCAGCAATCACGCGATGAGGAGGGAGTCAGTGGCGAGGCTGCCTCTGCCTCGGACTCGGCTGGTAACAGTGAGTCGAGTGAGGAGACAACAGCCGCTGCTGCTGTCATCATCGAAGATGTGATTGTAACCGATGAAGACGAACGTTCCACCTCGACCCCATCGCCAGAGGATGCAACAGCAGCAGCTGGAGATGCAGGTGAGGCAGCTGGCGCAGAAGCTGAAAATGGAGCAGGTGCTGCTGGTGCTGTTGCAGGTGAAGATCCCAATGGCGCCAATGTCACTGGCGTCGATTCGCGTCGCCGCACACGACCCCAGGTGCTGGCGTATGTCATTCAGCGTTATCGCACCGTCGAGTCTCGTCTCGCCCCCTTCGTCGATCGCTATCACGAGATCCTGTTGCAGGATCCGGAATTTGGAGAGCAGAACAACGTGGAACGCGACAATGCACAGCGCACATTTGACCGTGTTTCGGAGGCTCTTCATTATTTGTCGCATGCCCAGCACGCCATCTCCGATCTAATGCTGGATCTGTCGCAGCCAGGTCCACGCGTCCTCACCTGCCGACCCATTCTCGTCGAGCAGAGCGGATACATTCGCTCCAACAATATATTTACGCCCAATTTGGTTGCGGCACCGTTTAGGGAGCTGCTCTTACCTACCACAGAAGCGGCTGCTGCTGCTGCAGCAACTGGCCATGCCCCCGCCCCTCTGCCCGCCACAGGTAGCAACCCTACACCCGCTTCAGCTCCAGCTGCAGGCGGAGCGCAGCCAGAGCAGCTGAATCTGCATCAGCTGCTGGAATCCTTTGAGTCCGACAGGTGGATGAGGGGCGCTGGTGGACCCACACAGCAGCTTGGACAGCCACTGTTTCAGCCCCCTACACCACTCTTTGGCCCCCAAGAAATTGCAGCTGAAGCACAGCGTGGACAGCCAGCGTTTCAGCGCGTTTCACGACTCTATGGCCACCAAGGAAGTCAAGCTGAAGCTCAGCGGGGACAGCCACCGTTTCCGCCAACTTCACCACCCTACGGCCCCCAAGCAGCTGCAGCTGCAGGACAGCGTGGACAGCCACCATATCAACCCACTTCACCCCCCTATGGACCGGGCACAGCTGTTCCAGGTGCCACTGCAACTTCTGCTACTCCAGCTCCAGTTGGGACACGACCTGGACGGGAAGCGTCGTTGTCCGACTCCATGGAGGAGGATGAGGAAAGACAACTGCTGTTGGCCGATGCGGCAGCCGATGCGGCAGCCGCACTCGTGGCCGGTCTCGGTCAGCGCACCGATAGCGTTGAAGATCCCGTCGATGAGCCCATGGTGGCGCCAGCAAGTGCTGGCACTCTGCCACAGCAGCAGCAAACGCCGCGACCCGAAATGAGTGAGTACCAATCGAATGGCAATTTGTGTGTTTGTCTGTTGCATTTGTTGCACAAAGCGTAAACCTATTCGTATTCCCTGTTTGACCATTTTCTAGATGTGCACGTGGAGCAATCAGTGGAGTCGACTGATGAGGCACCAGCGCGGCCCAGATTTCGCCTCTATATGCCTGTGGCACTGCCGCCACCCAGTAGGTCTTCTTCACCAGCTTTTCGCTTCGCTTGTGCCTCTGGCTGGAATTGTGAAAGAATTCATTTCTCGCTCGCCGCTCGCTGCTCCTTGCACCCGATTCATTGTTTATCAGTTGAGTCGATCAGTTTGTTAAACTATTTTTGAGAAAGTTTGCTCTCTCTGCAAAATTTAACACTCTTTTATGACCTGGTCTTAAATCTTCTTCAAATCGATGCGTAATCTTGACCAGCAGCAAATAATGAGGCACGTTTCGCTTTTGATTCCTTTTTGCTGCACTTTATTTGAAGCAGTTGCAAAGGTGCCCAGCAATATTTTGATTAAAAATGCTTTCATTTATTATGGCTTAGTTACAAGAATATAATATTCCAAATATTATATTCTAGCTTGAAAAAAGAGTAATCTTGGCCAGGTTCCGCTTTTGTTTCCTGTTTGTTGCCTTTCAACAAAACTCCATAACCAAAAATCCATAACTGAAGCAACAATGTATTATAGCGCTTTGTTTCAATAATACGGTATAAATATATTTAGATTTAGCAATGACAGCTAACAATTTGACTGGCTTAAGGCTTAAACAATTTGTATTTGTATTTGCAATCGAATCCTAGATTCAAATAACTATTTAATCATTCGAATCCTAGATTCAAATAGCTCTTTAATCGAATCCTAGATTCAAATAACTTTGGCCTTCGAATCCTTGATTAAATAACTTTTCAGTCGAATCCATTTAATGGAGATAGAATTTAACAGTTCCCAGCATAATTTCAACCATGTCAGCAAATGGTTTTCTCAGCTTCGCCGTTAACTTTAACTTGTTGACTTGTCGATCTTCTTGCCATGATTTATTTATTTAGCTAATGATTCCTTTTCTCGCCTGTTCTTAGATCCGCATATGCGCATGGCTCGTCTCATTCAGGCAGTGGTCAACAGCGCGACGAACGATACGGATTTGAGGGTGGAGTTCAATTTGCCCAATGTGATCAATTTGCCGGTGCATGTGATTACTGCCGCGCTGCATCCGAGAGCAGCAGGTGCTATAGCTGCCCTCGAGGGCGCTGCACCGGCAACGGAAACAGCAGCTGCAACTGCCACAGCAGTTAGCGAACCAAATGCTGCAACAGCAACTGCAGCCACTGCTTTGGGCGCCTCTGGTGCCGCCTCAACATCGAGTGGCACGCGCAGCGGGGAACAGCGAGCAAACACGTTGCCCACAACGGCAACGCAGACGCGTTCCACGGCTCGACCACAAATTCAGATTGGTGGCAACAACAATTGGGCTGGTCGCATTGCGCCAACGCACACCGCCTTCGATCGCTTCTTGCCGTGCAACAGTCATCATATCCGCGAACAGGAGCCCCTTATCCAGCAGACCAACAACAACAACAACAACAACATCAGCAGCATCGGTACTGCCACGGGCAGTGGGAACAGCAATCGCCGTGGCGCCTTCAATGATGCAGCCAGCAGCCGTGTAAGAGAGTTTGCCGGTGAGTTTTCTAGCATAGTTTTTGATAATTGTCCGCTAGTTTAAGTAGACATCATCCAAACATGTCACGGCTCCGGCTTCTACTCCGTCTCAGGCTCGCTACGTTGTATGCTTTTTAACATCCTCATCCATAGAACATTCACCAGAGATGTAAACCGCGTCATCTTCAGACCAACAACCAGAAGGAAATCTAAGCGAAGATTGTTAGAATCAGAATCGATGCAAATCATTTTTCAATCGATGGCTCGATTTGGATAACTTTTCAATCGATTGCACGATGCATACGAGATTTCAAACGAATCCTCAATTCAAATAACTTTTCAATCGAATCCTAGATTCAAATAAGTTTTTAAACACGTTCTCGATTCAATTGTGAAAACTTATTCTATAAATGAAATGGGGAATGTAAACTCAATTTCTTCCCAACAATCAATAGCTAATAAACATGTATGAGGACAATCTGATAACTGGCACACAACACACACACACATAGGATAGACAGGGTATATAGGGTATATTGATGTTAGATGGTCTCGCGTCGGTTTGCATCTCTGACATCTAATTTGCATTCTAAATCTGTCCTGTGTCATCGTAGTCATCGCTAGTCGCTTGCCGCGTAGCCACAGTTACGCGAATCTGTCGCGTCTAATGTCGGACCGACGTGAGAATCGAATTGGCGGCTTACCAATGGAAATGGCGAGCGATGGTGTCGCTGGCAGCAGCAGCAGCAGTGGTGCTGTTAGCCGTGCTGCTCCACCGCCGCCCAGGCGCAGACCGTCCAGATTTATATCCGCATCGTTTGAAGATTTATTAACTACTTTGAGAAATCTTGCGCAAACAGGCACTGCAAACGTTGCCAACACAACCAACACCGCACCACGTGGAATCGGAGTCGTCAGCATTGCAGCAGCCACAGCAAACGCTGCCGATGGCGCAGTGGCAGCACCTGCATCCAGCAGCAATACATCATTGGCAACCACCTCATCGACAGCAGGAGCACAGGCCGCACGCAATCTGCGTGCCCAGGTGCGCAGCTTTCTGCATCAGACGGTCTTCGAGGGTGGACCGATCAACGATCAGACAATACCCACGGCCATTGATAGGGCGCTGGACTGGTTCGCCGATAGTCTGCTGTATTTGCGGCAATACGAGCGACCCGAATACAATTCACACGAATCAGTGTGCAACATGCTGCGCCGCAGTCTCCGTCTCGTCATCTCGCTGTGCAACGGTACCAATCAGTGTCACACTTACTTCGAGCATCGGCTCAAACAGATCTGCGAACAGTTCCGCATGCGTCTCTACAGTGTGCTCTTCCTCTGCCTCGGCAGCAACAATGCGGAGCTCTTCTGGCGCCAACTGATGCTCGTCCTGGGCGTGCCACTGCGCTCAAGTGAGTAGATAAATAACAGTAGCTCATTAATTACAGCCATTAATCCTTAATAACTTTTTTCCAGACTTTCGCAACGAGGCCCTGCGGTTCTTGTGCATCTATATTAATCCGGGAATACCGACGCACACGGACACCGCCGATGCCCAACAGTTCCTTGTGCTGCGCAATGCGGCGCAGTCAACGCTACCCACAGACGACGACGTAAGTGAAGGGTCTGTGAAAATGAAGAGCTTAAATAAAGCGAAACTAATAGCAACCTTTTGTTGCGCCACCGCCGCTTGCCTTTAATCCACAGCAGCTAGAACAACAGCAACAACAGGAGGAGGAGCAGCAGCAGGCGGCGCCGGAGCAGCAGTCACTCGATAGCGATGTCGAAATGGCCGAGGTGGCCTGCAGCAGCAGCAGTGCCACCGATATGGAGCCACCATTACCCGCAGTTACGCCCGGCTCCGAGCCGTGGCACAACAACTTCCCCAACGACTGGCTGCCTGTGATAACGCGAGATCTGCAGACCCAAACGGAGGTAGATTCGAATTGTGCGCTAGTATTTTTAAATCAACCATATAATGATTTCCTTCTTTTTTATGATGTGCAGCAAAACCAAGCACAGCCACCGTACTCGGATGCGTACATATCTGGGATGTCCGCCAAGCGTCGCAAGATCATCCAGACGGAGAAGCCGCCCACAAATGTGGAGTGTCTGATTGCGAGCGGTGTGCAGCGTGCGATTCATAGAACTGGGCTAAGCGGCGGCGGCGGTACCGCTACCAATCCAGCTATCAATCCGGATGTGGTGATTAATGCCATTGCCCATGATGCTGTCGTCCAGGCATCGTATACGGACGCAGTCCGTACGAATATACGTGATCGCATTAAGCATGACATTGATTACAAGTCCGGCAAATATCCGCAGATCACCAAGTTCACCGAGCAGAAGTAGGCGGGCCGGGAAGGGTCCTGGTCTGGGCAGGATGGGCGGATAGGACGCTTAGTGCTTGTTGTAAATTTTACTTTAACGAAAAAATATTGTATTTAACTTAGTTAATGGATAAGTTCTGTTTAAAGCCTGGATTCGGCAGCCTGAAGCGGAAGCGGTCTACAGTCCGCAAGGAGTGCATGCAGGTGGCTGCTTCATTGCAACACACACACACAAACCCAAACACACACATCAACATTAGCAGATATATATATATATATATATAGCGGTGCCGCTACCAATCCAGCTATCAATCCGGATGTGGTGATCAATGCCATTGCCCATGATGCTTGCGTCCAGGCATCGTCTGCGGACGCAGTCTGTACGAACATACGCGATCGCATAATGCATGACATTGATTACAACTCCGGCAAATATCCTCAGATCACCATATATATGTATATATATATATATATACAAACATATAAATAATAATTGCAAAACACTTTAGGACAACTGCATAAAAGAAAGCTAAATAAAAAGTACATCACCAAAAAAAAGTAATAAATATTGAAATTATTATGCCTAATCCTTTTGCAAGTGCTTCAAATTGATCCATGGCGTCCCCCAGTCGGATGACGCAGTGGCCAGCAGACAACAGCAGTGACGACAGCCAAATTCCAGCTGAATATTTTTGGGCATTGACGTGAAAGATAGGCATATGATGATTTCTCTGGAATTTGCAGTTACCATCTCGAGTGGCCAAGCGAGGAATGCGTCCAACAACAAACTCATCTATCGCTGGCATATTTTTCGTTGGATAATGTATTTCACATGACATGCTAATGCTTCGGCAACGGGCCAAATCGGTCCAACTTGAGGGCGCTACCAATATTCAAAAATAAATAAACACCAAAAATTTGTCACATAAAATTGTGCGAAATAATTTATGTGGCATCCAAACAGCGAAATTCTGAATAAATAATAATTAATATATTTGTTGTCGTTGCTAATTTTGTTTTTGTTTTGCTTTTTACGTGAAATGATTGGACTTTAAAATTAGCCCATCTACGCAATCGTTGGATATTTTTAATATACGATTAATCTACTATTTGTCACAAGGGGGCGTGTAACGGTCACACTAAAAATAACCGTGCAACGCTTGTCCATCTTCTCTGACGTGCGTATGTGTGTGTCTGTGTGTGTGTGTGTGTGTGTGTGTCACATCAAGCCAAGCTCCAGTCCGAGTCCGAGTGGAGCACAACTTGCTACCACATGCTATAAGAAAATTGCCACTTGCCGGCAGCCAATGATTAATTGCAACAGCAGCAGCATTGGGAGAAGAGTGGCAAGAGAAGAACGCAGGACGTGGGTAGGGGAGAGGGGGGTGCAAGGGGTGGCTGGCTGCGCTGGCACGCGCATTGCAGCCAGAATTTGTGAGGAATTCGCGGCGACAGACGACGGCATTTTTAAGGGGGCTTTGGTTAATTATGCATGCGATGTGCCCAGCAGTGGCAACGGCCAGAACTTCAAAATAAATTAAGGCTGCGGACTTTGATGCATGGTGCATGCTGCATGCGGCTGCTGCTGCTCCTGCTTCCGCTGCTGCCTCTCCTGGCGCCACACTATTTAATGTGACGAACAGCAAGCAGCAATGAGGTGGCGCCACAGTTGCCACAGTAGCAAGTTGGTTTTTGTTTTCGTAATTACTGTTGATTTACTTCAGAGCGCAACATTTTTGGCTGGCATTGCAACGGCAATTGAATACTAAACACAATACTAAGTTGATACTCAGTTCAAATGGCAAATTATTCACCGTTAACCCAATATTTGCATTCGCTTAAGCGGTGCAAAGAAAAAGATGACTGCTCGTAAGATACCCTGTGAAAAGACTGAGATTACTCTTTTAAATATAGCTTAAGGAAATTAGCTACTTTATTAACTTAGCACATTGTTAAAATATAAACTATTCGTTCGGATTTAACTATATGTTTTTTTATGTATTATTTGATAATTTTTTATCTAGTTGTTATATATATAATATAGGGTATTTAGAGGGTGTGCCAAAGGTAAAGAAACTCTATGTGCGATTATTATCGAACCGAGAACAAGAGCAAATCATAACAACCCGGCTCATTCAGTTGATGTGCTCCAAGCATTACAAGATGGTTCCTGTGCACAGTTGGGAACTTCATAATTGAATACATTACTCAAAGATGCTAAGATAAAGATACACATATGTATGTATGTATGTATGTATGTATGTATGTATGTATGTATGAGACGCATACATATGTATGCACACATAAACATGCTACATGTGTACTTACTGATTTTTAAAACGCATGTGGCAGGCGCTTATGTGTGCGTGTGTGCATGTGTGTGTGTGTTAAGGATAATTTATCAACAGTGCGTAAGAATGGAAGCCAAAGACAAACACAAGCAGAGAACAAGATGTAAACACATAATGATGATAATAATGCCCCATACATAGATAGATATAGATATATGTATGTATGTATGTATGTATGTATGTATGTATGTATGTATGCATGGCATGGCATGGCATGCTTGCGCCTAGGTTCCTAAGAAACTCAACTCAACACAACAACATGCACATGTGGCTGCAACACCCATCTGCAACAGTAGCAGTGGCCGCAACAGCTCAAAGGGGGCATCTAAAACACGCACAAAAGAGAAAACGGCGCCGGCGCCGACTTGCTGCCAGATTGCTGGGATTGAGTTTTGCGATTGAGATTGACGCCTGGCGCCGCACACAGTAGGAACACATGTAATTGAGTGTTGCCACTGGACAATTACATAGGTAACAGTAGCACCAACAGCAGCACCAACAGCAGCAGCAACAGCATTCAATGTCAACAGCAGCAGCAGAAGCAGCAACAATGTATTTAAAAAGGCGCTCAAAGTTCTACAAGAACAGCAGCAGCAGCACAGCAGCAGCAGCAGGCGAGAAGTTGTTGTCAACATCAGTAGCAACAGCAGCAACAGCAGCAGCAATAGCCAGCAAGCAACAACAAGCCACAGCAGCAGCAGCAGCAGCAGCAGATGGCGCCGACGACGCTGCCGGCGACGCAGCCAGCATACGGATCCTCAGCGTTTTCATTATTTTTCCCAGTCGCAAACGAACCGTGTTGGACTAAAGACGTGAACATCGGGTCTAGAAATCGTGCTAGCGCTATATACCATATACTTATATATATATATATATACCACGACAACAACAACAATAATAATATTGAACATATATATACAAAATCAACTCACACTCCACATTCACAATCTTCTCGCTCAATACTCGCGGTTTTTTTTTCGAAAAATATACAAAAAAAATAAAACACAAAAAAAAAAAACAAAAAGCAAAAAAAACATAATTAAATAAATAACAAATCAACAGCAAGAACAACAACAATAGTACGGTGTGTGTATGTGTGTGTTATTTTATTATTTTCCTTCGTTTTTTTGTTGTTGTTGGTATTGTTCTTAGAAGATTAATAAATATATATATTTATATATATATATATATATATATATATATATACAACAAGCCAATATACATAGATGTGCGTGTCAAGAGGTCACCCAAACGATTGAGCGAGCGAGAGGCGAGAGTGCAGCTAGTAAATATAAATATATATGTACATATGTACATCTTATGTACAACACCCAACTCACATCTGTACAATCTTAACGGTATACTTATGTATATGTGTGCATGTATGTGTGTGTGTGTGTTTGGGATTTAAGCGTGTTTTGATTGAAATTTGATGCCGCCTACAGTTTGAAAAGTGATTAAAATTTCAAAAGAATTCCAACAACACAGCACACGAAACGAAAGAAAGGAAAATACAACAAAAACACACACAGTGACACACTCACACTCGCACACACACACACATCTAAGCATGGAAACTCCCGCACATATGTTCGAATACGAGTAGAAAAACGCGTTGCAGAGAGTTTTCCCTCGCTAACGAAACATTTGGTAAAAATAGTCCTGTGTGAAGACAACGACAATTGACAAACCAACAACAAATTGTGTGACGTGTGCTCCAAAATTGTTGAAATACTTTCAATTGGTATTTTAAATTATACAATATGACTTCGCTGATGTATGCGGTGTTTCACATTGCAACACTGCAATGTGCTGTCCGTCCGGAGATTTCGCCGTGCACGTGCGAAGCGGGCAAGGCGTTCAATCACGTGGAGCTCGCCTGCGAAAAGCTCGAGTCCTTCAATGCGGTCGTCGACAGTTTGGCCAATAAGTTCAATCCGGACACGAAAATCGATTTGAAAATAACGCACTCTCAACTGGACGATCTGGAGATGAGATCATTTCTGGATATGAACTTCAATCTATACAAACTACGCATGCAATGGAACAATCTAAGGTTGGTTCCCACTCTCTTTCCATATCATTCGCATAATGACGCAAACAACAATCTTTGTGATTGTGATCAAGGCCGGACCTTTCTTCATATCTGTACCACAGAATTGACGTATCAATTTAGGTTCCTTAAACCCAAATGGAAGAAATAAAACACAAACCAGCAAAATATTTACAAAATACGAGTACAATGTACTGTAAAATGGATGGAGAAAAACATGCTTCACGTGTTTACAACCAATTCCATTGGTGCATGGATACTAAAAAAACAAAAAAAAAATACAAAAAAAAAAAAAACAATAACAATAGCAATAACAATAACAATACAATAACAACATTTGACAAAAGCCACCGACACTCATTATCAACCGAGTCTCAATTGGGTCTCAATTGAGACCTGAGTTGTTCTGGGTTCTGGGTTCTAATTATGACCTGTGCTGAAGTAAATGATTTAATTTTTCAATTAGGAAATACCCGCCTGAGCCGGGGATCTCCACCATGCAATTGAGACAAAGTACAGGCTACTAGCGACTAGTTTCGGTCATTGCGACACTTTAAAGTATTCCTCGCCAGCAAGTTCTCAAGATTAGATGGCAAGCAACGTCTGAGACAACCAAACAAACATTTGCTTCGGCTTTCGATTTTTTATTTTTTTGTCTTATTGATAATTGAATATAGACACAGAGCCACAGCAGCGTCTTATCAATTATATAAATATGTGGATCTCTCTCTCTCAGTCAGTTACCCATACATAGATGGTATTGTGTATATAGTAAATGCCCACACACACACTTATGCGACGTATACTTAATGCGTGTGCAAAACTGATAATTGCAATTATTGTTTTATTACTGGGAGAATTGCACGTTTTCTCTGAATGAATTATTAATATTGAACGCACACAAGCAAACGCATATTAAAAATAGCAAATATAAATAAATATTGACAGATTTATTTTCATAAGTGTGCGGTTCATTGAAATCTGACATTTGTCCTTTTTTTTTTCAATAATGGCCAAAACCATTTTAGCAACATCTGCAGCATGCCTGATTTATGTTTCATACGGATGTATGTATGTACGTATGTATGTATGGATGTATGTATGTATGTCTATATAAATTTCACAATTAAACAATTGATTAACTGCAAGTTTCATTGTGGCCGGTTATACAATTCGCTGACTCTGGCAAGAATCATTTGTCAAACGTCATCCATCAGTGCAATTTGTATGTAAAATTGAAAATGATTTAATTACTAGAACTTAATCGAATCAGTGCTATATATGTATACATATATATATGTATATATATATATTTACCATATGTGTATGCAACGCCAATTCGGTTCGATTCGATAGCCGAGCTGTGGCAAAAAGCGTGCTGCCGCCTGACCAGTGAAAAACTTTTTTACATTGATGTCAATTTATAATAATTGACCTATTGCCTTAATATCGCGCTCTGAACAAATCATGCCAGGCCAGGCCACCCCACGCCAAGAGTCAGCCAGGAAAAATACTCTTCACTGCAAGTGAATCTATCACTGTATGTGTGTGTGTGTGTGTGATGCGTGTGTGCGATATGATCATGAATCGACATGACGTGTACAAGCCATTCTTAGTATTTTCGGGGCTTCAAAATTCAGTAGAATTCAAAATAAAGTATACGTTTCGGAACCCCAGAACACTTTATGTGCAAAAATATTATTTGGAAATTGATAAGAAAAAGTAAAAAACGTAGAATCGATTTGAAATCGTTTAACATAACGTATAAGCTACAATTATTAATATTTTTATTAAAGATTCGTTAAAATTAACCAAAAAATCAAATGAGAAAATTGCAAGAACTAAAAATATTCTACAAGTTTCGTTGAGGTTGTCGTAAAATAAGTCAAGAGAGAAAAAAAAGTTAAATACATAATTTACGTGACTGAATTTCCGTTAGTATATAAACAATTAATATAAAGTAAATATATGCTTTTCGTAAGTTCTTGCAGTTCAAAGAATACTTTTTTCCCGTTACCAACTTCGTTAAAGTAGATATTTCTTACGTTAAGCTAAACCATATGGGAATGTATGTATGTACGTATGTACGTATGTATGTGTCTATGCTTATATGCATATGTACATATGTATGTAAATGTGATAAGAGCAGCTGTTTTAACGATTGGCGCTCGTCATAAGTTTATGACTGGCGCCAAGCTGATAATGTGAATTTAATGATCACTTTTACGATCACTCAATGATCACAATGCGACTTCCATAAAACTGCTGTCGTGTTTTTTTTTCCTTACTTATTTTTTTGTCAACAGCTTTAGGGGGAATTTCTAATCAGAATGCTAAAAAGGTTAAGCCGCAAATAGTGTGGCACAATGTGTTGAATGCCGAACTTATGAATGCAGCATGTGGCGTCCTGTTGCATTGATTGCGATCGCATTTGTTTTGTTTTTCTCAGGCTGATAAGGCAACACTGGCAACACTGGCCACAATGTCTTTATATAGTGAACTCATCGGCTATATGTTTCTGATTGTGCCGTTGAGGAGTATAGTTCAACGAGTGCAGCCCTGAAAAAGTGCGAAAAGTGTTGACAATTAATTAATGTATGATAGCCACACATAATTTATTATTATTATGGAATATTCCGCTTTCCACGCCGTCCAAGTGATAACAGTCAAAGTCCCAACTACTCGATGATTCTACATATTAAACATATATGTATGTATATATGTATTTACGATGCATAATATAATATGGCTTTAAGAAAGTAAACAATCAACAAGAAAGTTTATACAAAACTTGGTTTTTTTTTTTCTTTATTATTTATTTTTGGGTTAATGTTTTTCTCGCTTTTAGGGGAAAAAATAAAAATATGAAACGAAAAAAAAATACCCAAAACCGCCTAATGATTACTTGGAAATGGAATGTTTCGTTGTTTCTTGTTATTGTAATTGTTATTGTTATTGTTATTATTGTTTGTTTTTTATTTTGTTTTGTCTGGTGGGGTCAGCTCAGTTTGTGCAAAGAGAGCGCAAGAGCGAAAGAGAGAGCAAGTGAGAGAGTGAGGCAGCAGAGACCCAATTGAATTTTATTATTACGTTCAATCAATGATCATGAGGCCAGTTTAGGTCGTGTGACAATTATATGACTGACGTTAAGGAATTGTCTTTCGCACATACATATACAACTATATATATATGTGTGTGTGTGTGTGTGTGTTTATCTTGTACGATATGTGCTCAAGTTCAACGCGCGAGCTACGTCCACACATTATATATACAATACTCGGTATCTATTGCTGTCGTTTATCATCCTTGCAACTTGACTTGCTGCTGGCTGCTTGCCGCAGACTCCGCTTTTCCTCATTACATAATCAATGCTTGACAAGACACTAGCAATCAATCAAGATCAAGTGTCTCGACGCAGGCGCAGGCTAAAAATAGCTGGCTGCCAATCAGTGGACACTGTGCCTGCTGCTGCTGCTGCCGCTGCTGCTGGCGTCGTAGTCTGCTGCCAATAACGGCGCCAAGGATGTCCACTGGGATGCCAGCGGGCCAATTTGCACGCCAGGCAGGCCCAGTTCTCAAATTCATTAATAATGCGACCATTTGGCGCCCCGACGGCGACTAGCCACTTAATAGCCATCGATAAAGATGCAACAACAAACGCAAACATTGCGACACCAGATACGTATATTTATTTATATATATATACACATATATATATATATATATACATATATATATATACCCAAACAGACATAGATCTGGCCCAATACGGCCGCTGATAAGCTGCGTCATCGACTTTTTAGGGGATAGCATTTCTGTTCAACATTATCGTTCTGTTTAGATCAGCTTAATATATCGACAATAAACAAACTGATTTTCTTGGGAGACTGGTAGTGAAAGCTATATCAAATGCGTTTCGAAAACAACGACTTATGCAAAAAACAAATATTCTATCTCATAAAATTTGATGGAAAGCATATCTCCTATCTTTTTTTCTATTAAAGGCATTTTTTCTTATAAAAAATGAAATCTTCAAAATAATTTTGTTGTATAGATCGAATATAGCGAATAACTGAACTATCTGTGTATTACTAGCCATTGGTTTTTTTTCAATTAAGTTTCCAAATAATATTTAAATAATAAATTGAAACTTTTAGTTTGAGTCATTGTGAGACACGTGCCCAAAAGTATGCAATAAATTTCACCCTTTTATTAAAAACCAACATAAAAAACATTTTAATAAAGAAATCAATTCATGCTGACATTTATTTTATTTTTCTTGAGTTTTTTTACGTTTTTCAATCATAGAATTGATCATAAATATTTAGATGTCGACCAACATAGAATTTTCTGCTGGCCTTAAATTTATTTATTCTGGGAAAAACATAATTTTCAAATATTAGTATTTTCCTGGAACTTTGTAGTTTTTTCATTCCCAGAACTGTTTTTAAATAAGCAATAAATATTTTATTTATTTATTTATTTATTTATAAGTTTAACCCGATTATGACACATAAAATATCTTTAGCTTTAGCATGTGTTCTCAATCAAAATCTGTGCTCGGCATCTTTATAAATATTTGTTGTTGTTGTTGTTTTTTTTATAATTTCTTTCTTATTATTATTAACACATATTGTATATTTTGTTTGCTATATTTAGATCGCTGCCAGAGCTGCCATTTCGCGGGTTATCGAATGTCACCTACTTAAGTGTCGGCGACAACGAACTCGACGAGGTGCCGAAACATGTCTTGAATCACATGCCGCTGCTGCAGACGCTTGATATTGCACGTGGCAACATCCGAGCCGTGCAACAGGACGATCTCAAGGGCATACAAATGGTAACGAATCTGATATTGCCGAGCAATAATATAACACGACTCGATCGAGGCGCCTTCCCCTTGAGCCTGCTCATCCTCCATTTGGGCCGCAATCAAATCGAATCGCTAAATGGATCCTTACTTGACCTAACCGAGCTGCAATCGCTGTTCATCAATGCGAATAACATAAGTGATCTGGATGGGCAACTGCCGGATAATAGTAAATTAATATTGCTGATGGCACACAATAATCGTTTGGAGCGATTGCCGGCGAATATGGTGACTATGGATGATCTGGAGACGGTTCACTTGCACTTTAATCGATTGCGGTCCTTTGATCGTGTGCTGCGGAATGCCCCCAATCTGACCGAGCTCTATGCGAACAACAATGAGTTGGAGTACTTGGCACAGGATGAATTCCAGGCTAGCTGGCAGATGGAGACATTGCATCTGATGTGCAATCATATTGGATCGTTGAACTACTCGCTGCATCCCATGTTTAAGCTGAAGATTGGCAACTTCTCGTTCAACGACATCGAAGAGTTCTCCATGGAGGAGCTGCACGGTTTGCGCTCCTTAAAGATGGTCGATCTCTCCTACAATCGCATCAAACGTCTGCTGCCCGGACATAAATCTATGTCGGAGTTGCCACTGATCGATCTGCGACTGGATCACAATCAGATTATCACCTTAGACTCGGCGCTTGCCGGCTTAAGTTACCTGCGCATACTCAGCCTATCGAAGAATCGCATCGAGTCCATTCTACCAGGCGATCTAACTGGCATGAATCGTCTGGAAATACTCGACTTGACCGCCAATCAATTGGTTGACCTCAAGCAACTGGAAACGGTAAGAAAACTGTGCCTCATCAATTGACAGGCAAATAAATCTCATTTGGATCACTCATTCCACAGACATTGCTGCCGAATTTGCGGGTTTTGAAGGTGGCCTATAATAATATTAGCAAACTGGAACGAGACTTTTATGGGCTGCCTGTGCTGTGCCAGGTGAATCTGACCAATAACCAAATTACGACCATCTCAAGCGAACTAGTTACGAATACGCGCTGCAGGACTCACAATGTGCCCGGCAAACTGGAGATAAATCTGGATGGTGAGTGATCAAAAAATAAATAATTTCTCTGAGTGTATGAGAGGGTTTTCGACTCTAGCTCTGCTACAAATCAGCCAATATAGTTAAGCATCTGTTTCCCCATTTGAAATTTTCTTGCAGACAATCCCATAATGTGTGATGTGGGCTTGAACGAGATCTGCCGTTTGATGGCGGCGCAGGATGCCAGGATTAGGGGACGTTCGCAGTGCTTTGAGAATGATCAGGAGGTGTGCACGGTGCTGCCCATGCTCTACAAGATCGATCTGCCGCTGATCGTCAAGATCGGCGATGCTGAGAATTCGAAATTGCAGGTGATCGTTCCATCGCTGATACCCATCAAGAACAGCGAGGAGCTGTTGCCACCGTATATAAAGAGGCTGGGACAACCCATAATAAATCCATTGATTATACCTGCGGTTGTTGCCACAACACCTCCACCACTTGCAACCGTGTTGCAGTTGCACGTGGCGCTGGCCAACAAAAATGCAACGAGCACAACACCAGCAACAACAACGACAACAACAATTGCAGCTGCAGCAATAACTCCCACTGTTGCGGAAATGGTAACAACCACGGCGCCAACAACAACCACAACGACGACAACGACACCACAGCCAAATGATACGCTGCCCGTCATCCTGGAAATCGAGGAGCCCAATCTGACGACGGCCAATGAGGCGCCCGGGGAAGCAGGAGCAGGACATAGTAATGCCACCTCAGCTGCCTTGCCCATTGAGCAGCAGCTGGAAGAACTCAAGCGGAACATGGAAAATGATCAGTTAGAGCAGGAGCAACTGCCGGCGCCGATCGAGGAGGAGGTGGCCACAACGGAATATGAAACAGTTGACTATATACCGAATGTGGTGCTGGCGCCAAAGTCACCGTCGAGCAAATCGAATCTGCTCGAGTTGGACACCGATTCGCAGTCGAATTCGGTGCTGCTCGGCGATCTGGAGGTGGAGCAGGCGGCACAGAATCTCCAAATACCTGAGGAGCCGCCGGAGGTGTGAGCAGGCCGAAGAGGAGGCGAGCTCGGCAATTAAATAACTAAATGTGAATGGCTGGCATTGGCTGGCCATTTTGGGCCAAGTTTTTTTGTGGGGAGGCGGCGGCGGCGGCGGCGTTGTTGGGTGTTCTTCTTTTTTTTTTGTGGGGCGTGGCAGCGTAACGAACGAATTTTTGGATTGTATGTTTTTTGTCATTTAAGTTAATTTAGTTATTATTTCGATTTCGATTGTAAGCTGAGATTTTTTGTTGTTTACTATCAGAGGAGGATTATGCTGATGATGATGGAAGATAATGATGATGATGGACCCAACAAAAAAGGACATTGATAAGGAACAGGCTTAAGTTTTAAGTTGATTGCTGGGGGCGCAAATTAATCGATTAACAGCAGCGAATATAAATAAATATATATATATATATATATATATTTAATAACTATATACACATATATTTATACATATATATATGTACGTTGAAAAGTTTAAAAGTAGGTACTTAGCATTAAACGAAAAACGAAAACAAACACAACTTCTTTATACCCTGTTTCCCATTTTTAATGGGTGCAGCGTGTAAACAGAATATATTAAAAAAATACACACACAAATACAAATACAAATCAAACGCATACGCATCGAGTTAATGTTACAAAAAAACGAGAAAAACACACACACACATACACTCACACCAACCGTAGCAACGCACTTACACACGAGAAAAAAAAAGAAGAAATTATATTGTTATCAGTTGGTTAACAAATGAATTTAGTTTGTAGCGCCTAATTATATACAAAATGAAAATGGTATTCTAAATAAAGTCGTAAATAAAAACAAAATATTATTTTCTCGTCCTACTAGACTATGCTTAAAAATTCTATGAAATTTGAAATTTTCAAATTGATAACAGTTTGAGTTGTTGAGCTAACAGCGATTTTTCTTAACAGTTTCGATTTACTGGGGCTGCATAACTTATCGCAGTTCATGGCGTTAAGCTCTGTTATGTTAATCTATGACGATGTGCAAATTGCCGATCTATTAAGTTGATCTGTTGGAAACTGGGACGACGGTTCCCCAAATTTAGTTGTTGCCGCAGCTTATCTTAAATCGCTGCTGCTAACAAGACGCGCCAACATAAAATACATTTCTAGCTAAGCTAAGCTAACAATTCGTTGCTTAATGTTATTCAACATTTATGTCAACATGTGTCAGTTGCAGTGATTCCATGCAAACAAAAAATGCTAAAATTGCAGCATTAAATTTAGCTAATTTGTAAGAGTTTTCCCAGCTTAGCGTTATTTAAGCGACTGTGCAAAAATTTTTAGTAATCGATAGTCTGCATTCTTCACCGTGTATCGATGTATCGTTATGTTCAGTAATACCATCGTCAGCGAAAGGAGACGGAGCAAAACAGCAGCAGAAAAAGAAAGCAAACGCAAAAAGCCATACAAAACAAAAAAATCATTGCTCTGCTCTGCGCTATTCTCATTATATATTTGGCTATATTTTGTGTTTTGCACCAGAAAAGAGTGACTAAATCGCCCCGCGTGCACTTCAACCATACAATTATAATTTGTGCTCGTCGACTGCAAGTTTTGTTGACGTCGCCGTCGTTGTTGTCATCGTCTTGTGACTATCGGGCATTCAAAAAGAAAGTCGTAAAAATATAAAAAAAAGAACTAGCTGGGAGGAGTATAGTTGTCATTGTTGTTTTTTTTTTTATGGAGCTATACACATAGCCATACACACACACAGGCACTCACATATACACAAACGAACTAACTGCAGCAGCAGCGCAACGCAGGAAAGAAGCAGAAGTTGAAACCGCAGTGGAAGAGACAGAGACAGTGGAAGAGGAAGAGGCAGTGGAAGAGTCAGAAGTATTGCAGCAGGTAAGCGGACGTGGGCTGCGTTTGGGGCGAGAGCATTTCTGTTTAGTAGTTTTTCTCTCCGTGTATTCGTTTTTCGTATTTTGTTGCTGGCATTTTGGCACAAGCTTTATTTATTTAATTATTTATTTTCATGCTTTTAGTTTTATTCTTTAAAAAACAACAAATATATTGTACATATACATAATATACATATGTGTATGTATGTGTGTGTGTGTGTGTGTATAAAATTGTTGTGTTTTTTTTTAGTTAGCGGAAGTTGTTATTTTTTGGCTTGTATATATATTCAAAATTCACAGTGTTTTGTAGTTGTAGATTTTTTGTTGTTGATAACAAACAGTTGCTACAAAATATTCGCCGGTTCTTTCGTCGTAGTCGTCATTGCCATCTGTTTATCTTCTTGGCGCTTAGTCATCGCCCGGCCGATTTTTAAACTGCTTTATGTTACAAGAAATGACTAATAATCATAATGAATAGTAGAATTCTCTGAAAAATACCCCATATCTATCAGTATAAATGCTACATTCTAGTTTATGAAATCTAATCGCATATTTTGTTGATTTGTTATCACATACATACATACACACACACACACACACATACACACATAGACATAGCGATACTCACGCCCCAAATTGTTCGCCCGCCTGCACAGAAATGCACTGTTAGAAATGGAGAAATAAAGAGGGGAGAAAGAGATGAGAGAAAGAGCGAAAGATCAGGTTCGCTGCACAGTGGGGCAATATTGTGTGAAATGCGCAAGCTAACCTTTAACTAGACCTTTTCGAACCCCGTATTATCGATTGCACAGACATTCGCAACTCTGCTCTAAACGATAGACGTCGAAGAAAGGGTTCCTAATAGCATTAAAGCACAACAAAGCAAAGCAAGGCCAAAAAACAAAAAAAAATTAGAAATAAAATTTTTCTAATGTGCATAAGTTGCTTGTATGTTTTCTTTTTTTGTTTTTCGTTGTCCGTCGCTGGCCGCCATTTAAATCACATTCGTATCAATTCGCATCACGCACTCAGTCGCTCACTCGCTCAGTCTCGCTTGTGATCTCGATCGGGCTAAAGCTCTCGCTTGCTGCAGTGCGGAGCTTCCGCTTTATTGTTTGATTTTTCGTTCGCCGAGACGTTCATTGAACCTGTTGTTTAAATTCAAGGCTCCCCCATTTTGGAACAAAGTAAAACACAAGATATTGACACACACATACACACATCGTTTTTGGCAATAAAAACAACCGTCGCCGTCGCTACAAAAGTCAAGTGCAAAAATAAAGCGCCACAACAAAGAAAAAGTGCCCGTTTCTCTTTGCCACCCCATAAATTCGCTGCGCTCTCTCTCTCGTTTTCTTTCTAGCACATTACTGCATTGTGCCTGGCATTCAAGTTCAGACAACAGACGAGACAACAACAACGCACCTCCCCTTCCCACTCAATTCCAATTCCTCTGACTTCATTTACTTGGTTTGTTTTCTGTTCTGTTTGTTGTGGTTTTTTTTGTGCGACATTTAATTCAATTATTCGTTTCTTCTACAGAGAGAGTGTGAGGTGGAGGGAGGGCAATGGTCTGTGCAAGTGGGCAAGCAAAGCAAAACAAACAAACCGTTAACCACCGGGCCGCATTTAAAGCTCTCTCCCTCTCTTTCCGCTGATCTTCACGCACGGCCCATTATTACAACCGACGAGCGGTCAATGAATCCCACAGCATTCACAAATCTACAAACACACACACATAGGCATATACATACACACATGCATATATGCATGCAGACCCGTTCGACTAGTTCGAGTTTGAGCTTTTGAGTTTCGAGTTCGAGTTCTGCACGAAGTTTCTTTCAAGCCGGCTTTGCAATATATGTGTCAAGTGCGTTCTTCGCACTTAAGTGCGAATTACGAATTCCAATTCGAATCTATGTGTGTGGAAAAGTGTGTATGTGTGACTTTAGCTAACATACAAATAACCTAAGCTTTTAACGCTATCTGATAACTTATCAACAGAAAATGGGCATCATTATGATTTCATGTGTGTGGTTGTGTGAGTGTTTGGGATTGACGTATTTGGCATAAATAGCTGTGTGTTCTCTACGTTGCTTCAGCCACTTTCGCCAAAATTGTTTATAATTCTTAAACCAAACAAAGAAAAAATTGCGTTTCGCACTTTGATTATCTTGGACTG
The DNA here is from genome assembly GCA_035044105.1 of Drosophila nr. perissopoda 5 BK-2023a. NCBI lineage: Eukaryota > Metazoa > Arthropoda > Insecta > Diptera > Drosophilidae > Drosophila > Drosophila nr. perissopoda 5 BK-2023a. The sequence goes on from JAWNMK010000124.1 coordinate 119,134, forward strand.
AATAAAAGTCGATGTGCTTGCTATATTTGCATCCTCTTCTTAGCCCCTCGCCTCACATACTGCATAATGCAGCTTAGTCGTAATTTTGCCTGTTCCACAAATTGTTCCCACTTCTGTTCTATTCTGTTCCCCATTGCATTTCAGTGGCTTCTTCAAATTGGAAACAGCTAACAGTGCATGAATAAAGGGCAGCTAAGCCGGCTCGTCATATTTATAGTTTCGTCTTTTATTAAATTTGAAATAATCGGACAAGCCTTAAGTTCATTTTAGCTGTGTTGTGTTTTAATTCAGTTTGTGTTTAATTCAATCAGCGTTGGTCCGTTGGATCCAAAAGAGAGAGAGGGAAAGAGAGTATCTTAGAGTCGACTTTATAGATTTTCCCGAAAAGTTTATTGTTTATTTTTGCACTTTGCACACTTGGTTTGTACGCAAATCGAATTGAAAAAATTACCAGTTTTACTATGTCTCATTCTTTCTAGTTTAGGTTAACATCTTCATCTCCCTCCCTCTATTTCTTTGTAATGGAGTGGAGAATTTTGAACTTGAACCTTTGGCGGGCACTGTTATTATTTTTGTTATTCGTAAAACTTAATGAGATTGTTAAAAGCTTTAACAAAGTTTTTTTTTGTTTTCTATTGCTGTAAATTTTGATTTTATCATACATTATCTCTTTATTGTGTGCTTTGTAATGCACGCACACATACACATACATATATGCATATTTATATGTAGAAAGAAAAAACAACGACATTATTTATCTTTATATATATATTTACATATATATATGTACTTTTATACTATGTATTTTGACTGTATCTATCTTGTATCTCATACTTAGCTTGCTTTGGAGCACTTAAACAGCAAAAACAAAAAACTAAAAAAAACCCTAAACAAAAGCTAAAGAAACTTGCGCAAAAATTCAAGCAATTTAAAAAAAAAACAAAAACAGCTTCTATATACAGCATATATAGAAAAAGCATAACAAAAAAAGAAATTATATCGAAAGCAAACTACTTGTATAAGTAAAACGCAAAAAACAAACGAAAAGTAAGTCTTAATGTTTTCTTTGCATACATTTTACTAAAAACACCGCCTATATAATAAGATATATATATATATATACTATGTATCAAATAATTGTTAAACTCTATACACCATAACTTACAATGTGGGCAAAATGCGTCATTCATCATATGTATTTGTTACTATTTGTGTTCTTGTTTTGTTTGACACCATTTTATTAGCACGTCTGTCGAGAGTGGAGTGTTATTTATGAGATTAACTAACAGATAGCAATAAGTGACGTAAGAGCAACTGAGAAAAGTATTCGATTTGGTTTGTTTGTTACTTCAAATGTAGACGCGAGAAATTTGTATATAATGAATCTCTAAAATGTCAACTACTTATTGAATGGATCTTTCAAAACCGGTACAAATCAATTTTATATATATCCAGAATCAGCAACAGAATAAAAATATCAAATTCCATTGAGACATTGACTATTCTATTCACAAATAAATTAGTAATTTCCGCCACGCTCTAAATATTTGTCGCATACAAATTTTAATCAGTTTTAAGTTGAATATATTTAGACACAAGTCACATGCAGATTGAGTACACATAAGTAGTCAAGTATTCGCCTAGATTTAAAAAATTTGAAATGAAATCGACACGCATTTGTTTTTGAGTTTCCAACACAATAGAACACACGCACACACGGAGTTGCACAAACACCCACACACACTCGGTATAAAATCGTACCGCGGATGCTGAGCTCCTATGCAACATATTGGGATCTATTTGTGTTTTCGTGTTTGTGTTATTGTTTTCCCCATATTTGTAACATGTGACATTATTCATTTCAGCACAGAATTTTTGTTGTTGTCATTTTACAGACAAAATTAATCCAAAAACAATAACAATTACAAATTATACTGAATGTTGCGGAGCAGAGGCGTGGAACAGTGAAAGTTACAGATATATTAGAAATATTTAACAAACAAATTCTTAAACAATCAAACAAACATAATCTGTAGATGCAACGAATTTACATAGTCATAGCCATGTTAACAACTCTCCCAACTCTTCTCGTCACACAGTGAGGAAACAAAAAGACGATATGCAGGTCAATGTCGCCGGGCTACGCAGAAACATCAAGAACCTCGCGCACAACTATTCCGATGCACAGGTGTGAATAATTTGCTAGCTGTAAACATAATATAAAATAATAAATAATATATATTCACCTCAGGTTAAGGTGCGCGAGGCCACTTCCAATGATCCGTGGGGGCCATCGGCCACAATTATGGCCGAAATAGCAGATCTAACCTATAATGTGGTCGCCTTCTCGGAGATAATGCAAATGATATGGAAACGGCTCAATGATCATGGCAAAAATTGGCGACACGTCTACAAGGCGCTCATCCTACTCGAGTATCTGATCAAAACGGGCACTGAAAAGGTCGCCCAGCAATGCAAGGAGAATATCTTTGCCATACAAACGCTACGGGAATTTGTCTACTTCGAGGAAGGCAAGGATCAAGGCACGCATGTCCGTGAGAAGGCCAAACAGCTCGTCAATCTGCTCAAGGACGACGAGCGGCTGAAGAATGAGCGTGTCAAAGCGCTGAAAGCCAAAGAACGCTTTGCTCTGCATCCGAGCGGCTTTGGCAGCGATGGCTATATCGATGGGCCATCGCAACGGGATTTGCCGCCTGGCTGGCAGGAAGAGCCGCCGAAAAATGCCTCCGAGCTGGAGATGGTGCGTCCCCAGACGGCTGGCGAGGAGGAATTGCAACTACAGCTGGCGATGGCCATGTCGCGCGAAGAGGCCGAACAGGAGGAGGCCAAGCGACGCAGCGACGATGTGCGTCTCCAGCTGGCGCTCAGCCAGAGCGAGCAGGACTTTAAGTGAGTACTCCTCAAACAAAATATTTACTTACGTTCAAACTTAATCACAACACTCCAACCAACCCGCACAGAGATCCAAGCGGACGGCCTGTACCGGCGCCCAGGAAGGAGGAGCAACAGAGCCATTTGCTGGACTTGCTGGATATCTCGTTGGGCGCAACGAGCATTTCGAGTCCACCATTGGGCGCTGCAGGCGGTGCACCTGTTGCTGATCCCTGGACAGCGCCAACGGGCCGTTCCGGCAGTCAACTGTCGGATCCGTGGCCAGTGCAACCTTGGCGTCCGGATGCAATTGCAGCGCCACGCACCATCATGAGTACCGGCGTGCCGCTGAGCTCTGCCGCTGCGCCAGCTCAGGTGGGCGGCGATGCGTGGGGCATGCGCACACAGTCCCCATCAGTGGCGTCCGGCTCCTCCAACGAGGGCTGGCTACAGACCAATGGCAATGCCAGCCAAAATGGACGTATGCCAGCGCCTGCTCCATTGGACCCCTGGTTAACGAAATCAACGGCAAGCGGTGCCCTCGTTGCTGCAGCGCCTCCGTCACATGGCGCCAACAATGCTAGTAGCAATGGCATCTCAGCGGATCCATGGCTATCCGAACCGCAACCAATAGCTGCAGCAGCGGCAGCAACTCCAGCTGACCCCTGGGCGGCAGCGCAGCCAACAGCCACAGCAGCGCTCGATGATCCCTGGAAGGCATTGCAGACAGGCGCCGTTAAGGTGAGCTCCTTGAAAGAAGCTTATTTTATTATAGATGCATATTTTAAACACTTCATAAATTGCAGAAACAATCGCCCGACTTTGATGAGTTCGATTTGATAACCAATCGCAATAAAAGTGGCGAACACAATTCCAATGCCTCTAATAACAACAACAATGGTTGGTTGACACAGATGGTCTCTGTTTCTATTTGCTAACTGGTTTGTGCTTTCACAGCTTCGCTGCTGGACGATATGGATCCGCTTTCGACAAATTATGGCAACAATGGTATCTCTGTGCATCCATCGACGGGCGCCACAACCAAGAAACCGTATCGGGATCCGCTCGCATTTCTCGGTGAGAACTCGGCGCTGGTCAATCTGGATAATCTGATCAAACCGAATACGCCGCAGACGCAGTCGGGTCTGGCACCCGCCTACAATCCGTTTGCCGACAATGTGATGCCACCGAAAACGAATCTATTCCAGCAGCAACAGCCAGCCGTGAGTATATCCGATATAATAAATACCCCATAAACTAAATACACACTGTACATTTTGGTTAGGTGCCGTCCATCAATCAGTTGAAACAGCAGCCGCCCTTCCCCGTCAATATGAATCAGGATCCTTGGGCGCCGGTTAGCGGCGGCGTCAACGCAGCCTCTCAGGTGAGTGTGCGTGTGTATGTGTGCGTGTGTTTGTGTATGTGTGTGTATTAGGGTTTATATTTTATTTTGGGCAAAGTTCGTTTAGGTAATTTAATTAATTTACTTACTTTATACATATAAATCTATATTGTGTTTGAGGTTGCCTTTGATATCTCTAATCATTTTTATTGGTACTTTTTACTTTACTCTTATCGTTTCCTACTCCCCCTACCTCTTCTCACATGCATTTTGTTTCCTTCTTTCGTATGTTTGCTTTTCTTTTTAACCTTATTGTTGTCGTCAACTTTCATCATTTCGAGCAACTGTGTTGCATGCAACGCTCAAATCCAAATTCGAATCCTTACAAAAAAAACATAGGCAAAGCCGTTGCAGCCACTGCGTCCGACCAGCTTGAAGCTGAGCGATGATTTTCAGCTGTTGAGCGTATTCAATAAACCACCACCAACCGTGTCCTCCAACCCACAGCCGAGCACGCAGCTCTACAACAACCACAACAACAACAATAACAACAACAACAACAACATAAGCGACAACAACAACAGCTTCAACTATGGATTCAATCGGAGTTACAACAGTCCGGCAATTGACAGCATACGTAACATGGACATCTTGAACGAGACGCAGACGGAGCAACGTTCCTATTTTCCCAGCCCGACGGCGCCTTCGACTGGGCAATACAGTCATAACAGCACTCCTGGCGGCTATTCCAGCTACACTCAGTGCTACAGTAGCGCCCTATCCGAATCCCTGGCCGAGACACCGGGCATTAGCATCTCACCCATTGTCTACGATGATAGTGGTTTCTATGGCAACTCCTCGAACACATCCGCAGGTGGCAATTACTGCAAACTGGAAGTGAGTTCTCTGAGGGAGTTTGGAGTCTCGATTCTCGTCGCTTGTCGCTCGTCGCATTGTTACCCACCCGTTGTTGCTCTTGTTGCTGTTTATAATTATTAACTACTACTGCTGCTGTTGCTGCTGCTCTTTGCCAGAAAATGATTTGTGATTTGTGTTCGTTACTTTTGCTTGAGTTTTATTTAGTTTGTTTCTTATTACTATTGCTTTATTTGAATTTGAATTTTGTTTGATTTGTTAACTGTATGATATACTAGCCAATAAGTGCTTAAGAAAGTCCATCTGGCCAGGGAATGAAACTGCAAATAAATAATAAGCTTGTTCAATTTGAAATTCTGCATAAATGCTTGCCCAAAATACTTAATTGCCTGTATAAAATGTAGAGTAAATCGATTTAATTTTACAACTAAACAGTTTCATTCCCTGCATTTGAATAATTGCGCATACTTACTTACGTACTCATATTAACCAAGCAGCGCTGCTCTGCTAAATTAGCCAACAAAAAACACAGTTGACCATAATATTTTCTAATTGTAGCCAACAATGGAGGCTTGGACGCTTAAATAAAACACATACAAATATGCAATAATGCAATTCAATGCAAATGGGTAAAATGTTTTTTTTCGAATGTGCATGCTCTCCTCTCTGCTCCTCTCTGCTCTATCCGTAACAAACAATTCCTCTCTTTATATCCACTCTTGTTGGCGAACCTAAATACACTAACTAACAAACTAATAAACTGTTAAATATTAACCAAAATGAATGAAATAAATGTAGCTGCTAGCAAAACTGCATGTAGTCCAAAATTTGCTTTCCATTTTAGCTCAATTTCTTTGCAAGTGTTTTGAGAACTTTTTAATTGATTTTCCTATTCAAAATTCTTGCAGCAAAATAACAACATGCCGTGGATTAAGCCGGAGGCAACCGCTACGAATCCGTTTCTTTCATAAGTGGGAGGAGTCAATCAATCAGCAGCAGCGACTAACAGCAGCTAAAACAACATCAACAACAACAACAGCAACAACAACAACAACACATTGTCGGGGTGGTGAATGGGACTGTTTAACAAGAAGAAGAGCAACAACGGCAACAGCAAGAACAACAACAACAAAATGAAAATATGAATTAATTGATTACAAAATTATGTGTAAGAAAGTATTATTAAACTGTAAAACATGTGATGTGTTGTACAGCACCAACAACAGCAACAAAATGCAAAAACAGCAACAACGACGACGAGAACAACAAAAAAAACAACATAAGAAAACAAAACACCAACAATAGCTGCAACAGAATCCAATGTGCAATGTGTGTGTAGCTTCAACAGCAGTTTCAAAACTTTTTAACATATTTGTAATAGATCTTTGCAATAACTACTCCAAATGTATAGATAATAATATTAATAATCTGAGTATAAACAGCACTGAGGGTCTACAGCCTAAGCTCAACAAAAGTGGTTGTTGAGTCCAAGTCAAATCGGTTACCCAAATTGGCAGCCTATAACTAATTTATTTCATAGCTTGTTAAACGTTGTTGTGTAATTTCGTAATGAAAACGATTAAAAACCAAAAAAAAAAAACAAAAAAAAAATAATGAGAGAAGTAAAACAAATATATAAAGATCAGTTCAGTAAAAACAACAAAATTGTAAATGCAGCGCGATAAGAAAGAAGATTGTTATATAGCTTTAAAATTTGTGCATTGTCAAAAAAAGATATTCACATTAACAACCACAACAACAACAAAAACAACAACAAAACTTTTTTGTGTATGTGCTTTGTAATTGTAAACGTTTTTTAAATTTTTTACGTTTTTTGCGAGATTAATTTATTGTGTGGCGGGTACAGCAGAAACGATTGCAAAAGTTACAAAAATAACTAATTTTTTTTTTTAAAAAAAAGAGGGAAAACACATTTTTATGTAATTTTTTAAATAGGATTTTTGTGCGTTTGCTTTTGGGCCACCTTTCAAGAATGAAGGAAACAAAAATGAATGCAATGCATATAATTTTTGCTGTTGAACATTTTTATAGCAAATAGTTTAAAATTTACAAAAGAAAAAACCATTAACAAAATATTATAAAAAGCTAAAACAAAAATGGTATACACTTAGGTTAGAATACGTAAAAATTGTATAAGCGTAACTTAATGATAAACAAAATATAAAAAAACACAAAAAATCCAACATAAACTGATTTGGAAATGCTTAAGAGATTTACACGCATCTATATATATATATATAAATGGATATATATAACTTACATATGCAGCTAAACATACACAACTCCCAAAACACACACATATACACTATATACATATACATATACACAACAAATATACATGTATACACACACACACACACACATATATATATATATGTACACACACGTGCTAAAACAAGTAAAATTTTAAAGCATATTTTCATATGATTAAAACTTGATTTTAACAAAACAACAAAAACTAACAAAACACATTCAAAGCAAATTGCAACAATTTTTGATGCTCGCATTGCACAACAGTGAGGCAAGCAAAAGTGCTAAACGACCAAAAAAAAAAGCACCTCACCCCTCCCCTCTGATCTTGTATGCCTGGCAGTTACCACTTGTCAGCCAGCGCCAGCACTCAACACTTTGTTTGGTGGGGGCGCCAAATGTGGCCACAATAACGGACGGGCAGAGGCTGAGCACGATTATGTTAATTTGAGAGCAGGAGGAGGAGTACGAAGAGGGATTGCAGATTGTAACGGCAGCCGCAGCAGCAATATTAACGGAGCACGCCCACCGCATATGGCAGTGATATTTGGCCAGCTGAGCTGAGCTGAGCTGAACTGAGCTGGGCTGTTGTAGATATGGATGTGGATGTGGATGTGGTGTTGCGCAAGTGGCTGCCCCGACGCGATTTGGTTTTGATATTTGACATGCGCTGGGGGCCATCAGGAAACTTCGTTTAAATGAAATCAAAAGTGCACAAATACATAATTTACACACATTTGGAGCCGCCAGCTGACAAGTTTGTGTGCAACAAACTAAACAGCGAAAACAATCTTGCATCAAGGAAGGAAGATGAGCTATGAAATAATGAAATACATCTAAATGAAAGCCAAAAATTTGAACTTGCTTCGATAGATATATAGATATATCTGTTGGAATTCTTACATAACCATAATTTTGTTTAAAATGCGGTTTTTATAAGCCTTGCATTTTTGGTAATGATTTTGTCTCATATTTAAATGGTATTTTAACAGAACTTTTTATTACAATTCCTCTACAGATAAATACTGAATACTTTTATATATTTCACTTGCAGGAACCATTGCGCCGTATGATGCGGCGTATCCATTTTCGGAATTTCGAGACGCGAGTATAAACGCCCGGATATCTTGAATTGCCACAGCCAATGCCAAAGGAGACGATGCCGATGACCTCGCGTCGACCGTTCACCAGCGGTCCACCTGAATCTCCGGTGCAGGCGTCATGGCCGCCACGACGATAGGCGCACAGCATTTCCGGATAGATGCGGACGTTGGGGCTGCTATACAGTTGCCGGCAGCGGCTCTGCTGCACTCGACAGACCACTGTGGCCCTCAAATAGCGCTGAACATTCACAGAATTTGCGCTGACATAGCCAAATCCGCTGACCAGATAGCAATTGCCTTTCCGTCGACGTTGGGGCAGGCGTGCCGGTTGCACACATTTTCCGTAGCGGAGGGGACTCTTCAGACGCACCAGTGCAATATCATTTCGCAAGCTGTAGCTGTTGAAGCGAGCGTTCACCACTGCAAACGCCACATCTCGCAACTGTCCGCCACGCCGTTGTTGCGTGGAGCCGACACGCACCGTATAACGGCCAGGTACGTTCATACAATGGGCAGCGGTGAGAATCCAACAACGGTTCAATATTGTACCGCCGCACAGAAAATAACCGTTATAGCTAATCGCCGCTTGGTAAGGAGCAACCGAACAGGGTATCCGTTTGCCATTCGTAATGCGATTGAGCGATGTATCCATTTGATCAATGTCCGTAATGTTGGGATGGCTGGAGTAGCTGCCAAATGCTACGGGACTCATCTGGCGGGCGCAAAGCCCAAAGTTTGTGCCATTGTCGTAGCCAAGGTGTATAAACCGATCCTGAGCAGCGCCCTCAACGAAGACCAGCAGCAGCAGTGGTAAAAAGATACCGCAGCAAATCCAAATGCGATCCATACCCAATTCTAAACCGTGCGACTTTCGCTGAGCAACTGATTGAATTTCGCAGAGAATTTCAACTTTCAACCTTCAACTCTTTGGCCATCCGAAAAATCTCGTTTGTAGCAAGCCGAACGTTGTTGTAAAAACTCGCGATCAGATTTGCGATAGCAATATAGCTTTTAAATTTTTTGCATTGTATAATTAATCACCAAACACAGCTAACAAACTTTATAAACATTTTATGTATATATTCTTTTATTGTGCGGCATGCACAGCAGAAACGATTTGTAAAAGTAATAAAACTAATAACTTTGGATCAGTGGCATAAATACGAAACACAGTAAATGTGAAGCTGCGCCACTGTCGCTGGAAGTTCGCCTAGAATTTCACCTGTCAAAGTTCAATATTTGGCAATATCTACACTAGAATTGCAAATTTAATGAAATTATGCGAACAGCTTACAGTTGACATCATTTAGCCATTAGTTTGTTGTTGTTGTTATGCAATTGGCTGCGAATGTGAAATGAGCCAAGCTAAGAAATTAATTTTATTTATTTATTTTTTGTTTCTTAATTTGAGAGTTTTGCGAAAATAACACAATAATTTCATCTCGACTGCCGCCAATTGGCGGCTTCCAGCGCATAAATCTTGCGTGTTTGGCTTTCAGCTTGGTTATTTTTTTTGTGTAGTTATTTGGCTAGTAGCCAGCGGTCGGCTTATGTTTTTAGCCATTTTTGGTAGGGCGCTGCTTCCGCATGGCACACGCCAGCGATCGGAGACAAAACAATAAAACGATTAGTTTCATGTAAATTTTTGCGCAATTTAATTATGTGCGAAATCTCAGCCAGACAATGCAATGCGGGAGGCAAACGCGGAGGCGAACAGGAATAATTAGGCAGCGCACTGTGCAGAAAGTGAAAGGAGCAGTGCAGCCTGGACCCAAAGATAATGATGATTATGTAATCATCGTAGCCGTAATTTACATTAGCCTGATGCGTGTGCAAGTTTTAAAACAATGGCTACTCTCTACAAGCCAGCAAAAGGTAATTCTAATGTTTTAATTGTATTGCTATTCCCTTACAGGTTATACAATATCCCTTTTAAGGGTACTTTGAAACGCATTAAAGGATACATCTCCGAGTAGATTAGGTATACAACTAAATTTTTGAATCTCAACTTGAAGAAAGTTGAAAGGTTAATTAAAAATGCATGGTTTTTGCAAAACGAGTAAGTTTTGACAAATTTATAACTTTGGAAAGCTTATCATCATAAATAACTTTTTTTTAAGGTATAGTTTTAGCATGGAAATCGAGTCAGAATTGCGTTTTCAACTTCGAATGTATAGCTATCCAATAGGTCAAACAGTTACTAAAAGAAAGCCTGGTTTTTGAAAATCGGATTACTTTTGAGAAAGTTGTGGCTCTGGAAAGTTTTGATCCGTCTCTGTAAGTACATTTTGAGCGTGTAGTTAGACTCGGATACCAAAGGTATGAGATTAGTAAAATTTTAGTTAGCATAACATTTTTGAGGTTAAAAAGGGCAGCTGGCTGCCTGCAAGCCTGCAAGCCTGCTCCGCTCAGCTCTCTGGCATTATGAAAAGGCAAGTTTCAAATTGTTTTGCACAGTTTGTTTTGGTTCGATGGTTGTGTGCCGTCAGCGTGTCTCTCCATGAAAAATTGCAATTTGTATGGTTTAATTAAAAACTCTGTCAAATGCCAGTTTGTGCGCTCATTAATGAGTTTCTATGGCAGTAGGGGAAGCGCAGGCAGCTACACTTAAACACTCGGCGCTGGAGCAACAACAAAATCATGCTTGACATAGCGTGAACTCCACATAAGCTACAGCCTTGCTATATATTGTACTATATATATATATATATTTTGGCATATATATGAGTATAAATATATTTGAGATATATGAGACTTGATATGTTCAGCTCACGTTGATGTGGCAGCTGCTGGAGATCTTTTGCCTGCACCTTTGACGACACAAAAGACTCTGGCAACAAACTGTATTATTATTATTATATGTATATATATATATATATATGTGTTCTTTTTTTTTTTGTTAATTTTGTTGACTCGATGCTCTTGCATAATACACGTTTTGTGTGTTTGTTTTCGGCTGACATGCGCCGCTTCTAAGCGCGCCAAATTGATTTTTAATTATGGGTTGTCCAAAGATGAAATATAAACGAGTAGATGTTCTCCTTTCTGGGAAATCAATCCTTTTCGAGAACTTGCAAGCTGTGGGTTGCTTAGATCAACAGACAAAAGATTCAATATGAACTGAAGTTTAGCTTGAAGGCCTCAGACTTTGATGGGATCTAAGTTTAACTTGTTGGAGTCATGGGACTCCTAAGCAACTAAAAATGCCCTTCCAAGCCAGCAAAGCCACTTAACTTTTCCACAACTTTGGTACACTTTTAAAGCTTAGCTTTATTTAAATTAAAATATATGTGTGGCAGATATGATTTGTCTGGAGAGACGCATTTGGCATAGCTTCACATCATTAGTCTTCCGCGGAATAGCTTTATTATTATTATTATTAAGCTTTGTCTTACAAATTAGCACATTGTTCTTCGTATTATGTGTTTCACGGTGACAACAGAGATTGCGTCTCTTGGTGCACACACAATTAAGCTGTTCCATTGAAATATGGTAACTTTCATTTTTGAAATCATTTTGACGCCGCCAGCGGTAATTGAAACATATATTTTATAGTATAAAATCACGTCGGGCCAACACTTGATCACGATGCGGGACGATACAAAATACATTTCCAGAGACTCTTTAAGTTGGGGCGCCACAGCTACTCGCTAGTCAGAAATTTCACCCATTTTGCACGTTTCGCTGTGGCGAGATGAACACCAATTTGGTAGCCATATAATCAAACGAGGAGGCTGCGTACAGGCAAATGTTAGTTAATCATTTAATTTCATTGCCTGCTGCCTTTTTTTTTGTCAAGTGCGATTGGAGCAGGCAATTTAACACCCGTTTCCAGCCATATCAATAATTATCAGCAAAAGCCATCAGACGAGCCGATAGCAGAGGCAGGCAGGCAGGCAGCCAAGCCAAGCCAAGCATTAACCAAACAGGCAGTCAGCAAGCACACCTTGTTGCATGACACCCCAAAATCACCCCGTGCCCCATTGCAACCCGCCCAGTGCATCATCAAGCAGCATGTGTGCGTTTGAGTGGCAAGCCGTCATTTTAGAAAATTGTGACATTTAGACACAACAAATCATAGCAGGCGGGATCATTAGGCTCTTAACTGTAGTTGTTGCATGTTTGTTGTTGGTTGTTTGTTGTTTGTTGTTGGTTATTGGTTGTTGCTCTGCCCGGTATTTTTGTATGTCAATGGGTGTATATAGAAATCGAAAGTTTCACACTTGTCAATTAAGTGTACCAAGCGGCGTTTGTTGCTTGTTGCTTTTGTTGTTTTTGTTGTTTCTGCTATGCCTCATCAGGCGAGCTGCAGTTGAAAAGCGGCTGTCAATGAAAATGAAATTTTATTGAGATTTTTTATTTCGAAATTAATTAGAAAAGTGCCTGTGTGCGTGTGTGTTTTGGTAGCTTAATTGCTTTGACGTTTGTAACTGGATGGGATACGCCTGAAAGTGTGTATGTCTATATGTGTGTGTGTGTGTGTGTGTGGTTATATAAGTCGTAAAATATTTAAGCCATAATAATCTTGAAAAAAAAACGACTATCACTTTTACTATCACTCGTCGCCGAGCGCTGCACATTCGCGTCGCCACATTAAAAGCGACAACCAAAAAGCGTTTATCATTTGCTGCACTTCTAACCGATTCTACAGTGAAAGCAAGTCTGATTGCAACTGAGGGGGAGACAGAGAAAAGGAGAGAGAGGAGTTATTATTATTATTGACAATGTGTGCGCCTTGTTGCTTATGTAATCTCATCAGTCATCGGACGCATGACAGGCAACTTCAACGGCTCATTAAACTCTACATAATTGTTGTTAATACATGTATATTATATATATTGTATCTGTAGCCCTCTCTCTCTCTCTCTCTTTGTCTCTTTCTCTCTCTCTCATTCACACACAGGCACACACACTCACACTGCTTGTCAGTCTGGCGATTTTCACATGGTCGACCGGTTGCATTTCAATAACCAAACTTGGCTTAAATAATGCACTCGCACTTTTACTTGCTGCCAACGAAAATCACAAAAAATAAATACACAAAACCAAAAAAAGTGCCCAAAACGAAAGCGAAAGTTCTTTTGTGTTGCGTTTGGTTTTTGGCCAAGCATCGATTCTTATCGATGCGTTGTCGCATTGCAACGCACAGCTTGCAGCAGCCGCAGTCGAAGCAGCAGCAGCCGCAGCAGCAGCAGTAGCTGCAGCAACAGCAAAGCGGCAGATTTATTTATGCACTTTTCATTTCACTAAGACCACATGAAAAGCTGCCGCTGGCCGCTGGCCGCTGTTGTTGCTGTTGCTGTCTGTTGTTGCCTGTTGCTGCCACTGTCGCTCAACTTTCTTCCCAAAAACAACAACAACAACAACAACGACGACGACAGAAAAGGCAATCGAAATTATGCGCATATGGGGGCGCCAACATCGTACACCCGAGATGCGATTCTTTAAATTACCACTTGCACTTGACTGATCGGCGAAAGAGCAATTCGAACCAGTGCACAGTGGAACAGATTAACCAAATTTTAATTACATTCAGTTTCGCTTAAATTAATATATGATTTACCATTGGATTGTTGAGCTCAAGGAATGCATTTTATTTATAGTTTTATTTATGTTACTTATATTGATTATGTCTTAGATCTTTTTTTGTCTTTTTTTGCAGACTTTAAAAAACTTTAATAATCATATTAAAATAATTAAAATTTATATCTATGCAATAGTAAAATAATGAAAATTATTTACGCTTACTACTTAAGCAATATCTGTACAAATTGTTCGATAGTCCGTGGCCACCCAGAATTTGCGACCCGTTTTAGCTCCAATTAAATTTGTCGTATTTTAATCGAGTCGAATGTGCAACAAGTCGTTTCAGTTGTTTTTTAGTTCACAATTTTTTTCTTGTTGTTTTTTTTATATTTTTTTTTGGGCTTGGGTTAATTTGTGAAAGTTTTGTGTAAACAATTGGAGTGCAATGCAGGGCAAGCATAAATTCAATCAGGCGTGGCCCAAACCGACCAAAAGCCGGGCTGCCTGTGCGGCCCTTGTCCAATACATTGAGCCATATCTTTTGGCGGCGAGTCGACTGGCCAACAGACTGGCATCCTTTATGTTGACATTGCCTTGCAAATATTTGGAGTAAAACTGATTTAATTGACGCTGGCGTTGCGTAATGTGCGGCGACCCAGCAATCAATACAACCAACACAAATATTTTATCCTGTGCGATAAGAGGCGACTGCATTTAATGTGGCATAATTGGCCAACGCAAATCTCTGCGGAGGACTTAAGTGGGTTAGTGGCGCCGGCGCCAAAAAGAAAAAAAAAAAAAAAAAAAATCAAAAACACACACACAAAGCTGAAACCGAAGCTGCAGTTACAGCTTAAGCCGAGGCCAAATCGCCAACCAGTTCGTGTCATGTGATTTTATCGTTAATAGGAAACAACTAAAGCAACAACAAACAAACAAAATGAAAAAATAAAAAAAACTGCAGCAGAGACAAGTACAAAGCCAAAGCGCCGCCAATGGCAATTGTTATTACAGTTGTTGCTGGTTTTTCAATTTTTTTCTCTTATAGCCAAACAAATGTTGTGGTAACATGAAAAGGGTTTTTATTCAATTGCAGCCAACATGCACTAGAGAGCTGTATTCGACTTTTCGTCTAACTAGAAACTGTTGCTGTTGTTGTTGTTATTGTTGCTGATGCTGTTGCAACTTTCATATTAAAATTCAACAACAACGCATTTCAATTGTGAAATGCAAAGCAAAAATCTACGCAAAATGTTTTCGACCTTAGCTTCCAATCTCTTTCCAATTGGTCGATCTGGTCTGTCTGTCTCTCTATATATGTCCGTCCCACCGTCCGTCAATCCGCTCACATTCACTGCACTAACGCTGATTGACAGACAAGGTCTTCTCCATCTGCCTAACTGCGTCTTCGGATCGTTGTTTGCTTTTCACTGCAATTGAAAGTTCTTCATGGCTTATACAAAAAATATCAGTGAATGCATTTTGCCCAAACACTGGCCTCCAACTCAACCCATTAAGTAAATGCGTACTCGTTAAATTAGCTGATACGCAAAGCTGACCAGATTAAGCTGACCATTTTACTAAGCTTGCACTTTTAATGAACTTTTAAGTGTAGCGTATTGGCTTGTGTTTTATAAAGTGTTAAGTGATAAAAGTATCGCCACTGTGAAATTTCTCTTCATAAATTTAACTAATCGTTAACTAATCACAGGGCTTTTAGCAGCTTCACACATATTTTTCCCAAACACTTTTTACACTTTCCGAATATTACTGGGTTAAGCGAAGGCAGTCTCTGGGTCTAGGTCTGGGGCAGGTTGCTTATAGTAAAACCAGGTAGTGTTTTTTTTGTGAGAGTTGCTGCTGTTGCCAGCAGTCAGTTGGTCAGTTAGTAAATTCACTTAAGCATCAGTGCGGCAATTGACTTTCGTTTTCTGTCTTTCTTTATTCACGTGTTGACAAAATGCAGGACAGCATTCTGTGTTGCTGCAGAAGAGAGAGAGAGAGAGAGAGAGAGTGAGAGAGAGAGAAGAGAGAGGGGGAGAGAGAGCAGCCGCTGGCAGCGACGACAACGTATGGAAATTAATTATAATTGGCCACCGTAAATATGGCAAGCGTATGTCACGAAAATGAAAATGCAAATGGAAAACTTGTTGGCAATCAGCGAAATCAATCAAACAGGTGAGCAATTGATGGGCGCCCGCCGGCAGCCGAATGGCCAATAGAGTTATCAATTTTAATGCCAATGTGTCACAATGTGTCACGGAATTCCAGACAGCCAGACTAAGCGAGAGTGTGCAACAGAGAGAGAGAGAGAGAGAGAGAGAGAGAGGGAAGATAAAGAGCGAGTGGCAAGATTGTGTGCCACATTTAGGCAACCTTGACGCCCGTTTTGTTTTCATATTGTGCATTACTTTTAAGTGCCGCGCGTAGTCAATAAAATTTCATTTTATAGCGCCAGACATTCAAAGTTGTTAAACAAAATAAAGTTGTTGCCGAAAGACGGTAAAAAATAACGACTGCAACAGCGATAACAGCTTGCAACGCACGCTCAAGGTGAAGTGTCGCCTCTTGAGCGCCTACCGCGCCGACTAGTGTCGTTTTATGGCCACACAACCCATACCACGTTCCCGGCTCCGTGCACTTTTATACATTGTTTACGTATTACATTTTTACACTTTTAATATTCACTTGTTGGCCCGGCCGTATGTTAATTAGTGTGACCGCATGCGGATGAATACAAGATCAATAAAAACAATAATTGAGTTTTAAAGAAATAAAATGAAACATATGCAGTTTAATTATAATCAAAATTCATAGCTACTTATAATCGAATTGTTAATTGGAATAACCGCAAGAAAAATGTCTATAAAAAATGTAAAAGTCTCTTTGCGATCAATTTAATTGCTGGCTTTACGCAATTTTGGTCACATTGCAATTAACACTTTGCGATCACCGTTTTGTTTGCGGTGTGTTGCTTGTGCTTGTGCTTGTGTGTTGCACAAACCACACACACACACTCAAACACACATTGATAGCACTTACCAATTGCAGCCAGGGCCTTCTCTTGGCTTATAATGTCTCAAGTTCGTTGCCTGAGTCTTTCGTTTCGTTTCGTTTCGTTCATTTCTGAAGTGCATCGCGGCACGCATTCGAAAATCTTCCGCATGTCAAGGTCAATTAGCATTCGGCTGGCCTGTGCGTGATAAAAATGTCAAAAG
This sequence comes from Drosophila nr. perissopoda 5 BK-2023a, assembly GCA_035044105.1. NCBI lineage: Eukaryota > Metazoa > Arthropoda > Insecta > Diptera > Drosophilidae > Drosophila > Drosophila nr. perissopoda 5 BK-2023a. The sequence continues at coordinate 136,365 of JAWNMK010000124.1, forward strand.
GTTTCGATTGGTATTTTTGTTGATGTTGTTATTGCTATTTAGTGGTTTAGTTGCAGATAAGTGTTGGGCCCCAAGCACAAAAGTCCACTTCAGTTAGCCAAGCTCTGTGATCCGAGGTGCTTTGTGTCATTGAACCGAACGTACAGTCTCTCTGTGTGTGTGTGTGTGTGTGTGTGCGTATATCTAAGTATATATTTATGTGCGTGTGTGTGTATAGAAAGTGGCTGCCGCGACAATCCTTGGTGATCTATCTTTGTGACCAAAAAACTATGTATACATAGTCGCACTCGCACTCAAAGTCATACTTACTACAAAAAAGTTTTCACTCCTTTCGCTTTCATTGCAATTACCAAATACGATTCTTATTTTCAATTTCAATATGACGACGACAGCCACGACGCTGGCACAGTGGTGCCAAAGCAGTCCTTAATGTGGGTGTTATCAAAAATATTTAGTATATAAAATAGGGAAGATTTAGATGAGTGAGTTGTTGGAGTTGCATATTAACTTAATGCTTTACAAGGGTTTATTTTAATGAACCTTCAACTTTTTCCACTTAAGATCGTAGCATGTGTTTGCAATTTGTTCTCTGGCTATGTTTTATTTGATCAATTTTACTTATCATTTAATTCCAACTTGATCAATACTTAAATATTATCCATATTGATTTGCATCGCATGCAGATTCTTTACCATTGACTTAATTCTAATCTGATTTGAGAGCTTTAAATATAATAGGCTTAAGCCCGTCTTAAGTCCCCATAAAGTTTTTTCTTTTCATTGCCAGCTTACTATAGCTCGTCCAATCGTTAACCACTGTGCCGATGTCCACGACAGTCTTCGAGGAGTTGGAGGAGCTGGCGGTGCTAGAGGAGAAGGAGAGAAAAAGGCGACCGCGACAACGCAGCTTCAGTTTCGCACCAAATTTGGTGCGCCCGGCTCAAGGAGTATGAGAGCCAGGCCAATAGCAATTGCAATAGCAATAACAATAACGGTCGGCGCTGTTTTGCAGGCTCGTTTTTGTGATGCTGTTGTTGTTGTTGTTGTTGCTATTGCTGTTTGCTGGAGCCTATTACTGCTTGGCTTAGTCAAATCGTTTGTTATGTTTTTATCTTGATGTCCAGTCACCTTGATTTGTTGTAGAAAATGCAACTTTTGGCATCGCTGCTGTCGTCTGTCTGATGGGTACGTCGTACCGATGGCTGGCTACCGACGCGTAGGGTGCATCCATCCACAGCTTTCCCAGTCAGCGATGCTATCCGAGTGGATGACGATCGCTGACTGTCGCTGACGGACTGCCAAACGAAAGTGAAAACTTGCAGCCGCTTAGAATTGAGAGAAGGCGATGCCAATAAATCAGCGTGTTCATTGTTAGCGAAATCAATCAATTTATGGGCTTGGCTTTTGAAGTTCAATGCACCTGGACTGGCTCAGGGCAATGCCAATTTTGTGCAGTGTATGCAGCAGCAATGAGGAGCAGCCGTCAGGTGGTCGATGGGGTGGAAGGGAGTTAGGGAACAGGAGCAGCTCGGTTGGTTGGTTTTTTTTTTGGTTTTTTTGGTTCGGGCGATGTCAGAGTTCAGCGCATGTTTTTTGGGGGTGGTTGGCAAATCTAGAAAAATGCCAGGCAAGAAAAAGACACAAACAAAACAAAGCGAATGACAAAAACAAATAAAAACACACACAATGGGCAGACGTTGGCGCTGCTTGTTAGCTGCCTGGGCACAAAACAACAACTTGAGACAAACAACAAGCAAAAGCCGCAGCAGCACTAACAACAAACAATAACAAAAACAAATGCAAATACAACCACACGAGGCTCAACCAAACAGAGAGGCAAATAGCGTGGGGGTGCAAGTGAGAAAGAAAGAGAGAGAGAGAGAGATCATTTGTTGTTGCCTGTTTTGGTTGTTGTTTGTATGGAGTACGCGAGTACGCGAGTATTGTCATTATTTATTTATGCCCAAAACGTTTCATTTTCATTTGGCCAAGGGAGTCTTGGTTTTGGTCGTTGCCAAAAAAAAAAACAAAAAAAAAAACAAAACCTGAAAACTGGGTTACTGGCGCCTGTTTCGGGCAACAAGATCGTGTCATGCGATTTCTATCTTTGTCGTCGGCGACAACCAATGCTGTCGAATTGCTGAAGAAGAAAAACTCTGAAAACCGAAACCGAAACCGAAACAAGCCCAACAACTGACAACTGGGAATAAACACAGTTGTGTGTACTAAGCGACGGGAACGGGGACTTGGAACTGGGACTGTGACTGGGACTGGGACTGGGTCTGGCTCTGGTTGTGGGGTTTTTGAATGGCGCGACTCTTTGAAATCAAAAGTAAAGTGCCTGCTCCCCACATGAGCCAGCACACATACATGTGAGCAATATATATTTGAATATATTTTAAAATGATCTAGCACATGACTCACACGGAGCAGTAGCAAGTCAAAAACGTTTTCGTTTCTTTGGGCCCGGCAACCTCTGACAGCGTCTGACAGTAAAGCTTAGCATCCGACTCCCTCAATTTGCATTGTGGCATAATTGGGGTACAATAACTTTGCATTGAAGTTGGCCTTGTAAAGTATATTTTGAAGATATTTTTTGGCATTTAAAAGTTCAGGAAAGTTGTATGATGATTAATTGCTACACTTTCAAGATACATTTTGTTTCTGTTTCCAAATTTGAGTTACGATTTTGACTATGCTATGGCAGTGAACAATTTTGAGCCTACCCAAAAAGAATTTTTGGATATTTTGAGAATCGTGCGCATTGTGATGAAAATCCAATAATAATTGTTAATTTGTAATATATTTAATTATGAGTTATAGTCGTTACGGACCATTTTTAAGTTTTCCCCCAGCTACAAAAGTGCATGCAATCTTCGTCGAAGCAAGTTCTGCATTCTTTTTACTATTATTGTTAAATTTGCTTAAATTTAGGGCTTTTGGCTTGGCAGTCGCACAAACAGCAATAACAATGTACCACAAAGTAGTCACGAATTAGCGTAGTTCACTTTGAAACAGACATTGAGACGGGGATTGGGTCTGGGATAGGGACTGGAATAAAGGCTGGTTGTGGGAGAGGCCAATAAGTATAGACTCGACACATATGGCTGAGAATATGCTTGTTCCAGATGCAGCTGTTGCCACATGCTTATGTTTGTATTATATGCGAGTAGGTCTCAGTCATAAAACGCATTTTGTTGCAACAGTGTCGCGTTCGTTGCCTAAGTCTTTTGTCTGCTGACGCATGAGCGAATGCCCGAATGGACGAGCGAACGAGTGGCGGCTTGAATGGATAGTTGAATGTCTGACTGTCGTACTGATTTATGCGCTTGACCGCACAAGACACCTACGCACTCACACACACACACACCCACTCACGCATACACACACACATACACACAAGTGAATATATGCCCATTAATATTTCATGCGCATAAAAATACGATTATTCGTTCACTCCGAGTTTTCCAGTTATCAAAACTGATAAGTAGCTTATGTAATAGCCCGAAAAAATGGGTTAAAAGTCGCACTGACACTTTAATTTGACATACGCTTACGAAGAAGAGAGAAAGAGAGAGAGAGAGAGAGGGAGAGTGAGGCAGAGAGATAGAGATGACAGAGTACTTTATATTTCTTTCCAATTTTCTTTCGCATTTGCTTAACAAGATTTGCTGTTGTTGTGCATATTGAATTGTCATTTCTTTTGACAATTTAATTTGGATTATGCCCCAGCTACCGAAATACCACAAAAAAAAAAAACAAATAAAACAGAAAGCAAAAAAAAAAGGCAAAGCCGCTGGTAACTCTGAAGGCAGATAAAAAGCAGATGCTTATGTGTGTTGTATGTGGCTTGCGGCTTGTCGCCTGTGGTCTTGTGGCTTGTGGCCGGGGCACGTTTTGTGCCCAAGTCCATTAAAAACAAAAGGCTCTCGAAAACGCATTGAAGATGTGTCCAAGTCGCGTCGCCTGTTTGCAACTTGCAACGTAGTATATAATACAAATTATTAATGGCTGGCTACATCTTCCATTTCCGTCTTGACCCGCAGTTATGCAAAATGTTAGCCAAAAGGCCAAACGAAAGCAACGGTTGCCGCCAACTAGAAATGTTTGCCTAACAAATGATTGCTATTTTGCCAGGTCTGCCAAAGTCAGACCCAAGTGCGTTCACCAGTTGCAACTACCACTTGCAACTCATAGTCTGCCACTTTGCAATATTAATTGAAAATCCGATTGCGCTGCCGCCAAACTTTGAAATTCAATTTCAAGTAAGTGTGCGGCTGTGCAACAGCATTCATTTTGGTCGAAAAATGTTAAATGCCAACAGCAGCCGTTAACACTGCTGTGCTATGTTATTGTTAACATGAGATGTTAAAGTTAAAGTTGCCTGTTGCTGCTGTTGCTCCTGTTGCTGATGTTGCTGATGTTGCTGTTTGAAAATTGTAACAACTTGTAGCGGAAGCCTGCAACTCTGTTATGGCCATTGTCTTTTTGGTTGTCTTTTGATTTTATCGCCCAAAAATCTACAATCAGCTACGTGTTGCATAAACATATTGATTTGCCAGGCTGCTGCTGCTGCTGTTGTTATTGTTGTTACTGGTTGTTGCTGTCGCTGCACATATAAACAAATCAGCTGGTGGCTAACAAACAATTGCATAAATCAATTTTACAGCAAAAAAAGATTATTAGTGTGTTTGTTGTTGTTGCTGATAACTGGCGCCGCTGCAGCCGTTGCCATTGCCGCTTTTATGCCACAGCCCACAATGCGTATGGCATAAACATTGGTGGCGCGTGTAAATTTGATTAAAAGCTCGTTTTACCACAACAGCAACAACAACAAGCAAATAAAGTGCTAAAAATTATGTTTTTTATTTTGGTGCATTGCTAATTTCAACTGTCGTGAGCACAAAGTGACGCTTCCAAATATGATAAATGAAAGTAAAAGTACAAAACACTTACACTTCACAGATCATTAGCGATGCTTGTTGTTTTTGTTGGTGGTGTTGCTGTCGGCCTCTTATGCGTGGCACGTTCAATGAACTAACAATAACAGCTGAGAGACAGTCAGTCAACGAGTCAACTAGTCAACAAGTCAGCTAGTCAGTTTGGATATGTATGTATGTACGTATGTAAAAGTCGTAGTCATTAAAAATAGAAATGCTCGCTGTGCAATCCAAAAACTTGTTCTTTCACTTTCAATGTCACGCCACAAAAACAAAACAAAACAAAACAAACAAAAACTAAAGACCTTCAACTTCAATTATTTACCTATCTGCAGCGCCCCTTGGCACCTCCAACACCACTTCCACTTCCACCTGAACTAACTCTGGGGGCCACTTGTGCTGGTGCTGCTGCTGCTTCTTCCGCCTGGAAATTAATTGCGGCATAAACCAAACATTTTGCGAGTCAATGTACGTAATTTGAAAATCGTGCCAAAATAGTTGCAAAGCCAATTGCTGTGACTGGCTGCCGGCTGCTGGCTGTCTACAGACTCGCTACAGGTGCAACGGCATCGCTTGGGTCTAACGATATGACACCCCCGCAAAATGCTTGACTATCTGTAAATAAGTATTCGTATTCGTATTCGAATTTGTATTTCTATTCGCATTCGCATTCGCTAGCTGGCTGGCTGGCTGGCTGTCCGTCTTGCCTTGCTTGTTGCTCTCAGCTGTAGTCATTTGTCTGCATGTCGCTTTGTTGAATTGTCTATTTGTTTGCCAAAAAGTGGCAGTAAGACAAGTTGTTGTTGTGGTTGCTGTTGTTGTTGTTAGTGTTGTTGCCTGAAAGCAATTTCATTTGTTGCCTTGCCTCGCCGCTGCTGCGACTGCTGCTGGTACAACAAATTACTATCATTGCTGTTAATAGTTCATTAAGTCACGGACGGCAGACGTGGCGCATGTGGTACGTGAAACATGAAACATAAAACGGACATAAAACTGCAAAAAACGAAATTTCAAGTGGCAGAATAATTGAGTGAACGGCAAAAAAGATAAACAATTCAATTTTTGTTATTAAGTCATCAGTTAGACAAACAGATGCCCGCCACTTGAAATATAGCTAAATTACCAGCATATTATTAACAAATTAATTCATTTTACTTAATATTGTACTTTTAGTTGATGTTTAGCTTAGATATTTGAATATATCCCAGAAATGAGGCATTTGGTTTTGCTTTTATTAAAAGTTTAACAGTTATGAGGTACTAAAATCGTTGGGTTTCTTATTTTAACAATTTTATATAGGTAGTATTTGGTTAGTATTATAAGCAAATTCTCACAACGAACATTGTTTAAATCTAAATGGCAGTTGCTAAATTACTTTCTTTTTAGCTGTACAAATAAAAAAATATAATATCAAAAAATATATAGTTATTGTGTAATGATTACTAAAAGTTTTTTTGAAAAAGTTGAGTTAAACTAACAATTCCGTTTTGCTCAAAGGATAAGTAATTAAGTAAGTAAACTATTTCATCACATTCAATTCATTACAACAGATTTCACAACGCTCGAGCAGGTCATGGGCTGTTTTGGCCGGTGATTTGAGCTCCACAATGCCACAACTGGAGAATATTGGCATCTCCTTCTGGTCCGCTTTGCGTCTGATCCAGGGTGAAGTGCGTCGCGAATCGAGCAGCACAGCGGGATTTGAAATGCGTTCCATTTGCGAACTGGAGGATCGCATCGAATGCAGTGTTGTTGTCGAGCCACGCCGTTCAGCCAAACAGGCCAGAGCTGCCTCCAAATCGCTGTCATCATATTCCGTCATCACAACCTGATCGGGGGAGAGGGATGAAGCGCTGGGCGTATTTAGATGACTCAATGGTCTTATGATTATCTCTGCGCTGCTGTTCGAAGAGAGTCGCGATGATGCACGCGAGATGGGTGGAGACTTCATCTTGGGGTTGCTCTTGGTATAGATTGGGGCAGCTCTGGGCTGAGTCCTTGATGGAGTGCGCTGCACACAGACTACTTTCTGAGGTGTCACTGTTGCTGTTGTATTTGTCTTTGGCAGTTGCCTTTCCTCTTGCTTGTCTATCGAAGCAGATCCCAGAGCTGCAGGCAACTGTTCCGCATTGAGTCTTGATGGCGTGATTGTGGGCGTGGATTGCGTGACACTTGATTTGCTATGCCTGCGTGCTTGCCCTGGCTCTGCAATAAAAGATGCGTCACGCGAGGACAAAGGCGATGGCATTTTGGTGAAGACTGCTGAAGCATTTTCCGTGTGTGACTTGGCGGCTGCTGAAGGGCTGCGTAGCAATGAGGTAACCGTTAAGGGCGTGGTCAACAGCTGCGCCGTGCTTATATCACTTGATGAGTTCAACACTGATTTAAGCATCACACTTGGTCTGTCTTCTTTGCCGGCTTTGATGCCGGATTTTATTGGCTTGGCGTTTTTGCTGGAAACTTTGGGTCTTATGGGTTCGATTAGGGGCTTAGAGGCAGTCGCTTCCTTCTTCTTGGGCAAGGTGGTCAAGTTTGAGGTAGATCTGGCAGTCTGCATATTATGCGTTTCTCGAATAGCACGATGTCCAAATCCTGAAACCATGCTGCTTCTCCTAACTGGACTATGAGTGTTGAGGGGTTCCTCGGGCAACACAGCTGGCTGGTCTCGGGCCCAAACGGAACGACGCCCATTGAGCGCGGACCCGACACGACTGCCAGCGCGGCTTGTAATTGGAAGACTAATGCGTTCGCGATGTGGATTAAAGTCAAAGGTCCGAGTGGTGGTGCCGCCCACATTCGAGAGCCGGGAACTGGCACGCGACACACTGCCCGGCTGCTCAGAGCCCACGAACTTGGCATAATCACGGTGGCTCTGTCGGTTGGGCGGCGCTGGTGTCAAGTGGCCGCTGGACAGGTCGGACTGTGACTGGGAGGCGCTCGTCATCGAGTTGCCATCGCTGAAGTGGCCATCGTAATGGCCAGGCTTATCCCTCATGCTGGTGTAGTCCTTGTAGACCGAAAATTCATTTTTCTTACGTGCAAAATTCTCGTAGGGCCTGAACTTGCGACTCTTGGCCAACTGATCGGCAAACTTCTCCCATTCGGTGGTATTTGGACGTCGTTGCTCCTCCTCCTTCTTGTCTGTGTTTCGATACCAAAGACTGCGACTGGGTGTGCATAAGTATTGTGGTTATGTGTGTGTTTGTTTGTTAGTAAGTATATTTTTTTTTTTAATTTCTTTTTTGGTATTTTGTTTAAAAAAAACTCTTGCATACATCGACTGCATAGCAAATGTTTAAGAATAACAAGAAAAATAATTATATTTTACATTTCTTTCATACAGTTAATTTATAGTTATGCAAGAGTTTTGGCCAATGTTTAATTATTCAGTGTGTGTATATATGACTGATGTATAGAAATATGTATTTGAATATTACCAATACTACGTACAAGAGTTGTTGCTGTTGTTCTTGTTAGTTAGCTAGTAATTGCTAGATCGCAATAATAAGAAATGCAGAGTATATGATATGTACATAGAGATAAAAGTTATTTATTTACAATTTACACATATTTTTTGAAGAGAGAGAGAGAGAGAGAAAGAAAGTAGTATATATATATAGATATATAAGATAAATATAATATTTTAAATAGTATGATAAGTATTTACTTCGACTTCGATAACTACAAAAGATAAATACAAAAACTATACTACAAACTACGCGATAGATTATGATGCATCAGAGGGTGCAGCAGAGATTCTACGGGTTTGATTCAGTGGCTCTACGTGGCTCTATGCAGCGTGGCTCTATGTGCTCAATGGGCTTACTTACTCCGCCACGGTTGCCGCCACAGTTGCCGCTGCAGTCTCCTCCGTGCTTGCAAGCACAGTGGCAGCCACAGCGGCAGTCATATCGCTGCCCACTTGGGTGCTTAACTCGGCCATCTCCTGCAGTGAAGGCTTGGGCGTTGGTGGCGCCTCCTCCTCATTATCCGCACTGTTTGCCAGCGCTCGCTCAATCTCCGGCTCTGGCGTCGACGTCTTCAGACTGTCCGCATCCCCATCGAGTGCTGGTGTTGGTGCTCGTGATGCACTCGTTGCCACATCCGCATCCACATCTGCTTTTGTCTCCATATGCAGTCCCTCCATCACTTTGTGCTTGACCTCGCCCAGTACTTCTGTGCCGTCCTTGAAAGCAGTGCCCAGCTCATTGGTAATGCCAGCCACTGCTGTGCTCACTGTCTCCTTTGCCGTGTCAACTGTTGCGCCAATCGCATGCGTCGCATCTGAAAAAGAGACAAATTCGTAAACGTTTTTTTAACACGCACTTTTTATTGGAACTATGTTTTTGGGCGTATTGATTAATTAGCGTCAGCCGGTCGTTAACCTGCCTGTCAATCAAACAAACTGCATTCAATCGATAGACGGCGACAAAATAAAGTGAGTTTCGGTCGAGTCGATACCCTGCACACAGCTTGACCTGCGTGTAGTGTATGCCAAGCTGCCTTAATTGCCTCTGAAATAATACAAGATCTAAATAAAAATAAATAAAAATATATATATATATTTCCACGTGTATTTCTTCGATAAGCAAAATTTTCAATTTGACTTCAGCCATATATATACTGTTCTAACAGCGTACAGGGTATATCATATTTATTATTTGTGTTTGTGCCTCTAGCTTCCATTAGGCCTCCAACCTACTGATTAGATCTTTAGTAAATTTTTTGTTAGCGTCATGTTAATCGTGTTGGAAATATTAACGAATACAAAATGAATTAAATACATTTTGTTTAGATGGACTTTAATCAGCTTTAAATATGAGACAAATTGGCTTTAGTTTGATTAAGCTGCAAAGTTAATTCGGCGTGACTCTGACTGCGTGTAGCCCGTCTACAATTAGTCGGGTTTTCCATGTAATTATATTTTATGAATTTGAGTAATTTGGCAAAATGAATCAATCAATCAATGTGCTAGCAAAATGCCAGTAGCACGTTTATGTAAATTTTTCCATATGCATATTGTTTAAAATAGAAGCAGTGCGCTCCAATTTGCTGAACTCTGCTCGGTCACGCAATAAACTCGTTTTTCTTCATATGCTTTTCATAAAAATATGCAAATATATATATATGTATATATATAAGTGTATTAAGTACGTAGTCCTTGTAAGCACGTACACATACGCCGCAGCGACTCATAAAAGTGCTGAATGGAAGGACACGCAGCTTTTGTTTTGGGTTTTTTTTATGTGTATTTTTTTTCGCTGCCTGTTCAATTGTCCCTAATTAGGTGACATTACATTTGGGCCAGGCTAATAATGAGCAACGTGTATTCAATAAACCAACTGGCCTTTGATGGGTTTGGTGTCAAGGGTCAGCAGCAACTTGATTAATATAATGTATAATAATTTCGATTTGCTGTCACGCACTTATGCAAATATTAAGTACACGAAAACTGTTTAACATTTGTGGGGCGATTGCACCTGTTTTATTATTAAGAAATGCGCTTTTAAATGCCAACAAGACACACACACACATACACACACACACCTTCGATGGCTGCTTCGCCTTGCTTCTTGACATCGCCTGCCACATGAGTGGCGGCTTTTAGCATTTCACTGCCTGCTGTTGCCACCATTGGAGTGCTGCTAGCACAGCCCATAGCTATAGGTGTTGTATATATAGAACTACAGTTGTTTTTTGTCCTTTGTTGCAGCCACTAAATGTACAAAATTGAAATCATATCGAAAAGCAAAAGTGATATATATGACAACAAAAAAGAAAGAGCTTCAAATTTTGAAAGGAACTCAACGCGCCCGCCTTTGGTCACGAGCTAAACGCAACTGAACTGACCAAAAAGGATAGAACCATAGGATAGGGTCAGTTAGCCAAGTCCACTCAGCCAGGTGGAGCATGAGTGGCTCAACCTTGGTCAGCAAGCAATAGTAATAGCAATAGCGACAGCAATGTTAGTGCTAACAGCTACCTACCTACTTACACATGCACAACAAGCACTCGTTGTACTGTGGGGCACGCAACAGGACCTCGGCTTAGAGTATTTGGCCATTTGAGTGTAAGCTTGTGTGCGTTTGGCACTTCAAGTGAACCAAATTGTTGAGGTCATGCGCGTTGTGCGCATATTGATAGGCTAAAAGGGTTTCACTTTAGTTGCTCTTGCTGTTGCTGCTAAACAGAAAAACAGACTATCTTGGACACGCCGAAGATTACTTACCCTTGCAGGCGACAACCTGCTGACATTGTAATTTCATTTTATATATTTAAAAAAAACAAACGGTCATCATTTAAATCTAGGATCCAGAATCTAGGAAAGCAGACAGACAGATTTGACATGAGTACATCTACTCGGTAAGTAATAATGCTGATAAGCAATAAATACTTTGTGCTGTAGAGGAAGTCTCCTTCAATGTGTTACAATTTGCACAACAAAATAAAACTTCCCTCTTCAAGGGTATGATAAGTATAGAAACTAAAATAGGCTTAATATGAGTACCTCGCATGGTACTTATAGCGTGTCTAGATGGCGTGTCTGACTACGCTTTGACCTGCCGATAGATGGCGTGCCTTTGAAACTCTACACACATGTAAATGTATGCGTATGAGCGTGTGTGTGTGTGCGTGCGTGCGTGTATAATGAGGCAAAAGCTTTTTAGTCTAGCAAATGACGTAGTTTTTCACTTGTTGGTCCAGTTTGTGGGGGTCTATGGAACAATGGCACAAGCAGCAAACGATTTATAAAATGGCATTGATTTTGAAAATCTGTAGAGTTGTGCCACAATTGGGAACTGTCCGCAAGTGACAATTTGACATTAACACCAACAAGAATCGTGGGCATAGTTAGTCAACACAATTGAATGCTTCGTTTACTTTGATTTCCATCGTTTTAATAGATAAAGTGTGTCTACAGTTCTTAGGCACCCCCTTCTATTTGATTTGTCTTTCCAATATCTTTAAATGTTTTTGCTTAGTACTTTTTGTTTTCTAAGCATTGGCTATTGTCTTCTGTGCTAGTTAGCTGAACAGCTACAGTGAAACCCACACAGCGACACAGAGGACACAGTTAAAAAAAGATCTCGATCTTCACGATGGTGGATGCTAGTTAAGATTTGCCACGTCGCGTTGCGTTGTTCTTTTTGTAGCTGAACATTTACGAAAATTGATTTTTGATTTATTTTTTGGTTTGTTGTTTTTGTTGGATTTTGCGATCGTCGCGACGTCCGACGATTTAAGGCTGACTGAGTGAGTTGGTTGGTTGGCTGCGTTGGCTTTTCAGCTGGCTGGGCTCGACGAATGGTTTTTTGCTCGTGATTTATGTCAGTCAGAGGCAGTGACAGCGCTTTTCATGAGCCAATAAAGTTGTCCATGTCGCTTTGTCATATTCATATATCATTGCCATACACCCGGCAACTTATGTCACATGTTCCACTCCGATTTTAACTCCGACTCCAACTCCATCTGCATCGCCGACTTCAAATGCGAATACAAATATGAGTGCTCTATTGGAGAGCCTGCGTATAAGCGAGGCTTAAGTGCGCGATCGAATTGTGGCCGGTTAGATGGATGGATGGACGGGCAACAACGGTGACAAAACACAATTTGGACGTTGCGAGCTGAACACTCAAAAACTCGCATATAAATCAGCGCACGCAGCTGGCCAATACTTGCTGCGGTTCATTAGACTTCAACTCTTGGCTTTCTTGTCTGTCTGACGTTAATTACATAAGTTAAGCGGCGCTTAATTATGTGCTCAACAATAGCGCCAAAAGTGCTCAAAACTCACATGATGTAATGGCCCCCTCCCGGTATCCAAACGGTATGCGAAAGTTTATTGTTGTTATACCCTTGACGGCTTGCTAGCAATGCTTGATGCCCAGATAAGACAAATTTCACCAGCCTTTCAGTGGCAACCATAAATCACTTGGCGGAATTCCAATGTAAATGAATTGCAGTTGTGAAACGACGAGATTTGATTGGTAGCAAGAATGTTTCTATTTCTTCATCTTAGGAATCAAACAAACGCAAGCTCATGGATACCACTTGAAGCCTCACGATTAGTTTTTCATGGAGATGGGAAAAATACTCAAATCAAGTTACAAGTTTTAAAATTCACTTTGAATTGAGCTTTTGACTTACATTCGCTCTAAATAATTGTATACATATATTTTGGAAGACTTTCGACTTGATTGTTTGACACACGTTTCGGCACTCAAATCATATTCAAGGGTATTACATTTTCAGCATGTTATTAATCAGTTTGATATATTTGGTGCCTTGGTATGCGTATTCACTTTCAATACTCCCAAGAATAATGGCAATTGTTAGACAGGTAAACAAACTGGCTGAGACTGACGCTGACGCTGAGACTCAGGCATGAGACAACAAGACAGACAGCTTCCTCAACCAATTTGTATGGGGCTTTGTCTTTGGCGACAGCTTCCTCAAAACATGCTTTTGAACTTGGCTCGTATATTGTTGCACAAGTTGTTTGTTGGTGCCGTTGCTGCTGCCCCGAAGGGGCATAAATTGTAATTATGCCTGCCACTGTGGCAAACAATAAATCTCAAAGTATTTATCGTGCAACATGACAGAAGTGGGTCGTACCTGGGCCTGGGATACAATTGCATTCAACTAGCGCCTTCCCTTTTTTTTCTTGCTGTTGTGTTTTTTATTTCTATCAATTTTTGTTTATTTTTTTTGCAAATGTGGACTAACAACAGCCGAAATAAAATCAAAACATAGAGGTATGTGAGTGCTGCCAACAACAACAGCAACAACAACAATGCCAACAGAATAGTCGACACAATTTAAATGCAGTTATGACTAAATGCAAAAGTTATTTCTATGTTGTTGGTGTTGTTTGTGTTGTTTGTGTTGCTGCTGTCGCTTAAAATTGTGCGCATAACTTAAAACATGAAAAGTTACTTAGAGTCGCGGGGGCCTTTAATTAAAAGCGACAGGTTTCAAGAAATTCTGCGTTATTTGCATTGATGCAAGCTGCAGTTTTTGCAATTGCAGTTATTGTAATTACATATATGCCGAACGAAGCCTGACCAAATGCCGCACCCAGCCAGTGTATACAGTGCTGACACACATTCTGCCAACGTTTGAAGATGCAAATGGAGCCGGCATTGGCGGTCAGGCGCTAAATTTATGTAATCAAAACCGAAGCAAAACCAAGCCAAACTAAACCAAAAGTCCAACTCTATGGAACGGCATTAAATTGCCGGCTCTGGAGCCAGCACTTGGCTCTGATGATGTCAGTTTAGACGACGCCAGAGATTCAAGTCAGGCAATACGAAAAAACCTAAGCAAAAAGGTTATCGATGTCTCAAGATCGCGGGAGTGAAAAGAGCCAGGCCGGCAAAAATTTCACCCGTAATGCAATCACACGCAATGTCCGTGGCCCAAGACAAGATCTGCATTACCAGATCTCTTCCAGTCTCTCTCTCTCTCTCTCTGTGTCTCTTTTTCCCAATCTGAATCTTTCTCTTGACCAAAGGGAAAGCGACTGCGTTTGTTTGCGACGTTTCTAGCCAGGGTCTTGGTCTGATTGGATGAGTTTATTTTTTATTTGTGGTTGGCTTTTAATTATACGTCTATAGAGTCTGGTTAGCTATACTATATAATGTTCTATGCCTGTGCAGCATAAATCACAATGCTGGCAGCCATTTCACACTTGAACTTAATTAAAAACCTTCAAGAAGTTGGGCATAGAGCAGCATATTTTTGTTCGAAAATATCATAAATCAATGCAGTGCGAAAGCAAACGAATAAAATTCAATTTGTAATCAGAACTAAAAAAGTGGAAGAAGAAGAGAGACCTGCAACGCCCTACAAAAGTATTATAAAAAGAAGCTGAAGTTGTGGCTTCATTCAGCGTTGCCAAAGCCAGAAATACCGCAAGCCTTAGAACGGATAGCCACAGCTTCTAAGAATGCACTGGATGAGGCCAAATAGAGGTGATGTGGAGAAAAAAAATATATATGTATATGTATATATAGATATATATGTATTGTAGATGAGGGGCTGTTGCTCATAAAAATGAACATGCCAGGCGGCTGTCAAAAACGGCAACGGCAACGCTTTTGAGACGGCTACTCAAAAAAGCGCGGCCCAAACAAACTGTGTGTGTATGTGTGTGTGTGTTGATTTGGTATGAGGTGTGTGTTGATTTTCCTTCTTCTTCTGTGTTTTTTGAGTGACGTTTCGGGCTTGGCATTCAGAAGAACAAAAGCCAGCGCCGATGCGAAGCGATGATGCCCCAAGGGGGCCTAGAGACGGAACCGTGACGGATCGTGAGAGCAACATCTGTATTTGTGTAGAGCACAAGTGTTTGCTGTCAATGAAAAGTGGAGTATATGCAACGTTAAGAAGACGCATAGATCATTATCTTATAATTTTCAAGATTCATTATCTTATAATTGATTCAAGAACATACTCTTGAACCAATTTTAAAGCAGCACCCATTTGACAGGTACTTTCTAACTGCATACATTTGAGGAACACACTTTAATCTATCCTTGTGGCAGTTTTGAGCTGTGTTATATATCCCCTGATTTGTACCTTATCTTATGGCTGAAACAAATAGGAAATGGCTTTGCGAGAAAATGTAAACAGAGATGTTAAATATCTATCTTCGAAAATCTGATCGTAAGCTGTTTCAAATTTCAGTTTTTAGATGTGTTGGAAATCTGTTTGAACGAGTCATCTACAAAAAAGTCAATTAATACGTAATACGACTATTACCATGACTATAACTTAATGTCATCTCTAGCCAGAAGTCTTTCTCGGATATCGGACTGAGGCGTGCGCTTCATTTGATTTTGTTCCATTTGCTGTTTTGTTTTGGCCCGTTTGTTTGCGCCGTTAACCTTGGGGGTAAGAGCTGAACGGAGTTGCAGAAGTTTTATGCATGCCAAAGTCAAATCAAGCGAGCGAATCGAGTCGAGTCGAGTCGAGTTGAGTCGAGGCGGCTAAAACAAAAGTGCCAAAGTGATTGACGTCTTGCAACGCTGACTTTTCTTTTCTTGTGTTTTTCAATTTGAGATCTGAGCGCACAAATTGAACTTGCAACTTGTTGGTGGCTGTTTGACTGTTGTTGCAATTTTGCAGTTGCTGCATTGACATTTGTGGGTCAGGGTCAGCCAGACAAATGTCAAACTAACACATGCAACACCGGCAACAGGGCAACGGGGCAACGTGGCAACTTGCCACAAACCACTGGCAACAAACAGCAGTTAGCCACTGTGGGTAATTGCACACGCACGCGACTGTTTGACCACATACAACCCAAATGTATTTCGAATGTTCGAATAAACGAATGAGTATATTTACATGTCGACATCCACTTTCTTTGCAATTTATATGAGTTTATGTATTTATCGCTTCGTGCTAATCTGCAAGCGAGCAATCAGCAACGGTGACAGTTGCGGCTACTCCTACTTGCCACCCTCCTGCCTCCTTCAAACTACTAAAAAACTGCGTCAAGCCCAGCCCAGTGAAACAAATCAAGTAAGTGCACTTGGGTCGAGAGTGCCAGACAGACAGATGCCCTGTAAAAAGCCCTATTGGAGTATGAATCAAAATTGATTTTTATCGATAATTTTTGATATTGGATTGAACTGAGATGTTCATAGTAATCAACAATAAACTACTCAATGATGCAAGTGATGTCTTCTAACACTTGCTTCCCTTTCTACGCATCTCTCATTGCTACAGGGTATGTAAAACGACGGCGGTTGCATGATTTATGACGCGTAATTTGCGTGCGCATGCGTAAATTGCGGCACAACCTTTTTTGCAACAGCAGCAGCTTCCTGCTGACAAATGAGCTGCCTGCTAGCTGCCAACAGCACAGCTGCCAAATGGGGGCAGAAGGCGATTGAAAAGTGTGTCACCTGCATTCTTTGCATTTTGAATAAGATGAGCAGCAGCAACAGGAGCAGCAGCAACAGTTGCAAGCAGAAGCAGAGCTCCCTCCTGTGCCTGGACTGATTTATAATTTCATTGAACTATTACCATGGCTGGCTGGCAGGCAACAACAACGGCCGCGCCAAATTGATTAACAATCAAAATAAATCAATACACAGCCCCAAAGCCAAAAAGTGTCAAAACTTGCAACGAGCAAATTGCAATTGCAACACTTTCGCTGCACATTTTTCTGTGTTTTTCACACTTGATTTACATTTTAAATTGAAAACGGCCGAAACTGAAACCGAACACCCGCAACACCCGTTAGCCCCACCCAGACTCGGAGCTGGAGACGGAGCTGGTGTTTTAACCAGACAATTTCCAGGCCGCAGGCATGAAAACTGCAAGACGAATTGGGCGACATTGTCAGTGAAAATTGCTGTTGTTGTTGTGGCATGGGTTTGGATTTTTGGGGCATATGCACAACTGTTGCCAAAATGTTGCCCATAGCTGATAAAGAGATCAATGGCAGCTCTGCTCTGTCTTTTTACCTGTCCGCCCTGTCTCTGTCTATCTGTCTCTCTTTTTATATATATATTTCTCTCTTTCTTTCGCGTTTTACTGCAGGTGAAATGTCAAATCCTCGACACATTTTACACTTGCCGGCCCCCATACTCATAATTTAAGTCTTAATCGTCCACGCCATAATGTTGTTAAGCGTCTAATTGAAGTTTCACTTATTTTTTTCTGTTGCTTTTCGTCCGGAGTCCAAACTGTGTCTGTGGCAACTTCAGACACAGATCGAGACCCGATGTGACCTCTGGCCGCTGCGGCAGATACATTAATTATCTGTAATGAACGTTTACACTTATTTATTGGCATTAAATCATCGTTTAACGCGCTTTGAGCATGCACTTTTTGGCTGCCCCCAAAAGAGACCCCAAATCACCGTCCCTGCCACCGACTCTGCAACTGCAACTGCAACACCAACTCTGACTCTGACTCTGGCTTCAACTTCGACTCCAACGCTGCCGCTGTTTCTTTCTCTCTTTCTCCAGCAATGGCCTTCAACTGCGTTCGCCTTCCTCGGACTTTTGTCTGCCACATCCATTCCCCGCACTCTCTTCTATATTTTTTGCTGCTCTGATATGCATGTCAAGCGGCCGCAAATTATCGCCTGCCTCGGATGGCACTTGAGGTCGCTTCCGTTTTTTCTTTTCTTTTTTTTTCTTTTCTTGTTTTGGTGTGCAATGAGTGGCTTTTGTAGCTGGTTTCTAAGCCATCGTTAAAAAACAAAAATGGTGCCGCTTGGCGGGTTCATTGGCATTTTGTGCCACATAACAAATGCCTGTTGTTTAAAAACGCTTATGAGTTATGCGCCTCCACTTAAGCCGCTAAACAGTCAGCCTTCCGACTACACTGACTCAAAGTGTTCAAAATTAAATGCAACACCAAAACTGGACAAGAAATAATAAATACAAAATTTGTTTGTGACTTGATAGCTGGAAACAATACAAAGTTAACCTATAATAAAAGTAAATATTGCAACTCTTCGGGACATAATTACAATCATTATTTTTATAGCTTAATTTAAAAAAACAATGGGTTTGTAAATTAATTAAAGAAAAAATTGTATTACATTTAATAGCCATACAAAATACACAATTAATACACGATTGCTTAGAGTGAGAGACAAATGCCTTTTAAGATTTTTTGCTTCACTTTAAATGTCTTTTTCGAACTCATATCGTACATTGCAATCATCAAAAGAAATCTCTTTGAATATATTTACCATATCGTTGCATTTAAATGAACTGTTTTTCATTGTAGTCTTTGTTGGAAGTCAGTTCTGTTTTCGATTCGCAGACAATAAGTTCAAGCTTATTTTGAAGAGAGTTCTGTTCCACAGTGCGCGCAACTTTAAAGATTTTTTTTTTTGTGCCAATCAGGCGGTTCATAATCATAACCATTATGATCATCTTAGTCATGTTTTATGTATGTGCTTTGGGCTAATCAAACAATTAATGATCTCCCAGTGCCGATATATCAGCAACTGTCATACTTTTGGCAGGTGAAAATGTTAGATTCTTTGGGATGTAAGCAATTATTATGCAATGGCTTAGTTTGTGCCTAGGAGTAGTTGTTGACTTTGACTGGGTGTGTTTTATAGATCCGCTTCAAATTGATATGTCAAATCAATGTGGAAAATACACGGCTACAGTTGTTTAATTCACCATTTTGTTGTTGGCTTTGTGTATTTTTCGTTTTCTTGGCATTGGCTAATTGCAGTCGCTTGTATGTCATAAAGATTTTTCATACATAAATATGTTTATGCCAAGTGGCGCGACCGGGCAACAAGAGCAACAACTGCAATTGCAACAATAAAAACTGTGGTAAAGACTCAAAACACTGCATGTTGAACACCCACAAAGCATAAATAACAACGGCAACAACTGAGTACCGCCCTCGTTCCCCTCCAACCAACCCCTCGCCAAATCATCAGACAGCCCAGGCGGTTGGTCTCACAGCCATCGTGGCGAAGGTGAAAGTGTTTTCAGGCTCGTTGCAATTATATTGTAAATGATTTTATTATTTATTTGCCGAATTAATTTCCATGACTCGCACTCATGGCATGGTCGAAATGTGAAATATTCCATATAAATATTTATGTTTTAATTAAAAAGGACACAAGGAAATTGAAAATTTCGTAAATTTAGTATTTCATTTGTAATGTGATTTCCACTTGCAAGTCGTGACTCCGCCCACTCCGTTTGGAAAATGTATCATTTATTGTTTTTTTTTATAAGGTGTAATTCATTAATACCATTAATCCAAATTAAGCTCTGTAATTGAGCATTATTTACGATCATCATGCATTATTTTGTATGTACAATTTGCGTTTGTTGAGGCGGTCCTGAGCCACATAAGTGAAAGAGCGTAAAATGGACAGAAATAAATATTTAATATGAATTTTAACATACAGAAAAGAGCAATATTAAAACGTTTAAAAACTGAGAGTTTTTTTTTAAACATTTGATGTATTTTGATTTAAGTAAATGGGCAAGCAAATATATTATTTTATCTTCCGGCTGTGCTTGAGTTGAGTTGCTGTCATTTATTGGATCGCAATATTTCTATATTACCTAGTTATGTAATTTCCACGAAACTAGAAACCTCTGTGGTCTCATTATGCAACAGATTATCAGATACATATATAAACGTTTTTCTTTGCAAGCAAACCAACTAATTAGTGCAGGCATATCTATATGAGACATCTGCTGCTGATGGCATTAACATGCGATAATCGGGAATTGGGATCATATTTCATCATAACACATTTGGCTGACAACGCTGCGACCTTCATTTGTGGCGGCAGTCAGTTTGTCACTGGCTCATTGGGCACTACATAAACCTTAAATTGGGTTCACTGGCAACTGGCAACTGGCAACTGGCAACTGGCAACTAGCAACTTGAATGGAACTGAAGTGGGGCAGGCTATCAGTTTTGGCAGTGGGACAGCTGCTTGAGCATCCGCAACAATTTGCAATGATTTTTGGTGTGTGCAGCGACTGGTTTTGTGCAATTTTTACGTGTTCATTATCATACAAATGGAGAGTACTGAGAGCAGATGCACATCCACATCGACAGCGACATCGGCATCGGCATCAGCATCCTCATCCACATCCACATGCCACATGTACAGCGTAGCTGTTTTTTGGACACAAACGAAAGTGAACTTTTTAATGCCGGGGCCAGAGCCAAAGCATTTTTATCTGTGATGCTGGCAGGCCGAAACGTGTTCCATGGAATGGCCTGGCCTGGCCTGGCCTGGCCCGAAGCTGGAGCTGATGCTCGAGCTGAAGTGGAGGTTTTTATTTATCGTCGTTTATTTTTTTTTATGATTTAACATATGTACGTGTCGCTGTCACACATATATGTGTATACGAGTACACGCACCCAAAACATGCTTATATATTAATTTCATTAATAATAAGTAATTTCACTTTTCATTTCACTGAAAACAAGCCAAGAATTCGCCAACTTTCGTTGCGGGTGAGGTTAAGCCTGGTGCAATGCGCCTCCACCCTCTCCCGTTCCAGACTCCACTTCGCTGCTCCTGCTCCTTTGTGGTTGGTGGTGTCAGCAAAGGCCAAGACGAGCGGTCAAGCAAAATCGATGAGCAAATTAATTGCTTCGACTGGCGGGCCACAAAATCACGTATGCGTATACGTAATCTTTTATTATTGACTATTAATTACTTGCAATTTTGTCTTTCTTTCAGCTACCTAAAATTTGATATTTATTTGCGGGATTTTTTTTTTTTTGTTTTCTGTTTTTATATATATTTATTTGGCGCCACAGACAATTGTAACAAGTTTGCCGCCAACGATCGATGTGTGGGCTTTTATCGGCTTGCGGCAGATCAGCAGCGCCAGCCATTTTAATTGCTCCCGAAAATTGAGTTATTTTGAGTTATTTTGATTGCCGCCCGTTGACCTTTTTTATTATTGCTTGTCGTTGCTGTTGCTGTTGCTGTTGTTGTTGTTGTTGTTGTCAGTTTATTCTTGTGTGCGGGCATAAAACACACCCAGCAAAATGTCAGTGTTTCTGTGTGGTTTGGTTTGGTTTGGTTTGGTTTCGCTTGATTTGCGGATTGCAGACCGTTTGGGCCTGGCCAAGATCACTTCTGGCGTTTGTTTGGTTTGGCTGGGGGCTGGAGTCGTGCATAGCGATGTTTATCGCCTTAACGTTTCATGCGAGTGCTGGCCAAATAAAATTGTAAATTAAAATTGTAGATTGATTTCGATTTAGTGTGCAGCAACAACATCAACAGCAGCAGCAGCAGCAGCAGCAGAGGCATTCTCAGCCCACTATTTTGGTTTTATTGTCATTGTCAAAGTGCTTGGGCAATTGGCTGGGAAAATTAATCATTAAACTTGCCGTGGGCGGTGGACAATGTAAATTTTTGCATTACGGAAATTGGCTTTAATTTGTTATGTATTTTTCATGGGAGTTTTTCTTTTTATAACCAGACGCCCATGCAACTGCAACTGCAACTGAAACTTCAACTGCAACTGCGCCTGCACCTGCAGCTTGAGACGCGCAATGAAAATGTAATTACGCCCTCTAAGGCTACACAAACTCAGCAACTACAACAACAATAATAACTAAAACACCAACAGCAACAACAACAACAACAACAACAGCAACGTCAACGCACCGGCAACATGAACCGCAACAAGTGGCAAATGCAGCCGACGCGCCGGCCTATGCCCCTGACACTGTGGCAACCATCAACATTAGCAACGCCCTGTGGCTTCTGCCTTGGCCTCTACCTCTGCCCCTGCCACAAACACATTGCTGCAGCCGCAACCTGAGTGTTGGCCATGTGATTGATTACACATGCGCCGCGTAGGCCGCTGTTAATGTTAACGTTGATACTGTTGTTGCCCCATTGCCACAACTAACTTTTTGTCTATTGAACACAAGCTCCCCATGACGTCATGAGGCGAATGGCAACAAAATTAGCATGCAATGAAATAAAAAACATCACGAATTATAAAAAGATAATTTAAAACCTTAACAATTTTGTGAGGTGTTCAGACAATAGTACATTTTAATAGCGACAGCTTAATATTTTTCCTTATTGCAATAACTTTTTTTAATATCTTTAGGTGCATGGGTTGTAATTTAATATTATTTTAAATCACACCTTCCACCAAAGCCTTAAGATATTTGCAATTTTAATAGACAAACTTTATTGTATGCAATAAAAATCGTATTTATAAATCTTAGTAATATAAACACGTATTTGAAATATGTGGAAGATATATTTTTTAAAATTATGACATATAATAATATACCAGCTGGGTAATAACTAATGAATATATATATTTTTAAGTGCCAAGTCAATTTTAATGTCAATCCTTAAACAAAAATTTACATCGCATTTACGAAGCTCTCTTCCAGTCAATATATTTTTAGATATGATACAATAAAGAACAAACATTTATCAAACATTGCTAAACTTTTTTTTAATTGGGCATTTCTGAATTAAGACAAATTTAGGAAGACCTTGGTACTTTTTTACAACTTCATTATGATGTTGTGTAAGCGTTTTATGGTAAATTACTTTCGATTTTCAGGAGCATAATTCTTGCGATTCTTGTTTTCTGTCACTTGGCTGTTTGCCTCAAAGATTACCTCAGCTGCAGCAGTAAAGAAAGTGAGGGGAGGTTCGAGGATTGAAGCAGCAGACCAGGTCTATGGATTTAAGCCACAACGCTAAATTTCGCTTTCCATGCCAAAAAGTTTGACAGCGTGCGGCTAACATTTTGCACGTTTGACCAAATTTGGGCGCTTAACAACAACAACAACAACAACAATAATAACAGCAGCAGCAACAATAACAATAACAACAAGAGCTGTGGCCAAATGTTTGGTGATGACGATGACGATGACGCCGCTGACTGCTGCTGGGCTGGCTACGTCTACGCCTCCTCCAACTCCTTGTCGCCTCCTGCTGCTGCTGCTGCTCGTTGGCTGGCGTTGGTAGCTTCTTGTCGCCGTATGTCATGCGGTTTTATCTTGATGCCGCTGTCGTCGGGAGTCATGCGCCTGCGCCTGTGCCAGCACCAGAGCTTGAGCCTGAGTCAGATTTCGCTGTTTAACATAGTTAGCTGGAGAGCACGAGGGATTTTCACCACAAATAATACAGTAGCCGCTGCTGCTGCTGCTGCTGCTGTACTGAACTACGTAGGTTGAGGTTGAGGTCAGTGCACCCTGGTGGCACTCACAACTTAAACTCGTACTCGTATTTTTCACATGTGATTAAAAGCTAAAGCGAAAGACCATCATAAATATCAAATGCGCCACAATTTAGGGTCTACTTGTTGGACCTGAGTTTTCATTTTCATTTGTAGTGTTTTTCTTTTGCTTTTCCTCTTTTTTCTCTCTCTCTCTCTCTCATTTTTACTTTTGTTGAATGGTGAGCGACACCTGGCGACGAGTTCGCGTACCTAGCCAGCTAGTATGCAACAGCACCCAAGCACCACATGAGTCACACAGGCTGTCACAATGCAATACCCGGAGCCCAAGCCCCACAAAAGTGCATCATAAATTATGTTTTGGCTTTGGCGCTTTGCTCAAGAAAAAAAAAAGGAAAAACAAAATAAAACCTTTTTTTTCTAACCATTTTCATTTGCTAAAGTAGTCACACGGTCAATTGTCTGGTGCGGGGACCAAACGGGGACAGATGGACAGACGTAGCACATTTGTCGCCGGCCAAAGCGAAATCGAAATCGAAATTGAAATCCTGGTGCTGGCCTGGTAAGTTCCAGGCCCGAGCATTAGCCACAGCAGCCGCACTTTGGTCACGAATGTCGGTCAAACGTGTTTTTCGCTATTTTACAACTTTAAATATGCCAACAATGGACGGGGCCACAACCACTAAGCACCACCGCCACCGAAACAAATCCGCCATTGCCATCGCCATCGCCACGGATATCGGTTTGGATCGCCTCACTTTGGATACTTAATTTGTGCGCATATTTTTGCAGGGATTATCATTGTCAACAGCCAGACGAGGATTGCAACTGCCACACGGCTACGGCAATGGCAATTCGATGCGGCAGCTACTTGTGGCACATGTGAATTCTAATTTACAGATTTACCTTTACAGATTACCACCAAAGGGGAAAGTCTTTTAGTCACTCCTAGGTTAATATGGAATTAGCTTTGGCTAATATCAATCAGAAATATCCCAACTCATAGCTAAATTAAACCATTAAGTATTCAATTCATAAGCATATCTCATTCGTCATCCCTTTTGTTTAACAAAATAATATTTTAATTAGCGTGATGTGTAAATTAAGATTTCAACTGAAGCTTTAAACATATAAATAAATTGTTGCTAATTTAATTGATTTACTGCTCGCGTGTTTATTAACAATGAAAGCCTAAAATACATTTCCAGCATTTTTTGGGTCACTTTTGCGCCACTTTGCACAAATCTATGAAATTCTCACCAATCCGACTTTATCTTAATTGATTGCCTTTATCACAAATCGCCATTTGTGGCTGTCCTTAATGGAACACTTTAAACATCCAGCTGTAATCCAGTTGCTCTAGTCTAGTCCGGCAGTGTTTTTTCTTCATCTGTTGCGCATACGCCGCGTTGTACCAGAAAAGCCAAAGCCCGATTGAGAGAGTGCCCAATGTAGTGGGATTGAAATCAGTAAAGTATTTAGCCCACTAACAAATTTCTCACATAATTCACAAAACGTCGTAATACGGAAGCCGTTTTTGGTTTTTTTTTTGGCAAATTTCACTCGCTGATAAGTGCGGCAAACTAAATTTGCAGCACTTTGGCACTCAAATTTGAATTTCATGTCCCTTTTATCGGTGCGACTATCTCCAAGCTCTGCCTAGAAGTGGGCATTGTTTTGAACTGTTGTGGTTGCCACTGTTGCTGTTGTTGCTTGTCCAATTTGGCCTGCTGCTAATAACGGTGCTTCGGGGGGGCTTTTGCCTTATTGGGCGGTCGGTCGATTGGATTGATGTGCCAGTGAACAGCTATTTTTCGGCTACCGCAAGAGTTATAAAATATCGAAAATTATGCGCATTGACTGGCGTTGCTGTCGGTTGTCATCAAAAGCGGCGGCGCCGCATCGACAAACGTGGCAACTCTGGTTGTGGCAAAAAACTGTGGCTGTGTGGCACTTAACACCTTTTTGACACACAGCCAACGACGTCAAATGCAAATGAAGATAAATCGCTGCCTGTGATCTTTTTAGCACCTTTTTGCATAAATTGCTGGCAACAGGCAACAACAGGCGGCCGGCAATGTGGGGGCATGGCGCAGGCAGGCAACAGGCTGTGGCCGCTGGTGACAGCCACAAACATGCAACATTTTGTCGCCAGTTGTACAACTGCCTCTGACTGCTGCGATTATGCTGCTGCTGCTGCTGTTGCTGCTGTTGCTGCTGCTGCTGCTGCCTCAACTTAACCCAGCCCCTGGATTGGCTCTCGACTTTGGCTTTGTTGTTTTACTGTTCGAGTATCTAATAATTTCTTATGATGTTTGTGACAGGCATATCGTAATCTTACAGACTTGTATATTGTTACCATCTTGTGATATTCAAATCTCTAAATTACTCGTTTTGCTGCATGTTGCAAACAGTTCAAATACAACAGGAGATATTTGTCAGATAAAAATTATGACTGTATAAAATACCTGACTATTTTATTGTTAGATTAATCAACTGTCGTCTGCACTTTATTTAAGTAGCTTTGAATTTGAAAAAGAAATGTGAACTTCAACTTTTTAAAACCTTGATTTAAATGGAATCATCTACTATTTGTGTGCAATGACAGGCATATGTATATAGGGAACCAGATCAACAGAGTATAATATTAATAAATGATGTTTTGTCGAATACATTTGTTCATTTTACTTTTCCTGACACTCCACTCATATTTGTAGCTTAGAAAGAGTATCACATATTTGATGTCTCAACTGCACTCTTTTGTCTTCAGTCAGCAGCTCGGCAACTGTTGTCAATATGGTCAACGGGGGGAGAGTCAGTTGCATGTCAGTGTTGGATTGCCCCCTTGTCTTTATTTTAGGGGTCCGCCTTTGGAGTCACTTTGCATATGAGCTGCTCGCTCGGCGCACAATCAAAAAATTATCAGGCCGAGCTCCTGGTCGTTGTCATTGTTGTGCCTGCTGCTGTCTTGGGTGCTGGGTGCTGGGTGCCTGGCTGCGGATTAGGAAGTTGTTTGTTTTGTCTTTGGGTTTTGGGCTTGGACTGGGACTGGGACTGGGGCTGGGATTTGGACTGGCATTTTGTTGTGTTGCTGGCTGCCCAACTATCGGGCGGCGACTATCGGTAGTTTGTCGCGTTTGTGTCTGTATATTTCTTCTTTTTTTTTCTTTATTTAAATTACGAAATGTTTTGTCAACAATTTGTCGGTTGATTTATTTGCAACAGCAGCAACAGCAACAGCAGCAGCAGCAGCAACAGCGGCGGCGACTCCTTTTGACTGCGGCTAATCGGAGGTGCAAGTTATCAGCTGACAGGTGCATAAATTGCGTTTAAAATCGAAAGTTGCGCCCAGAATGCGCCATGAAAATGGAAAGTGAGCGACGTGCATCCATTAAATGTGTGTCAGTTGCCGTAGACATGGCAGCACTTTGGTGGTGCATTGACATCAACGGCGGCCCCATATGCTGCACTGCACTGCAGCTGTCCATCACAGAACTTTCGATTTCGATTGCGTAGCAGAGGCAAAGGCAGACTCATCCAATGCTTTCCATCGTTTATTGAACTGCCACAGCCAAACGAGTGCCAGCCAACCAGCCAATGAGCCACAGATCATGTCCAGGCTGCCGCAACACGGTCCACAAGAAAAACACATATTTTCTGCCAGCGCTTTTTTGAAGCCTCAGTGACTGACACACAATTGCGTTGTGTGTGTGTTTTTTCTGTACTGCGCATAGTTCCGTATTTGGTCAAAGATAATGATGTGAAATGCAGCAACAACAAAAGCAACAGCAACAGCAACAAGAAGAGCATTGGCAACAATCACCCACTCAAAAATTGTTTCAATGAAAAATGGCCAAGTCCCGAACTGGCAATGCATGTAAATGAGTTAAAACGATTCAACTTATTTTGATTACAGTGCGTTCCACAGAAATAAGTTGCCATAGATGCAACACGTATCCAAGCCAATGCCAATTCCAGTGGAGAAAACCAATTCGACGCATGCTCAGTTATTGCCATGGCAGACGTAGAGAAATGCCAAAAGTAAAATAAACAAAATCAACATCGAGAAATGAAAAACATTTCGATTTGTATTCAAAAACTCAACTAATACAAAATACAAGATGGATGACTTTGTGGATTCTGTTACGGATGTCGAGTTGGGCATCGAAACTGGAGGCATCCATAAGCGACGGCCCTATATCAAAAAGTTTATGCAGCCCGACTCAGATGAAGATGTCCCCGATTTACCAAGATTGTTCAATGTGCACGAATCATGGCGCACCCTCCTTTCACTGAACAGCTGTCAGAGGGTTATGGTCACGTAAGCAATATGTCCAATGTACAATGGCCAATCCTCCAACAATCCATTCTCACACATTCCGCAGCGCAAGCGTGCAAAAGGTACTGAAAATTCAGGTGGGTGTCAATGTGACACAAGAGTTTCCGTGGCGGCAGGTGCAGTTCAAGGATCTGCGCGATGTACTCTTCGAGGAGCTGGAGAATTCCTCTGATCTTCTCAAGCTCTTCAAAGGCTTCAATCCGGAGCATTATGTGCTAATTGGCTATTGTCCCACACTCACCGAATCGGAGGAGGAACCACCTGAGGGTGATCCCTTCATCTTCTACATAACCAGCAAGGACACGAAAATGGCCATGGGCATCATACAGAATATGGAAGCTTTCGAGAGCTGGCGCATGCAGCGACGTCTGCGCAAGAAGCCGCGTCGATGGGTCAGCATGGGCACCGAGGACGAGATGTCCATAATGGTGGAGCGCTTCCACGAGGAGCCCGTCGATGTGGAGATCCAGAGTGTCTATCCCATACAGCAGCCCCGACACATTGCCTTCTCCTATCGCCTGGCTCGCGATGTGCGCGATGGCGTTATCGAGCTGCTCCCGAAGGATGATGTCAAGTACAATAATATCACCAGGCGTCGCCTCTCTGTCGGCGTCCAGTCCGCTCCAGCCTGCATTCAACGGGAGCAGCAGACAAATCCAACGTTTCCTTCAAATGCCTGGTCGCAGTATCTCTACGAATTGGATGATGCCGGTGAGTTGTTGATAGTATTCAACTCGTGCTGTGAGTGCCTGCTTAAATGCTACACGTTTAGATCTCGAGCTGGACGAATCGGAGGTGGAGGAGGAGGCCGAACAAAAAAGTAGGCCCGGCACACCGGCCAAGGAAGAGCCAAAGCCGAAGCCACCGCACGAGATGTCTGAGCAAATGAAGCTGCTGCTGGAGACACTCGATTTCAATCAGATCGATAGTTATCGGTGGGTCTTCTAGGCAACTCCTTGTCTCAGTCAGTTAATCAATCATTCCACTTACAGCAACGACTATCAGTTGATATCCAACACACAAGTGGGGCACTACACTAGTCCCTATCTGCAGGAGTTCATCTGCTTTGCCAATATCTCGAAGAGTGACAAACGCTTTGTGGCCACCACTGCTTGGTATCCCAAATTGAGTGGACTTCTTGCTGTCTCGTATACATTCACCACTCCCGTAACCGAAGACCTTGCCACACATCACGTCAACGCAGTGCAGCGTACGGTGCTCGAACCGAATCCCGTCCTGCTCTGGAGCTTTGCTGATAATCTCAACTATAAGCTGGAGTTTGCGGCACCCTTTGAGGTGACGACGCTGTCATTCTATCCATTTAATGGCGACATTTTGCTTGGCGGCTGCCAGAATGGTCAGTTATTGGTCTGGGATCTGCAGGGTCGTTGCGATCATCTGGACGATGAGGAGTATTTGACGCCGGCACAGGCCAAGTATCGAGCTCTAATCGGTGAGTTTCTCAACTGGACGCTCGATACCAACGAGGAGGCGGTTGTCGAGCCAGCAAACATATCGCCCCTGGAGGCATCGCCGAACGGCGCCATCACTGGCATCTACTGGCTTGGCAAACATTTTTATGTGAATCATTTCGGTAAGGTATTTAATGATCCCGACAAGCGCAGTCATCACAAGTTTTTCATAACGTGTTCCTTTGATGGCACTGTCGCCTTCTGGAATCTGGATGGCGAGGCCTCAAAGAAGAAGGAGACCCAGCAGCGCAACAAAAATCTGCCCAAAGAGTTGACCCAAAACGAGTCGCCTTACAAGTCCAAAATAATGAAGCCCACATATAGCATATTCTACGACGAGCCACTGACTGGGATTGTGGCTGATACGTCGGTGTTCTCCATTGAAACACCCTCGCCTAAGACGATCTACAACTCACCCTCAAACTATCCCATTACGATGAAGGCCAAGGACCCGCCGGAAATGCGACCATCCCTAATCCTGTCCACCTATTATGGCAACATTATACGCGTCGAGTGGCAGGGCATGTACAGCGAGACGGGTGCCCCAGAACAAGTCAGCAGCTCTGCAAAATTTTCAATGGTGCACGATGGTCCCGTTGTCGCCATGAGCAAGAATCCCTTCTACCCGGAAATATTCGCATCCATTGGACGAACGGTGTTTGCCTTGTGGAAGGAGGACTATCCCGATTCGGCCATTATCTGGCGCAAGCGTCCGTGTGATCTGACTGCGGTTGCCTGGAGCGAGTCACGTCCGGCTGTCTTATATATAACGCGCAGAGATGGCATCCTCGAAGCTTGGGATATTTTGTGTAGGTGTTCAGTTCAGCAAGTGGGCTTCTTTTTATCAAATACACTTGACTTTAGCTCGTGACGATGCTCCAGTTTTGACTGAGGTCCTTGGCGGCGGCCTCATCACAGCTGTCACCGAGCACCGTCCGTCCCTACCTGACAAAATCCTAGGCATTGGCGACTATAACAGCAGCATACGAATGGTCAAGCTGCCGCACACCTTCGATGTGCCACTGGACAACGAGCTGCAGGTAAGTCTTCGAGCTGATTCGAATATCCTTTTATTCATGTCCATTACACACTTGATCTCTTCGGGCAGAAACTAACGCATTATGTGACGCGGCAAATATCGCGCAAGATGAGCATCAAAGCCTGGGAGCAACAGTATTATGAAAACAACAAGGACATCATTGAGGCGAAACGCGAGGCTGTGGAGGAAGCACGCAGGGAAATGGAACGTTTGGAGCGCGAAGAGCAAAACACTCGCAAACGCACATCCGATCCTGAACAGGAACACACGTAGGTCTACAGACTTATATGATCCTTGAAACTGAAAGTCACCATTCAACATTGCAGGGACAAGAAGAAGGGATTCCCTCAACCCTACAACGAACGCATGGCTCAGAAATTTGACGAACTGAATCTCAATCGAATGATGACAATTTTGATGTCTCGCAAGCAAATGGATCCAGAGAAGTTGGCTCGCGAAACGGCGTTGGAGAAGGAACGTCTCAGCTACGAGACGGCCAAAAAGGAGTCGCATTCCAAGCTGCTGGATGGCGTTGAGGAGCATATGGCAAACATTCGGGCACGTCTCCTGCCCGCAGATGTGCAGGACAGGCAACGTAGCGAGATGATAGCGGAACGTGTTAAGCGTGCAATTGAAATGTCGCCAACCTATGAGGAAGTGAAAAAAGAGGCATTCGAAAAGCTAAAAAAAATTCCCGATCTCCAAACCCTCGATTACATTGAGCTACTCGAACGTGGCAGGCAGCGCCGCCAGCTGCTGGATCAATCGCTGGGCGGGAATACGGATCGCTTGCGCTGGTACCAGGACAAGATGCGCGACAATCAGCTCTTCGAGTGCGATTTTGGCGTTGATCTGCTCTACAACAGACGCAAGCTGGGTCCGCAGCCCAAAAAGGAACCCACCGCTGAGAAGCCATCCATTGTGCAAATGGATGTGGAGTTTCTGAAGCCGGAGCGCGAAAGTGCTGAGTAATTATTGTATTTGTGTGTGTTATGTTAATGAAGCTAAGCAAGAGCATCAGTTGTTGTGTTTCTTTATTGGTTACAGATTGTAACTCATTTTTTATATTAATGCCCAGCAAATTAATTAAGCTTAAGCACAAAAAGATATGAATAAGAATCAAATCTATTTTGAATAATACTTCAGCTACATATAAATAAATTTTGAATTGGAATTTAAATATTATGAATGGCCTGCCATCAACTCGTTGAAAAAAGTGAAACCAAACGAATTCATCGGTTTTTGTTTATTGTTTGCAGTTTGCTTTTTGGCCATTGCCAAATAAATTGTATCTTAATTAAACGTGCATTGAACCTTGACGCTGAACTTCCGCTACAAAACGGCGCGAGTTCAAGTTAATGACATTTCTAAGCGGCGCACAAATGAAGTCATCTCGTTACCCGGGGCGTGTCATAGGTTTAATGAACTGAGCCGCAGACAGTCGCAGTTGCAGTCGTAGCCACTGCCACAACCACAGTGCCAACCACAGTCGGTGCCACTGCAACCGCCGTCACTTTCCCACGGCACTCAGCCGGCTGCCCATCAGCTGATGCTGGCTTAATGCACATATCAATGGCAAACTGTCCGACAGCCCAACTGGACACAGTTCACTTACAGCCGCAAACAGAGGGGGGATGGATAGAGGGGTAAAGGGGGAGAGAGGTAAGTGTAAGCACGTAATGATATACATTTTAGCAGCAATGGATCTGAACTTTACAATAATTTTGCGACCATTATTATTGGCTACGATTTGCTGTGGTCGTGTTGCCGTCGGCCAGCACTTTAAGGTTGCGTCATCATCATCATCATCATCATCATCATCGTCATAATCGTTGCCATCATATTCAGCAGCCTCAACATGATCGAGACCACCTGTTGTTGTCCTTAATGCACAGCCAAGCGATATTTTTTAATATATCGCCGCTCGCCTTTTTTCATTTCACTTGTTACCTTTTCGAATTGCATTTTAATACCCTGTACAAACGCTAATATCTGCATGTGAATTTAGCTGCGCATAGTTTTAATACACTTTATGAAATTTTATTTCCGATATGATTCTTGAGGTGAAATTTCTATATACAAAAAAAAACAGAATTTAGGAAAGCATTTTAAGTTATCTATGGGATTTCTGAAGACCAATTTACAAAATAAAAGCTTACTCTAATAAAAGTAGACCTAAAAGTAGTTGGTAACAGAGTATCTGCTTATCGAGCACGCTCGCATAAAGTATTCTTGCCTGATTTTTGTTTTTTATTCAAAAATGGTTTGTGCATAACGTTGCGTGAGGCTCGGATTGTGGCAAATGCAAGCAGGCTGCAAGTTCATTTTGCACATTTGCATAACAATTGGCCTTTGAATTGAAATTGTTGGAAAGGATGGGCAGACAGGCGGACGGGAGGACGGACGGATGCGGCTGACCATTCAAACAGCAAGTGCCGAAGTTGGAGCGAGTTTCGAACATTAAAATCGTTTTGCCGCCATTTAAAATAATTTACGATGCTATGCAAATCGAAGAGATGCCATGATGCATTCATTGCATCCACACGATGTTGCCGTGACTCGGCATAAATAGTCGAACTGGCCACAAATTAAACACACTCGTACACACACATCAATTATTCACGCCCATTGTGTGGAACAGCCAAGAAAAAGCTCAAACTTCAAGTGTTGGCCAGAATTGGAATGTTGCGGACCCTAAGTGGGTTAGGCCTTGTTTAGAGTTAGAATCTTTTTTTTATGATTTTAGTGAACAACGTTTGTCAATTTTACTACATTCGCAACATTTATTTTTATTTATATGTTACTACATTCGCAGCATTTATTTTTATTTTTCAAACAACCTACATTTGTTTATTCAATTGTCAAAGGTATGTAGTTTCTAATTTATGAGAATTTTAGTCATGCATACTCTCTACTGCATTCTCTGGTTATATCAAGCCAGTACACTCTGCTGCAACTTGCAACTTGTTGCAAGCACCACATTATTAGCCGAGTTGTCCGTTGACAGTTTGGCATTATGCGCAGGCAAACACTCAAGATTTTCTTTTTTGTGGCACACTGTTAATTTGGCATGACTTGTGTTGAGTTGAAGTCAAAACAATAAATAAATGAAAGTTAAGTAAAACTAAAACCAATTCCCGCTGAGCGCTGAGTTTTGCTGACCCAAATCTTTGTTGATGCTTTCGAGGTGCTGCAGCAACTGCTTGCAGGAGGCACGCTCCTCATTGCCGCAATTGCTGCCCGGTCGGGCAAGATCAGCGATGAGTTCGAGGATGACACTTAGCTGACTATTGAACTGCTCCTCGTATTCGAGGACACCTGCTTCGAAGTCGGCGCTAGTTGCCTGCTGCTCCAGGAAACTGCTGTAGTTGAGGCACTGTTGGCCCAGGATGAACAAGGAGCGCACAAAGATGACAGGCTCGCTGAGCAGGCACAGCAACAGGCACTGGTCCAATGTGCTCTGGAAGTGTTGCAGCACCTCATCCACCAGCTGCGCCTGCTGCACGACCAGCTGCAGCTTCTCCCATCGAGGCTGCACCACATCCAGGATCATGTGCTGCTCCAGTTCCTCAATGCACTCAGTCATGCGTCGACGCAGCTTCCAGGCACGTGAATAGGGATCGATAGCAGAATGGCATGTGGATTGGAATTGGTGCTGCACATATCGCAGATAGAAGAGGACGCGATGCAGCAGCTGCAGCTGTTCCAGGGGTGCCTCGTGGATGACTAGTCTAATGGGCCATTTGGGCTCGTAGCGCAACGTGAATGCCTCATAGCCACAAAGGGTGAGCTGCTCTTGCAGCTCACTGCTGGGTGCCAATTCACTGGATGCCTCACTGGTATTCTCCTCTTGCTTGTCAGTCGTCTCCTGCTCGACTTGGCGACTTATTGGCTTTAGTCTATTGCCCAACTGAGTGGCAACATCGCAATCCATTAGTTGGCATCGCAGCAAATGCTTGTGCGGATTGCTGGTCAACTGCAGCGCATCTTGTATAATTCTCTGCAGCTTCTCCAGCTGCAAGTTGTCCACATTTTGCTCCAACTCCTGGGCACATTTCCTCAGCAAAGCGTCGATAAAATTCTGCTCCTGCAATAGAAAGTAATCTCGCAGATTCTGCAAGTGCTCCGCCAACTGCTCCTGCACAAGCACTTCCAGGAGCTTGCGAGCCGGCAGCTCATACGAGCTGCGTATCAGCTGCTCGTGAGGTGGTTCCTCCACCCCTTTGGGCACATAGATGAGCGTCTCCTGCATCAGTTTCATGTGCACATTGCACTGTCGCAACACATTGAGATATTTGCCCGCCAGCAGAATGCGCTCAGCGAGCGGTTCCAGAAAGGTGGGCAACCTATCCACGTGCACCCGATATCGGTGCGCCCAGTAGGCGTGGCAACATTGTTTGGGCAAGAGCAGAGTGCTGATCAACGCATTTGCATCGGTGTCCTCAATGAAGAACTCGCCACGCACATCGTAAATAATACCCTTCTGTGTCCACAGCTGTACCATGGTCATGTAATAGCGAGAGATGTCCGTGAGCAGTTGCCTGAGGCGCTCCGACTTGGAATGCTGTTGCTGCTCATCGATCAGCGAGAGCAATTGGGCCGAGTTGGGTTCCAGTCGACGGATGCGACTCGTGAGAATCGCATAGGATTGCATGGTGGGCAGCCAGGGACGTAGCTGCTGCACCAGCTGGCGGAGATTCAGTTTCTGCTGGTGCAGTTGCGTCTCGAGCGTTGCCTGAAACTCAAAGTACTGTTGCATGTCCTTCTGCAGCGCATTGCCCAGGAAACGGCTGCAGTTCCGCGTCAAGCTGGTGTCCTCCATGAAGCTCTGCACACTGATGTAGTAGCCAATCAGCGGTAGCAGCTCGTTGGCCAGCGTGCGAAAGGCGCTAGTGAAACTTTCATCGATCTTGAAGCGCACCTTATCAATATGCTCGGTGGTCAGATAGGGAATATCCTCGACCGATATTTCCGGTTGAATGTGCGACGAGGGCACACCCGAAAAAGCGTAAATCAGATCACGGATGAGCAGCTGCTCCTGCTTCCTCAGGGACAACTTACTCACATCCTCCGTGGCCAGATAGAAGCCGCCAACACTCTCGAATTTCCACGAACCCATATTAAGCTTGACATGAGTTTCGGACGAGGATTTCAGCTTGTCCGTCGATTCCATAAATTCAGAACTCGCATTTAACTCGCACTCCATCTCCGGCTCACAATCAGCTGCATTTTCAGCTGGCTTATCACCATCCATAATCGCGTTCGATGGGATACGTTTATCTATATATATTTTTCCTGTATTTGTTGATAATTCAGGAAGTGTGGAGAAGTTGTGGTTTGTATTACTCCATTCAATACTTGAATATATAAATTTATAAAATTACAATAATTCTGACTTATGAAGCTTCTTAGGACTCAGAAATATTTTCTTTGAATCGTCAAACTAATCTGATTTTCAGGTCTAAACTCATTTTTGCTCGTGGGTTTTTCTTTAGATTTCTGCAATTTGGTATTATTTATACTGAATTTATTGTAACTGTCAAAAAATGAATTTTTGTTAAAGGTAAAAGTACCACGCTAAAACCCTGGAATTTATGTAGATTTACTTTATCTACTTATTGAAAATTCATCAAATATAGAAAAAACAATTATTTGAACATGACTAGAAATATATAATATAAATATAACTCAAACTAATCTGATTTTCAAGTTCAAACTGTTCATTGGTTATTCTCTAGATATTATGTATGTTTTTCTGTACTTAATATCTGATAAATGAATTTCTGTTAAAGGTGAAAACCACACCAGAAGATTTCACGAAATATTCACACAAAATTGACTTGGGTGCCATAAAAATCACAAGCGTAGTATTCATTTGCAAGTGGCAAGCGGCACGTAGCACGTACTTGTCTCTCACAGTGCCCAGCGGCGACATCTGCGGCAGATACCAAGAAGCAGACACCACATGAATCAGCTGTGTAGCAGCCACCTTCGTGATCTGTGTGGCAACACTGGGGAAACGCGTTGAGAATTTTTCCATTATTTTCACAGCGATGGGAAAGAGTCGAAAAGAGCCCAAAAAAAATGCTGATGCACAGTGCACTTTCTTTGGCAAGTAAATAAATATCGTACTTGAATATCGTACACCACACACACATGCACACACACACACATCGATAACTATGAGAACACTTTATTTATGGGCTTTGTCGCGTGAGTGCCACTTGTCGTTGTTGTTGTTGCTGTTCTCATTCTAGACAATGCAACGTCAGCGTCGTTGGAGACGGCGGCGTCGTCGTCGACAGCAACATTAGCATAAATAAATAAATAACTGTTATAACAACGACATGTAGTACAACAATAAAGTGCATTGGCAACGTGAGCTAAAGTAAATAACAATAACAATGACAAACACGAAGAAGAAGTACCGATAAAGCTTTTGGGCTTCTGTTACTGTTGCTGCTTCCTCTTCTACGAACTGCACAAATTGCACTTGTAGGTTGAGCTTTTGTTTTCGTTCTCTGCTCGCGCGTTCTCTTTCTCTCTCTCTGTCTTTCAGGGAGTAAACTAGATTTACCCGCATATGCCTAAAGGAACTGTGGAACTGTGTGTGAAGTTTAAAATGAACACCGAATTTATACATGAATTTATTTATTGTTTCTTAAAATGTTAGTAAACTATGACTAGAAATACATTTAATATTTGTATTTGGATTTAAGTACATTTTTGTATGTAAGTAAATGATGTATACAATTCGAATTTCATTATTCTACTGACAAGCAACCACTGTGCATCGGCCTATTATAACAGCAACACCTTGACAGCGCTAGCAACAACAAAAACAACAAAAGCTTCCTTCAAATGCATTTAGTTGTATGTTGCTGTTGTTTTTGACAATCATATTGAGTGCAAAGCTCAGTTTCAGTTTCGGTAGCGAAGGGCTGGGCTAAAATGAGACAGCGACCGCA
Organism: Drosophila nr. perissopoda 5 BK-2023a; assembly: GCA_035044105.1. Classification (NCBI taxonomy): domain Eukaryota; kingdom Metazoa; phylum Arthropoda; class Insecta; order Diptera; family Drosophilidae; genus Drosophila; species Drosophila nr. perissopoda 5 BK-2023a. Next base: position 173,814 of record JAWNMK010000124.1, read on the forward strand.
TTAGCACAGGCAGCAGCAGCGACGCTGGCTTTGAAGTGCGCGATGTGCGCTGACTGCAAAAAAGTGCCGTTTAAGGTTTCGGGGTTTTTCTTCGTTTTTTGTTGTTGCTGTTGTGCTATTGCTTATTGCATTATTTATACACTTTCTTGGTCTCCACACACGCACACAAGTTATAAACAAAACGCAGAGCAACGATATCAACAATAGCAAAAAACTATACCAACAACAACAACAACAACAACATTGGTGACAACAACAAACACTCTCGGTCTCAGTCTAAGCCGCTCTCGCAGTCAGCGATGTCGCCGTCGTCGTTGCCGTCGCTGTCACCGTCGTCGTCACTGTCGCAGTAGCGGCAAATGCGACCGCATTCTCAACAGTCAAACAACAAACGCAACTGAAGTAACAACGCTGTCCGCGTCGCGTCCATTGCCAATATACAATTATTGAATACGTCGCCACCCTGCTCCTCCTACTCCTCCACACCCCCTGCCACTCAATCAAAATTGCGACTACAAAAAGAAAGTGTTTACAGAAAAAAATACAAAAGCTTTAGGTTTCAAAAAGTGATGAGACTGTTGTTGCTGCTACCTGCCGCTAGAGAGTGTTGTTCTTGTTCTTAATGTTTCGTCTGCCAACGCGAAATGAGTGCGTCACTTGGCTGCATTCGGTTCTCATTCTGATCCTGCACATTTGGAGCTTTTGCAGTATGTCGCTAACACGCAGTCGCCAAACGACGCTCAAGTGGATTAAAAAGCGTTTTGCGCTGCCGCGTCGACGTCACCAGCAACAGCAGCAGCAGCGGAGGGTGAGTGTCCTGGGTGCAAATTGGGTCAACTCTTAACAGCAACAAAAACAACAATGCAAGCGCATCTAAAAGCTTAATTGATTTTTGTCTAACGCTGAAATTTCTGTTGAATTCAATTAATTGCACTATACTGGCCAAAAATTCAATTAAAGCCAATCATTTTCAGCGCAATTTTGTCTTTCATGTGAATCGAGCAAAATTGAAGGGTTAGAACTGCTTTTGCATTGGCGTGACAGAGTTCAATTTTTCAAAAAGTTGCTCAGCAGAAGCCACCCCCCAATTGCCCCCCCGACCTTTTTGTTAACCGTGACGTAGTCGAAAAGTGTCTGCGGCGCTTTTTGTTCCGTTTCCGCTTTTATTTACTAAATACTCGCCACTCTCCTCATAGGCCATGCCACGCCAGGAAGGTGTGTCCACTGCCCCGGCCATGTTCTACTTGTTGTTGTTGTTGTTGCTATTTTGCATGTTCCTGTTGCCCCGTTGTTTGTTGTTCTCGGCTTGAGCGATTATCGCTGTCAGTTTGAAAAACAGTTCGGGCCGCTTATCATTATTCAAACTAAGCAAACTTAAATTTCGAGCCGCATTGTTAGAAATCAAAATTTATGCGAATTTTATGAAAGTTTTTTTGTTTGATTATATGAGTTTCTTTTCGTTTTTTTTTGGCAATTATTTTGAGCGATTTCGAAATAGTTTTTCGGGCGTATTTACTCAAAACTATGCGCATTGCAGGCACAACACGTAAAAAGCCAACGCCCCTGGAATATCAAAGAGTTTTCTACGGCGCTCACATAGGGAGAGTATGGTATTCAGGGTAAATATAAGGGTAATTGGTTAACTAACAACTTAAACTTTAGTTCCGGTTTTCGAAAGTAGTAGTACATAGTGTTTACTAGTGCGAGATGAGTAATTACAGCTGACATCATAAATTGACTCACCACATTCTACAAGCGGAAATGCAGTTGCAAATATGCCAAGATGACTATTTAATTAAATTGCATTTAATATTATGTATTATCTGTTAAGTCTCTATATTTTAAGTTTCGGTTATTCTTCGTTTGCCAAAATAACCCTTTCAATACTAGACCTACGTTTCCAATATAGATGAATTTAAAAAAAATATATGACTATTGTAATTATAATTTATAGTTCGAAGAGCATTTAGAGTCTTGCATAGCTTAAATATTTTGTTTATTTTATTTTTGTTTATCCTGTGTGTCCAAATGTTTATTTCTCAGCACTTAAGGCTTTCAGCTTGCCTCGTAAACAGAAATCGCATGTGCCGATAATCGAAATCGCATTAAATATCACATAGAATGGGGCACACAAAGGCGACCGTTCTGTTGCCGTAGACAAAAGGCCTGTCAACAGACTCATATATATATATATATATATATATATATATACATGTCAAAATTGAGTATCTGGGTTTTGTTTTTGTTGCCAAGTTCAAGGCGGTGGCAGATGCCGCTCTGTGGCGCGCTCTTGGCACTTTGAATCGAGGTATGAATGGGAACGTACAGCAAACAATAAACACTTGGAGTATTAAACAGAGACCAGAGCACGCAAAACAGACTAACAATAAAATAACATACCTCTCCCCCATTTCAGTTAATGTGGGTGTGTTTTTTTGTAGTGCGGCCTATTCATTTATCACTATGCAACATATACAACTAAACAGTATAAAAGTATTATTATGATTAAGCTGTTAAAGTTCTTAAATATATTATGATTATCGAAAAAATATAGAATCTTTGATTAGCTAATCGATTATATAGAAAATATAGGTTCATATAGTTTAATAATAATAATATTCAGTAAAATTAAAGTTAAATATATTATTAATCATAATACACAATTAAATTGCTAAGCTTGTTAAATATATTATGATATTACACATTAAAACCAATCGAAAATTCAAAGTTTTAAAAGTCAGAATCTTTGATTAGCTAAACGGTTAGCTTGAAAATATTAGTTCATATGTTAATATTCATTAATATTTATTTTTAATCAGTTATATTGTTGTTTAGTGTATTTAGTTTTAAATGTGACTGAGTGGCATTCAATCAATTCAAGCGCTCAGCGATTCATTCGCTTTTCAGTGGATTCACATTGAAAATCGTTCGCACGCATGGAAAATCATTCAAGCCTGCGAATGGGCGGGTGTCTGTATGGGTGTGTATGGGTGTGTTTGTGTGTATGTCATACACCCTCTAAATTATGTGTGTGCAAGTTTTCCATTTGACGCTCAGCTCATTTCAATTTAGTTGAGCGCCGCAAACGCTTTGAACTTGTTTTTCGCCGGACAGACGCGGACATTTCGCATTCAGAGTACTCAGTACTCAGTGTATCCAGTATTCAGCATTCAGTATTCACTCTCAGGTTGCCTTACCAGTGTCAGGCCCTGCCTAGAGCCAATGATTTCGACTCAACTGCCGGTCGCGTTTTTATTTATTTTCTTTGATTTTTCTTTTTCCTATTGATCTCGTCGCTGGAATCGCTTACGCCTCCCGTAAAAATTTGTGCGCGTTTTGATTTTTTGGCGCGTTTTTCATTTTGTCGTTGGGTGTTTTTTTTTTTTTTTTTGTATTTTATTTTGGCCCCTCGCACATTGCACGTAGCTGGACCTGAACCTTTCTGGCTCCGTCTTTTACCCTAGGCTACAAGCTAAACCAAAACAGAAACGAAGCAAAAATAAAACAACTATGTATTGATAAATTGCCAGTCGACGATTTCCGTCGTGACCCGCGCGTTATGCAAAATGCTCAAATGTAAATAAATATTAAAATAATACAAAAATCACTAAGCCGACTGTCCCAGCAGCCCCCTCGTCCCCTCGCCCCGCTCGGTGCAACGTGCTGCCTTTGTTGGTTTTTGTGTGTGTTTTGTTTTGTGAAAAATGAAGTGAATCTGTCTTTTGTAAAGTGAATCGCCATTGCCATAATAATAAGCAATAATAATAATAATGTAAGCCGACAAATTTCGAGTCGAGTTGAGTCGCGTCGAGTCCCTGGCAGCCTTTATTTTCTTTATTTATGAAAACAATAAACGCAACACAAACTACGCATTAAGCGATTCCCCTGCGGATCAAGCCGAGAGGGATCCACCCCCCCAACCGCCACCCTCCCGTCGGGAGACGGTTTCCTGGCAGCAGCAGTCGAAGCAAGGCACGCATATAATTTGCATGTGGATATCTTGTGCTGCCCGCATCGATCTTTATGAGTTGCAGTCGCCCGTCTCCGCGTTGCAAGCAAGATGTCTTATGTAATCTGGAAACTATTCATGAAGCAATATGCTCGCCTGCGCCTGCCCGGCCACAATACGCAGCAGCAGCCATTGAGGCCGACATTGATCTGGCATTCGTATGCAGCCATTGAAGCGGTAGGTGCCTCTCTGGCTTTAGGGCACATCCAACAATGGCTATATGGAAATTGAATTGGTTATGGGCTTATGGGTTTTGGGCATGGGAATGAGGGTCACCTGGAAATTTGAGGCAGTCGAGTCGAGTTGAGTTGAGTTGTGGCGCTGCGCTCTTTTATTGATTTAAATTGAGTAATTTGTAACGGTACCCATATGTAATTGCAGCTTAATCTTTTCAAATTAGTCATAACTAAGCGCTTAAATTGAGAGATCATATGCGAACCAAAAAAGTTGAAGCTTGATTTGCTTATTAGGACAACATGATATTGCCTGAGGCACTTGAACTGAGCAGGCAGACAAGGCAGCAATTTAATCGATTTCAATGCGAAATAACTGACTCCACATCAAGTGTTTTTTCTGAATATTTACTCCAATACATTTCGAATCCATTCGCGATTCGTGCTCAAGTAGAGTTTGTGGAGTTTAAAATTTAAGTTTTATTCCTGAATTTCACTTTATTAATGACGTTGCTGCCTCAGCTAACTTAAAATCAATTTTTTATATTTATTTTTCGCAAACTGCATTCGTTTCAAACATGTTTGATAATTTCCTTACTCACATTTCAAATTTATGATTATGCGACATTTTTAGATGCACTTTTTGAGTAGCCTTTAAAAAAAATGTTAACAGCACATTATCAGCATATTAACTCGCAGCAAAGCAGGCCGCAAAGGAAATGCAGGTGATTTGTACAAAATTAAAAATGAAAGCGCCAAAAAAAAGGATTTTCTTCAAAACACAAACAAGCGACAGAAAAACAAAAACAAAAAAGAAAATGCAAAGTAAAAAGTAAAAAGTAAAAAGTTGCCGCAATTGACGTACTCGTTACTGTTTTTATTGATATGATATGAAGAGCATGGGAGTCGAGACCACCAACAGCAACGTCCACTGGCTATTGGCCATTTGGCAATTTGGCTGATTCCGTTCCGTGGCCGGCTTAAACGTACTGTCTGCCCCATTGATAATAGCAATCTGGAAAACTAAAAGATGCAATAAGTCAGCGCTAAGTGTTAAAATGTCGATATTAATTGTGGACTGCTTGCCACCGGTTGGCTGTGGCAGCAGCAGCAGCAGCAGCAGCAATTGCAGCCAGAGCTACTGCAACCTGGCTTGTCTCCCGCCTTGCGACCTACCCCCGCTAGACTCAGTTGCATTTAAATAAATTGCGATTATGGCCGCAAATGTGGCAGGGGCAGGGCAGGGGCAGGGGCAGAGCCAGTGAACCGAGCAACTGCGCTAATAATATTTATCAGTGCCTCATTTGTTGCACGGACAGCCACTGTGTGCCACAAGAGGGGCAACAACAGTCAGGAGTGGGGGAAGCAGCAGTCAAGGGGGGAGTAGACGATGGCCAATAAACCCAAAAAAAAAGCAAATAAAAATTGTTGCCAGCTAATTGTGAAATGGTTGTTGTTGCCTCGTTTTTAGGTGGGGGCTGTGCTCTTTTTGTTGTTGCAGTTGTTGTTTGTGTTTTTTTTTGTTGGTGCTTTGTGCATCCGCTCGTCAGTTTTCGGTTGCCGTTTTCCTCCACATTGTTTGGCAGGCACCCCATGCATATACATACATATTTATTGCAACTAAGTAAGTTTTGCATTTTAACCAGAAATCATGCAAAAAACTGAGACATGCAACAACAACAACAGCAACAACAACAACAGCAACAATAGCAACAACTTTGAACGGCTTTCAAATCGCATTTCAAAGCTGTTAACTGAAGAAAGAGCCTGTGAGAGACAGTGAGAGAGTAAAATAGACATGAAAACTGTTTAAGTTTAATATTTTCCCGCGCGCCGCACGCACAACGTGGGAAAACTCATGAAAAATGCAACAACGCATTCGAATTGAATACTAAATTTTGCATGCCCAATTGCAGTATGAAAATAAGTAATAAAGAAAGAAAAAAAACTTGCACTTTTTTTTTATTTACCACTGCACTCGGACTTTTGTTGGCAATAGTTGCGATAAGGCAGGAAAAGCCGGAAAATGCCACTGATAAGCTGCACGGCATAAGGAACTGCTCTCTTAAGATTGTAAATAAGTGCGACATATACATACATATATATATGTATGTTTCGCCTGATTTCTGATAGCTGAAACTTGAGATGCAGACAACAACAAGTATATATTTTCAAGTTAAGAGTATTAAGCACGTTTAAATTAAGCAGCTTTTGCCTAAGGTGCTATCTTTAAATAAATATATATATATATATAAAACTCATTTCAGTCTTACCTTTGCATGTTATGCAATAATGCATTTGCATATCATGAGAAAATAACTGACAGTCAAGACGAGAATAGCAATTAGTGGAATTTCTGGAATTGAATATGAATGAAGCTTTGCAAAGTTATGTAATAGGCAGTAAGAACCAATTATAGCCCCTTTCAGTATATATATTTTTGATGAACAGAAAATTCTATTTAGTCATGTGTGTCTAAACAAGCCGATCTTAGTGACTATAAGAGGTAAAGACTTTAAATTTAGCTATTAAGGCTTTAAATTCGTTTCGCGAATATCGATTTAAATCTACTTCGGTAGTCAATAAGAGACACAATATATTAGATTTAGTCTTCAAATTGATTTTTAATATACCCCGACATGATTTTATTAAAATTGCATAAGTAATGCCGATTTTGATAGCTAAAATGAATTTTTATATTGAAGAAACTATTATCAGCAAATCAGCAATGTACTTTAGAGGTATCTGTTGATCGAGAGCTCTAGACTAGTTTTTTATACTTTAAAACTGGCCTGCTACTAAGAGATGGTTGTGTCTTAGCGTAACTGAATTTAAATGTTGCTTATCAGCTAGGGGTCCATTTAAATTATGATCAAATAATAGCCAAGCCTGTATTTATGTAGAGCATATGGCCGTCGTTTACACATTTGTCACTTGTCATTTGATATAACGGGCATTTTCTTTTTGTTGTGTTCGTCTTGGCATGCAAATGGTTTTCACACATCATTTCCATTTACAACAACGATCGACCGCAAATCATTTCTCTTTTATTTTGGGGGCAATCAGAGGTTAGACGTTAGCCATTAGCGACACGCATTTCCCACTCGCAGTCGACGTTGCAGTCGCTGTCAGCATTCGGGTTGTAGTCAAGTAATTTTCAATTTCTTTTGGCTGTTTGCTGTCACTTAATTTGGCAGCGGGAGCAGTTGCAGTTGCCACCCACACACACACACACACACCGGCAGTGTCTCCAACTGCGTACTTTTGTGGCGAGGGCGCAATTGCAATTTGCACCGCCAACGCATAAAACGCATCACGGCACCACCAAGGCTAAGCAAGCGCTTTAGCCATATTCAAGTTGGCCAATAGTTGCCGCCGTCGTCGCCTAACAAATTAGTTACTGACGCAATATATATTTAATTTGGTTTTCTGTGAGTGTATTTCGCTTGTCTCTTGCCACTATCAAAATCACACGCAATAAATTGAATTTGTCTATTTTCTTGGCTTGTTGCTGCGGCTGTGGGCAGCAGGTGTCTCTTTGGGACTTGGGATTGGGCACTTGGACTTGAAACTCTCGGGAAACTGGCGGCTGCACAGGTTATCCAATTAATAAAAAGAAAACGCAGTCATAATGTTTTGATTAAACCACAAATGTGACAAGCGACGCATAAAAATTAATTGCCAAGCTTGTTTTTTTTCCTCATTTTGCCGCGTGAATCACGAGCGAAGAGCGTAGATTTTGATTTGGCTTTTATCTATTTTTTTTTTTTGGGATGTGGGTCAACTGTGTAACTGTACACGCGTGAGAAGCTAATGCTCGAATTATACAAATAAACTTAAATATATAGTAGATGCAGTGGATGTGTGTATAAGGCAAGCATCAAATCCAATTTCAATCGCCGCAAGGTTAGTTGTCAAACTGGTCAAGTGGTCACTGAAGCGACCTTCCTTTAATGGCCAGCAGCAGTTAGCCAGCTAGCCAGCTAGCCAGCCAGTCAGTTGGCCAACTAGTGCAACACTTTTCGATTTCCTTTCCTGCTCGTAATTTGTGAACAGCAGCCGCCCATAAAACTTGGCCAACAACAACAATAACAACAACAGCAATTGGCGCGACCCACTGGCCAAGACCAATAACTAAAGACGAAGACGACACGCACGCATGAAGATGCCTCGAGGCGCCTCTGTCGGAGTCCGGAGTCACAGTCAGACTTTGGTCTTGGGGGTAATTAATTGATGATCTGCCTCCGACCGCCAGCAAATTGGTAGAGTCGGGCGGGAGAGTGGGGCACAGAGGCAACATTGGCATCTGCATTTGTAGCCCAATCTGAAACTCAAAACTGGCACAGCCGCAAAATTGCAAACGAAAATATGTTTTCTTTTTGATATATTTATTGGTATTTATTTTTGGTCGCACTTCAAAAGTTACCGACTTGCAACACACACACACACACTCACAGACATGTTGTGGCAATTTATTGTGGCGCATGCGCTACAATGCGCCGCTGGCGACATCTGGCGTCTGCTCTAGACAACACAGACTGGCTAGGACTAAGCAGCAGGACGATACTCGACACTCGACCCGACGCGACTCTCAACGCTAGCCTCAGTTTAGCGGCTAAGACACAAAGTGTTGCAAGCACGTTGTGCGCTGTTCCCAATTGTTGTAGGCGTAAATTGTGTGAGTGTGTGGCTAATATGGAAAGCGGCCGAATATATAAAGTGTCACATTGTCAACGTGCTGAAGCTTAAAGTATTTTTAAAGCCATAGCCAAAAAATCCCGCTAGCCAAAAGCCAAAAAATGCCAGTGGCATTGTTATGTGTTATGGTCAAAAAGGAGGCGGCGGCTGCTGCTGCTTTTTGGTTATTTTATTTATTTTTATTTTTTTTTTGGCCACTTTCACTGTAAATTTGCAATGTGTGTGCAAAAGAAAGTGAATTCTACTGTGCTACACTTGACCTATGACAACAACAACAGCAACAACAATTGTTGCAATAACAACAACAACTGGAATCATTTGACGATTTGAGCTTGAGCAAAGTCATTTGATTGTCATGCAAATGTGCAATGCAAAATGCGACTCTTGCAGTTGCAATTGTTGTTGTTATTGCCGCCCACTTGCCACGCCTTTTCCATGTGTGTGCTGTGTGTTTTGTTGTCTGACTGAGTCGCTTTGAAATCGGATCAATGCTGTCCCCAATTGATTTTCTGTTTAACTTTTAACATGCACCCGGCCATTGGTGACTGTTAGCAGCTAGCAGCAAGCAGCAAGCAGCTAGCAGCAAGCAGCTAGCAGCCATCCGCCAGTTGGCTGTTTCTGGCTGTTTTTTTTCTTTTTCTGGTAGTCCCAGGCAACCCAAAGTCGCGTGTCTCTCTGCCTGTGTGTGTGTGGGAGTGTGTGCTTAAAGAACCTCTGATTTTGTTGTGCTTTTTTTAGTCTTGATTTTGTTTTTGTGGCCCCAATTGTAGCAGACCCTTTTATGGGTCTGTTTCTCTTGCCAGCATTTACATTTGCAGTCACTTTTAAATTATAGTTCCGCAAGATCTTTCAAAATGTCCATTAATTCTTAATAGTAACTTATACACAATAATATAGGTGCTTCTCATCTCATATCAAAATCTTGTCGAATCCAAACCTATATTTTTTACAACTGAAATACGCTAAATTTGAATAGTTCAACGATTTAATTCTGAAATATTCTGAAATATTTATTTAATGTGGTTTTCTCTCTCTGATTTGGAAGCTGTGTCTTTTAAATATTCTGCTTTCTATACAAATCCTGCATAGATAATGCTTATTTACAGATATAATAATGAATTACAATGGAGAATTTTGCAGTTTCTTCTTAAAAATTCCTTACATATTTACTTTCGTATATTAAACTATTGAATATCATTTATAAAGTATCGTATATCATAACGCTTAAGAAGTTATACAAGAGTCAATAATTTTGCATATTTTCACAAATAATAATTATGTACAAAGGGGAATTTCTCACTAAAAAGACAGTTCTTACCTAAGTTATTTGGGTTCCTCACCTAAAGTATATCCCTAAATTGCATAGCATTTTTAGACTTTTGCCCGCATATCTCTTATACAACTATTGAACTTCACACGTGTCTTTCTCTGTCTTTTCTCTACCCAATGCAGACTGACACAAACAAGGCAGCAGCGACAACAGCAACAGCAGCACAGACATCGACAACAACAACAGCAAACAGCGACCCAGGAGCCGAATTAGTGGATCAGGGCCATTTAAGCGAGATCTTGGTGCTGAGTGACACTCAAATCGATGGCCAGACCGCGACATCGGCGCCGCTAGCAGTGGCCATCGACAACATGGACAACATGAACACGGACAGCGACACGAACACAACCAGCAACAACAACAACATGAAAGAGGCCACAGCGTGCCACACAGCGCCAATAGCGCGCGACGAGGATGTGGATGACGATGAGGACGAGAATGGCAAGCTGCAGGGGGTTGGGGCGGGGGAGCAGCAGTATGAAGAGGAGCCAGAGCTGCATTTGCAGATGTTGCAGCAGCAACAGCAACAGCAACTGTCGGCGCTGGCCAAACCGAATGCTAATTATGTGTGCTGTCAGTGCCCAGCAACAACCGCAACAACAGCAACAACTGTGAACCGCAGCAAGTCGCTGGTACGCAGCTATCTAAAGAAATGCAAGCAACGCCTAACGGGTCAGCAGAGCAAACCCGCAACAACAACAGCAACAGCAACTGCAACTGCAAGAACAACAACAACGACGACAACGGCAACAATTACAATGATCAAGAATGAGGCGGAAGGAACAGCACCCACCATAGAGGAGCTTGGGGAACAGGAGGAACACGAGGAACAAGCGGAACAAGAGGAGCAAGAGGAGGACTCCAGCTGTGCCAGCCGAGATTCGGCAAGCGCCTATATCGACTCGATGCCGCTCGACTTGAGTCTGCGACGAGCGCCAGCAGCGCCGCAGGAGTCCAGCAGCAGCGAGAGCGAAATCGAGGAGGAGCCAGTGGAGCAGGAGGAGCAATCGGAGCAGAAGAAGGTGCTCAACGAGCTAACACTGGTACGTCTACAACAGCTAGCAAGAAAAATAACAACGTTGAAAATTGCTTAACCTGGCCCTTTTCTTCTATTTATATATATGCCACACAGCAGGCAGCAAATGCAACAACTGTTGAACGGGATGTGGCTGTGGATGTGGATGTGGATAGGTTGCTGGGTGAACTGATTGACAGGCATCTGTCGCACATTTATCCCATCTACTGGGCACGCACGCGTGCGATTTTAATGCGGCAGGCACGTGAGCTGCTAGTGTGCCACTTCGAGGGCTCCCTTTCGTGCTTCGAGCAGCGATTCCTATGTAAATTTGCACAAATTGCGGCAACGTTGCGCGCCACTCATCAAATTGGCGAGGTAAGTGCCCCCCACAAGGCTCCCTAGAATTTGCAGACAGCGAGACAGACAGTCAGTCGGAGTAAGAGATCGGTCTAGAGATCTATCATTTAGTGTTTCTCCGGGCTCGCAAATTAGCGCTTGAGCAATTTAACGATCCCGACTATGGGAATGATTGGAAATAGCATTGCGAATTGAGCTTGAAATGGGGAGTGGGACTTGCGAATTTGCTTTATACATATGCACATTAAATCGAACTAGCGCAATTTATTACTACCTCTTGATCTATTTTGATCGAAAAGATATATGAGTCAAGAATGTGGTTTTGATTTCTGCAGCCCAAAGATTTATTGGCAGAATAAAATGAATATCTTCATTTCCAAACGGATAAAATCACAGTTTAAAATTAGATTCTTTTCTGATTTAGTTCGAAAAAAAAGGCTGCGCTATTTTGTATCAAATTCATTGTAATTATTTTTGTTCAATCAACTTACATATGCACTACTACTATAAATTAAAAAAAAATATATATATATCTATTTCAATCTGTAGCATTTAATTAAATATAAGTTATAATTGAGGCAATCACAGTTCAAAGTCAGCCTATGTGCGTGCATCCCTGGCCGCTGTTAAGTTAGGTCGAAAAGTAACAGACCGCTGCAGCGCTTAGCAGTGCCATTTCGAGCGCAACAGTGCCAAATTGAGTACAACAGCATGCGCTTTGCCAATTGGACACACACTGCCCCCAAACGAACTGTGTGGCGAACGCAACAACAACCCGTCGTGCGGCACACGAAGCGGCAGCGAGCAGCGCTTGTTAAAAATTTAGATTTTTTTCGAAAAGGTCGAATTGAGGAATTCGTGTTGCCAGTTTGAGATTTGAATTCGCGGCGCGCAGTCTTGTGAGCGGCTGAAAGCAGAAAAAAGCAAGCAGACGAAGACGAAGAACGTGCAACGCCGCATTATTCGTATTTCGTATGTTTCTTCGCACTCGCCTCACAAATGAAATGTGCAACAGTTTCTCACAAGGAATAACAACAGTTGGCAAGCAATTAATAATTGTTGCCCCAGTGTAGTGTTTTCAAAAATACATATAAAATATTAAAAAAAAACAACAACGTTTTTAAAGTGCATTTAAAGTGTAAATTAAATACATACATATATAAAAAGAAAAAAATAAATATATAAAAAAATAAGTATCCATTAAAGTGCCTATAATACTTACATTTGAGATATAAACGCATTTATGTGCACATAAATCAAACTCTTTAATAGTTCTTCATTGCCTGAGGTAATTTGTGGACTTTATTTATGTAACTAAAATCACATTTAAAAGACTCCAAGATCTTAAATCATAGCTCAAATGCAAACCAAGTTTATTTTCGTGTCTCTTTAAAGTTGGAATTTATGATTGCTACGACTAATTATTTTAAATGCATGCCTAATGTGGTATTTTGTATTTTGTTTATTGTTTTTTCTAACTGTTATTTCTGATCGTCCCTGAACCGACCGAGGCAATTAATATACTGCTATTGTTTTCATGCATATGACAATTACAAAGCCAAGCCCGGAAGCCAAATGAAAGCTCAGAAGTTGCGTCCTTCGACCTACCTACGACCTAAACCAAAGCTTATAAATATATATGTATATATATATATATGTAAGATTTTTTTCTTCTTAGAACCTTCAGTTTAAGACTGAAAACACGAAAGACCAAAAGTGCGAGGCGAAACACTCGTAAATAGGCTTTGGATTCGAATTCAATGACAAAGCCAAAGACAATGTGTGGGTTGCCTTTCAAAACCGACTTAAAACACACTTTAAAAATCATGGAAAAAAGAAAAAAAAATTGTGGAAAATCGAAATCTTGTCTATTACAAATTATATGAATTTGTTCTTGACGAATTTGTGTTAAATGCCGCTTACCAGCTGACAGACAACTAGTTGTTGTTATTGTTGTTGTTGATGTTGATGTTGTTACTGCTGCGTGTCTAAACTGAAATTTATGGTAATTTGCGTTACGCATACGCAGTGTGGTACGTACTTTGTTGAGGCGAAGGCGATTGCCCCAACATGTGTTGCACATTCTCTCCGCTCTCGGCTACTCTAGACTGTGGGAGGCTGTAAAGTGCTCAAAGTGACCTACATACAACAACAGCCAAAGCAACAATAACAACAACACCAACAACGGCAACTTTGACTCGGGCAATGTGTGCTGTGTTTTTTATTTTTCATTTGAATCAATCAGCAAAAATTACTACGCACATTTGCAGCTGATTTTGAGAAGCCGTAAAAAAAGAACGTTGCAACAATCGCTGCTTGAACCCGCTAGCAGCAGAGGGCGCTGCAGTCTGCTTGCCCCCCCTCATTACCCTCTCAATTTGCAGCTGCCTGTTGCATGTTAATTGCCTTTTAATTTCTCAAGCTGTGCGTTCGGCGTTCTGCGTTCTCCTCGTATGTGTGTGTGTGTGCGCCAGTGTGTGTGCCAATGTGTGTGCTTTAATAATGAAACTTAATGCAACAGCTTCAAACATTTTTCGCTTTTTGTTTTTATACCCTAGAATAATATTTTTGATAGGCTTTTAAATCTCAATTTGTAAGGAGTTCAAATCAAGGCATTTTGTTGATCATATCTGTTTTGATTTAAAAGATTTATCTCTCCTTTATTCTTGTGAAATATATACTTATGAATAATAAATGGCTATCTTTACTGACAATGCAAAGATGATTAGAAAATCCAGACTTTTTTCAACTTAAGTAAAAATAAAGATTAAAGAGACAAACAAAATTAAGTTAAGATTTGCAGAGTCTTATTCAGGACTTAGAGATCAAGATTAAAAAGGAAATATTACTGAAATTGTTATCAAAATTTTGTATATTGGGTTAATTTAACTTTTAGGAAGCTTAGCACATTATTTGCTTATAAACTTTTAAAGGATTAAGACATACATATTTGGAAATGAAATTCTACAGGAAAAAAAATGCCTAAGGAGCCATAAAGTTCCAGAGTATTAAATTAAAATACTTAATAGACCTAATATTAGTAAACTTTATTAGTATAAACTTTTAAAATATTATAGATCTGAAAGCATAGGCAACTGTTAATTTAGTAAATATTAGATTGAAAAAGAAAAACTACTAAAACCAAAGAACTTTTCTCTTGAAGATGAAGTTAAAATTGGAGCGGAAGTGCAGCTTAAGCTGGTTCTAAATCGCTGCAGTTGCAAGTCTTTTTAAGGGGTATCACAAAGCTTGGCACACTTCGGAAGAACACTTTTACTTGTTTATTTGTATATCCACGTATGTATATTGTGTGCGTATGTTGTTTTTTCAATGAAGCACGTTCTGTAATTTAATTCGGTTTTTGTGCGCAGCCGCAACGGCAACACACACTTTTATAGTACTGCATAGAATGGAAAAAGGGTCGCAACTCTTTTCATCAGGTTTATTTTATAAATATTTTTTGTTTTGTTTGGTTCGAGTGCCTCAAATTGTAAGCGGAAATTGTGTATTAAGTGTACGTTGGAGAAAAAAAGTTGGGGTTGCAGTTGCCTTTTGTTGCTGCTTGCCCCGTCTGGCTGTCTGTCCAAACTGATTAGGCCCGAACTCTGTTTCTGTTTCTGATTCTCTGTGTGTGTGTGTGGTGTGTGTGCAGCTGCAGTACATGGCATATCACTTAGACGTACAGCAATTACTGTCGAGCGTTGAGCGTAGATAGAAAACAGCTTCCGAGTTGAGCCAAAGCAGCAGCAACAACAACAGCCCCATCATCAATCCGCACAGAGCAGATAAACACACTATCCAGACCCAATTCCAAATGCAATTCCAAATTGCCAGACACTGTGAGAGAGAAAGAGAGAGATAGCTAGAGAGGGATGGAGACAGAAACATAGTTCGGTGCAGATTTTTTTTTTTTGCAGTCTGGCAATAATTTTAGCTGGAAAAAGTGCTTTGAACTGTGTGTTGAACACAACATGATCGGCATTTGTTAGCGATAATGAATTGAACATTTCTGAAAACATGTTTGTACATAATTTGTATGCAGGCACCACTCGGCACCACTACGGGACCACCACCCCCTCTCTCTCATCTCTCTGCATCTGTCTTCCCATCTCTGCTTGCCTGCCTGTGTTGGTCTAACTAAGAGCTAAGATACTCGATCTGTATCCTATGGCTGACTGTTTGTTTTGTGAGCACAAACAACGAAACAAAAAGAAAAAGACGTTAACAGAGCGAGTGAGAGAGATAGATAGAGAGAGGGAGAGAGAGAGAGAGAGAGAGGGAGCGAGTGCAAGAAAGAAATGTGCAAAGTGTAAAGTGCATATTTATGGCTTGCATAAAATAACTTGTAAAATGCATTCACGAGTGCGCACTCACATTCATATATGAGTAGACACGTGTTGTGCATGACTGAGTGTGTTGTCTGTATGCGTGTGTGTGTGTGTGTGTGTGCATGTTGTGCGTGTGTGAATTGGCTATAAAGTCATGACAATCACACAACGAATTAGACTTGAAGAGGAAGTTGTCGTTAAGGATTCGAAAATGGATATGGATGAATTATAATGTCTATATATGAATCGCATATGAATAACGAGCTAATCATTTGAGTGTTTACAAATACTAAACGTGATGTTGTTTTTTTCAATTCTTTTGCTTTAGCTAACTAAAGTCACACGCTTTACGACAGCTGCTTATATTTAAGTTATAGCTTTGTTGATTTGTAGATTTAGTTAGTTAGTTGTATTAATATTGATTGATGCTTGCCTAATGTTTGGCCACACAATTGCATAGGTATTAGTCATATAACATTTGTGTGTTACTTTCTATAAGTAATCGCACTTCAGACTCGGAAATCTCTTTAAGATTAAATATAAATCACTTATTTATATTTCAAATTGATGGGATTTTCGTGTAGATATCTCTTGCAAATACTTACCATAAACATAATTCGTTTAGTGAGATCTGTCTACTGTTTTTTTTTTTGTTTTAGCCATACAAACTGACAAACATTTGTGCATTAGCCACTTCATTATAAAGTACTTAGTTATAACTGGAGACGCTTCGCAGAATCTGCGTAGTTGATGGCAATGACAAACGGAATACCAATCCCCATCCCAATCCTCGCTGCCCGACCCGCACCATGCCAGACAGATTATGTTACCCACGAGCTTAAATGATGTTTGGGTTTTATGCGAGGCGCTTCTTAATACTTTTACAATACAAGAAAAATACAAAAAATGCAACAAAAAAAAAAAAGCAGATAAAAAGAATTGCAACTTGTGAATGCGCAGCTGTGCAGTTGTTGAAGTTGGCAATAGATGCGGCGTAGAAGGGACATAGAAGATAGCCTTGAATTATTCAAGCGCGTGTGACTTGCTTAGTAATTAACTCAGCACACAAAAGCCGCAGGCTGATGATGAGGCGCGGTTTGAATACGTGGCAGGGGCATGCGGATGACGATGGGGATGGGAATGGAAATGGAAATGGGGATAGGAATGGAGACGGGTATGGGAGATTGAGAATTGGGACTGGGGACTGGGGAGCTGCAACTGTGGCTTGAGGCGGCGACCACGTCAAGTGGCAGCAGTGGCAGACACCGAAACCGAGACATGCAACAAACACAACAACAACAACAAACACACATTTGTTGTGTAGATAGTTTGTATTCCTTTTTGTTTGACTGACTGACTGGCTGACTGACTGCCAGTTGTTGTTGTCTGCTGTTTGTTTTACTTTGTATGTGTTCGTCTCTTTTTTTTTCTTTTTTTTTATGTCATTATCGTCATTGTCTGGCCGTCTGTCCGTCTGGCTAAGGTGAATGCTTCCTGCAATGCCAACAGGTAGACAAAGACAAAAGACGAAAAGACAAAAAGACACGCTCCGCGTCTGTGTGTGAGAATCGGCTGCTTCAAATGCTTGCAATGCTTGAAATGCTGCAGGCACACACCAAAAAATAGTTGTGTAGTACAACAACAACAACAACAACAACAACACACACACACACACATACACAAACGAAGCCGTCAAATCCAATGAATGACTGACTGACAAGCAACAGCGACATTTATGTGTGTGTGTTTACTTTAGACCACGACAACGACTCGGTCTAATAAATGGTTCAATAATAAATTATACACAATTACATTTGCCGCCAGGATTTTATTTTGTTTTTTTTTTTCCTTAATTATATTTGCCGTTGCGTTATTTCTGCATTTGTCAAGTTCAAGTCTAACCTTTACCACACTTAACAACAATGTTGAGCTCAAACTGCAGTTTGGCTTTTGAACTCGACAATTTGCTGATTTACGAATTAACTTTGCATTGTGCACATATGTATTTAGAATTATTCCAAAGTCTAGCACTTGACTTGCAGAACATACCAATTGACCTCTTTAAAATAGACTATTCTTAAAGCAATGCACAGCTTTAAAAAGCCACTTATTTGTTAGTTATTTTGCTTTAAGAATTGTCTTAAGTTCAGCCCAACTTTAAGTGTTATATGTTATTTCATAAAAAAAATAAATAGATTATATATAAAAACTTTCAAAATAGCTTTAAGAGTGCCACATAAAATTTATCTTTATTGACTTTAGAATTATATAAATTCAAGCTTTAAGTGAGACTTATGCCTGAATCATCAATAAAAAAAGATTATATATAAAACCATTAAGAAAATATAAAAAAGTCAGTTTTAGCTTAGCTTTATTGCTTTACGAAATATCTACTTTCCACTTTTTTTTTAACAAGCAACGAATTAATCTGATTTAAGATAGATTAAAGATATTTAATTCAAAATCTGGCATAGTTATTAGTGGAATTTTGATTAAATCTATAAAAATGCAATTTGTTGCACGATGCAGACAGAGTATACGTCTCGCCGTTTGTGCAGACGACACCGACACCTTGCCTTCGGCCAAGTTGTGAGTAGGATGTCAGATCGCGCCACCTTCGTGATTTGTGGCTTAAGGGCACATATGCAGCCGAGCATGGAATGCTGAACTGCAGCAGAACCACTCGCAACCACCGGGGCAGGCGGTGCTGAGACCGCCCGGTGGTCCCGACGACTCCTGGTCAATTGAATGACTCTTTGTCTGTCTGGCAGTCTGTCCCTCTATCCGTCTGTCTGTCTGTATGTATCTTTGTCCGTTTGGCCGCCGGATTAGCATTGAAATTGACTTCGTGCTGTGCTCATTAAAATTTTACGTGCATAAAGTTTATTTCGATTTGCTCGGTGTTGTCGTTGTATTTGTATTTGTCGTTGTCGTTGTCGCTGTGGTTGTCGTTGTCGCTGTGGTTGTTGTTGTCGCTGGCCACGTCCTTATGCTCAACCTCAACCTCAAAGTCAAAGCCATCGTCATCGTCATCGCCATCGCCATCGTCATAGTCTGTGGGACTTTTTCCTAATAAAAACGCCAAAACCCCAAAAAAACTAAAAAAAAAAAAAACAATTACATTTCGTGGTTAGAATGTAGCTAAGAACTTTCCAAGAATCGAATCGACTGTGAAAATTGTGTTCAACAAATAGCTACTCATTTTATTTGTTTTTATATCGAATTTGTACTTCCTCATTGGCCGAAAAGCAAACGCTACTTAGTTAGAAAAGCGACCCTTTTCAGTTATAACCAACTTTGCAGTTATTGGCATTTTTAATGCGTTTTTTCTTCTTTTTTTTGTTCAATACGTTAACAAGTTTACGGCCGTTTTGGAATTTATGTGGCTAACAACTTTTTCAATTACCTGAGCGACACAGACCGACAGAATCAGACGCAGTTGGATCATCTCTCTGCTGCCCTCTAGTTGTTGTTGTTGGTGTTGTTAGTGTTGCTGTTGTTGTTGTTGTTGCTTTTGTTGTTTGTTTCTACAGTCTTCTGTTATTATGCCATGGGGCTATAAAAACTCGTTTTCAGCTGTTTGCAACAACGAAGTTCATGATCAGCTGTGAACTGAAAGTGGTTGATTGGAGCACAGGCAGCAACAACTGCAACTGCAACAACTATCAGCCAGGAGAAGAAGAAGAAGAAGGAGCACCAGCAGCTGCAGCAGCAGAAGAAGCAGAAGAATCTCAGCCTGCTTAGCTTAGTACCGGTTTTTGCTGTTACTCCGCCGACAATTGCACTCGTAATTGAGCCGCATCGCGTCGCATTGGAGCGCATCACATCATTGTCTCAATCTCAGTCCCTGTCTTTAACTTGATCGTCGTCTTACGTGCCACTGATGTAACAGCAAACTTGCAACTTGCCGCAGTTTTGTCTGCCTGCCTCAGCACATCTGCCGCTGCTGCTGCTTTGAAGTCTTGCCTCGAAATCGAAAATGCGAAATGCGCTTTTGTTGTTATCTTAAGCCCGTTAAGTTGACAGGCTGTGAAGTGCCTGATTCGCATATTTTGCTCGTTCAAGACTCGCTGAATGCTGCCCTATAATATTTCAACACCCAATCGAGCACTCACTTCCTGCTTACAGATACCTAAATCATAAAGCTGCCAGTGCCGCGCTTTGAAGAAGCTAGATCAACAAAAAAAAAAAAAAATTAATAATAATAATAATATAAATAAGAAAACACCAAAGATGCCAAAGAACAGCAACAGCTGAAATTGGCATGCTTCTCTCTTTAGAGGGGTGGAGCGGGGCTGGCAGGGATTTTTGCCTGCTATTGCATTCCGGCCATGCAGCAATCCATGACAGCCTAGACCTGATCTATTTTGGTCACGGTGCCCCCATCGCCGCCTTCTCCTGCTCCTCCTCCTCCTCTTCGTCGTCATTCAGCAGCTACTCCAGCAACATGCAAAATATACATAAATATACAATATATATGTATGTATGCATTTATGTATGCATGTGTAGATATATAGCTGCCCCGCAAAAACAAACAATTTGTAGGTGTGGCTGTGGCTTGGCTTTGGCCGTTGCTGGTGCTCCTGGCGGTGGTGGTGCAATTCTCTTGATGGCCGTTCTGGTAGATGAAGCGGAAATGTGACGTTGACTGCAATAAATTCACTCGCTTTGTTTGTGCTAAAGTTCAAAGATTTGTTGTGCAGCAGCAAGCAAATTCCAGATGGTTTCCGCTGCAAATTTTGAAAAGAATGCAATTTCTGCATAGTGATAAAAATAAATCTAATTGAAGATATGCAGAAAACAAATAAGTAAATGCAAAATAGAGGAAAGACGATTTTAAGTAGAAATTCCTGAGCAAATTCCATGCCGAAAAATCAAGTTGCGAACAGTTGCAAATTAACCACTGTTTTAGCTTCATCAAAACTATAAAACTTTTCGATTTTCTTATTATACAACTTTTAATTGTTTCTCACAATCATATTAGTCATTCCCACTCTCGAGGGACTGTCGCGTCCAGGGCCGTGAATATCAAATTGATTCGCTAAAATTAACGGCCTTCAGTCGAAACATTTTCTCATGCCTCTTTTTTTGGCGGCTTACGCTGCGTATGTGTAATTAAAATTTTTGCGCTAGCGGCGCTTTTGACCAGGTGTGGCCCTTTTGCCAACATATTAATTATTAAAACTCTATAAAAAAAAGCAAAAACAGTCAATAGACGAAATATAAAAATAGAAAAATAATATCGAAATATAAATTGGGCGTCGGCGCACTTTTTACCCCACAAGCTGAATGAACAATTTGCCGGCCAGTGGCCAACAAGTTGTGCTTCTCTCGCTCTCTCTCTCTATTTTTTTTTTCGTTTCATTTCTATAATTTATTAAGAAAACACGCCAAAATGCATGTGAGTGTAGAAGTTGTGTTGAGTGTGTGTTTTTCTCTGTTTCTGCTTCGGTTTCTGGCTCTGTTTGTGCAACGCCTTTGTGCGCCTTTGCATGCGTAATTTCTGCTACGCCAACGGTGGTGGTCCCAGTCCCAATGGCCCCGTCATCGTCATCGTCATACTCCCTGTGTCCGCCTCTGTCCCGGTACCGGCACTGATACTCGGGTGCGACGGCACCCGCATTGAATAATTGCCATAGGCTGGGCGCCACACGACGTCGCCACAACAACGACAACGACACCGGCATCGGGACTGTGACTGGGACCTGGAACCGGCACCGGAATTCGGATTCGGGTGTATTCATATGTGTGTGTGTGTGTGTGTGTAGTATTTCTGTATATGCAAAAAGATATGTGCATATATCTATATCTGCATAAATGCTAATGCTACAGCTTGTCGGCTTGATTACTCACAGAGCACGCCGCCAGAATTGTTGCATGCATAAATACCCTACAATTAATTAGAATTGAGTGTGTTCAATTAAAGCAGCAAACAACTTTCGATTTTTCTAAGACTCTGCAGATACCGAATTACATATTCAAAGATTTACTAAGATACAAGTTTTTTACTTGCCTGATATTTTCGATACAAAAAGATTTTAAGCTTTCAGTTATAGATAAGGTTTATATGTTCATTTTCATTGATTACCACTACTATATTAAAGACTAACAGCATCAATACAAATTTGAAACACAGGGTATCTTGCAGTCACACTTATTGTTAATTCTTACTTTATAGTTCTTAATTTTTTGTGTGTACAACTCGACCGTAATTTAGTTTTTAACATCAAAGGCGTGGGAATGAGGCAGAAGCGGCAACAGAAATTATAACAAATGTATGCGTCTGTTTGTGATCCGCATTCAGGAAGGATCTCCAGACAAATCCTCACCAGCCTGATTTATGAGCCAGCAAAAGGGTAGCACACACACACACACACACGGACACACACATAAAATAAATGCCGCCAATGGAACGGAAATTTGTCGCCGCAGCAAATTGAAAACAAGAGCGAGAGCATTCCGACCAACAAAAAAAATAACGATAAACGTTGACTTGACTTTGAAAGCCAAAATGGGGAAAAATTCTAACAAGCAAAAACACAGCAAAGCAAAAAGTAAAAAGAGCACAATATTCGAGCTAAGGCTTTAGGCTGGGCCTGGGGTTCTTTACTTTTTTTTTGGGGCTTTGGGGCTGATTGTCAGCCAGCGATGACAATGACAAGCGGCGTCCGAGCGACGAGGCGCATTTGGGTCAATGACGATGAAACCGAAGCGACGACGATGACGATGACGACGCCGACGACAACGATTCCAATGATTTAGAACCTAACGTCGAAGATCGGCAACAGACACAACAACAACAGCAACAACAACAAAAGCAACAAAAGCTTAAAATGGAATTGGCGGGCAATCAAGCAGAAAATGTTGTGTGTTGAGAAGCATCATTTTAGCATGTGGCGACAGCGGTATATATATATACCACGCTTCAAAAAATAAGAAATAAAAAGAGAGCTGAAACAGACTGAAGGGAAGTTGTTGTGGTTGTTGTTGTTGTTTGCGATTTGCTGTGTGTGGCGATGATCATTTTGTTCAATCGATTGTAAACGATACGTTGCGATTGTTGGCTCTGCTGCGGCTTTGATCAAATGACAAAATTGATCATTTTCTGTTTGAATGGATTTTGGAGCAGTCCAAATTAACCCCCCTTTGCGCTGCACCCCCTCTCTGTGCCCTTGCAGTGACTCGTCACACAACAATTGATTTATGTTGGCTGTTGTCTCTGCTGTGTGGGGTCTGTGGCTGTAGCATGTGCAACAACAGCAACATCAGCATCAACAGCAACAATAACAATAACAATAACGTTGTGTGTGTTACCTTTAAAATATCCGAGCTTTGTGTTGAGTCAAAAAGTGCTATAAATCAAGCCAAATGTAAGCGCACCTCTTTATTTTTGTTTTAAGTTTTAGTTTTGGTTTGCTTGCTTTTGAGTGATCGTTTTGACCATTTTCCGAGCTGGCTGTGGCAAATGAACAACAACGCGAAAATCACTTTCGCGTCATAACAATTAATAGTTAGCAAGGATCACAGTCGACCCGTCCCAACAAACATCCGTCCGTCCGCCCGTCCGCCAGTCCGTCCGTCCGTCCGTCTGCCTGTCTGTCTGTCTGCCTTTGTGTCTGTGTCTCTGCGAGTTTGAGTTACAAGTTCGATTTCACATTCCCGTAGGGGTGAAATCTTTTGCGTTTTTCGGCTTTTTTTCTTACTGAATTTTCCGTAGCGTTTCATTTCGTTTGCCAGACGAAAACGCTGTGGGTAATAACCAAAAATTAGCAAAAATTGCTAAAGTTTGACTTGCATGATTTATCTATAATTTTGCATCGCTAGTCGCCACTCGGCGCACTGCGATTTTGGGGGCAGTCGCAAGCAGTAACCAAAAGCCACACTCGCCATCTGATAGGCCCACAGTCAAACACACACACAGAAATATACACAAACACACACACACAGAAACGGAGGGGAGACCCCAACAACAATCTGACAGCCTGGGCCATTTTTAATGCGCTTTTCAGTCTAAGCGATTTTGAATTTTCAGTTTGGGCTTTTGCGTTTCCATTTTTTTTGTTTGTCGTTTTTTGTTTTTATTTGTAGCTTAACACTTGCGGGTGTTGTTGTCTACATAATTTCACTGTAGCTGCAGTTTGGGGCACCGGCCCCCAAACATGTAATCGTCGTAATAATAAAAATTTGCAAATGATTTCGTTACTCAATCTTCAATCTCTTTGGCTTTGGCTATCGTTACAGTCCTGGTTATGGCATGCCGGCTGGCCCCTGGCCACATCCAATGGAGCGCTGGTCCTACAGTTGAGCGACTCTGAGATCGCACACGCACTCCAACCAGCCGAACTCTATCTGTGTGTCAAATTGGGTAAGTGGGTCATAGTTATATCATTTATATCTCACAGTTTATATAAGGTGCTAGTGAACTTGTAAGTGATAGTATAAGGGTTTGAAATTGCACCAAGATTTAACGCATGCAAATCCGAAATTAGAGTAAGATTTTCCACATTTTCACATACCATTTAATGGTTGATCTTATGCTGAAGCTGTCTTCCTTATATTTGTATTTTATCAATTCTGAAAGTGAACCTAGGCAAGCGAGCCAAGCCTGGCAGCCAGTGGCCCACCCCAACCTTTAAACTTTGAATGTCCGATTGATCTAGAGGCCAAACTATGATTAAAACGCTTTGGCTACTGAAAATGCATTGAGTTTTGACGAAGTTATAGCATTTTGAAGTTTAGACCTATGCCCACATATCGATTTTCAGGCTATAATTTTTACTTGTCTTCCGACCTCAAATTTCGTTTTCAACTTTAAATGTACGATTGATTTAGGGGCAAAACTATGATCAAAAAGCCCTTGCTTTTTAAAATCAGTTGAGTTTTGACGAAGTTATGGCATTTTGAAGTTTAGACCTATGCCCATATATCGATACATCGATTTTCGGGCTATAATTTTTACTTGTCTTACGACCTCAAATTTCGTTTTCAACTTTAAATGTACGATTGATTTAGGGGCAAAACTATGATCAAAAAGCCTTCGCTTTTTAAAATCAGTTGAGTTTTGACGAAGTTATGGCATTTAGAAGTTTAGACCTATGCCCATATATCGATTTTCGGGCTGTAATTTTTACTTGTCTTCCGACCTCAAATTTCGTTTTCAACTTTAAATGTACGATTGATTTAGGGGCAAAACTATGATCAAAAAGCCTTCGCTTTTTAAATTCAGTTGAGTTTTGACGAAGTTATGGCATTTTGAAGTTTAGACCTATGCCCATATATGGATTTTCAGGATATAATTTGTACTTGTCTTCCGACCTCAAATTTCGTTTTCAACTTTAAATGTACGATTGATTTAGGGGCAAAACTATGATCAAAAAGCCTTCGCTTTTTAAATTCAGTTGAGTTTTGACGAAGTTATGGCATTTTGAAGTTTAGACCTATGCCCATATATGGATTTTCAGGATATAATTTGTACTTGTCTTCCGACCTCAAATTTCGTTTTCAACTTTAAATGTACGATTGATTTAGGGGCAAAACTATGATCAAAAAGCCTTCGCTTTTTAAAATCAGTTGAGTTTTGACGAAGTTATGGCATTTAGAAGTTTAGACCTATGCCCATATATCGATTTTCGGGCTGTAATTTTTACTTGTCTTCCGACCTCAAATTTCGTTTTCAACTTTAAATGTACGATTGATTTAGGGGCAAAACTATGATCAAAAAGCCTTCGCTTTTTAAATTCAGTTGAGTTTTGACGAAGTTATGGCATTTTGAAGTTTAGACCTATGCCCATATATGGATTTTCAGGATATAATTTGTACTTGTCTTCCGACCTCAAATTTCGTTTTCAACTTTAAATGTACGATTGATTTAGGGGCAAAACTATGATCAAAAAGCCTTCGCTTTTTAAATTCAGTTGAGTTTTGACGAAGTTATGGCATTTTGAAGTTTAGACCTATGCCCATATATGGATTTTCAGGATATAATTTGTACTTGTCTTCCGACCTCAAATTTCGTTTTCAACTTTAAATGTACGATTGATTTAGGGGCAAAACTATGATCAAAAAGCCTTCGCTTTTTAAAATCAGTTGAGTTTTGACGAAGTTATGGCATTTAGAAGTTTAGACCTATGCCCATATATCGATTTTCGGGCTGTAATTTTTACTTGTCTTCCGACCTCAAATTTCGTTTTCAACTTTAAATTTACGATTGATTTAGGGGCAAAACTATGATCAAAAAGCCTTCGCTTTTTAAAATCAGTTGAGTTTTGACGAAGTTATGGCATTTAGAAGTTTAGACCTATGCCCATATATCGATTTTCGGGCTGTAATTTTTACTTGTCTTCCGACCTCAAATTTCGTTTTCAACTTTAAATGTACGATTGATTTAGGGGCAAAACTATGATCAAAAAGCCTTCGCTTTTTAAAATCAGTTGAGTTTTGACGAAGCTATGGCATTTTGAAGTTTAGACCTATGCCCATATATGGATTTTCAGGATATAATTTTTACTTGTCTTCCGACCTCAAATTTCGTTTTCAACTTTAAATGTACGATTGATTTAGGGGCAAAACTATGATCAAAAAGCCTTCGCTTTTTAAAATCAGTTGAGTTTTGACGAAGTTATGGCATTTAGAAGTTTAGACCTATGCCCATATATCGATTTTCGGGCTGTAATTTTTACTTGTCTTCCGACCTCAAATTTCGTTTTCAACTTTAAATGTACGATTGATTTAGGGGCAAAACTATGATCAAAAAGCCTTCGCTTTTTAAAATCAGTTGAGTTTTGACGAAGTTATGGCATTTTGAAGTTTAGACCTATGCCCATATATCGATTTTCGGGCTGTAATTTTTACTTGTCTTCCGACCTCAAATTTCGTTTTCAACTTTAAATGTACGATTGATTTAGGGGCAAAATTATGACCAAAAAGCCCTTGCTTTTTAAAATCAGTTGAGTTTTGACGAAGTTATGGCATTTTTAAGTTTCCACCTATGCCCATCTATATATTCTCTAAGATAAATCTTTTTTCTTGGATTATTAATCATGTTACATGATATTTAATTCATGTATGCTTATCTCCGATACATCTTATCCAGCAACACTTCAGCTCATAACGCCAAATCTAATCTGATTGCTGTACACAAATTATTTCAGAATCTGACGCAGAAGCCACACCGCAGCTTTATGTCGTTTGGCGCTCGTCACAACAAGAGCAGCAGCAGCAGCAGGAGAAGCAGCAGAAGCAGCACGAGGGGAGCGTACAGAGTCAGAGTCACTGCATCTATATCGATTACAATAAGATCGAGCAACAGACGCTGAGCGTGCTCCAGCTAGAGATGTCTATGGCAGCAATGGCAGCAACGGGACAGAGTCAGGGGCAGGGGCAGGCTAACGATGCAATCGAGTTGCCGCAGCTGCTCCAAAATCTGCTTGTCAGCGTTGAGCGGAGTATTGAGCGCGTGTCGCTAAACGAGCTGCAAATGCCGCTAGCTCTCGCCGAGGATCAGCTCGATGAGGCCAACAACAACAGCAACAGCAACAGCAACACTAGTAATAACAGCAACAGCAACAACATTGGGTCGCCAAAGTGCGCGTTGCGGCGCAGCGATTTAATTACCAAAAACAAACTGTTCAACAACCGTTACATGCTGCGGCGCCTGACCAATCGACAGGATAGCATGAACTCCACCTCGTCGGGCAACAGTAATGCCAGCGAGCGCAGCAACTCCAGCAACTCAAGCGGCAGCAGCAGCGCCGGCGAGGAGCTCCAAACACACTTGAATCTTAACAACAACAACAATAGCAACAATAATAACAACACCAACAACAATAACAGCAGCAGCAATGAGCTTGTGCCATCCACATCGCCCGCCTTGCCACTGTTTTGTTTGGGCAACTCATTTCCGCACATTGACAGCGATGAGGAGGCAACTGATGTTGGCGAGAAGCTTAAATTGCCTGGTAAGTGAATATCAGCTATCAGCGTATACGTAATATTTTAGACATATAATTTGCATTACGCATGCGCCGCAGCAACCAGTTGCCCCAAATGCAGTCGCAACCGATTGCCTTATCGCAATTACTGGGCGTTATTTTGCTTATTTGCTTAGCCAGCGGATCGGCATCAGAGGCAGCAAAACGTTTACCGACCCCTGCAATTGTGGCATGCAAATCTTTGCAGTGCACCGCCCCATCGTGCCCCACCTTGCGATACTCAAATATTCAATTAAACGCCCCGCAGCCAAAGTTGAGCTCATTTTGGGTACCAACGGCGCTTTGAAGTCGAGTTGCGGTCTGCTTAATGCCCCGATTTGATATCGCTGTAAATTTAGCGCTAATTTGATATATTTTCTGTGCATAAGTTTGCCAAACATTTAATTCAATTAAAGCGCAGCTTGGTTTCGCTGCGTTTCATGTTAAATGATGTTTAGAATTCTAGTGAAAGTGTGTGCTTATTTCAAACTTGAACAATGTTGCGTTGATTATTTGAATTTGAGTCATTTGTTGTAGAAGTTGCTGCACGATAAGTGCGATCAATTTTGTAACTTTCGCTAGATTTTGCATATGTATTTAAGCCAGCAACATTTCTAAAGACTGATTAAAACGATTCAGAAAGCTGTTTCAATGTTCCCTTGTTCGTTTGCATTAAGATCTGTCAGATTTCGTTTTCTTTTTTATTTTAGTTGAGCAAACTTCAATTAAAGCACAATTCAGAACCATTCGGCTTGCTTTATTCATCACTTTCTATAACCGCAAAAGTTTGCAGATCTTAATTCATGAATAAACGATATCTGGTTATCCGTCAATCTTAATGTGCTTTTGCTTACACTAGGCAAACGAACGTTTGAAATCTCTTTCTCAAACAAGCACACTATTATAATTAAGTCAGCAACTATTTGTGTTTTTTAATGGATTCTTGACTCAATTTGTTATGTGCTTTCGCACCGAGTGGGAGTGCAGCCGCCAACAGCTGACCGCGACCTGCCTGATGCTCAATGGAGTATTGATGGTAAGATTTAGGACAGGATATTGGCCTGGATATATCACTTTAACCGCTGTTTGCTATCACAATATAGTATCTGTATGTCGGTGCTTTATTTCAATATTTGTATGTGCTGTGGCACCTGGGCACAGACCATAAATTTGGCACTCTTTACATTACAATATCCTGGGTGGAGGCAATATGCCTGTTTGTGCTGCTAGTGGACTTGATTTGCATCGGCTTCAAATGGCGTAATGTCCTGCTGGGTGTAAGTGTTGAACGCCATTGAGCAGATATCCCTTACTGAATTTCTGCTCCACAGCTGATGGTGGTGGTTTTCATGATTGGATTATTTCTCATGGTCGCTGGCAGCATTTCAATTGCGAAATACACCGATGTTTACATGGTTGTGCGCAGCTTTAATAGCGATACTTTGTGGTCCTATGAGACATCATTCGCATGCTGTGGCATAAACGGGCCTTCGGACTACGGCTACCCAACTGATATGGACGATATTCCGCTGACTTGCTTTGAAGGTCGCATTTCAAAACCTGAGCTACTCTATAAACGAGGATGTATCTATGCAACGGATGACAACTGGTTCTGGTTTGTCTTTGAGAATTGCTATTGGTTCGCCTTTATTCTCTGCGGTGTTAACCTCGTCACTCACTGGAAACTCTGGCAACACATCCAACATTAATCGATTTAAATGATTACATGCCCATAATACTAGAGAATTGGTTCAATAGTTGTACTTTGAGCAGCCCTAAATTACATGTTTAGTTACAATAACTCTTTGTCCAGCTAACCGCATATTGAATTGCCGACTCAATTGCAGCACTGTGAGCTCGAATTATTTAGAATGCGTTGACGACGCCCACGGCTCGACCACAAAAGCCAACAAAAACCCATTAGCCATTAACAACGGCGGCCCACAGCATCCGCCAGGCGTTGGATAACCACAAAATATCGCTGTCTCCACCACAACAACGGCAACAACAAAAGCAGCTGCCACAGCAGCAACAACGGTGCAAATGCCTTTTAATTTGTCAAAGCCTAAAATATGAAAATTAAATGAGAAACCAAAGCAACGCAAAGCACAGTGGTGCATTGTGTGTGCAATTTATGGCAAAGAACATTGCCAGATGTGTTCGATGTAGATAAGTAAAGAAATTGATTTGCTGCATTATGAGATGACCGATAACAGACTACAGATCTTGTGGATCTTGATCTTTGTTGCTTAAGCTTAAGCTATTTTCGAATTATAATTATATATTGTTGCTAAAAGTTTCCGTTAATCATATTATAATAAGATCTCAAAGTAGATGCGTGGTTCCTTTTGATCCCCTCTACTGGAGAGAATCCCAACTTGGGGGCGACTTCTATAATTGTCAGTCAATTATTGCCGCATTCCATAGCAACGGTTTATGAATTTGTGATAACTTTAGGGTTTTTCTTTGGCCCGCCCCCAAAGTTGGGCATAGATTGTTATCTGGTGCCAGTGTGCACTGGAATGCGATCGACACAAAAGTTGCATTTTGGGTGTGTGGGTGCAATTTGCAAGCGTGCATAAATCAGCTGACAAGTGCGGGGGCATTTGTAGTTCGGGTATTGAATTACATACTTATGTATGCAACGGCAACACCGGCCACCAACCACTGAGCACCTGGCATTTATATGCCGTGCAACAACTACAGGTGGTTGTCCAGATGGTGACGGTGGAGGTGCAGTTGTTAGTTCTGCAGACGCTGCAATGTGTCGTATTTATTACTAAAAAATTGTCGCACGCGAAAGTGCCGACTTCAAATTTATGGGCCAACTGGTTTTTGACCAGCCACGCCCCCTACACCACCTCGATTCGAGTGGGCTACTGCGGCTGTCGCCGAGTTAATCAAATGGCGTTATTATGCAAAAAGCGTCGCATATCCTGAACCAGTTTTCAAGGTTTCTTCGCAAGCGTTTAAAATGCAATTAACCCATATCTAACAAGATAAAAAAAGACACGAATATAAATAAATAATATAAATATGTATTTGTCAATATTTCAGTGACCAGTGAATCGCAGCCGCCGGAGCTGGTGACGTTGACGTCGACGTCGACGCCAGCAGAGACAGAGAGGGAAACGGAGACGGAGCTGCTGCCGCCCAACTCGATCAGTGAATTGCCCGAGAAACTATTAAACAGCGGCGTCTATTTGCCAGGTAGAGAGACATACTATCTATCCAGACTTTCCATTTTCGCCTCGACTGTACATAATTCTAGACTTTCACTAACAACCAACCGACTAACTAACTCACTATCTAACTAGTCTAACCGAAAAATTTCCTTATAAATATAAATTGGAAAATTTGGATCACCTGGCAACGCCCCGTTAGGCAATTTGCCTGCAAGCCAAAATGGGATGCGATTTGCAAGAGAAATGCACTTTTCAATTCCGAAACTCCAGAGCGATTCCATTCAATTAATTCACACACTTTTTTGCACATTATCGGTGTGACGACCACCCAGAGAGTCAGCCAGGCATCAATTGAGATTGAGTTCGATTTCCACATATACGATTTGCATTTCCATTTATTTGCAGGCACACGCACCCTCCAAGGCGACCCACTTGTGAATGTGGACGCAGAGGCTGTGGCAAGCGCGGGCCTCAATTGCTATGAGCTGGCCACACTGTTGCTCTACTACAGCACCATACCGGAGCGCAGGTGAGTTGTATGCAGTTGCAAGGTGGGGGCGGCACTGGGGGTATTGCCTCAATCAGAATCAGGCAGTTTAATGTCAAATGTAAATGAAAATACAAATCCAAAAAAAAAAAAGAAAAGAAGAAAAACGCATGGGAATGAGCACAGCGAGTGGCGAACAGCGAGTCCAGGCATTTCAATTTGCCCGTCGGTGGGGCATAAAAAATACAACAGCAACAGCAACAACTAAAACGCTGGGTTCATAGAGAGACTCACAAGCAGCCCATCCATATTTACGAGCAGATATGCAAATGTTCATTTAATGCCTGACCAAGAGCCCCAAGAACCCCAACTGGCGCTGGGAACAACGATGACGACGACGACGACGACGACGACGTCGGCGCTGCACTTAAGCCTTTAAGATGCTCTAGGGGGAAATTCTGTGCCAACTAGAACGCTCTCTCTCTCTCTCTCTCTCTATCTATCTCTTTGCCCTTGTCTCTGTCTCCGTTGCTGTCTCTTTTTCTGATGCCGTCTGGCTGTCTGGCAATCAGGCAGTCGAACTCATTGCCACTAAAGAATATGCATGCCAGTCAATTTGCCACTTTGGTTAAAAGGAAACATGCAACAAGAACAACAGCAACAACAGCAACAACAACAATAACATCGAACAGCACTTGCATTCAATGCTGAGAACTTAACCATAGAAAATGGAACAAAAGCCTCAGCAAAAAGTCGATAGCACTGCGCAGCAAATCATAAACTAAAAATGTTCTAACAGAGCAAATTAATCAAAGTTACTGGGAATATGGATAATGTGGCTCAGATTTATATAATATAATGAGTTAGATTAAGTTGGAGTAGTACTTAAATCTACAGTACAGTTGAATTTCAGACTATAAAATTATTCTCTATATAATTTAATCACATTTGACATCTATCTACACTTACATAATAAGTTCTACATTTCTGATATTCTCTTGTTTCTGTAATTACTGTATCAGCAACCATTATAATTTGACATGCATTTCAACTGTCAGCTGTTAATTTATGTGTTACAGATATAACCAAATGTCCCATTTGATAAATGCAAAGATTAAACGCTCATTCAGTGTGTAGACAACACTTTGTCAATTTCCTAATAAACTGGCATTTGTTTGTGCTGTGACCTACTTGTCAATTTAGCATATTGACTGTTAATACGCAACTTTGTGGCACAGTGTAGCTTAGAATTCTAGTCGAGCTGTGGTAGGCAGGCAGTTGGCGAAGAGTTACGGGCTCTGCGAAAGCAGAACAGACACGTCGCTTGAGGGACTCGGCTTTGGTTTCGGCTTCCCTTTGTAATGAAACATAAGAGCGAGACAAATAAAGCGGTACTAAGCCAAAGACTGAGAGAAAGAGAGACAGAGATAGAGATAGAGAGCGAGAGAAAGAGCTAGCTGCTGCAGGCAGGCATATGAATGATCTTTCAGACAGATTCGTGACACTTTAAATTTATGATGTGAACTTTTGTGGCCCAGCGTTGAATGCTGCTTCGCTAGCTTGTTGTTCAGCTCCTCCACACGATTCCTGGAAATATACAATATAAAGAATAATCTGTGAAATCTAAATCGACATAAGAGAGTAGAACACATTCACACACACACACACACATTCACACACACACAGACTCGTTGGCCACTTACGAATTGGCATTCCCATTCCCGTAGTCGAGTCTCCCCCATTCCTGATTACGACTCTAATTCTGATTCAAAATCCCGTTTCAGTTGTGAGTTTCCAGCTGCATGTTAATTGCTTCAATGCCAATTGCTAAAATGCGGCCAGATCGTGTAGAAAACTTTGACAAACATTTGCTTAGATTGCTGTTGTTGTTGTTGTTGTTGTTGCAGTCGTAACTGCACAAGCAATTTGAAGACAGACTCTAAAGCACCAAAAACTGGCACAACTCGTCATCAGACGTGCGCGTCTGACGCATTGACGCGATGACGACGCTGATACTAAACACTTGAAGTTTGGTCTTGCACAGCCACGGCCACAGCCACTCAGACTCAGACCCAGTCTCAGACTCAGTCGCAGTATTTCTATTCCCCTTTCAACACCCCCTTGTCAGCCATTGACATTATTTGTCGACATGTGTAAGGTATTTATTAGCTGGCTGTCCAAATCCAAATGCCAGTCGACACTGCACGCAAATATTAAATATTTGTGCTGTGTAAAGTTTTCACCAAAGAAACCCCACTAGACACTAGACTACAGATGCAGCGTCAACTTTGTCAAAACTCGAGATGTTGTTGTTGTTGTTGTCGTTGTTATCTTCACTAACTTGTCGCTTATCCAAAACTTACATCATCTAAGTGCCTATTTGACCCCACCATCACAATGATCCATCTCTTACTCTATCTGAGGATGCATGTTCATACACGAGTGGGTACGTGTGACAGCTCGCAATTAAGTTTGTTTTTATGGAGCTGTTTTGTTGCGCTGCACCACTTCTGGGAATCGTTAAATGCCGCCTGGTTACGAGTGGTACAAAGGTATTAATATGCATGCCCGCGCATAATACAAATATAAAGAAAGCTCGGGTTACACACGAACGACCTGAACTAGGACTGCACTCATATTTCATTACACTCAGCTCACTTGGGGTACTCCAGTTCGCGTATAACATTTGCACAACAATTGGGGTACTCCAGTTCGCCCAAGTTTCATTGTACAGATCAGGCTTAATAGTCGACATTTTGCATTTCACTCAAATAACTGTGATAGCTGCGGGATAGAAATATATTCAGAAATATACAAAATATTCAATAGATTAATCAAATTTATCTTATAGAGGTTTAAGTGAAAGATGTTCGTAGGTAGTTATAACTTTAGGCATTCATTTGTCAATGATAGCATTTGATAAATTACTGCAACACCGTTAACAAGAAATGCTTATTTGGCGCTGTGATAAAAGCTGTTGCTATTTATAATACGGGAAAACAGAAATGCAAGTTAGACTCAGCCAAGCAAGCAATTAAGTTAATAAATCACCAAGAAGAGCATTTCAGGTTCGTTGCTGAAGTTTGGTTCATGTGTAGGCTGCATTAAAATTGAAATGCCAAATGCTTTTGATGGCCGTGCTGTGCGGCATCATTAAACTTGAGACCTGCCAGCGCTGATGATGAAGCTAAAGACTTGCAGCAGCCCGCAGCTTTTCTTTGCCAGCTTATAACTCAGAGTGCGACCTGCCTCACGCCGCATGCCGAATGCAGCATTGCGTGCAAATATCAACTGCGAATGCGAACTCCGAACGGGGGTGGATCACTGTGAGAATAACACATAACTTGGCTAACTTGGCTAACTGCCTGACCAGGCCAGCACAGGCATGCATTTACAGTTAGCCAAAGAGAAAAGCAGTTGGCATTGGAGGGGGGAGTGGCCGGGTTACAACGTGCAGCTGGCTGAGAGTTTGGCCTAAAGTGTTAAGAAGCATTTTATTAATGCGCCAGCTGCCATTAGTGGCAATTTTCAATTTTTATTTACGCTGATTAAAAGTGGCTACCAACTTGTCAAATTTAGTATTTACTAGCCAAGGCTTGATATACTCAAAGGTACTGCAAACAGAAGACGGGAGACTCCACTCTGGCATCTAGTTGTGGGCTGCTGCTTGGCCAAGTGGCAGAGGCCGCTTATTGCCAATTAAGCTGAACTTGTTTTGGGCGTTGCCAAGTTGATTCTGCACAGTAACAGCAGCAACAGCAGCTAAAGCAGCAACAAGCGCAGCAGCAACAGTTGCAACCTGCCACATTCACAATTTACACCACACACATTTGACGTTGTTTATGTGCCAGAGACTGACCGTGCACTTCTTAGTGGGCACCGCAACTGAGACTCATTGCCTTTTTAACTTATGTATTTGCAGCACTGCCGGCCATAAAAGTACACAGCAACAAAAGCAGCAGCAACAACATCAAGATCAGCAACAGCAGCAGCAGCAGAAACCCGCCCAGCAAACATTTACCATTTTAATTGCCATCGCGAAGTCGCAACATTTATGCGTAATCGACTTAATTTGCCAAAGCCTCAAATTATTAAGCAAGCAAATTGGCAATTGTGAAATTTTGGCAGTTTGTCTCGATGCGAATTTGCTGCAATTGTGTAACCAACATCAGCAGCAACAGCAGCAACAACAACAGTGGCAGAACTCCAACAGCAGCAATAGCTGTGATCAAGCGGTAAGTTCAGGCTTTGACCTTTGGGATTGCACCACAAAATGAAATCATTAGGAGGGCTCAGCCAGCCGGAGATATCTGTTTTGGGTTGACGCCCCATTTGGAGGCAGGCGGCGGGGCAGCAACAGACACCCAATTAAAGCGCTTTACATGGAACCACAGATTCTGGCCACTAATGACGGCTTTTTCTGTTTTTTTTATTTTTTTTGTTGACCCACACACACACAGCAGCAGCAGTCGCAGTCGCAGTTGCCAGCATCGTATTTGGTTAAATTCATTAGCGTGGACCAAGTCACGACAAGTGTTGCGCCATCGCATTTGCCGAGCGGTGCGCTCCGGGGCCAGCATCATCACGACGCGCGCAAGTGGCGCGAGTTCTTTGCCCAACTGGAGGCGTTCCAGCGTCAGTGTGCCGCTGCTGGCGGTCGTCTCGTCGGCGCACTGAGCGACATACGCGCCGCTGATCTGCTGGGGTTGCCGACTCGACGACAGCTCTACGGTCAGCATCGTGCCCTCAGCCGTGCCCTCATGGACTCACAGCTGCACAATCTGCGCAAGCATGGCGCCACACAGTTGCTCCGCTTGCAGGCAGCGGCCACTGACATAAATGAGCCACCAACACCAACACCACCCACAGCCACAACAACACCCATTGCCACAGCTATTATTGCTCCCGATGCAGTTGCTCATCATTTGGATGCGACTCATAAGTTGCGAAAGGTGACGCTCCTCTACAACGAAGTGGATCGTGCCGCCCAGCGTCTGGAGCAGCTCACGGAGCAGCGACGCGAGCGACTGCGCCAACTGACGCGTCAACGCGCCCTCGAGGATGAGATCAACGAGGTGAGTCATCCAATCAATGACAAATGCATCTCAAAGGTAGCACCAAAAAAGAGTTGGAACCCCTTTAATATTTTTAGTTATGGTTTGTAAACTGCAATTAAAATCAGAAACATGATTTTTTAATCGAAATCCATGTTGAACATCCTTCTATCTAATAGTGTTCAAAGTGTTTCACTGCCACGACTTTCTCAAATTTAGACCACTGTTATAATTCAAAGCCAAAACTCTCTCTCAAAACATAATGTTTAATTGCAATTAATTTCATTGAAACCTGAAACTTTATTTCGCATCAATTGAAATGCACATAAAGCTTAAAGTTGGGGTGGTTGTGGTATGATAACAAAAGTTTACTGAGCAGGTGGGTAGAGAGTTGAAACAGTGTTGGGGCTGTCGACAGGAAATGCACAATCCACATTCGAAATGCCAAATGTATCTGTCAGATACGACTACAGCCACAGCTGACATTGTTAATTGAATATGCATTGCGTTTAATGCTTGGCTTTATTAATTTATTACGCGCATCCGCTTAATGTGCACAACAAGTTCGCCCAGTGGCCAGCAGCAGCCAGCAGCAGCCAGCAGTAGCCAGGCGTTGGCAGTAGCCATTTGCGAGTCGGTCATGCAAATGGAGCCGTTAGATAAGCCTGCCAAGATTCCGAGAGTTTGGCATTAGCGCATCAGCAGTTGAAATCGTTTTTGTTGTTGTTGTTGTTGTTGCACTTTCAATTCAATTCCATTTCCTGGCATTTTAATTGACTTGTTAATGGATAGCATGCAAAAGTCTCGATCCCGCAACAGCAGCCCAACAGACTGCCACTTCCAAGGGTCGCCCGGCAGATGTATGACTATTCATGACTGTCGTGTACCTTTAACCCAGCTTCGAGACGCAGCTCTCCCAGCTGCCGTGTGCATAATTGAGCACGCACGCACCCACAACTTGGCTGAGACCCTGGCTCCGACTGTGGTGGTGAATCGGTGGCTCTGGGCGGTAGCTGGGATCTCGGCTCATTCGCGTAATCTTCCATGGGTAATCTTGGCTGCAGCGGCGCTTAATCAGCGCCAGTGACAGTTGCAGCAACGCCCAACGCTCCCAAAGAGTCTTCGTAGCATCCGCTAATGCAATTTCGCTGATTAATCACAATAATTTGTTGTGGGATTAGTTAGCGCAGTCATAAAGGAAGCCACATATAGCAACGGCTCCGACTTCAGCTTCAGCTTCAGCTTCAGACTCAGCCTCCTTGGATGCGTTTACATATTCGTCATACTTTCGCGCTACTATTAAGTTTTGCCATTATTATTATGATTGTTGCATGTGTGTACATTCCGGCGTTTGTGTTTGTTGTTGTTAGGGGCCAACAAAGTATGTCAAATTGGAAACACACGACACGCAGATACGGAGATACTCGTACTCGTACTCGTACTCATACTCGTAGTTGTATCTGATAGACAAACGGCTCCTGCATCTTCAATTTCATTTAATAATTTACGGAAATTGGCATTTAAAAATTTGCAGCGCCTTGTTAACGATTTCATTTTATTGGCCGTTTTGCTGTTCGGTTTTTAAGCTGTCTTCATTTTTGCTGCGTTTTTCACACGCTTCTCCACCTTTTGAGAAATGTTCGGCGATTTATCAAAACTTTGGCATTGGTCAAAAATTGAATTTTAATTGCCGACGAAAAGTTAATGAGAAAAGTGAAAGCAAGGTTAAAGAAATTAAATGCGTTTCTTGTGCGATTTTCAATCGATTTTTTATTTTGCAATACTTACTGACTGACTGACAAAGTGACTGACTGACTGGTTGGCAGCTCGAACTGTCCATTGATTGCTTCATTGATGATGATGGCTTCACTAACAGCTCGTAGCCCGCAGCTAGCTCATTTCATTAGTTTTCATTCAAAAGTAGTTCAGCGATAAGACTGACAAGGCTGTCTATCGATCTGACTAACTGACTAACTGACTGACTGTCTGCCTCTCTCTCTCTCTCTCTCTGTCGCTCTGCCATACTGCTTCTGTCATATCGCGATCGCCGCAAATATTATACTAAAAGGCACTATAAGCATTTAACACCAACACGCTTTCAATTAAAAACCGTTGACAGCTACCAATTTTTGTGGAACGCTGTTGTCCGCTGAATGCTCTAACTTTTGTATAGTTAAACACCAGTTAAACACCTGTCGTGGGAAAAAGCAGTGACTCAAGCACATTTCTCAATTTCCGTAGAAAGTTAAATCTGCTAAAAGTCTTATCAGCAATTGAAGATGTTTCGGAAGAACAATATAGATTTTAATTTAATTGTTGAACTTCGGACTGCTCCTTTTATTAATCTAGTGCTAGCACACTTTAGATGATTATTTATATATATTTTCGATTTATGTATAATTGTGTTTCCAGAGCAGCTATTTCATTATACAATTTCTAACATTTTCACAGCTTTGACAAAAGTGAATGGATTATGAGCTGATGATATTTCTCAATGTTTACAGGCTTAAGTTATTTATGGATCAATATAATATATGCAAACGATGCTATTCTGGCTGATGTCAAATACTTTTTAGTGTGATTTATTGCAGTGCAGTGTATTAGATCTTCGTTAGCCTTGTTTTTGCTTAATGAAATCAGTATATTTATGTAGTTAACTGACATGCCGCAACTAAACTAAGCTTTAACGGCAGAAATCAATGCCAAATGCGAATGCGAATGCGAATGCAACTCTGCCACCTAACAAATGTCGCTGTCGTCCATTAGGCGCTCATTCAAACAAGGTGCGAAAAAAGATGCCGCCGTCGCCATTTTGTTGGTCGACGACAACAACGACAACAACGACAACGACGACGACGACGACGACGACGACGACGTCGACAGCAACAACGACAACGACAACTAAGACGACAACGACAACAACGACGACATTATGATGCGATATGCGATATTATATCTAAATTGTTGATCGGCTGCATTACTTGCGCGGGTTGGGTTGGGGGGTTTATAGAGTTTAGCTCCAGTTATGGCCACAAGTGTTGACTGGGTGTGTAGTCTTGGGTGTTGCTGCTGCTGCTGCTGCTGTTAGTGTTGCTTGGTTAGCTGGTGAAAGAGTTGACGCGTCTTGGCCGATAGCTGCATGGGAGATAAAGATAAAGCGCTCGAAGTGAAATTGGATTTGTTTGTGGCGCTTTCTTTGAGCATCGAACGTTTTTCAAATTAATTTGCGCACTGTCGGCGGCTTTTGTGCAATGAAAACTATGTTTAATTGTTTCGCGCCTTGAATTGCATTTAGCAGCCAGCAGCAAACAGCTAGCAGCTAACAGCAAAAGCAACAGCAGCAACAGTTGCTGATGGCTGCTGACCACTAGTGACCATAGCGACATGTTTGTTGCGGAAGCAACGCCTGGCTTATTTATGGCCTTTGACATTCGAACCCGGGGTCCTCGAGGCAGCCAGGAATGCGGTGGCTGCTGCTTGCATAACTGCAGCTGGCTGGCACCTTGAGAACTGGCTGCATAGAATTCGGTTAGCAACCAAAACTGGCCATGAAATATGAAGGCTTATTTAGTGTCGACAATATAAAGGAGGAGAGAAGACCCAAACTGAGACTAAGACTGAGACTGAGACGAAGAAGCAGGTGATGACGACGACGACGACGACGGTAGAGACTGAGATGGAGACCCATTCACAGTGGCATTAATAATAGCCGCATGTATTTAAGCTGCAGAGCAGAAACATCTTCGCCTGAGACACGAGATGTGCTACACTCAGAGAAAAATCACACTGAAATCAACAAAAGTTTTGGTTTTCTTGAGCAAATTCTGGAATTGCCAAATAGATTTCTTCTCTTTATAAATAATTTTCATATATGTTTCGTTAGTTTATACAATTTAGGCATTTTTCATGTTTTCTTTTTGAGTGTACATTATTGCTTGAGATACTTTGCTGCAAGTGCAACCGGTTGCGTGCATGCAAATTCGCCACGCGAACAAACAATGCCCCAAAGATACATACATGTAGTTGACTGCCATCACAGCTGCAACTTCTTCATCTTCATCTCCATGGGCAACTGCAAATCCTGCTGATGCTCCAAGTGTTTCAACTGTTGCTGCAGCTTGCTGCGCGTCTGTGTGTCATCAATGTGGACGTTAATCATACGCTTAGCTTGGCAGACATCGCCCGAGGTAACAAAGTTGCCGCCTAGAATGTCTGCATCTGCGTATTTATTGAATTAACCAAACACACACACACAAACACACACATACAAACAATAGGTGGCTATAAGCCTGGCCAACTGGCTGCTCTCTGATAGAGTGACAGCGAACAAAACGTAATTGTTGTCGCCGACATCGCTCGGGGCATGTCAAAATGTAACTGTCGTATTGAGTTTGACATGTTTTTTAACACTAATTTTACACGCATTTTTAGAAATCGTCAACTTCATCAACAGCTGTCATCATTTTCATTTCATTTTTTTTTCTTTCTTTTTCGAGCGTCATCTCGTCCGTCCGTCCGACCGTCTGTCTGTCTGTTTGTGATTCCAGCAGATAAGCTGCAGTCACTGTCACTGCCACAGCCCAGCTGAACAACTTATTGCACTTGCCGCACCACCAGCAGCACCAGCAGCAAAGCTGCTTTTCGACCAAGCCACAAGTCGGTTGCATGCAATATTGTCACCACATTAACGTCTTGGCCTTTTGTGGCCACAATTTATGACTTTGTGCGTGAGTCCCCACACCGCTCCTCTCACCAATTCTCATCTCATCTCTGCTGTCCTCCACCCGACGCCACACCACTCCTGCTCTGCCTTCCTATGCTTTGGAAAGTGAAAAATAAGTAAAATTGTAATCGCCTTTTCGCGTCAAATAGTTAAACGAAATTGCTTTATTATACACACGAGCACTGCAGTAGTAGTTCACCAAAAATGCAGACAGGCGTGCTTCGCCCAACAAATCCATTATTAAATATTTGGAGGCAGGCCAGGCACTAAACTCCAAAATTTAAACTTCATGAGTGAACTACTTACTTAACTTATGGAGAAAACGTTTTTATTTTTGTTTTTTTTTTGTTTCTTTTAACGATGCTCTTAAAGTCACAGAGTCCACTCAAATTTCTAGTTAACCCATTTCTGATTGGCAATTTTAGTTGAGACATAAAGTTCAAACAAACGAAAACGACCGACACTAAATAATTTATTTGGAATATCAAAGTTAATAGTCGATAAAACGAAAATCCAACTCGTAATTTGTTTGGCAACTTTGACTTCATTAGAGAAATGCCTTTCGACAAAAAAACAAAAAAAAAACTAAACCAGCTCAAAATTGCTTTTTTTTGTTAAATATATGCCGAATTAAGATCGGTGACAATTTCAACTATTTTACGCTTATTGCGTGTGGTTTTCTATGCCATTCCCATTATAATTTAAGGCTCTGCTGAATTTCAAGTATTTCCATTTACAATCAACATTCGAGTTTGATGTCTCATTTTGGCGCACACATGCCACTCAGACTGCCTCCCTGCCGCCCAAAAAACCCCCTCCACCCTGGCACGCCCCTCACTGCTGTGTGTGTCGCACACTTCACTTAGCCATGGTGAGCGCAGTTATCGGCGCTATAGTTTCTGAGTAACTGCCATAAATAAGCAGGCAAATTACACGACATGGCCATTAAAATAGTAAAAACTTAAGAGCCACAAGATAAAATGAACACGATATGCTCAAATGAAGAACTAAAGAACACAGCATGAAGACCAAACAAATTAGCCATGCTGAAATGAGACAGCCCGAATGGCAAATGGGGGAATGCATATCATTTAAGACGTACTTCAAATAAATTACACAAGACCAGAAATAGAAACAGAGCCCTAAGCTGAGGCCAATGCCGATGACGATGCCGATGGCGAATCCAAAGCTAAAATCCAAATAGCTGTCGGAATTTTCTATGATAGCAAAGAACAACAAGCACAACCACAATGGCGACAACTTTGTAAAGTGTCAAAATAAATTCGATATTGTGGCTTAAAAAATGTTTATGGCTGTGAGATAAATACGCGACATTTGCGTAAATTACAAGACAGCAGCAGCAGCAGCAGCCGCAGCAGCAGCAGCAGCAACAGTTGCCACAGACGACTGGAAGCCACGCATGCTCGGTGCAACATAGATGTTGTTGGTGGTTGTTTGTGCTGCTGTTGTTGTTGTAGGTGTTGCATGTGTTTTATGGCGCATGCGATCAACTTGTTAAACTGTCACGTTAAATTTGCGTTTTATGTCAGAGACACCAACACCAACACCAGCACCAACAGCAACAGCAAACAGCAACGCCTACAAAACAGCTTCTCTATGATGTGCCGATCATCATCAGCATAGTTACTTTATATGTATGTTCGGATGGATTGATAGGGAGTGCAGTCAACTCCTCGTTGCTTATCAGAAGACAAAGAGGAAAAACAAAAGACAACATCCGCCGCTGACAG
The DNA here is from genome assembly GCA_035044105.1 of Drosophila nr. perissopoda 5 BK-2023a. Classification (NCBI taxonomy): domain Eukaryota; kingdom Metazoa; phylum Arthropoda; class Insecta; order Diptera; family Drosophilidae; genus Drosophila; species Drosophila nr. perissopoda 5 BK-2023a. The sequence continues at coordinate 216,896 of JAWNMK010000124.1, forward strand.
TTGCTGCTGCCACTGGCTGGCAAATAATAGGAATATAGTCAAAGCATAGCTTATCATAAAGTTGTTCGCCAGATAGTTAGAGACAGCTGCAGCTGAAGATTCGGAGCAGCAGTAAATGCATGTGTGTGTGTGTGTTCATTGCTAACATATTTGCTTAGCTAGGCAAATTGAAACAACAACAACAACATCATCAGCCTGGGCCGGCTTGGCGCTTCCAGTTTCCAATGCACAATATATATTTGCACAGACTAATTGTTTTTATTTTGATTGAGTTTCATTGAGTGACGACGACGACGACGACGGGGTTTACAAATCATCATCATCATCATCATCAGTGTGTGAGCAAGTGAGTGAGGGCTACGATTGACGGCAATTCGCAACGATTGGCGGTGATTCGCAGCGATTGTTGTTTCCAGTTTTTAAGTTTTTCAGTTTTCAGTACCAGTCACAATTCTGATCTGCCTGTGGCATGTTTGTTGTTGCTGCTGTCGCGCTTAGCGGGCAACGTTAATTGTTATCACATTTGGAACACAACACGAGCGATGAGTGGCTCCTCCACCTCTACCTCTGCCTCCGCCTCCACTTGCTCGGCCTCCTCCTCCTGCACCTCCTACTCCTCTTGGTCGGAGCGCGAAACAGCTGCCAGCCATTTGGCAGCCCAAATAGCCAACTATGTGAGTCAAAAGCAGCAGCAGCAGTAGCAGTAGCAACAGCAGTCTCATCATTAGAGCCACATTTAACGTGCATCCAACTGAAACTTGTTCAAAGTTTTGTTTTTTTTAGTGTTTTTTTGTGTGTGTTTTTGGTTTCACTCGAGTCACTCATAAGTCATTTTTTGCTGCTGGTTGGCTTCTTATCGCTGCGGCATTAAAAATTGCATTGAGCCAACAACGATTTACTAAATCAATTAATTTATTTATTATTGACTTTTGCCTCTGTGTGTGGCAATCGCTGTGGGGCAATCTCTCTCTCTCTATTTCGCTCTCTCTCTCTCTCTGTCTCAGTCTCAGGCCTTCCGCGCCCCTCAATCATGTAAACAATGCAAACAACTGAGCCGGCTCCAATAAAAACAGGGTGTGTCATCTGTGATGTGTTTGAACAAAAGTGTGTGCAGAAAGTGCAGATGACTTGTTTGATTTTTCAATTCCATTGTTTGTTGGCTTAATGAAAGAAATCAAGTGCAACTGATATATAAATTGGTATTAAACATTTCGAGATGCTTTCGCTGCGTATCTTCATAGCGGTCAAATATAACGAGTGACTTATAAATATTTTATATATTTAATGAATATGTGTGAGTGCTTAGAAATGATAAGAAAAGGCTGCCAGCATCAGCCATCACAAGAACCACTTAAATTTCATTGCAACTTTTATATCTGACAGTCAGCAATTAAAACTCTTTCATTCTATTTTTTTGCTCTTAAGTCTTTAGGCAATATATCTTCAATTCGTGAAATCTTTATTTCAAACTACTGATAGCTGCTTAATGCCATCAACAATATTTCCATTTGGAACAGTCACTTAAAATCCGAATGTGTGCCTCATAAAAAAGCTCTTGCCTCAGAGACTGCAACGCCCTGTATATTAGCTGCACATGCTTATACGTAGTATGTTTATATATATACGACCATGCCTGCCTGCCATATCTGATGAGCACGAAGAGTATCGAGTCCGAGTCCGAGTCCGAGTTGCAGTCTCTGTCAGGCCGGCGGCTGATTGTGTGGCAACTGTGAAACTGGAACAGTTGACGCTGGCTCAGTACTAAGCAACAGTATTAAATAGCAACCCCGCACCTCTCTCTCGCTCTCTCTCTCTCTGTCTGGCTCATAGGCAGCTTAGATTTTCATTCATTGGGGAGGACGTGGACATGCCCCCAAATGTAGCCGAGAGGCATTATCTCAAAGCCAAAGATCGCCAGAGGCAACCCAAAAACGGAAAGTGAATGCGGAGCGCGGCACACGCGCCGCCAGCTGGGAGCTTAATGCTGAACTGAGAGCTCTAAGCTCCAAGCTGGAAGCTGGTTAGTTAGTGCAGCTCAGCGTCTTTGGTGCTCCCTGCCCATAATTCGTCGCATCATCGATTGTATCAATTCAATTGGACGCAGCAGGTGATTAAAAATTGGTTAGAGCTACAAAATTATCAATGTGAGATCGTTGATTGGCCCGTGGATGTTGTTTGCTGTCGTTGTTATTGTTGTTATTGTTGTCGTTGTTGCTTTCAATACACTTGGGAGCTTTGAGCGGTTTAGAAATAACCCATTGAGGAATCATTTGATTTGATTTGTGTGCGATTGGCTTTTAATTTGTAAAGTGGACCCTAATTAGATCGTCTATCGATCGATTTGTTTGAGTTTCACTTTTCATCGTTGGCGATCGAACATACAAATGGGAAACCTTGAATAAAGTGTGGGCGCAGTTACAACTATTATAGTTTGAAGGTTCATCACTGAACTCAGTCTCGGATCTCAATCTGTGCTCTCGTTTCTTCATTTTTAGGTCACCTCTTGGCTGGGCAATGATGGAGCAGATAATTTGCAGAAATTCGCTCAGCTGCAGTTAGACAGCGAGGCACAGCTGAAGGCGCAGGAGCTGGAATTTGAGAAATACTATTTTATTGCCAGGGTAAGCAACATAAATATCTATATATACTGATGTATTATATTTATATTAATATTAACAGAAACATTTGGCCAAGGGTCGCGACTTGCACTTGGCAGCCAATAAGATATCCGTGCTGAGCGAGAGCGCTCGTAATTTGAAAACCGCACTGGATCATTTCTCTGATAAACTTGAAAAGACACGGGAGCGTATTGAGGGCGGGGCTCGATTGTTGCATTTGCTGACACAGCATCAGCGCGAAACTGCCGCACTGGAGGAACTGCAGCGTCTGGCCGCAGAGCTGGGCGCCACGGCCTTAATAGATAAACATTTGCCGGCCATGAGAAAGATTAGCCCACAGCCGGCAGCAGCCAGTACGCCGGCACAGGCAGCAGCGAAACGTGGTAGTTATCGTTGCAGCTCCGGCAACGGCAGCTCATTTGATGGGGCTCCCGGTGGCAGCCATTGCAGCTGCTGGCGCGAGAGTCGCAATCTGGAGGACATGGATGAACCGGACGAGGAGCATGACAACGACAACGACTGCGATGGCGACGGCGATGCCGATGCCGATGGTGAGGGCGAGGAACAGCAATCGAAAATTGCCGACTCTGGTGTCGGAGTCTGCGACAATTGCGAACGCAATCCCAAACTGGTCCGCATCTGCTCATGCCAGAGCCTCAACGAGAAGAGGTGAGTACTGAATAGAGAACCAGACTGCATTAGAAGAACGGCCAGAAGCTGAAACTGATCTGAACTCTTTGCAGTCACGACGAGCTACTCGAGGACGAGTGCTTTGAGCGACCCACGAAACGCTACATGGACATGCACTCGCCCATGGAGGCCAATGCTCATCTGCAGTGCCATGACTCCAATATGGAGCTGACCAAGCTGGAGGAGCTCAGCTGTTTGGAACCAAAAATACAAAAGTAAGTCAAAACTAGAGTTACCAAACATGGAAGATAGATTGTTGATGAACTCCTTCATAGATTAACAAGTAGATTTTGAGTCTGATAATTTTTGACAAAGCTATGGAAGGTTTCGACATGTCTTTTCAGAGACTTTTTTATGATACAATTCAGTAGATTTTTCTATATAATTTCCATAATTATCCGCAGAACGCTTCTATTAATCATGCGCGAAATGATTGGTACCGAACGCGACTATGTGCGATCCTTGTACTACGTAATCGAGAACTACATTGATGAGCTACTGCGCGAGGATATTCCGCAGCCGTTGCGCGGCCAGAGGAACGTGATCTTTGGCAATATTGAGAAGATCTTTGAGTTCCACAATTCGCACTTCCTGGGCGAACTGGAGCGCTACGAGCGCAATCCCTTGAAGGTGGGCGCTGCTTTCCTCGAAATGGAGTCCAAGTTCTATTTGTATGCGCTGTACAACAAGAACAAGCCGAAGAGCGACACTCTGCTGAGTGAGTATGGCAGCTCGTTCTTCAAGCCGAAGCAGCTCCAGCTGCAGGATAAGATGGACCTCGCTTCGTACTTGCTGAAGCCGGTGCAGCGTATGGGTAAATATGCCCTGCTCCTGCAGCAGCTGGTCAAGGCGGTGAAGAGTGTGGAGGGCGCTGCTCTCCAGGAGATAGCCGCCGATGTGGAGGAACTGCAACGGGCCGAGGAGATGGTCAAGTTTCAGTTGCGCCATGGCAACGATCTGCTGGCCATGGACTCGCTGCGCGACTGCGATGTAAATGTAAAGGAGCAGGGAAGACTGCTGCGTCAGAACGAGTTCCTCGTCTGGCAGGGACGCGGCGGCAAGAAAACACTGCGTCAGGTGTTCCTTTTCGAGGAGCTAGTGCTGTTCAGCAAGGCGCGTCGCTTTCCCGATCACAAGGTGAGCCTCACGACAGATTTTCTCCAAAAGTCAGCAGCTTATCTCTCTTTTACTCACAGAATCTGGACATTTACATATACAAGAACAGTATCAAGACCTCGGACATTGGACTGACGGCTCACACGGGCGACTCGACTACCAAGTTTGAGATTTGGTTTAGAAAACGCAAACCGGACGACACTTGGATGCTGCAGTGCATGTCGGAGGACATTAAGAATGCCTGGACAGAGGAGATATCCAAACTGCTCTGGAAACAGGCGAAGCGAAATCGAGGTAAGTTGTCGCCAATTCATTAATAATAGATATAAATAAAAGATAAAGAAATACCTCTGTGAATGCCTTCAAAAGTGTGTCGATTATCTTAATGATGGAGCATATTTGATTCATCATTTTTCTGTTATTCTCTTAGAAATTCGCCTGGCGGAGATGTCTTCGATGGGCATTGGCAGCAAGCCCTGCTTGGACATCCGTCCCAGCAACAATCAGATCAGCGACCGTTCCATACCCCTAGCCCAGCTAAACAAAAGTGAGTATCCAGAGAATGACTAGATGCAGTTCTTGATCCCTTGATTGCTCCACAGCACCCAAGCTGCGTCATGCGGAGCCTGGCAAGGGCAGCATGCGTCGTCCTAATTCGCTCATCTCGGAGAGTTCGCTTTCCAGCGGCACCAGCACCACCAGCAGCTCCTCCATCAGCGGCGGCTGCGAAACTGGACGCCACAGCTTGAATCTAAGCTTTAGCAAGACGGCTGGTAGCAGCCACAGCAACAATAACAACAACAATACTGCCACCTTGGAGCTAATCAACGAGACTCAGGCACTGAAGCTGAGCAACAGCAGCGAGCCAGATACGTCCAGGAACCAAAGCACGCCCACGTTCACCAGCAGCTTCTCGAGCCGGAGCAATAAGCGCCAACACAAGCGTTCCACGACACTTGTCAGCCAGCTATCCATGGGTATAGAGCTTGAATTGTGCTACTTCTTCTAGGCATCCACAATTAAGTTGCTTTTAGTTGTCTGTTTGTTTGTTTTAATGTTTCATGTTTGCCTTGTATATAAACATACACCATATTCCTACACACTCCTACAGTATTAGTTCAATACACACAATTGTAAATACTCCCCTAGTAATTTGTGTACCCCTCCGTGCTGCATGTTCTTTGGCTCGATGTTGAATGATATTCCTACAACAACAACTTTTACACTCTCCTTATATACTCCTATGCACCATATAGAGAGCGGCATTCTATCTGACATGTCCATAACTCCGGATCAGGAACATCACGCCGTCCACGCCGCAGCGGAACAATTGTCGGGCAATCGGGCCAGTTGGTCTACATCCGGTACAGCTGCATCCATGGCCAGTTCGAGCACCTCGACGGTGATCCTGCGTCGCTACAAGTCGTACGCCCATGCTGCCGAGTCGGCAGCTCCCGAGAGCAGCAACAAGTGAAATTCTCCAAATTCCACGATGCCCCGAATAATTATTTTGAAAAAATAAAAGTATACATAGCTTTAGCAAAACAAAAAAAAAAGAAAAGAAAGGAAAAAACGGTTTCATCAGATTCAGATTTTCATATTATACATACATACTTATTATTATAAATATTATTTTTGTTATTTATTATTTATTTGATTTTAGTTCGTGTTAATTTGTCATAAATCTCCATCCTATTGTATTATTTGCCCTGGATGCATTTTTTCATTTATTCATTTCCTCTGTTTTTAGAAAATTTGAAATTATTGAATTCAATGTGTCAATGTCGAAATATATTTCATAGCTATTAATCAGCCCCCCCTAATCTACTCGAACAACCCACACTCAAATAAAAAACACACACTCAAAAATCGAGGGGCACAACATACACACACACACACACGTACACATATAGTGCCAGCCGAAATGAACGTTGCATTGCGTCCAAAATATCAAAATCGAATTCAAAAATTCATAACGTACAGTTAGTTAATATATGTAAATTAAGTGCCTATTTTTAAAGTATCGTAAAGAAAATATACATAAATAATTGCATATCTTTAATATATGAATAATGTATGTATACATTTAAGCAAAGAATTGAATAAATGTTGCTTCGAAATATACAAAAAGCCCTTCTATTCAAACAAACAGCGGGAATTAATCTAAGAATCAGAAAATACCTTTTTTAATTATGCTGAACATTTCGACAAGCAGCTTCGTGAATCAATCTTCTATTTTCAACAACTGCTTTATAATTCCCAACCGGTTATTTGCCACCAACGTTGTATAAATAGGAGATGGACGGTCACACAGTTTGAAATGAAGAAAATTTTACAACCCGAACCATCATGTGGGCCTTTGCCATTTTTGGTAGAGGGACGTAATTCTGATTTATATTAAATAATTTTATTGTAGCTAATATTTTTTTTTTATTATAATTTACATATCAAATCTATTTGCTTAGTACAAGTTAGCATAAAGATGAAGTGCTTTTAGCCGCCGTGCAGAGTGGATATAAAGAGTACATTATCATTCGGCTGCAGCTCATATTCCAGCTCTCCCTGCAATTGAGAATTTCCTCAACTAAATGGAGTACAAAGAATTGAAGCTTACTCACCAGTAGCTCCCAATCCGTATCGTTGATCAGCACCAGAATGCCGGGCCGTCTGAAACACACAAGAAATGAATTGACAACTACAAACTACACGTGCTGTGTTGCCAATTGTCGCTTACACAGTGTCTCCTTGTATGAAGAGCTCGGCGCGCTCTGTTAATATGTTCGCATGCATCCATTTAAGCAAATTCGCAATTGTCCCTGCAATTAACTGTTATTGCTGACAGAAAATGAAACAATATGCTGATCGAAGCTCACATTTTTGTGCACCGTCCAGCGAAAGTTGTCGCTTTTTGATATTTCCAAATAGCAACTCTGCGCCAGCCCTGGAAATAAGCTGGTTAAGATGCAGCTGAATATGCATATCAGCATTTTATACCCGAATTCCAGTACAATTCTTAAGTCCGGCGTGCCTTTACTGCCCATCTTTCGTTTATTATTGTTTTGGTTGTTTGACATTCACCACAAGCGACGACAATAAATTGTTTTAACAGATTGCACTTTTGCGTTACGTTACTCAGTTTGCGTTTACATTACTCACTATTGCGCTTACGTGACACTTTGGCGCTTTTGAGTTTTAATCATTAAAAAATATGTCTAAGAAGCTTCTGTACGATGTGTACATTTTGAGCGATCAATTACACTTTGATCCATAAAGTTTGTGGAGTGTTGAATGCATGACGCACCATTATACATTTTGAAGCAACCCAATGATTATTTTTGAAGGTAGAATTTTAAGAGAGCTCCGCAAAGTAGGCAACATCTATTGTTTAAGGCCAATTTAGCCAATGCAGCAACCCTATTTGAGTTACTGGTGTGTGCCCATGGTGCACAGCAGCCTGCAACGAAAACGAAGTTCAATAAAAAACACTCTTGGTTCGCGAAGTGTTTATTTATGTGTAACTTGATTTGTGTGTGTTCCCATATGGAGAACCCCGCTCTAAATAAAGTAAAACCAACGACAAATATTATTAATAATTTATTTAGCTTTAATTTCATTAAATAGTTAAGGACATTGACATTTTGTTGGCATTTGTAAAATAATATTGTGTGTGGGTATTTAGTTTGCGCAAAGTGCTTCAGTATATAATACAAAACCATAAAATAAAACTAAACAATTAAATTGCTAGGACGTGTGTGTTTGTGTGTGTGTTTATATATGGTTGGCCTTGTTTAATAACATATAATAAGTATATAAAAGAAACATAAAATGAGTTTTAATACAAGTGATTTAACTGAAACCCGCGGTTAGCAAACTTTTCAATCGGTGTGTTTTAAGTTGGTTAGGAGAACTTAAAATAAATAAATAAACATACATACATTATTCAATGTGGCAACAATAGTTACAGTATTTTCATTTGCTACTGTTCATATATGCGTGTGTGTGTGTGTTTCACTTTTCACTTTTGTTTTCGCGCTCAAATGCAATTACAAATAATAAATAAGTGTATATTTCATACAATTTGACGGTAAAGCACAAACAAATATCAGATTTGAAGCGAGTTTTCATTTTATAATTTTCGCTCGCTATGTTTAAATAGCTCTATAGTAGTGTTTATAGATCTATAAATTAATAAGTATACAAGCACTTTTACAAAAAATTTGTGGCTTTTTTGATTTTAGGATTTGATTTGATTTTTGTTTAGCTAATTCTCATATCTAATATATGTGTAAGTGTAAGGCATTATTTTGTTTGTATCTATGTATGCATATCGTTTAATACATATGTATATATATTTTCCGCTTATTGCAGTTTTGTTCCATTTTTCGTTGAATTTTCTTTTTTTATGTTTATGGCTAATTATCGCTTGCTCCTCTCCATTACGATCAGCATCTCTCCATTTCTCGCCTGCCGTTGTTGACTTGATGCTGCCTGCCTTGCCTCGGTCGCTGCGATCCTGTCACAGTTTACATCAGCTTCTGCTTGGCACAGTCCGGGCAGAGAATGTCGGGTCCGTCGGTGATGAAACCGCGTCCCACCAAACTGGCCTTGCAGCTGGCGCACACAAAGCAATCATGATGCCAGTGACGATCCTCGAACGAAATGAACCGTGTACCGCCAATGCCTGTGGAGTACAACAGTTAGTCCAGTTTATTCCTTAAATTACAGTTCGATTTAGATATAGTTACCAGTGATGGGCTTGACGCACGATGTGCAGCGTTTGGCAAACAGTTCGCCAAAGCATTCGGCACAATAGGGCTTCTCGTCGCGACTGGTGAATCGCTGCCCGGCCAGAGTAATGTTGCAGTGGGTGCAAGTGAAGCACTCACGATGCCACGGCTCGTTCTTGTAGGTAACGCCACCAGAGGTGATTACCTGTAATTGACAATAGAATTCGTGAGCAATAGATTTTTTGTGTATGTTGAATTTGCATACTTTGTTGCACTTAATGCAACGCGTTGCGAACTTCTCCTCGTAGCAGCCGGCGCAGTAGATCTCCTGCTCCCGTGGTATAAACGATTTGGTGCCAATGGCCATCTTGCAGACGCAGCAGCAGAAGCAGTTCTCGTGCCACTGCCGGGTTTTGTATTCCATTTTCTTGGTACCTACAAAGACATTCAGAAACAAATCAATTTCCGTTTTCGATTGCAACCTTGAACTTTGCCCAGTAAGACAATCTATTTGCAAATAACCCCAAATTCCAGACATATTCAGGCCAAAACCATCACAGAAACTCAATCAGAATTTGAAATAATAGCGTACAAAGCGAAAATGTATTGAGATTATTATTATGTGCAGCTGACATGCAACTGACAAAGTGGAACTCAGTTCCCATTCCACACCCCCCAACGCCCAACCCAAAGGCTTCGCATTTTCATAACAATTAATGCAAAAATTATTCAAATTTGTCAGTCTGCGAAACGACAATTGCGAATCCCTTAGCAAGATATTAGAAGTTCCATTTGCGGCTTTTAGCCAAATAATAGTGTTTGTGCAAAAAACGGTTTCTTTTATTTATTGCGTGCTCAAAATCTGTTGCTAAAAATAAGTAAAAAGGGAGGCAGAAGTTTGGCAAAAGTCTTTTCAACGCTGGGTTCACTGACTGAGCCAAAGTTGGGTAATTTACTGGAATAATGTCAGGGCGGATTATTCTATTGTTATGCTTTAATTTTGTGCCGTCAACAGCAGTTAAGAAACAAGTTTATATCACATCAAATTAAAGCCAAAAAAGTTGTAAATAATATATGACAAAGTTATGAACTAGTATACAATAAAAGTTTAATGTGTTAGCCATTTTGTGTAAATGAATATAAACAAAGCCTTTAAATCTATATTTGATTCGAATTTTTATAAGAAATGAGGAAATATTTTGAAGTGTAGCTCTTTTGGTTCCAATTACTCATCTCGGAATCATCAGCAGCGCTAACGAAAGCTGCGATGACGTTATAGAGAGCTCTGACCACAGCCACACCAATCTAATCCATGTGGGTGTCCATTTTTACCAATTTTGGTAACAGGTCGACCATAATATTGATAAATTATGATGTATCGCTGGCAATAATTAGCATACTTTATGAACCGCTCAGTGATTACCTGCTTTGGTGGCACGGGGATCACCCAAACGACAATAGTCGCCCAGGGAGCAGTGAAAGCTGCGATTCTCCTCAACGGCGCTGGCATTTGGCAGGAACATGCTCAGCACGGCAATGTCCTCGTTATTGTCCTTGGCCTTCTTAATGCGATCGGCGCCAATCGTTTTGGTCTGCAGATGCAAACGCGACTTCATTCGCGAACTCAATACATCCACGTCGGTCATGTTGATTGATGTACAGCTGAGCTAACTATTAAGCGGTGATTTTCGATATTTAAACAGCAGCAGGCAGCAGGCAGCAACAACATTAAAGTGGCAGCCACTGATTGGCGGTAACCTGGCCTAATAAGTCACGACTTGACTAACACTACTATTTACTTGCAGAGAGAAGTTTAAGCTCAAGATGCCATCATCAATTGAACACAAGGCAACTGGGTCGGCCCCCAGCTCCAGCTCCATGATCAATGTTGAACTCATTTCGGATTTTGGCTTAGGCGAAACCAGTCGAGATACAATCTGGTGCCCAGCACGCAAACGAATTCTATAATCTCAGTAGTAAGCACTGATCTCAATGAGTCTGTAAGTAATCTAACGAATTTGGCGACGTCGGGTCTCTCCTCAAAGCATTTGATGACATCACTATGCCCCGCCGTCCGAAAATAATTACTAGCTAAATAACAAGTTTCATTATAAGAGTTGGCGAATGTTTATAAATAACACACACAGAGCAACAAGCCACAAAACAATAATGCCTTCATAAATCATTAAATAATTAACTTTTTGTGAAACAAAAATAAAAACAAAAGTAGAAACCAAATAAATTGGCCAACAAATTTCATTGCGCCCGCGCTTCTTAATTGTGGCAGGAAATTGAAATATTGGCCACAGGAAATTCAGCTAGAATTATGTATAGATGGGCAGGCAATTAGGTCCAAGAATGTTGGCCCAAACAATTGGAACTGAGAGTTTCGGATTACAAGATACCAATAACCGTAGCGCATTCATATGGCTTTCTCAGCATTTGCGGTCGGTTTGGCATAATTATAACAAATTGAACTGGTGTTGGTGTTGTTGTTATTGTTGTTGTCGCCGCATGACAACAGCCAAAGAGATCGCCTACGAATTGCCTTTGACGCCCACAACAAATTACTGAGACGCCGCACAGCTGAGGTCAAGTGGATAGATCGGAGGAGGCGACATTGAAAATCGCACAATTCGAACGCCAAAGTCAGGCGGCTGGGGAGTCATATGCACGCACTGACAGCCAGATGTGATCTAAGTGAATGATTGATAGATTGCCGACTTGAGACAATGCTTATTACGTGGCATTAGCTGAAGCAACAACTGCAAACACCAGCACTCTCTGAAATGGAAAGTGCTCGGCAACAGAGCGCGTTCTGCATTTTTAATGATCACTCCAATTTATTCGCAGTGATCAGCAAAAATAACAACAAAATTGTGCTCAGCTTCGAATTTCAATTGAATTGCTGCAATTCGTTGACATTTTTCTAAAGGGTGTTTTTTTTTAATATTTTTTTTAATGAATGTGGCGTGTTTAACTGCGGCAACTCTGAATAAATTGAAATGCCAAAGTAAAATGTGTATAAAAAATGGAACCCATGTCAAAAAAAAAACCCTAGCAAAATATTAGGAAACATTTCCCAGCAGCTTAAGCCAACTTTTTGTCAATATCACGATCTGACTTCGTCTAAGCCAAGATATCAGAGATGTCGCTTTGTTTGTTTGTCAATTTGACCCGCCTGTGCAAATGTCAACGGCTGCAGGGCAGACAACAACAACAACAAATAAATCAAGAGCCGTGTAGATTTATTAGTTTTGTCAGATTTGAGGGGAAATCAATAAAAGAGAAATTGAAGTTGATTGTTGTCGCTGTTGTTAGTGCTGTTTTATGGCTTGTCCCTGATAAATAAGCCAAGCGGCAAGACAAAAACAAAACCACACAAGACAAATGGCATTCGATTCATTTGCTTAAGCGGGCTCCAAGTGCGGCAAACAGATGCGGACTGCAGCTGAGCTGAGAAGCGACATTATCAAGAGCAATCGAGCCCTACTTTTTTCCATGCTGTTTAATGTTTTCAATTAATCGCGTCGAGTTTTTCGTCATAATTTCAATGTGATTTCGTTTTGTTATTGATTTCGATTTCATTTCAATTGGCATTCAATTGCAGTGCCATCAATAATAAAAAATTAAAAAAGCAATACACAGAAAAAAAGAAATGCAAACTCAAGTGGGCTAGTAGCTGGCTAACCGATTCCCTCGCAATTCCAACGCGATTCCCCTGGCCGATGACACGTTGCGTGCATATGCATGTTGGCTGCTTTTCATGTTTTCCATTTAGCTCTTTAAATGTGGCACACGTCGATGCTATCGCCACACATTTTAAATGCAGCCAAAAATAATAAAAAGCAGCTCAAATTGTTTCCGGTTTTGGGTATGCAATTTCTATCGAGCAATTCGAGCAGCTGCCTGTCTCTGCCTGGCTCTTTAGCCATTTTATTGTTTTTGTTGTTGTTGTTGTTGTTGTTGTTGTTGCTGTTGTTGTTATTGCTGGTTCAGTTGATATGTGATATCGGTAAATGCAGAGGCGTTTAGCGAGAGCGCTGGACACCCATTAACCGTTGCATTTCTGGCTGGTAGATTGTGCAACACGCCAGTGTCAACTCTCAGCGTGTGGGCTAAATTAAAATGTCACAAATAAAATGCGCATACGACTCAGTGTGATTTCAAATGTTGCGCATACGCAACGCCTAACGCCTAACAACTGTTTTGTCTCATACACATTTTACGAGTGTGGCTGCCACGTTTGGTGCTGCTGCTGCGGCTGCTGCGGGTGCAGTTAATTGCCACTTTACACCGCTTGTTTACAACAACATATATAGAAATCTATATCTTTAAAGCAATGTCTTTGTTTATAGCATATGCGAAACGCTGGTGCACTAAACAAAAATTTTAAGTGCGGAAATACTTTTTAACTGTGAAGATAAATTGAATACACAGCTGCCTCTGTTTACAGCAATTGATATCAAACATGCAACACGTTGCTTTCGGCACGTTATTCAAATATTCGAATCGATTATGATTTACATCCGCGGCACTTGCCAAGCGCTCTGAAAGCCGTTTTGAGACTGAGAACAGCCGACAATAACAAAAACCCGCAACGTAAACAAAATACAGCTAAGCGCTGAGGTGAGGTGAATTTAACGTTCAATCGAACGAGTTGAGTTTGCGTTGAATTTGAGTTGAATTCGAGTTGAATTGAGTTGCGTTCAGTCTGAGTGAGATTGCCTGGTCCGAGATACGAAGATCGTCTTGTTGAACATGGCATAAGAGACATAACAAGGCAGGCAAGGTGCCATTTAGGCTCTTCATGCAATTATGAACTGGTTGCCCAAACGGACTGACTGACTGACTGACTGACTGTCCAAGAGGCTAACCGACTAGCCGACTGACTGACTGGCTGCTTATGTTTTATGCAGATGCTTTTGAGTTGTTAAACGTTGCAAGTCAAGTTTGCCGTCGATGCTGTTCCGCTTTTGACATTGCCACGCAGCCAGGGCGTTAAGGTGAGCAGCAGCCAGTTGAGTTGGGGCTGTGGGATGCTGCATAATTGTCAAGCATCTCGCTTTGCATATTGGGGAAACGGCATATGGAAATGCGATATGGAAATGTCAACAAAACACTTTCAACAGATAATACGCCCAGTGGCCAAGTTACTTGACGTGACGTGATGTGAAAATTGTAACAACGTTTACTTAATAAATTGTCAGTCGCTTATGGTTAGACATATAGCCCTAAAGGCCTTTCTCTATATGGCAGTACGAATCGTGTTGCGTTATTTGATTAATTGCCGCCGTGGACGGAAATGTTTCAAGACACTCGCTGGCAGCTTAGATCTGTGTGGGATTTCGACTGGGCTACCAGTGAATAAATCAATTGAACTGCAATAAAATGGTTTAGTACACATCGATTGGCTTTTTATCTGCAATCAATTAAGCAATTAAGCAATTAACGACAAAATGACTTCAAGTGGAAGAAGTTGGACAGCGTCTGGAGTGCAATTGCAAAGAGCTAAGTGGATGCAATGCCCTCGTGAGATGCCAATTGAAACAGACTCAATGCGATACTCAATACATCGTTTGCTGAGTACTCAGCCATATGACTGAGGAAATGAAGATGTGGCAAATTATTAAACATTCATTTTACAACTTAATTATAAACTAGAAACATTGTCTCTACTTATTTGTTAGTCAGTTTGACTAATAGATACTTTTGTACTTGGGACAAGTTTGGTTCTGCTAAATTTGATAGAATAGTTCTAAAGAATAGGCCGCAAAAAAATAAACAATAGCTATCTAAAACCCATTAATTTAATTCCACACGCTTATCAGGGAACTTTAATAATAATATTTCAGCCAGTTGTTGGTAAAGCAAGCAATTTAAAAGACACAAATCATACCACAGCCAACACAAAAAGTGTGTTAAAAGAAAACAAGTTTCATTCCCAAATAAAATCGATGCGTAGCATCAGAGTATTAATAAATAAATTCTGATGAGTCAGAGTCTAATTCGATAGACGACTGCGCCAGAATATGAATCCATGTGGTGTTCATTTTGATCACAATTTGTTGGCCATTCGCCTGAATTAACATAGATGACATAGATGATTTGGGAAGGCGTTGTCGCCGCCAAGATAGATAGCTGCTATAATTCCCAACAATTTATGTGATTTTGTGGAGGCGTGTTGAGGTAAGCAAATTGTGGTCAAAGAGTCGACAATTAAAAGGCTAGTGTTTTGACAATAAAATTAGCAAATTAACAAAAACGAAATATATTTGATTAGACAATTAGTTAATGCCTGAATTGGCAATGTAAATGACACTTGTCAGCTTTGGCTTTGGCTGACAACCCACCATTGGCAAACAGAAGTCTAAGTAAGCACGAGTGTGCCTGAATCGATTCGAATATTCAAATATTCAAATAACACTCCGATTGCCATTCAGACGTGTGGGATGCGTTTGGCTGACATTGATGATGTTAACTGCAACTTATTTATTTCCCTCGTAATTGGCAATGTCAACGTGTACTATCAACAATAACAATCACCGCTTTTGGTAATGCCTTCAATTGCGGCTAATAAACGGCCACTTTCCGCGTTGTCAACGAATGTGTCACGGCCAAATTTGGAGTGTGCTCAAAACACTTCATTGATATGAGAATCGTTGTGCTTATCTCTGATAAATGTATCACCCAAAAGCAGCTGCATCAGCAGCAGCAGCAGCAGCCGAAGTCGAATTGTGCTTTATTTATTTAAACTAAGTTGTATTTGTACAACGCTCCAATTGAGAACAACACACTTTGGAGCGGTTGTCACAATTTACAGCTTTTGTTTAGCCCCCAACAATGTCGTCCACCTGTGGGTTCAGGGCCTGGGCCACAGCTGCTTCTGGCCAGGTCTGATCTGACTTTTACTCCCCATCTGGTTTTTTGTTTTGGATTTTGTTGGACTCTGCGTGGGCCGATCGAGCTGCCTGCAAGTACGTCTGCCTAATTGTGGTGACAATGAACTTGGCTGCCGCGAACTGACGTCCAGCGACTCACTGCGACGGATGTCTCAAGCATCTGAGGCAGTAACTCAAGCAGCGGCGCAAACAACAAACTTGGGGCACAAAAAGTGCTCGTAACGCGCAAATTGCAGCTATGGCAACGTGTAATGAAAACAGATATCGCGCATTTATTTACGTGGCAAGCCAGAAAACTGGGCTCCAGGCACTCACTGGACGTTGCACGCGCTCAACTGTAGCAAGTTCATTAGTTGAGAGCGAACACAAGATATAGAGACTGAATATACCCTGTAGTCAGTAAAAAAAGCAGAAATAAAACATTGAATTGTAGCTGAAATCATAAAGTAAGCATTTTCACTTTTATACCAAGCTAGCCTACAAATTCAATAAAAAGAAATAAGCAAAAAAGTATAAATAATATTGAAGTCTTAAGGTACAGGTCATTAAACTAACGCCAGTATTCGTTTGCATTCACTTAAATAGCTATACCCTAACATTTGCAACTTTCGACAGGGCATTTGCCAGTTATTTATGTTTATATGGCAGTGCACATTGGAGATTTATGGAATGTGTCGCTTGTTGGCAACAAATTGCCCTGCGAGTGCAATTAATGTGACATAGTATTAAGCACACACACACAAAAAGTGGCATCGCACCCAGTTCCCCCTCCCCATTAACTGCCACCCACTGGAGTGGCAACCGGTTGCTGGTCTCATCACACAAATTGGTTTATTTTCAAATGCCGCCCCAAAGTATGCAACAGTTAGAGAGATAGATGGATGTATGATATTTACCTGCACGAAAGACTTCGCCACAGCCATCGCAACGGGATGCAAACTGCGAATCGTAGCAGTTGCCACAGTAGATCTTATCGGCCTTGGCCCCAAACTGCTTGTCGACCAAATTCAGATTGCATTTGAAGCAGAGGAAACAGGCCTCGTGCCAGTGTTTGTCTTTGTAGGATAGATCCTGTGAATTAAATATCAATTGTTGTCAATTAATTTGAGATTATGTAATGAAATAAAATTCTAAGCCATTATTTTTAGCTTAATACAACAAGGAAATCTCCAATGGATGTGTTGAGGTTGAATACAGAGCCATGTGGGCTGGGAGTTGAATTTTCAACTTGTTCAAAACTGAGGCGATTCTCATAAGTTAAATCTTGTTTGCAAAAGCTATGGCCAAAGATTAAAGCTGCATTTAAATATGGAATCGTTGTTTTAGGTCGAAATTCTTTACAAATCTTTTTTTAAGCAATTGCTTTCTTAATTAAAAATCGAACTGCCATTAAGTTAAGAAAAAGGTTTGCAACTCACCTTCGAGTCGATGCCAATGATCTTGTTGCACTCCTCGCACGTATTGGCAAACACATTCTCGTAGCACTTGATGCAATAGGGATGATCATCCCGGATGACGTAACGCTGTCCGGTGAGGCTCTCATCGCACTGCCAGCAGCAAAAGTGGCCCGAATGCCAATCCTTGTCCATGGCCTTTGTGTACTCGCCACTGAAAATTAACTGCAAGCAAACAGAGCGAAACAGAAACAACCCGATGTAGGCGTATACAAAACAGAATTGGGGAACTAGATCAAACAAATCAAGTATTGATTTATCATCGATGGATATAAAGTGTTTAGTTATAAATTTGTTTCCAATTTGCGTGTGGGGCAGTGTAAATATGTTGTTGTTGTTGTTGTATCTCGAGCAGTATATATTTATTTTGGTATATAGTATGTTCGTGTTTCTGTTTGGCACTACTCAATAGTATATATGTATGTATGCACTACTTTTGGACAGTTTTTCAGTTTTGAGTTTTCTTCTTTCATTTTTTTTTTTTTAGTTTGAGTTTTCAGTTTTTGTGTTGTGTGATCTGTTTGTTTGTTTGGATTGTAGTTTGTTTAATAGTTTGTGCTGTTGTATAGTGTTTTATGTAGTATTTTTGTTGTGTACATAGACATTAATAGACAACGACAGCTTTATGCGGGTACCTTTTAGTAAACAGTTTTGCCGAGGAAAGAAGGTAGTAAACGTGTCGTTTTGTACAAGTTCGAGATATATATATGCGAGTACTTTGGATAGTTTTTGCTTGTGATCGATTTTATTTTGTGAGCGAATTGAGTATTTTATCGGAATGTGCATGTGAGTATTTGAATTAACTGAATTTGAATTTAGTCTTTTGAATGAAAGTATATAGAACGAGTATATACAATACATATACAGAGAGCAGAGCTACACGGCCATACTGACAAAAACAAAAAGATATTTCATCCATCCAAAATACCAAAAAAATAGAGCAAAAAAAATACCAAGTCATGTTAAATGACGCGTATAATGAAACAAAGAAAAACCCAACAAGTTCCCATTAATTTGGTGCTTGCAATTTGGTATTTTTGAAGGAGCCGCGAACTGACACAAAACGAATCCCACACGTAACACGTTCCACCTACCCCCTTTCCTCGTTGGTGGCATCCACCTCGCTGATTTGCACTTCAGACTCGCGACGCTTCGATGTCTTCTTGACCTTCTTCGTTTTTTTGACTTCCGTCATCGTTTGCATAATTTCCACGTCCGCCATTTTGTGCCACGCGCGCCCGCTACCCAAAAGAATCTAGCAAACAGAGCAACTTGCACTCCAATGACCGACTGAACTTTCTAAAAATGATTTGAGCTACTCGTCTCAAAATTCGTTTTTCTTCTTTTCTTTTTTGCTTGAAACTGCCGAAATTTTCGCGTAGCGTTTTGAGCCTTCCCGAGTCGAGATGCCAACTGGCGCGTATGTTTCACAGAATATTCGAAATCATTTCAAAAATCTCGCTGCTTGTGCCTCGATGCGTGTATCTAGTTTCGCCCCCAGAGACAAGTGTAAAAATAAAATCTCGACGAGCGACGTTGAGAGCCAGCGAGCGTAGCGTCTACCAATTGAGCGCAACAGAGAGAACAAATCGCACACACAGAGAGTGACAGAGTGAGAGAGAGAGAGAGAGAGAGAGGAAGACAGAGCAAGAGAGTGATGGAGGGGGAGATCGTGTCTAGTCTGATCTCTCTCTCTCTCTCTCTCTTTGCTGAGTTTTGGGTTCCATGTGCAATACAAATTAGCCTAGACAATGGCCAGGAATGCCAATCATTAACAGCAATATTGAATCTTAAATGCAACGTCAATTTTACAATTTCAAATGTAATTTTCTATGCACAAAAATCTATAAATATTTCAATTAGATTCAGGTGCCAAAAAAAATCTGTGTGTTTGTGTGTGTGTGTGCTGGGCACACACCTGCAACAGCTGCCGTCTGTTTCACGTCATTTACTCGCAAATACGCATACGCCAAAAAAAAAAAGAGAGATTGAAATTATAATTTTCGGACATGATTTGGTTCCTTTGTTGTTGCCCTGGCGCTTGTGCACACGACACACAAATCTAAGATATACACACACACATACACACTCACACACTCACAAAACATAAACACACACACTTTGGGCATTTCGCTCATTCTGTTGACGCTCCCACACTTGGAGCATTAAAAAATTCCTTCGAATTTTGGATCTAGCTCTGTTCCCGCTATCTTGCAGCAGACAGTTTTCATGCAACGTCGTTCAATATAGATTTTTAATTGATCGTTCAGATGAAAACAGTAGCGTGGGTCGTATACATGATTAATATGGGTTTTATTCTATTACAACGTTTTGGCACAGACAGCGAACGTTTAAATTCCACTGGAAACTACAAAATTGCAAACAGTTGCTGCAGATCCCACTGAAAGCACTTCTTCGAATGATTCTGATATACTAATAATTATGAAACTTCTGGCCCATTCCCAAATAGTCCTTCAATTTTCAATTATAATTAGCTCATTAATGCAGACCAATTTGTTTCAGCATTTCACAATTTTACAGCGCACAAGTTTTGTGACACCAAAGGACAAGTGTCCAAGGTAAATAGTATTGGCGATCAAGTCGAGCAAAATATGCAAATACAAATGCATCGATGACATTTTAAAATCAACAAATTTGCAGATGTCGAGTAGACCAAAAATTATGAATATATATTAATTACAAAAATAATATTTCGTGTTTAAATATTAGGAAAAAGTCGACAATTTGGACTTGTACAAATATGAAATCCCCTTCGGAAGCCATAATTACATCAAATCTGTAGAGATATATGTATTTGGGTTATCTGGTAGACTTTCCCGATTTCCGTGATAAGCTCGGTTATAAAGTAAACATTTTTGCTCAAAATATACAGCGAATATCGCATGAAATGTGAATTTCAATTTATGCATACAATAAAATGCGATATTCTCGATTGAGTCCATGTGAATCAGCACATAAATATAATGTAGTACAAAATGCATATAAAATTGCTGCCATTATTGCAACAGACGGTGCAGACAACCAACAAAAAAACAAAAAAAATGAAAGAAAGAAAAGAAAAAACAACAAAAACAAGTGCAAGAGCAATGGAGCAGAGTGTAATGCAATCTTGGATGTTTGTCTATAAATAGATGCGATTCGCGAATCTTTGATAAAAGTTTTGCGTGCTTTGAGTTGTTGAGTGAGTGCCCCGCGTTCAACATTCGGCGGCATCGGGGCGTTAATTGGGTCATAAATTTATATTTTCGTTTCCAGCTTATTTTTATAATTTCTTGTTTATTGGGCGAATGAAAAGCGGCAACAGCTTATGTTTTTTCAACCCATGGAAACTATGTTTAGTCTGTGTATTTTTTAAGTATTTAAAAATACATTTCATACATCAATAAATAAAGGGGATAAAAGTGAAGGGCATTTAAGCTGCGTCACTGAATAATGGCCATGAGTTCAAGTTTAAGATCGATCTGCTAATCAAAACACACACACAAAAAAGGAACAGCTGATTTCATTTTTTAGAGAGCCTTAATTGGCATTTAATACGCTTCAGTGTTATAAATAGAAGATTAGCCATTAAATGACATTTAGCAGTTTTCTTGCACGCGGCACAAAACATCATTAATTTTGGCCGTGTCTTCGAAGGTGAATCGAAAGGGTTGTGGCAAGAGGGCAAGTCAAATAACGCATACGCCAGCCGAGGATCGTAAAACACAAATTCACGTCAATAAAAAACATGGATGAGGCATCTCTGTGTTTATGGCAAATGAAAAATGTGAAAAACCAGTCAACAACAACAAAGCTCAAATGGAAAGGTGTTTCATTTTAGTGGCACAGCTAAGGAAAATTTTTGTGCCAGCCGTTTCAACTGAATTTTTAATTTATTTAAGCCAATTTTTTTGCTGGCCATCACAAAAATATATAAAATATTTATATGTACATAGTACAAATGTATGCATGCTAAAGATACACAAAGCGATCAAGTACAAATTACTCAAATGGAATAGCCAGCCAATGGATACCCGCACTTCAACAAATATTAGCAAATTATTGAGCTAATGAGCCAAGTCATTCTAAAATCGTATACATATCGCATATACCCGCATAGGTGTACGGTGTAGGTATAGAAAAAATATTAAATGAAAAAATGCGCCAAGTTTTAAGTGCGCCAAACGTTTGCCCCGTAGGAAAAATGAATTCATGTCAAAGACAAACTATTGAATAAGACTTTTTGGCAACGAATTTCGCATGTTTTCTTTGCTGTACGAGAACCATACGTACAAAAGATATGTATATACATTATTTTTGGATACGTACATCCAAATGCCATTACGCAATGGACTTTTTTCAGAACAACATAAGACTAAGCACAAAGGCCCTGCGCTCATTGCTACAAACATCGAATAACGAAAATACAACAACAGCAACAACAACAGCAACAAAAATATAAATATACAATAAAAAAAGACCCCCCAGGCCCAAAGTGGCCGCAGAGTGAGCTGCGTAAACAAATCACCCAAGTGACATACTTTCCTGTTTGTTGTCATAAATATTTTAGCGCGAAACGTTCACTCACATTTAACAAAGCATTCATCTTTATTTGTTGTTTGATTTCTGATTATTTGGCATCAGTTCTCAGTTGGTTGTCCCCCGCGCTTAATTTGACAAAGGATATGACACTACAAAGCTGACAGCATTATTTCAGCAAGCACAAAATGTGATTTAAGTGGTTGACTTTGTATCAAAGCAAATTCATTTCTCCTGAAATAATTAATATTAAATGGCATTCCAAAGATTGATGCATGCTTTCAGGCGCAAACTGTTGCAGGCTTTTGGGGTTTGTTTTGCAGAAATGTGGCAACAAATAAATGCTTGACAAGTTGTTGAATAATATTAATAAAAATATGGAAAGTCGCAAAACTAGAATCATATAAACATTCTCTCACTCAATTGCGATTGCATATCAAAAGATTTTAAATAAAATTCTTAATTTTTATACTTGACTTTTAAATTACAGAAATACATCTTTTAATATTAAACTTAAGTTTTGTCTCTATAAGTTTAATTGTATCTATATGTATGTCATTTATAGCCCCACCGACATCAAGAGTATTATGGGCACTTATAAAACTCTTCACAACATGACAGTTTAAGCAATTTTGTGGCTGGATGACAAGAGCATTAAAAGAAAACCATCAAATGTCTTTTGTCCTACCTCCTCCACAAACACAGACGAGCTGCAAACGATGACATCATGCGACTGAAATGAGCCAAATTGCAAATTGGGCCATGCAAATGCTATATATTATACATATACATATATATATATATATAGTGTGTATATGGCCAATTGTCTCTGGCTTCTGAATGAATGTCAGTGCACTTGGCGCATGCACTGGGCCATTTGGATAACGAAATGATCTCAATGCTAGGGCATTTTTTGGCAGATTCAAATCGTTTGGGGAATATTTTTAGAAGCATCAGTTTGGAATAGAACATTGCGTCAGATGCAATTTGGCAGAATGAAGTGATTACAACTTTTTGAATGTGTATCATCATATTTATATATATATATATAGATATTCATATTTATTCTCAGCAGTTATAAAGGAGTCGACAACAAATAAACTAACAGTTAAATAAAATAAGCTTCAAACAGTAATAATAGTCCACATTATCATTCGATATATACGAGTATCGTTTCGAGTAGCGTTTCTGGGTCTGGTCGTTAGTATAATACAGTGTGTGATGATCCTAAGTAGCCTCAGTGCATATCTGGAACTGGAACTGGAACTGGAACTGGGTGCAAAGATTGGGTGAGTGCACGATTTTTGGGGTTTATGAACATGTCTATAAAAAATAAATAAATATTTAAATCAAATATGTAAATCATTCATTTGGCAAGCCTAGAAAAGCGGATAGAAATTGGCATCCTTGAGTATGTCAAAGGTGTCCACAACGGAACGCGCTGGTGTAGTTACAGCTGCAGCTTCAGCATGGTTAGTAGCTAGGTTGGGGATGGTGGGCGGCTCCTCAGAGGATGAGGCGGGGGTGAGGCATAAGCTGTGCCCAGCACTGAGGCTGGACAGGAGATTCTGCTGCGTTGAGGCTGGCGTTAGATTCGTGGAAGCCGACACCGAAACCGGAGCAATTTTGGCAAGTGCCTCGGCAAGCGCCTCATCGATAGTCTGCTCAGCTGCCAGGACTAGGCTCTGCTCCTTGGTGTTGTCCTTGAGGGATTTCTTGCGTTTCTTGGTCTTCTTTTTTAATGCAGACTCGTCGGGTGTCTCCAATTCCGCAATGCCCTCCAGTGTGCTCTCAGCCACAAGGGCAATGCTGCTGCGTGGCGAGAAGAGACCGCCTCCTCCATTGGGCTCCTCGTTGGCGGAGCCACTCTTGGAGCTGCGTCGCGAACGCACTTTGCGTTTGCTTGTTTCCAATGCGGTGTCCACTTCATCTCTGGCTGCGGAGCCGCGTCGATTGTACTCCTGATTATCGGAGTCGTTGTCATCGTGCAGCTCTTCCTCCGTTTTGGAGCCCTTGTGCATCTTCTTCTTGCTCTTCTTCTTTTTTGGCTTCTCCCCGGCTACTTCTTTAATGGGCGCCTGGTTGAGCAACTCAGTTTCTACAACATCTTCGGCATTCTCCGGCTGTGGCAACGTTTCCTCGGGCACATCGGATAGCAAGTCATGATCTGGGCTGCGACTGAAGAGAGTGATGCTCTCGCCACCAAAACTATAGCGACGTGGGTCCAGTTCACCACCTGGCACACTTTCGTATTGCTCTGGCTCCTGATCCTGCTCCTGCTCCAGCTCCATCTCCAGCTCCAGCTGCTGTTCCACCTGTTCGGACTGCTCCGAGCTAACCAGCAGTGTTTGCTGTGGCTCATTGTCATCCAGCTTGAAGTTCTTGCGCCAATTGTATTCATGTTTGGGCTTGTAGTTCAGATCCACTTCGATGTCATCCTCCACAACTGCCGCCTGAGGCTGCGGACTGTAGCCATAACGTGTGCGCAGCCGGGCGGATTGACGAGCAGCTATATGAGCATCGCCCAGATAACGCATTCCCGCATCTCGACGCTCACCTTCGATCAGTCCGAGTGACAGGTCAATCTCCCTGTGGCGGCTGCTCTCCTCGTGCCGGTCGAGCTCCCTGGTCTTTGCCCACAGCGCATAACGTTCGCTATCCGAACTGGATTTCTCCTTATCGGATTCACTTTGATAAGCATTATCACCCGGCAACTGTTCCTGCACCATTGTCTCGTAGTCTCTTAGAATGCCCGATTGTTTGCGATTCTTGACCGCATCGTTGTAGATCTGTTCAATGTAGGCATCCGGATCGGAGTAGGCACCGCCCACAGCGCCATCGTCGATGTTGTAGTCCGCATAGTCCTCCATATTATCAATTTCCTCCCAATCATTGGCCCCCCGATTCGCATAGCGATCTGCATTGCGTTCGGCCTCCTCGCACTCGGATGTATCATGATGGGATTCATCTGTCGGCTGGGTGCGCTCATTGTTATCCGAGATGCCCTCATCCAGCTCAAACTCGTACTCATTATCCTCATCATCGTCTATTTCCACCACAGTCTGTCGTTCGTCGTCGCTATCATTGCTGCTGAATTCCTCGTTTCCCTGGCACTCCCTAAGGATATCATAATTATAGATGGCACTCGTCTCATCAAATTCCGCTGCCTCTGCCTCTGCGGCGAGCACAGCATGTGCCCAAGAGCGCTCCTCCGTTTCGTACTCGGATTTCTTGTGCAGCTCACCAAAGTTCAGCTCCAAACTGGACAAATCATGCGTATAGAAATCCTCCTTAAGCCAAGTTCTTTTGCCCGTCAGCGAACGCACCTCAATCTGTGATATGTAGATGCACTCACTGCTGGGATACTCCTCGACCGGCTGCTCCTGGGCCAGTGAATAGCGTCTAAAATGATGATATTCATCGGGTTCCATTTCGTCATACGCCTCCAGGGGCTGTATGATTGCTGAATCCGAGGCACGTCGCTCACCCAAAAAGTCAGCATTCAGATAACGTGAGAAGTTCTGGAAATTGCCACTTGAGGCAGCTAGCTGATCCAGCAGCTGATCCTGTTGCTCCCGCTTGGCTGCCTCCGCATCGATATTCCGTAAAGTCGGCGTTTCCATGTCATCTCGCACCGGGGAGCGACTCTGACTGCGGGAGCGTTGAAATTCCGCTGTCCGATGTCGCAAATCATCCAATTTCTCGTCCTTGATCATTGATTGCTGTATTTCAGATGTGGAGCTCGATTTTGGCTTGGCACCCAGACGTTTCTCATCCTCGACGCCGACGCTGGCATCCACCAGTGAATTCAAAATGGCTTCCTGCATTTCACGCTGCGCCGCTGCCTGCTCCCGGGCCACACTCAAGTCCAGGGAGGGCGATGGACTGTGCGAGCGTTGAAACTGAGCGTTCTCCCGCCGCAGTTGCTCAAACTCAGGTCCCAGGTCCAGGTCCATGGATTCACCCACGTAAGTGGAGCGCTTAAAGCCGCTCACTAACAACTCACTCCTCAACTCACGAGCTGCTTCGGAAAAGGTGCGTTCGTAATCCTGTGAATATGCGTCGTCCTCCACACGCAGCTCGATCTCCTCGCTGGCAATTTGAAGCTGATGCAGCGCCTCCAAGTCGAACTCATGTTGCTTGGCCAGCACACTCTCCAGCTCCTCGCTACTCTTGCGCAATGTTCGCTGTTCGCTGCCCTCCAAATTGAGCAGCAGTTGGAAATCATCAGCAGACTCGGAATCAACGTGGGTCGGCGATGGGGAGCGGGAGGGTGAACGGGAACGCATATCGCGTCTGCTTTCGGGTCGCTCGTAAACATTCTCCACAATGGCTCCCCTCTGCTCTGGTTCAGGTGTTCTGGCCCTTTGGATCCGCTCGAATAACTCATCATTTTGTGCAATTAGCTTCTCGCGACGCTTCTGTAGGCTGTGCTCCAGATTGGCAGCTGTGGGCAGCGGGGATCGGGAACGGGAACGCGAATGGGAGCGACAGCGATTCAAGCGCAGCTGTTCAACTAGTCTGGCCACAGATTCTGGAGTTGGCTCGGGCTCCTGCTCCTCCTGGTCCTCTTCAACAGTCTCAATCGATATAGTGGGCAGGGGCAGCGGGGTGATTGTAATTTGAGGAGCAGTAACAGTTAAGGATGAACTCGATGGATCTTCATTAAGTGACGTCACTGTTATTATTATATCGGGAACTGTTGCAGGCGAAGCTAAATCTGCCCTCAAAAGCTCCTCTCCCATGGGGGAAAGTGCCAGCTTTGGATCGGGAACAGTTGCAGGGGAAGCATTCTCCTCTTGGGGATCAGGTGTAGTTCTTGCTACTGGCGAACTAGAACCACTTCTTAAAAGTTCGTATTTCTGGTGAGGAACAGGTGAAATTGAGCCACCCGATTGCTGCTCATCTTTCAGTTTCTCGAAGAGCTCATCGTTTTGTCGGATGCGCTTCAAACGCCGTGTTTCCAGGCTGCGAGCGATATTATCAGCGGTGGGCAAGGGAGAGCGAGAACGGGAACGGGACCGACCCGGGGATTGAGAGCCTGAAATACGTTCGGCGCGCAAATGTTCGACAAGCAAACGCATCTCCTCTCGGGTGGGAATGGGTTCGTTGGGATTGGGATCGATGGGTTCGTCAGCCATTGAATTGATTTCGATAACAGGCTGGGGCAGAGTTGTGTTCGTTTCGATATCAGTTTGCTGGGCATCAGCGAAGCCATTAGTTTCCACATCCATGGGACTACTGTGATCCACCAACTGATCCTTCTCCAGATCGCTGTTGGTTCCAGGCGGTGTTGGGGATCGAGTCTCATAGACCATGGCAACAACTTGGTTGTTGCCATTCTTAGCATCGTCTGCAACATTTTGCAGCTGCAGTTGTTGCGATTGGTTCTCGTCTCCATTCATGGTGGACTCCAGCATTTGCAGAACCAGTTCGCAGTTCAGTTCGCCAGCGATTGGACCCTCCTGGCTGTCATCAAAGACTTCCAGCGTACGGTCTCCGTCCACATCCATGCAATTGGCCACGTTTTTCGGCTGCGGCGTCGAATTGCGCGATGAGTTGCGTGATCTCGATCGATTTGCAGATGCCGTAAAATCGTAGAAATCGCTGAGACCCTCCATCATTAGGCCGTACTCATCCCGCCAGGGTGCCGTATCTGGCTGATGGACAGAGATGCTGGGCAACTGACTACTGGTTGGTTGACTGGCTGCCTCGGATTCTCGCCAACGCTGCTCGTAGTGATCGATCTCATCGATGCGCGGACTGCGACGCAAGCCGGGTGAGCCGCGCTGGGACTGCTCCTCCGTCGCTTGGGAGGTTTGCAGCTTCAAAAGCAAAGGCACAGCAAGCAGAAGCGGGGGCAGGGGTTAAAGCAGAAGCCAGTTGGCATATGAAAGGCAAAGTGGAAAGCGGTTAAAGCATTTCTTTTCTTTTTGGGGGATAGATTAGCGCAGGGATTCCGACTTGCTCGAGGATTTCACTTACATTCGATTTTATGTCGCTGCGGCTTGAATCCGTTGCTTTCGTGGAGCTCTCTGTGCTGTCCTTGTCCTGGGGCATCAATTGTGTATAATTAAAAGCGCACACACAGCATATTTCACTCAGCACTTACCACTTGTTCCTCCTTGGAGCGCTGCTGCCGCAAGGAGTGGGCTGCCTCTTCATTTTGTGCGTCTGTCGCCTCCTCGAACGAGGAAGCTTTCGGCTTGTCCATGTGCACCACTTCTTCGCCAGATGCTCTCTTTTCCGACCCGAGTTCCTCCTCTTCAATGGACAGGGCTTTCTCGCGCTTCCAAAACTCTGTGTTCTTGTAGTGCTCTGGAGCGCCCTCGCCCCAGGGATTTGCGCTCTCCTCACCGAGCATTTCCAGTGCAGCACTCGGATCAGTTGGGGGCTTTACATCCTTGGCGGGACTACGTTTGTGCCGTCTCTGTGACTTAACACGCAGCGTTGGCTCTGAGCTGTACTTGATGGGATTATAGTCCTCCTTGTCGCCATGTCGCAATTCCTCCTCCTCCAGAGATGTGAACATCTTGAGCTCTTCGTCGCGTGAGGCACGCGATTCGCGCGATGAATTCGAACTGCCGCTCGAGCGTCGCTTCTTGAAGGCGCGTCTGCGACCCGAGCCATCCTCTCGCACCAGCGGACGACTCTTGATGCCGTCGAGGGAGCGCAAGTAATCCTCGGTGTACTGCACATCGGGCACATTATCTTCGCCCTCGGGCTCCTGGCGTTGCTCCTCGGAGGCCTGTGTGCTAAATGATGACTGCTGCGTGGAAATCGGTTCCACGGAGGAGCCCTCATCGGATACGCCGGGAAACGTGAGCGTCTTGGAACGCGAATAGGGTTCCTCACCAGCACCGCTGGTTTGGCCAAACTGCGTCTTGACTCGCTGCACTATTATCGGCTCATCCATCGCTGGCTCCTCGTAGCGAGGTGGCAAACACTTCTTAATGCACGGCTCCTCCTCAACGGGCACGGCACCGGCATAATATGCGTCCTCCTGCTCCCTCTGTGCCTGCAGCAGGCGCTGTTGCATCATTACCATCTCCTCCTCGGCCTCCATAAAGAGGCGGGCATTTTCCTCGATTGACCTCTGTTTCTTCTCCATAGCCGCTTTGCTGGCCGCCAGTCGTTGGCTCTGCTCCAGAATGATGGCCTCCTCTTCGAGCTCACTTTCGGTGGCGCTCAATTTGCGCTCTCGCTCAGCGGCCAAAAGTCGCTCCACAATTTCTGCATCGCGCTTGGCCTGCTCTTGCTCGTTCTGGAACAGGATGCGTTCCGTTTCAATGTCAGCTTCTTCGTATTCGCTTTGACGTTGCGTTTCTTCTCGTTCTGCTTCTGCCTCCTGCAGTTTTCTCTCATTCTCCTCTAGTTCGCGTTGCTCGTCTGCCGCAGCCTCAGCCAATTCGCTTTTGCGTTGCGTTTCCACCCGTTCTGCTTCTGCCTCTCTCAGTTGTTTCTCATTCTCTTCGAGTTCGCGTTGCAGTTTTCTCTCATTTTCCTCCAGCTCTGCTTCGCGCTGTTTTTCCGCCTCAAATAATTTTCTCTCATTTTCTTGTCGTTCGCGTTGTTGTTGTTCGGCTTCTCGCATTCTTCTTTCATTCTCCTCCCTTTGCTTTTCGACCTCAATCAGCTTTCGCTCATTCTCTTGTCGTTCGCGTTGTTGTTGTTCGGCTTCTTGCATTCTTCTTTCATTCTCCTCCCTTTGCTTTTCGGCCTCAATCAGCTTTCGCTCATTCTCTTGTCGTTCCTCATTTTCCTCACGTTCTCGTTGCGCCGCTTCGCGTTGTTTTTCCGCCTCGATGAGCTTTTGTGCGCTTTCCGCCGCCGCCCGCTCCTGGTCGGCATTCCTCCGTTGCTCGGCCAATTTGTGCTCGGCCTCCGCCAGCTGCTTGCGTGTCTCCTCCTCGATGTGCCGCTGTCGCTCCAGCTCCGCGGCCAATGCTGCCCTTTTGGCCTCCGGCGATTCCACACGGAAGCCGTTGCTGTAGAGAACACCATCCTGCATGACATTTGTGCCGGAAGCTGCTTCTCGCCCGGCCGCCTCCGCTAACTCCTTGTCCAGACGATCGCGTAGGCGTGGCAACTCTTCTGCATCGGCATTCTCATTGCTACACGGATGCCGGCACGTCCAGTGGTACAGTTGGCGGGCCACAAAGGCAAACTCCAGGGCGCCCAGATAGCCAATGATGAGCGAGAAGATTAGCTCACCGACATCGGTCAGCGCCTGGTCAGCAGCCATTCTCGTCCGCTTGCGTAATGCGTCCGAGCAATGCCAGCGATGCAATGGCTCTGTTCTTCAACGATCGATGAGAGTGTGCGAGTGTGTTTATTATATAAAATTCACCACACGCACCAACGGAAACACTCACTGACACTCACTGGCACTCACTGAAGCACTCACTCTCGCCGCAAAAACTGATTAGGTAATTAAATTAAGATTTTCGACTAGCGAAATTTGTGCGAATTCTTTTTATTGAGTGAGCAAAATTCAAAAAAAATGCATAATATATGCAAATGAAATTTGAAGGAATATTTTTATATTTTACATATATATTTTCAACACTTTTCACTTTTATTCTTATTTCTTTGTGGGAGCAGCCGCCCGGGCAGCGAGTTGCAGCGCGTTGCAGTCGGCGCCAGTTGTTGCCAGTTAATCGATCGTCTTGCAACTGATTAATGCGACCAGCTAAGGGTCGAGCACTCAAGTGAATCACACGGCCAAAACAATTGCAACAAACAGAGGCGCTAATTGGGTGACACACAGCGGAGGCGGAGAAGGAGGTGGAGTAGACGGAGCTAGTTGGTATTTTTTTTTGGCAACGAATTGGCAATCGGAATTAGCCAAGCGGACGAAAAGCGTTTCTAATCAGCATGCCATTTAAATTGCGAGTGATTTTCAAATCAACAGATATATTCAGCACACGGGCCAGCAATGAATAAATACTTATACTCACATCTATTCACACATCAGCACTACAGACTGACTATATGTTATATATATGTATATATAAATATTGCTTTCTCATATTCTGTTTTCTTGTCATTTTCGCATTTGTTTCGTTTGCCGTTTGCTGTTTGGCGCTGCTCTCTTTGCTATTTATGTTTTTTAATACTTTAATGCGTGGCCTTCTCAGTTTGGCAGCATGGTCAATGTTGCAGTTGCTGCTGCCACCACAAATTTGTGGCAGCAACGCCATTGCCAACATAATTTCATTTTAATTACAAATTGAAGCGTTGTTTTTGTTTATTTATTTTTTTTTTTTGTGTCACATCTATTTTTATGTACCTATTTTATTGTTTTCTCATAAATAACTGAAAAATGAGCCAAAAATAAGTGGGTCGCTTGCTCTTCTTGGTTGGTTTGTGTGTTGAAAGCGAAAGTGAGCGAAGGAATAGCAAACCAAGAGCAGAATCCAAGAAGAGGGCGGGGCTGCCCTTTGAGTGCCAAACACATGTTTAATATACTCAATGGCAAATGAATCAGATCAGATAATAATGCAATGCCACGTCACTATATGAACTATATGAATAATAAACGCATAGACCTCTCTTGTCAACAGATTTGTCGAGCATTAAGTCAATATCGGTTTATTTTTGAGACGTATTTTATTTTTAGGCATATATTCAAATAACGATTGATTGATGATTGGCTGTTTAACACTGGGGCAACCAAATTGTAACAAAAGTGTATTTATAGAACCATGACCAGCATTAAATCAATATTGATTTATTTTTAACTATTGTTTTGTATTTAAATTGATAGAGCGAAAACGTATTTAAATAAATTAAATAAATTTGCTTTCTAGCCACACTTCACCTGCAACAATTTGGACTCACTGTGAACTGAAATCTCGCTCGATGATTGATTGATTGATGATTTATTGGCTAACTAAACTAGCAACAAAAGTGTACTTAATTAAACCAGGAGCAGCATTAAGTCAATATAGGTTTACTTTGAACAATTCGTCTATATTTAAATTGATTGTTTAACTCTGGGCAAACTTAGCATTTGAATGATTTATAAGTCTTTGCTAGCTTTTGCAACAATTTAGACGCACTTTGAACTGAAATCTCTTACCGTACGCACACAGGATGTGAACACGTCCGGAAGCAATGCCGTAAATGAACTGTCAACTGGCCCTGATAACGGCTCAAGGTGCATTAGCCAAGCAAAGCGTTGACATTTAGCTGGCCAACATGTGAAGTTCAATTAGAACCATTTAAAAGAAGAGATGTAAGTTAAGAATTAGGGCGGACACACCTCGACCATTAAAGCCAACTGCGTGCGGCAGGCAATAAAAAAAAAACAGAGCTGAGAGCCAATAAGAAACTAAAGAAAACAAAAAACAACAAATAAAAACACATCGCCTGAAAGTGTGCTAAGCATTTGGCGAGTGTGCTTAGCACAGAGTGTGTGTGTGTGACAAGTCAAGTCAAGTCAAGTGAAAGCCAGAACAATTTGGTGATGGATGCATGGGGCACTTACCTCATCACAGCCGGTGCAGCGGGGTTTCAACATTTCCGCATAGTGGCGCTCACAGTAGACTTTGTCGTCGTGGACACAATAGGTTAGATCCACGAGCAGCTCGTTGCAGGTGCTGCAGGTGAAGCACTTGGGGTGCCACATGACGCTCTCCACGAATTTGGGCGCGGCCACAACCAAATCGCCGGCACCAATCTCGTTATCACAGTGCGCACAGTGCTCATCGTAGGGTGCATCCTTGATATAAGCTGCAGAGCAGTAGTCAGTGATTAATTATAAAACAACTTTTAACTGAATGTATCTGCATACCTATATCTAATGCGATTTCATTGCGTGCCGTCACGAAGTCCTCGAAGGAGGCCTCGTGCTGCACCTCCAGATGTTTGCAGTGCTCCAGCGACAGATCCTGTTTGGGCAATTGATATGAGATCTGCTGCTCTCGTATGCGTGCCCCCTCGCTACCCAAGCGCGGCACCTTCTCATCGGGCAGCTGCTCGAAATAACGATTCACGCGCGAGGAGGCACGCACACCCGGCGGCACCCACGTGTAGCCCAAATCTCGGGGTTCCACACCCGAATCCGCTGGCGACACAAGCTTGAAACCCAGCCGCTCGTGCACATTGGTCGTCTGTTGTTGATAAATGGCGTGCGCCTCGCGCGGACACTTGCATGACTGGCAAGTTTTTCTGATAAATGATATAAATTATAATTAATCATTAATACGCAAATAGGCATAATTATAATTTTTTAAATAATTCTCTTTTATTACAGTTGCAATGAAAATCAACCCAAGCATTAATACACTTTTCGGCCGCTGCACAGCGCTAGCGAAAGCTTGTCAAGTGGCACCATCTAGCGATAGCTTTTCACAGCACATTGCATTTGCTTACCTTACAATGAGATCGTAAATTTCTTTCCTATCGAATACTTTACAGTAAATGTTGAGGACATTGAGGCATGCATAATGCATGCCCGTCCAGGGCACATCGGAGGCCAATGCCGCCCACAGGGGGCATTCAGCGTGACGGTCGAAGTCGAGCATTTTCACCATTTTATGTTAAACTTAACGATAAACGTAACGGCAACTCTGACATTAAATGTACTTTGTACTTGTTTCTTGGGCAACTTTAATTAAGTTTGATTACTGTGGCTTATAATAATTTTATTTATTTTTGTCTTTGCATTTATTTCACTTTAAAATTAACTCGCTTTCTTCTGTGGTGTATTTTTCGCTTCTGTTTCGTTCAATGTTTTGAGTTTAGTTGCTGTTTCTGTTTCTGTTTGACTCATCAGAATTTCGGCTTCTCTGTTTTGGTTTTTGAGAGGGAGGGAATCGGACATCGGGCATCGGCCTTTATATTTTAAGCACTTGGGCACCTTTATACGCAATGCGAGAAAGAAAATGCGAATAAACGTTAAACGGCGCTCGTTTTGAGCACGTCTGTTTGTCTCTGTTGCGGTTATTTGCTCATTGACATTTTGATTAAGGTGTTAATTTAACCTTTATCAAATTTTATTTACGCACACACAACACAAATATTTAGTTTCAACTACTGATTGATAATTGCAATTTATCGACTGTTTACCCAGTTTATTTTATTTTCTTTCAAAATAGTACAAAAATAATCAGCGTCATAAATACACCCCACGCAACAGACACATGAAGGTTGGAGGGTTAAGTGACCAGCACTTTCGATACATTCAAAAAGATATTTCGATTTCCCCCACAGCCGAAACGCACATATAAAATAAAATTAAGGTAAAGGCAAAAGGTAAAAGAAAAAATAAAGAGGCATCAGTTCATGCCAAGAGGCAACTTTGTGATAAGATTAATAAAAAGGCCGCTTCTTTCAGACACACACATGAAAACCAACTCAGAATTGGATTGCGTGATGTCATCAAAGAAGTGTGAGTAAGCGGGGCAGCGTTGGGTAGTGGCAAAAGATTGTCAACTGCCACGATATAACGCTAAGTACGTAATAATGTCAAAAAATAGCCCATGAGCAAAATGCCACCGCTGAACGCTACTCGTCTCACTCAGATAAGCTTCCAGATAACTAATAAATTGTATCTTATTGGCAAATGGCTTACAACAGCCAGATGACCTTTTAGGGTGTTGAGCAGAAACAGTTGTTGCTAATTGCCAACGAGTACGCGTCAATGCGGAAAATGCAACAGGTTTGCAAATGGTAAACAAATTGGAGAGGGCGAGGCGAAAGGGGAAGGAAGAAAGAGGGTTGACAACGACTCCAAGTAATGCAAACATGGCACAATTTAATGGAATTATTGCATGATTCATGATATCAGATGTCTGTCTTTCTGTCTGCCAGTTTGCAATTCCATCAAGATCAAGATCAACTCAAATTTCTTGTTGAAGCGAGCGTCAAGCAGCGAAATCCCAGTTCAAACAGAATATTTAGATTAACATCTTTGGGGAAAAATAGTTCTTATTAAAAAAAGCCAGCGGGAATACTTTGATGAGTCAGCGAAAATAACTCTTTGCGTACAGCTCACAGTTAAATTGGATTTGAGAAAGTAAATGGTTATAAACTCATATTTAGCCAATTTAGCGGCAATTGAACTTTATTTTGTTTATTTGTTTGTAATTTTGTTCTATTAAAAGATGCATCTGATTCAAACAAATCTGTATTTAAAGAGCTCATCCCACAGACGATCTGACATTTACGTATTTGCTATAATTGAAATTAGCAAAACCCAAAATTTAATGATTGCTATGAAAAGATTGCAGACTAAATTTAGGAATTAATTTTTGAACTATCGTCAGTTCCGCCGATCTAAACACATTTCTCAATATATAGCAATCGTCAGCTGCATGCCAATACGCGTAGAGCCGTTCTCTGCCAAATAATCTCAGTTTCAAAAAGTTGTCAGTTTATTTATTTATATATTTTTGTGCGAGATGCGCAGCCTTATCGCAAAATAAACAATTACGTTGCCATCAAAACGTGTTCATTCCAGATTAAAGCCAGTGACAATGGGACATACATGTATATATTTGCTTTGTTTCGTTTGCAATGGCGTTTTTAGTTTACCATTTGATCTGACCAAGCTGTATTCTGCTTTTATCAACAATAATGAGAGCAGCTTTAGTTTAATTGAATTGCAAGCGAAACATACAAATTAAATAATTAATGGACTTTTCCACATACGCAATCAACCGGATACGTATTAATACATAAACGACAGAACTCAGAAATTTACAAATACCCTGTAAATTAAGTTTTCCATCATATTTAAAATTAAATTTTAATAATCTTTAATAGCTAGTTAAGGATTCAGCTTAGTTTATGGTGTCCTTTGGCGCAGCCAACTTAATGCGCATTTAAACTTTTAGGTGTTGCCAGCCCAAAAAGTATAAATATTTCAGGAAAATCAACAAAATTTGAGTTTAGTAAGTTGCCAAAAGGCTTTAGAACTGAGAGGAACGATTTGGCTTAAATCGTATTCAAAAAGTTTGCCAGCTTTTAAGAAGAGTTTCAACTAATTATTGTTTTCACATTCAAAATTCAACAATCTCCTTGTGGAAACGCTGCACACGTTGAGAATTGTACAGAGTATTTAAACATAACGAACACGGCAGCAGCACAGCAGCAAGCGAAGAAGTTGCTGCCAAAGTTTTGCTCGCAGATAAATGTAATTAAAAGCCAGCCAGTTCGAAACACACGCACACACACACACACACCAACACATGTAAACACGCACACACACACACACAGAGAGGGGTGACGACGGGTTTTGCTGTTGTTGCCCGCAGCATTTGGCACTTTTTTTTTTTTTGTTCTTGGTAAGGTTTTTGGTGAGGCAGGGGTGCCAGCGAGCGGCAATAGTGGCAGGCAACAATTACAATTGATAAGCCCCAAAGTCACTTTCATTTATATTTGTATTAATGCTTCGACGCTCCGGTTTCGGGCAATTGGAAAACTTCTGATGACAAACTGACATTTAAGCGTCCTCGACTTGGTTTGAGTTCTTGGCTGTATATATTTATATATATTTATATATATATATGTGTATTTTGCTACTGGCTTTCAGGCAGTGCTTGCAATCAGTGGTTGCAAGTTGACCTGCCTTTTCCCACCGGGTTGCGAGCAAAATCCAATTTTCCACTATAATTGAACATGTTGCGCCATAAACAATAAACAATAACAGCGCGCATAAAAGTCAAACGGCGGAGAGTGCAACAAATCTCAATTATGAGCTTGCATCCAGCCACAAGGTGTGTGTTTGTGTGTGTGTGTGTGTGTGCGTGTGTGAGGGAGGGAGAGAGATAGTGAGTAAGATAGAACAAAGGCAGCTCTCACTCGCACGTTCTCTTTTCGCTTTCGATTAAATGACTTTTAATGCGATTACGACGAGCAACAAAAAGAACAACAACAGAAAATAACAATGAGCATTGCAGCCACGGGCGATAGAATAATGCACTTGACTGCCTGACTGCAACTGCTGCGACTGCTGCGGATACTGCCCCACATAAGCTACCCAGTCAGTTAAGTAAGTGCTTACTATATAAATTATGCGTATAGATGGCAACCGCTAATTGAATCAGTGAGCAGCGAACCAATGATAATATCAACGCTCAGTAGAAGGTAGATAATTAACATATGCAGCAGGACCAGCAGAAGAACTGGGAAACAGAGAGTGAGATAGTGAGAGTGAGAGAGAGTGAGATGGAGAGAGATAGAGACAGGGAAATCCCCCGCAATGATATAGTACTGTGGCTAGTTGCCATGGCAGCAGCTTCTACTTTATGGCTTTTGCAAAGATGAACAAATTATATTCCTTCAGCAACTGTCATTTTGTGTGTGTGTGTGTGTGTGTGTGGGTGGGTTTATTTGTATGTAAATGCCAAATTGCATTGCGCTTTGTGAATTATGGCAGCCCTGCTTGCGTGCACAGTACTTTAACCATAACTTTAGTTTTAGCTTAGCTTTGCAGCTTCTGTCTGTCTGTCTGGCTGCCTGCGTGTCTGATGGGGGGATTACAGTTCCGCGAAATCTGGTCACAATGTGTTACACAAAAAAAAACAACAAGAACATGTGACATTAAAGGGGGCATGATGCACTCTGATATATGAATATATATTTATACATATCAGTGTATTTAAAAGTTGACTGTAAATGTATATAAAAATGTGGGCAAATTCATTAATATTATTTTTGTTTATTTCTTTTTTTACACACAAATTAAGCTGAAGTGCACACTTATCAACAATTATTATTTAATGTTTTTTTTTAAACAATATTTTATAACTAATTACAATAGAATTTGTATACTTTTGTGATAAGGCTCGAATCAAAACTAAAACACACTCGAAATCTTGGCAAATATTGAGGTATTGATATTTTTGAAGGTACAGAAAAGTGGAATTTGGGAAATTCGATTAAATTCAATTTGTCGCCTATATTTCCTGCCACTCAACGTGTGTGTTAAATATAAGAAATGCTCGTGCGACTCTTGCCAAAAAGTTTACTTTTGATCTGATCTTAACAGATCTGCCTGTCACCTCATTTGTAAACATCAAAATTAACAACACATGAAATGGCAAGAAATATATTGTTGGCCTTTTAGTTTTTTGGTACTAGATATTTCCGCATATGTTTATGCACAACAAGCACCGCAAATGTATAAATGTAAACAAATATGGCTGGCAGCAATTGGCATTTTGTTTGTGTATACACAACAAGAACCAAAACAACAACAACACAAAATATGAGATGCCCAAGAATTTTTGGAGCACTTGAACTTGAGAAATCAGCGAAAAAAACGACAAACCAGAAGAAAAAATAAAATAAAAAAACAAAACAGAAAAAAAGAACGTCGCCGAGTCTTACAAATTAATAATAAGCATTATCTTGTTGGGCTTAATTAAATTTTTCGTCAAATTATTGTGTCTTTGCACCTTTGCCTCACACACGCACACATACATAAATAAGTAAACAGAAAACACCAAAAATAAAAATAATAACGATAAAAATGCGCGTCTGGGACGAAAGAAATCGCTGGGAAAACGCGCGCGTTTTATAAAATTGAGTGTAAGGGCGCTCGACAGAGCGAGAGAGAGAGCGACAACCGCACCGTTACACAATTCAATTCTAACTGAACTGAACTCTGCGTCGGCGTCGTCGTCTGGTCTGCTGGCTCGTTGTGTTTTTGCATTTATTGTTGATGTCGGCGCGCCGCACGACGCCGCCGCAGCCGAAGCGTAGTAGCAGCAGCATAAACGAAGCTCCCACTAGCGGCGGCAGCCAGCAGCGCGGCTGAAAGAAAGCAGCGCAACGTAAAGAACCAAGAGCATCGCTTCGTGGGAGACAGGTAAGCAGCGTTATCTGCACACAGACAGAGAGACGAGAGAGAGGGAAAGAGCGATAATCATATGGCACTTACTATTAGCAGCTGCTGTTGCAGCCACCAAGCGCTTATTAGCAATGCAAATGCGCTTGGCTCTCTTTTCTCTTCTCTCTTTTTGTTATCTTGCTCACACTTAAAACGCCCATAACTTTGGCAAAACTGAACCAATTGTCAAGTTTTAGACAGCTTTGAGCAGGGCTTGTTCTCTGGATTGATTCTGCATTTCAACTTGAGCATAGCTTCTTTCTCTTTTTTACTATCAGAAAAGCTTATGTTATATAAGAATAATATGTAATCTGTAGCAACTTGTGAATACGTTTTGAGAAGTGGAAGAAGACTTAATAAAAAAAAAGTGAGAGGGGGAAAAATATCAAAAATCAATCATAATAATAAAATAATGGCACAATTTTTCAACTGTGCACTTATAATTATGAAAATTATAAATAGATATACCATTTGTTTAAAGTGCGCAGTGCTGTTATTTTTCGCAAATTAAATAAAGAAAACATATAAATATATATTGAAAAGAAAGTAAGGGAAGGGGAAATACTATACAACATATTAAAGATCTGTATTGGAAAAAATTGCAAAACTAATGGTTTAGTTTATTTTTCACAGGAGTTCGATTTTCAGCATTTCAACTTGAGAATATGATTTTCAATTGACAGTGTATTGCGCAGTCGTTCAATTGTTGATTGTCTTTTTTATGACAGCACTTGATTAACACGGCACACGTTGCACACGTGTGTAAATCGCTCGGCGGCTAATGAGTCAACAGGTAGTGCGCTTGACTGCCCCAAAGTGGAGTCGACTCGAGTAGAGTCCCAGCTAAAGCTGGAGCTCGAGCCACAGCTGCATTTGGCTGGATAATTAATGGCCAAGCGGGCGAGCTGCATTTATTCGCTGGCATTACCACAAATGTAGCCCAGGGATTTTGCCACGCTACGCTTCCGTTGCTGCTGCTGCTTCGCAGGGAGGGGAAAGGCGGCCAAGGTCAGAGTTAAGTGGCCAGCAACTGCTAGTCACATTTATCATGCGGCGACTGCGACAAGTTGCCTGCTTTGATTACCACAACTAACATGCAACAAATTACGGGTATTTATAAACAAAGTCACATCTTGGTACCCAAAACACCAATTGAAATGTTCTTAGCTTGTCATTGAGGTTGAACAGGGGTGGAGCAGGCGCAGGGGCAGGGGAAGGGGTTAGAGGCACAAAACACATTGTCAGCAACTATACAAAATCCATAAAGCAAACGCAAATGGCCCGTAAAAATATTATGATGCCATTGAATGTGGCAACCACACTGACTAAATAAAGTATGTGCCACAATGTTGAGAGTGTAGGCTCACTAAACTAATTGCATACCCTGTAAAAAGTGTTTAGAGCCATCAATTTCTAATTTGACTTGATATATTTAATCGAACAGCAGAAGAAACAGAAACTGGACATGATTCGTACATCTTAGCCTGGTTTATGGCAATTTATGACTAATTATTATCTTTAGCCATCGTGAAGAGTATTTAAACAAGTGCTTCTGTATTTTCTCATTATTTTGTTTTTGTTTCTTTTTGGTAGCTGCTCACTTTGCCGGCACTTTGGTAAATTTGTATATTTTCACTAAAAATATACAAATTTGTTTCTTGTGGGGGAGGAAGATGGGGTTTTGTGTGTTGATTGGTTTTGGCCAAGTGTTTTCATTCATGGCGTACGCGCCAAAAAGTCAACAGACCCTCACGAGTCGCCTGTCCATCGCTGACGGACAGCGCATGCAAGGGGGAAACGCCTCTTCCCCTCTTCATGCCCCGCCCCTCACGCAGCCCCTTCACATGCTTGTGTGTGACGCAAGCAAGAGGTTCTCTGCAGATACAAGAGATTTCTTGCGTGCTTAATTTATGAGATTTTGTTTGAATGCAAAAAAATCGCCCATAGCCAAATCGCACGCTGTAAATATGAATGATTAATTGCTATTCAATTGGGGTAGCGCAGGGGAAGGGAAACTAGATGAGCCACGTTAACAG
The DNA here is from genome assembly GCA_035044105.1 of Drosophila nr. perissopoda 5 BK-2023a. Taxonomy (NCBI): domain Eukaryota; kingdom Metazoa; phylum Arthropoda; class Insecta; order Diptera; family Drosophilidae; genus Drosophila; species Drosophila nr. perissopoda 5 BK-2023a. The sequence goes on from JAWNMK010000124.1 coordinate 257,821, forward strand.
AGTCAAATAGCCAAAAGTGTAGGTGGACTAAAGATTGATGACGCCTTTGCCCCCGTCTTTGGGCGCACTTAATTAGAGGCGCACGTTTTGGTCGCCAAGCCTTACATATTGCATGCATTATTAAACCTGGACAAGAAAAAATTGCCATCGGATACGAGCACTCCCCCTCTCTCCCCTCCCACATCTCTCTCTATCTCTGAGCACCTTTGGCCACAGCTCGCAAGCTGCCGCCCTGCTGTCTTTCAACTTGATAAGCAGACCCATTAAGAAAACAAGTAAGAAAGCTGCAAGTAAGAATGAGCTCGACTACAAGATACCCTAATTCCCTTTAAAAGTTTTACACACCTAAATATAAGCATGACTTTATGTGGTCATGGATGCTTCATTCTGTCAGTTGCAAACATTTGCAGCCAACGAGTATACCATTCTTACCAGTTTTTAATGGGTATACAAAAGGCAAAGAAAAAGTAAGGTTATACTATGTATGTACGTTATATACATATGTATGTAGATGCATCCATATTCGATTACGAAATGCAAAACGTGACTTTGGCGACGCTGCTGATTAATTGATGGGCGATATATGCCGGAAAAAGTTGGCGCTGCACGGCAAAAGCAAATTGCATATGGGGAAGATATGCGGCACAGCAGATATCGCATAATATAGTGGCAAAAACACAAAGCAATGAACGATAAGTAAATCGAAAGGTGATAAATATGTTGTTCAAACGCGGATATGGAATGAGTTAAAGCCGATGCTTAAGGTCGATGTCGATTACAATCAAGCAAATTTTGTTATGAGCCAAGTTGAAATCCTGACTAAAACTCACGGAATCTTCATTTAACTCTTTCTATACCCTACAACTTAAGAACTGTTAATATTTAATAAAATATGTGTGTGTTTATCTAGCATATTTATTAGATTATTTATTTGTTCTCGCGAATACTTTTTTGGATTCGAATTCATACGAATGTATAAGATTTTAATGATACTTTGGTACTTAATACAAAGTATCTGCTGACTTGGAACAAAGAAAAACATTTAATGCTTAACGAGAAGGCAGATGGTAAATGAACTAACTAAATTACGATTTATAAATAATTCTATTTGATTTTGTTTTTTTGTTTTCAATTATGATTCCGCAAGAATTGTAAATCGTAATTTCAATTAGTTTATTTTGTTCAGTTTGTTGAACCTTGGACTTGAACTTGGGAGTCAATAAATTTGAACAACTGCAGATGATTATCATGTACATATGTAGTATTACATTGCCAAATCGCAGTGTTTATTACAAAATTCATCTATCATCAGATCTTACGAACCGTAAATATCATTACAAAAGCAACCTAAGAAAATATTGTGTGTATTTGTTTATTTACCTGTGGCTGTCATTTGCCGCTTTTAATTACACCACTGCCTGCCGCCTTGGGGCAGCATCTGTGTAATACACATGCGTACTTTTAGCTACATTGAGTACACGTATCTTGCAGATACTTTTGGCTGTTGTCGCTGCCATTGGCTCCATTGGGTCCAATGCTCCAAGTTGAGTCTGTTGCCAGCCATTAAGACAATTATTTTACATTAGATAATGTGCTGGTACACAGGTAGCTACATTAATGTACATCCACCCGTCAAAAAGGTAGCAGCTAATGTTTTCAGACTTTTATTTCCACATTTATTTATATTAAACATCACATGGACCACACTGGCTGACAGACAGACAGGCAGCTAGAAAAACGTGTGTTTATTCTGAGTTCAAACATTTGCCAACTTTCAGCAAGTTTGAATATATATGTTTTTTTGCGCTTTTTTTGCATATCATCAATAAATAAATGTTTTTTTGGGTTTAGAACCAAAACGGCTTTTTATTCATTATTATGAGACGACTAATTGGGTTTAATGGGGGCAACACATCTCTCTCGAGGAAGGCGCTCTTGAGTGTGAGTTGAGTTCTCTTCGAATTGAGCCGTATGATTGATTTGACAGCGAATTGCGTCAGATCCGTAAATTTTCCATCAATTTCAAATATTATTCTTAACTATCAAATTCCTTCGATTATACTTATCGGTTCATCACTTACTCTCAAAGGGAAACACACACAAAAAATTATCACCGATAAACATGAAGAATGTCTAAAAAAAAATGAGTGCGAAATTATGCAAAACAGCTGCCGAAATTGGAAAAAAGAAAAATTGACCAAAATTTATCTCATTCTTTCATGTTTATTTCGCCAACCCTTTTTTTGTTCGAGTGCCAACAGATTGATGATCAATTAAAATAGCTTTGAATCGTCGACGAGATTCATTCGCTTATAATTATCGTTCAATAACTCATAAATTGCGCCCGAGGTTGTGAAAATGTCTTGGCAGCAGCTCATACGAACGATTGGGAAACGTGAAAACATTTGCCACAATAGTCATTAACGATTTTCTGAACAATTTGCACAAAATTAAACTTGTCCGAAAACATTTACATGATTTCTACAGAGCGAGTAAATCTCGTTGGCTTTGGTTTTTTTTTTTTTACAGCTTATGCGATGAATATCGTTTAGATTGTTCGAACTCACTTGTCGTAGCCGCCGCCATGTGGCGTCATGTTAACCGAAGACTTCTTACGTCTGATGGCCATGTGACGTTCACGTGTGGGAAACTTGGGCTGCTTCTTGACCAACACTGGCTGCACTTCAAACACATCACACTTGTCTGATTGCATTCTCAGTTGCATCTTGAATTAAATTGCTGCTGCTGCTGTACTCTTTTTGGTTGTGGCTGAGCAAAGAGCGCGACTTGAACTGAGCGCGCGAGTCACTTTAAAATGTAAACAATGACAGCAGCTGACAGACAGCTATCTATAGCGGTCATATATAATGCGTGCTTCGCATACTGATAAGCTCCACACACACACATAAACTAACACACAGTTGTATGCAAACAGAGAGAAAAAAGCTTCTCACTCATTGTGTTTTCACAACTGAATTTCGATTAATTATATGCACCCCCAAATCAAGCAACTTCATTAACTAAGCGTATTCGCCGACTGATCGCGTGGGCAACGCGCAAATGTTAAGAAACAACTAAAAAAAAAAAAAAGTAGCACAAAATGTTAAGGCCTGGAATTGAGCGTGAGTCAAAGTACAGCATAAACAAGAGAAGCAGATGCGAACTGAACACAAAAGCACGAAACACGAAGCGCCGTTAGTCAGTTGTCGGCTGCATAAAATAAAGCTTAATAGGCCAAGTACGGCGAACAAACACGAGTCGTAAAACTCGACTTCGTCAGACAATTGAACGGTTAGTCAGTTGTACTCGCTGTTTTGCAATTCAATGTCAGACCTCCCCATATCTCTCTCTCTTTCTGCTGCAAAAAAAGTGCAAGCATTGCCCAAACTTAAGCCGTTGCCCAAAAGCAGAGCGCAATTGCAAAACACAATTTCCATGGAAGCGACTCTGTACTCAAGCTTTCATCGGCGCAATCGGCATCAATTGAAAGCCAAAGCTTCCAGAGAGAGAGTGAGAGCAGCGAGAGAGCATATTAATTATATTGATGGAAGAGTGGAATCAAAAAGCAAGTCAAGGTCTTTGGAAAGCACAGTTAATTACCGCCGCTGCAAGTGAAGCGATCAGCATCCGATGAGAGAGTCGGCAGCCGAACCAAACACGATCTTCAACTCAGCGGGTCGTCATGTTACGCCCCCCACCACCCCCTGTGAACAGCGCAAAAAAATACATTTTGTGGTCTTGCTGAGTTTTTTATGGGATTGTTAATAGTTAAGATGTTTTTTGAGATGATGAGGCACATAGAACCACATCATTAGCAAAGTTGTTCCCCGAATTGGCAACAATTCGAGGGAACTACACTTATTACCATTAAATTGAGCCAATTTTACATTTTGTAATTTATTTGGCAATCTTCATTTGATCAAAAAGTTGTAAATGATCAGCTTGTTAATCATGGTTAGAGCTCTATATACTATAATACTGCGCGTAAAGTTGAAAATGTGATCTGGTTGGATCAAAACTTTCCAGAGTCGATTTTTCAAAACCAGTGCTTTTTAACTTCTACATAAAAATTGCGTTTAAAGTTCATTTTCATGCTGAAATTAAAATACATTTCAATAAAAGAATACTGGAAATTTGACTTATATTTTACTTTTAGATCAATAGTAAATTTAAAGCCAGAAACTCGACTTTGCTTCACATTTTTAAGGGTATTAATGTGCATTATTAAATTTAAATTGGTATGCCTAGCGTATAGATATATGAGTATTTAATTATAATTTATGTCCAATGTTTTTGCTATTAAATCAACCAGACGCCCATTAAAATCGAAAAAAACAATAAAGTAAAAGAAACACAAGTGAATTATAGCACAGTTTCAATACACGCACCCACACAGACATATGAGCAACGTTTAGTCAAACAAAAAACAAGTAATGAAAACGCGCATACGCCCCGTATCCACATATATACATATACATTATCAGAAGTTGCGATTACGTCTCTTGACCCCTCCCCGCAAATCGAATTTGGCATGCGGCCAGCTTCAAAACGCGAATGAGAATGAAAATTTAAATGGAAATGCTAACAAAACCGCAAAGGCGAGTCCGACAGACAGACGGACGGACAAACAGACAAACTAATTTCACAAATGAATGGCGCAATTTAAATTTGTGGTCGGTGCACTGAAACCGTTAAGTGCTCCTCCCAATTGGTAGAACGAGTCACTAATTTGCATTCGTATTCGATTTTGAGTATGCATTAAAAGCACCATTTGCGCATAATTGCACAGAGAAAAGTGCTCAATATATAAGTACGGCAATTGAACTCAAACTCAATAAATATGTCACAAGCAGTTTTTTCTACTCAATTTCTGATTCCAAAAATTCGCATTTATCATCCTTTAAACAGAATTTGGCCACATGGACGACGCCTTCCGGTTTTTTTTGTTTGTGATTTGAACGTTTAATTTAACGGTTTGTTTTTCATTTGAATTTACGGTCAAAATATTTGGCAAACGAGTATACTTGTCGTTCCTGCTATTGGAAGATTTTTTCTTTTTTTGGCAATGCTGACGCATTATTTATTTAGCTGCCCCCGATATGAAGAATTGCCAACTGTGGTGGGTGGGTTATGGGTAGGCATAGGGGTAGCTGTGTGTGGGGCAGGGATCTTTGCGGGTGGGTGCTGACAGAGGCCATAGGTAATGTGCTAAAAATATTGAATTGATTTTGAAAAACGCCATTTTAAATAAACGAACGTAGCGGCAGCTTTGGCGTCACCTGGCGGCTGTTTTGCGAAGCTAACGCACGCGAGCTTTTGAGCAGCTTTCACAGTTCGGCGACGAATATTGAGACAGCTTTCTATTTGCAAAAACTCATTTCAAATTTGCAATAACCTCAGACATGTAAGCATTATTGGGTATTTTATAAATAAAAAAATTTTAGTTGATCTCATTGATAAAATGCAGTTTTGAAATTGTTGCAAATTCTTTTCAACTCACCTCCAATCGTGGGCCGCAAAACCGGGGCATTCTGATTTGCACTGCTCGCAGCGAACACCATCGTCCACCTCTCGAATTATGACACCCTGTAAATAGTAATTTCATAATTGGTTAATTATATACAACAATATGCACAAACACAGTTAGATAAATATGCCATTTTTGTGTAAACATTAAGTCGATTAGCTAAGCAAATACTTTGCAATTCGCAGAAGCGACTTGAAGCAAATTCTATAAAATTAATTTGTATTTTTGCAGTTAAAGTTTTCGCTATTTAAAAACTTTTTTTTATTCATTGAAGCAATTATGGAAATGTATAATTTAACAAAGCTGAAAAGTGGTAACAGGCAGACAAGCCATAGAAATGGGCTACCGACTATGATATACCCTGGGAAATGCTGCATGACAACATTAGAAAAAACTATCAACAAAACAGAAAAAAAGAGCTGGAAATTATAGTAGAAACAATCAGCAAAACAGAAATAGAAGTTTGACGGTCATTTACCCTAGAGAATTCTGTTCTATTAAAAAAACAGTTTGGCATAGGAAAAGGTCAAGTATCTTTGCCATATCCACACTCAATGTCCGGTTACAGGGTACAAGCGTGCCAAATACAATTGGCGTTTACCCAACTTAACTTGGGTTTCCTATTCATTTATTTATTTCTATCTTTTTTGCACAGTTCGCCAAAGTGCCGAGCCAAGTTCAGGGAAAAAATTACTGATTTGCACTGCATTGGCAAAAAATCCGAAACTGAATCCGTAATCGTAATCGCAACCGTAACCATTGCCAGAGAGGTCAACAGTCAGAGGCAAGGCATTGCCAAATGGCTGCAGTTAGCGTCGCCATCTCCTGTTATGCCTCCACCTCTCTCTGCCGCTGCTGCTGCTGCTGCTGCAAACAGCGACACTTGTTCCAAAATTATACTCAAATATATGTATGTGTGTTCAACAACATCAACAACAACAACAACAACGAAACTAAAAACAACAACTTGGCACGTTTCCATTCTGTTTCTGGCCATGTTTCTTTGTCTTTCCCAGTGTGTGGTGTGTGCATCTGAGCGTGTGTGTGTGTGTGTGTGCAATGTGGTGTGTGTAATTGCGACTGCAGCAGAAATATGCTACCATTTTATTTAGCCACTGTTTTTTATAATGCCCTTGCTGGGTATTACAATTTTATTCAGGAAATGTGCCTCTAAAAAAGGAAATTTGGCAGAAAAATGTTTCCTTTTTCGGTTTTCCAAAAAGTCTTAGCCATTTCACGTCAGGAAACGTAGCAAACTCGAACTCATAAAATGCAGGATATCTTTTTGAGCCTATCAAATATGAACATTCTTTCTAATTTTTGCATAATATTTCTAGGAAGGATCTTTAAAAGGAAACCTTTTTTTGGGTTTTCTGCAGGTTATATTTTTAATATTGATCTATATTGTTAAGAAGGATGTTTAATGAGAAAACTTAGTTGGTTATCTTATAAAGCATCATTATTTGGTCTGCTGTGCAAGTGTATCAAATATTCGTCTGTTTTTGTAGTTTTATACTGCAATTGTCAAAGTTGAATTTTGCTTGCATTTGCAGCCAGAATTAATATGCACGATGTGCCTGTAAAAACAAAGTTCGCATGTCCTTTGAGTGCATTCGAATGTTGAGCCTTGCTGGGTGCACTTTTGGGACAGGCAGTCAAACGAATCCAAACGAATCCAAACGAATCCAACGAATCCATTTGCTGGCAATGCGATAATTGTGACACGTTGCCGCGAAAATCGATGCTGACCCAGTTCATATGGCCAGGATTACTGAATGGGTGAGACACTGGCAACGACAATCGCTTGCACCAACATGTCGGACTGGCGGACAGACGGGCAGCCGAACTGACGGATGTTTGGCATTAAGTTGCAAGTTGAGTGCTCAAGTGCGCAAATGTTTGACTGCCACTCAAGTGAAGCCAGAAAAGCCCAAAATCCCCATAGATTAATGATCTGAAAATTTAACACATGAAACTCAACACAAATCCATAAATATATATATATATAGATATATAATTATAATTAGATATATATAGATTGGGTGGCAAACACAGCTGCGGCAACAATAAGTCGCTCTGAATGGCGAAAGTTTTCCACTTTGTTTGCAATTTGCCACAAGACGCAAATATTTAAAGCAAATTAATTCAAACGATTGACAGATACAAATGCGGGAATCCATATAGGGAAGACCCCTCATTATAGGCATCGAATATTCATAGCCATATAATTATAATTTCTTATGAGTTTTCTCTGCAGCTGCTGCTCAAATTATATCAGAAACTAATTTGAAGCACAGCGAAGAAGAAGCCTTAAGAATGCCTCTAATGAAGATGTCGTAAATACCTCTTAGACCTAAGGCATGCCCCCATGCAATAAGCTTCAGATTGTCTTCGCTATTTTGACCAGTCATTCATTAAAAATAAAAGTGAGATACGATCGGAGAGCAGCAATAATATAAATAGCCTAAAAGCAAATTCTTTTTTTTTCGCACTACTATGCAAAATGATGTCATGCCTTGAATCTGAACAACAGAATCAAATCCAATTTCAAATGTAAAACACCGTGGCCAAAATAAATGCTGGGAAAATGCGGGTAGCAAATACCAATTCATATGTCATGTAAGAAGCCTTGTAGAACTACAAAACATATCGGCCAATACGAATGGGAACTAGTTTTGGCCCACTCACAACTTTGGGTTACGCCCGCGCACTTGTTGCCAATCAGTTCTGGGCAAACAAATTTGTGAATTTGTTTTTGCATCTGTAGCTGTATCTGTAGCTGTATCTGTAGCTGTAGCTGTATCTGTAGCTGTAGCTGTATCTGCATATGAATGTATCTGCATCCAAAAGCTGAGCAAGCAACTCAGCTCAGCTCATTCAGTTCTAAGCTACATTTTCAAACTATGACGCGATGCGAGTTTTGAATAAAAAACAAAAATCGTAGGTCGACGACAACACCAAAATGACAACAAGCACAAATACAACTTGAAAACCGGCTGCCAGCTACTTGGAAAACAACCGACGTATGAGCTATACTTATAATATATATATATATATATATATATGTATACATATTTATATATATATGTGTATATCGTAAGAAGCAGTAGAGCAAGCGAATCACAGAACCCGCAAACTGTTTGTTTATTGCGAAATTAAACAGCAACAAAAGAAAGAAGATAAAGAAGTACTAACAAAAAAGGGAACAGCCTTCCTTAAGTACACAATTAACAATTTAACAGCAGTAAACAATTTCGGTGAATTTTGTGCTTGGGTTTTTTTATTGCTGTTGAAAATTCGCATTAATTAACACCATTTTTTTTTTTGGAGTTGACGACGCTGATTTTTTGTTTTAACCCGTTTGCGGAGAGACCCACGCAATTGGGCAAGTCAACCATTTAGAGGGCTCCCATATATATATATATATATATATAAGTTTACATTACATTTATTTTTCACAGTCTAGTTAAGATGCCACAATGGAAATGGCTAAGGCTAAGCCTAAAGTGGCTAAAAGCCAAATGCGCAAACACACTAACGAGTCTGCTAATGTAGTTCAAGATCAGGCGTAGATCGGTGACTAAATTACAACTTAGCTGCGCGTGTTGCCAAGCTAATGTTGTGATTTTTCTGGCCAGAGCAAATTGTTTTGGCCATATTCAAAACAACTAACGACCCCGTTGTGACCACATTAGAAAGTGTGACATGTAGAATGAGATCAAGTTTAAAGCCGCTGATCTTGCTAATTAGTTAGCTAGTTAAGGCTTCATTCGCTTGATATTTATGAGCTAGAGAAAGGCAACAAATATTAAGGGTTCCATTTGGAGATCATTTTTCAAAACCAAAAATCAATTCAAGAAAGTTTTAAGAGTGTTAAAATGCCACTTTTTTTGATCTGCCGAAAACATACAGAAGGAAATAATTATTGTTAGACTTGATTAAGTTGACGTCAAGAGCACTGATGTGGGTGTCAACAAAAAACAAACAATTTGACAGCCATCTTTAAAAAGAATACATTATTAACAAGATGTGTGCGCAATTAACTTTGACTCAGTCAGATGAAATCTTTGGTAGTTGAGTTGGCAACAATTATGTTACTTAATAAGTTAGTTGATTATTTATTCAATTCGTAGACTACAGAAAAACTTTTACAGAATAATGCAATCCATATAAGGAATAAATTATAATAAATCGATTGAGCAACGGTTTTACAGTGAAAATCGTGCAAACAATATAGTATAAATTATAAACGTATATGATTCATATATGATGTTGATATAGTCTTTCGCTTATTTGGTTTATATCATTTATGCCCTCATACATATGTATAATATCCGTATATTGTTTGGCTACACAGCTTATAAGGAATTAATCAAATCAAGACGACTGTTGACGTCATTCCCTCTGGATATATATATATATATATAAGTCATACATCTTCTGGCGGGACCTTATATATATGCCGTTAGGCGTAGAATTCTCGCAACCAAATAGGGCCGTAATAAGTGCATCTGCTTTCCATCCGACAAACCCCAACAAAATATGGCTTGTTACCCATTTGGGTGCAAGTCACGTAACGCTCTCGCCCATTGTCATGCACAGTTAGTCAGACGCGACTCAAACCCGTTCGGATATTATTGACCAAAAAAAACTTTATAATAAAAGCAAAAGATAAAATAAAAAAGACAACTTTAAGTAAAGTACCGCATAACTCAGGATCTTAAAAAGCAAGACACATAATTAGCACTCCAATAAAATATTTGACAATATGAGTATGACACCGATTTCGAATTGTATGGATACTTTCACAGGGAATGTCTTTTTGCACATGCGTTCCACTTGTTCCGCAACTACGTCAAGAGAGCTAACAATTCAAGGGAACTGGGCGTCGAAGCCGATTTGAGCCAAAATTGTTTTGGCTTTGGCCTCCCCCCGGCAAATGGCAATAACTGATAATTATCAATTTACACAACACGGCAAATTTGTTATTCTCCGTTATTTTGTTTATTTAAATTTGCATATTGGAATTCATTAATTTACTTAATAATTATATCTTTACATACACAAAAAAATAGCCAAAAAAAAGCTGACAACGCAAATGGAAAGAGTTTTGGGGACTTGCGTACTTTGCACACGAGTATCGAGTTTCAATTGTTGTTAGCACAATTCAAAAAGCAAATAAATACAAATATTCGCTACGCTGCGGCGCCGAGTGACGCACGTATAATCTACAGAGTTGTTCAGTCCATATTCCAAAGATCCAGACATAACTAAGGATGAGCTCGTATCTATGGGAAACACAAAGAGATGACTATCGAAATATCTAGCGAAATTCCTCGAGTAATTAACAAGTTTTGGTTTGAACTATAAAATACCTTTATAAATTGGATTCCTCCAATTTTTCCAATTTAATGTCAATTCTTCAAAATTTTGGTTGTTAAATAAATATATATTTGAATAAAGTAAAAACTTGTTTCCATTTTCTATTTAAAATTTGTATAATTTAATATTTGTATATTACTTTATTTAATTTTAAGTTCATGTGTTGATCGTGTCGTGCTCGTGTTGCTTCGTGTCACGCGCTCAGCTCTAGCGCGCCTTATTTGCACCCAACAACGAATCAATGAGCGCTGTTCGTTTGATCATTTGATCAATAGTTGACTGTTCGATCGATTCTATCGCCAAGGTATTTTGATCGGTGACCGATTGCGTCGTTGCACGGAGGCGGCTGCGGGGGCGGCAACAATTCTTGGCGTCTGCTGTTGGTCGCGACGCCCCCAATTGAGACTCGGTACGCCCACCGAGCTGAGACGTGAACTGGACATGGTTTTGCTGGCGGGCACAGGTGCATTGTAATGGCCACCAAAATACGTGGAACTGGCCTGTTGTTGTTGTTGTTGCTGCTGGTGCTGGTGCTGGTGCTGTCGATTGCTCGGCTTGCTGCCGTAGAGCTGAACGCGGGTGGGTGCACGTCCTCGAGTTGGAGCTGGCGACAATTTGCTCGGCTCGCTGCCAATGTGCACCAGAGTCTGATAGCGACCGCTGTTATTGCGCTGCTGTTGCTGCAGTTGTTGCTGCTGCTGCTGCATTTGTTGCTGCTGCAGTTGTTGCTGCTGCAGTTGTTGCTGCTGCAGTTGTTGCTGCTGCTGCTGCTGCTGCAGTTGTTGCTGCTGCTGCTGAGCAGCAAATCGCGTGGGCGAGTGTTGAGACTGGCTGCGATACCATTTGTTGCCACTGGCAGGCGGCGTCTGGCGCGCCAGGCTGCTCGCTAGGAGACGCTGCGCATAATACTCTGTGGTGGGCATGGGTTTGGCCACGCCCACCGGCACCAAGCGACCCGGCGAATGCGGCAATATCGAGTTCTTGATCTCGATGCGTATCGCTGCTGCAGGCGCTGGCGAAGGCGATGGGGAGGCATGTCGACGCATTGGTTGCGCCACACGAAAAGTCTCATTGCGTTTAACGGGCGAGCGGGTGGCGGAGCGTGACGGCCGATCCCGCAGCGGGGAACGCGACTGCGGACGATAGTTCTCATTGTCAAAGACAAGAAAATCGGGACGATTCTCCTTGGAATCGCTGTGCGTTGTCGACGTCGTTGGCGCTGCTGCCGGCACCTCCACAAACCAGGCGGGATTGTGGGGCTGCTGTTGTTGTTGCTGCAACAGACGATCTCGAAAGGATTTGCGAAAGCTGCTTAGTGTCACCGTCTTATATTTGTCACGCTCATCCTCCTCGAGCAGATCATCGTTGGACTGCGTCTTCAGCTGCTCCAGTTGCTCGCGCAGATGTGTGGCCGGTTTACTCTTGCGATACGTGCTGGAATCGAAGCTGCCACTGGAATTGGAGGAGCCGCCCAAACTAGACTGACGCTGCATGCCAGCCGCAGAAGCATCCGCATTTGACTGTCGGCTTTTGTAGTTGCTGCCCTGCTGCTCGTACAGGAAATTGAATGGATCGGAGTGGGCATCGTAGTCGAGCCTGCGATCCCCATCGCTGCGCCACTTGTAGTAGGTATTTGTGGCCGTATCGCTGGGATGATGCTCATAGCTGGCCAACTCCTCCGGCGAGGGTGTCTTCTTGCGCTTCGTGAATGTGCTGAATTTGCTAAAAACCTTCGACTTTTTCGACTTTTTCTCCAGGGTGCTGCTGTTGGATTCATTTCCTCGCTGCTGCTGCTGCTGCTCCTCATCGGAGCCATTCAATATGAAGGTGTCGCCACGCTGCAGCGTTGAGCTTGTAGTCGAATCCCTTCGGGAACTGATCACACTCGCTGGCCGGGAACGCACCGGGGTCGTATCGCGGCTGGAGCTTTTGCGCGACGAGGTCAGCGTTGAGCGAATGTTGCGAAAAAATGACATCTCGCATTAACCTTGACGTTTTCACTATTTACACCGGGTTTGTCGGGCGCCAAGAGCAAAGTCGAAATCAAAATCACTCGTTGATCGGTTGAGCGTTTCTCGTTGCCCGTTTCACGAATTCGTTTACGTTCTGCGCGTCTGGCGCTGCCAACTGCCACGAAGCGACTGAGCTCAACGCACGAGCGCGTGAGTCAAATGAGCGACGACTTTAACCGAAGCTATTACGCGGATCATTAGAATTTCAGTGGCTTCGGGTTTTTCAAGTCGTTCGTTTGTTTGTTCGTTCACTCGTTTGATTGCTTCGGTTTTTCTTCTTTTTCGTTTTTGTTTTGACCAATTTGGAATATAGTTAACATCGTTATCGTGTTTATTACTATGACCATATTATGTGCATAGCTCTCTCTCTCTCTCTCTCCGTTTGTCTCTCCTTTTATGTGTGTGTGTGTGCTGATCAGCAGCTGTTTGTGGGGGCGTTTCGCACACACACAAGCAAATCCCGTTTTAGGGCTTTAAACGCGGCTTTGCAGCTTGTATTTCGTAATTTATGCATCAGAAAGCGCTCTAATTAGCTATCTGGCGTGGGGCATCAACAGCTCATTTAACACATTAGCGTTTAGCATAAGGCAACAGCAACAGCAATAATAATAACAACAACACACACTAACACAAAGTGGCAAACACCTCAGCTGTGCTTAGTTGCCATTTGTTGCCTTTGTTTGAGTGTTTGTTTGTTTCAAGTGCCAACTAAGCAGTTTCCATTCTCTGGCAACAGTTGTTCTGCACAGTGGTTCACACTTATAGGAAGCAATTAATTGTAAGCGAATCTTTCGAAAAAATTAATTCAAGAAAGAACATTTTATTTATTTAGTGTTATTGTTTCTAACCATAAACATTTCCCTGTGTACACTAAAACAATTAACAGTCAAATCGCATAAACCTAGCTGATTGTGTGTTCAACAAATGCTGCAGAATTATTCGCCCTCAAAACGAGTAACTTTAGCTGGAGATATTTATAATAAAAGTTTGTTTTTTTTTAGGTAACGGAAACCAAACATTTGTAATCCATTTCCGCATAAGCTTTCGACCACTGTGCAGGTGCTTTGCACTCGAGTCTAGACTGGAATTATCGATGGCTTTTGATGGCAATGGCGAGATGCTCGACGACCCTCATTGTTTCGCCTTAATGATCGATTGCCACTTTTGTGGCAATTGAATTGTTTCGCTTCCGATTCCGCCAAAAACAAAAGCTTCGGCGAGTCATTAGTTTGAATCTGCGCTAAACGTATTCGAATTGCCATCAAATGCAGCAGCAGCAGCTGCTATTCGCACTTAATTATTTATGATGACTATGCGGATAAAAGCACAGCAATAATAAAATCTGAGTACTCCGCACATGAATATTAGCGATTATGAAAAATAAAATCAAATATAACCAAACAATGTGTGCAAGTTCACCATCGATGGTAAAGTATGAATAAATAATTTCAAATTGAGTACCATAGTCAAATTTAGTGTTGCCTACTTTTCGGCTTGGGGCTATTATTTAATATTCAACGCCAAGTCCGAAAGTAGGCAATGAAAATTTGTTACAACTGTTTTGGAGCGTCCGCTTTCTTTCGAATTTTAGTACAACCAAAACAGCCTCCATTATGAACACACAAAGTCAGCTACACACTTGAGCAATCTAAAATCGCAGCGGGTGCTGGAAAAAATTCACGCCGCTTGCAGAATCATAAACACAGGAATACGAGGTGTGAACTCAAACTTTTTGAAGAGCGTGCACAGGATGAAATAATACACATTGAAGGCACACAACTTTTGGGTTAACCCAACAACGGTCAGAGAAAAACAGCTTGTGACGACGATGCCCAAGAATAAAACGAATTTGTTGAGTTTGTGTGCCCCACAGAACAGTCGGTCAAATACCACGCACGAAAGAATTATTACCATGGCAGAATGTTTATTACGAATAATAGAAATATTTGCAATAACTTTGTTTATGCGAATTTTCCAAATTTTTGTTTATGCTTCGAATAATAATGCAAGTTCTGATGGGCTGCAAAGTTGATTAATTGTGTACAATCTACATTAAAGAAGTGAAGCATAATATTCAACTTTAAAAATGTTTATAAGCGCTTAGATATTTATTCGAAAGGATGAATATTCACCATACGCATACTATCTGCAGGCACATACACAAAACACACACAAACACCAGCTCTATTCATAACTATAAGTGTAGCCTTCCAAATTGAAGCAATCTCCTCAATAGGCCATCAGCCATAAGTGGGATACGAGGATCCCGAAACAAATTCTGGGTCTTGTATGTTATTTATTCATTTGTGTCAGTGCAAAGGCCTCAATAAAATCGAAGTGTATCCCTTGAGATACAATTGTATCTCCTCGTTCGTCTCAACGATAATCGGCCAATGAGC
The DNA here is from genome assembly GCA_035044105.1 of Drosophila nr. perissopoda 5 BK-2023a. Classification (NCBI taxonomy): domain Eukaryota; kingdom Metazoa; phylum Arthropoda; class Insecta; order Diptera; family Drosophilidae; genus Drosophila; species Drosophila nr. perissopoda 5 BK-2023a. The sequence continues at coordinate 273,141 of JAWNMK010000124.1, forward strand.
ATTTGACACATTCTTAATGCATTTCTACAACTACCATCCAACATGAGGCACATGTGGCAACCATTTCCGATTGCGAATAGCATTATTTATCAGCTATTAAGTCATACCCATTCAGCACATACATTGACAGCTGCTGGTGCCAATGTCAGCCAACAAAAGCCAGCAGCAGATATTCCCATACATGCCCCTCAATCAACAACACCAACAACAACAACAATGGCAACAATAAGGCAATGCCACAAATAAGCCAAATCATGGGTGGGTGTTGAAATTGAAAATTGTGAATGGTGAATATTGTCGCTGCTTTTGTTGTTGCTGTGCTATTGTTATTGCAATACATATACATATATCGTTTGTTGATATTTATGTGCACATTTAGCACAATTAAAAATTAACACACACACACACACACACATGCATAGCCTGTCAATGACACACACACACAAACACTCACACATTCACACACACACACAACAATGCTTGGAATGAAGCAATAAATGAAACCAAAAATCAAACACACGCCACATTGAACCATAATGTGACTGCGCTCCAAGGAAGTGGGCGAGCGTGTTTTTACAGTTATGAGCAGCGGGCCGGCTGCACAGCTGGCCAGTCAACCAGCTAACCAGTCCACCGGTCCACCAGCCAGTCAGTCAGTTGGTCTCCATGGCCCACCGCTGAGGCCATCACAGCCACAACCATTGCTACTGCCTCTGCCTACGACGCTGACTCTGACTCTCGACTCTCGACTCTCGACTCTTACTCTGCAGCAGCAGCAGCAGCAGAGGCAGCAACCACTATAAACGTGACCGGTTGCCGGCGGTGCACGTAGCCGGCGCACAAAATAGACCATTGTACCACAGCATTAGCAGCATGCGAGGGTGGTTCCATAAATCATGTGGAAGCGCGGCATAAAGGGAATTCAAAAGTTGTCCTGGGAATTAGATATAGCTATAAGCATATTTTTTATGGCAACTCTCTTATAATGAGCGTAGCCAGATATAGCCCCATCCAACCTTACTTCCCTTAGCCATAACATAAGACAGGGCTTGTTGATCATGATTTGGCCTCTTGTTTAAGGTTCGAAACGAGCTTCTAGCTGGATTTTCATCTGTAAATTATAGCTTTAAGAAGTGCCTCTTGGCATTAGCATAACATTGTCAAAACCTACCCCATAACGTAAGTACCATAAATTCTTGGTGCAGCTTACAGTAAATATACTCTTTTTGTATATTTCTGGTTAACAGAATGTATAAATAGATATATATGTATCTCGTACAGGTAAGATCCAGCAGTTTGTGCTTAACAGATCCACCCTCGTATAGACCTCTTATCTAAATAGGTGCCAAGTGGCACGCATGACGAGAGCTTTGCAACTCTCTGTGGAGTTGGGGGCACCCGGTTGCTAGTTGCTAGTTGCCAGTTGCGAGTTGCCAGTTGCCCGATAGCTTGTTGCCCGCTGATCGTTGCCCGTTGCCCGCGCCTCATGTCGTGGTCTCATGACTGTTTTATTTGAATTTTGGAGAAAGGCCATATGGCGTGTTTCTAATGGGATGGGGGGGGAGGAGACGGCGCAGCGGCAGCAGGGGCAGGGGCAGGGGCAGCTGCAACAAACTGCAGACACTCGACCCGCTGTTGAGTTGTTGCCTGCTTCGAGTGTTGTTCGAGTAGTTGGACCGTTAACAAAATCAAACAATTTTTGTTGTTTTTATTTTTTTCAACTTCTCTGTCGTTGCCCAGTTAACGATAGCGATGACGTCGAATTTTATTTTTACCAACGATATAAAATTGTTTAATTTACTTATTGGCAAACATAACTCGTTTCCTTTGCGTTATCTCGGCGAAACTTTGGCAATTATCAAAAACCACAGCGAGCCACAAATCGAAAAATGTAAAGAAAACAGTTTACGCACATTTATTATTAGACTTTGAAGATGTGGTCGAAAGTATCACACGACTTTGGCCAGTTTCACTTGAAAACAAGTCTGGTTTGCAGGCTAAACTAATGATTAAGATTATTACAGATCATTATAGATCATAACTCGTTTAGTGGCTGACTTCTTATTGCACATAGTCGATAAGCGTAACTGGAGACTTTACCCAATACAAATCAGTTCAGTTTCGCCAAAGTTATTCCGATTTTTTGTGCAAAATTCCGACAGAGTATTTCGCTGGCAAATTTAAAGCAAAACAAATCGCAAAATAATCAACAACAACAAAAAGATGTATTTTTTAGGTGCCATAAAATGTTTGACTAATGTTAATTGACGCGATTCAGCATTGGGGTTATGTGAGTTTAATTTTTTCGACAAATGATTGAAGCAATACGTTTGCTGAATTTAACACAAATGTTGCTATTTATAATGTTTGTATTCAAGTTAAAAGCGTCTAAAATTAGCCAAAACGATGCAATAAACTTGCTGTGTTTGACCAGCTGCTGAAAAATGCACCCATTAAAGTCAACATCAATTAAATTAACAATTTTGCAATATTCATATGAGCTGGGCGCTGTCAACGGGCGGCACGCACATCGCATGCCACATGCCACGCCCCTCAGCACACAAAACGGACACCAAACAAACTCGCAATTTGTATTTACGGAGTGGCTCGACTAAAAATATGTATGTTGGTTATCTTAAAAAATTAGCAAGAGCAGTTGAAAAAATATGAAAATAATATTTATTTAAAATTGAAAAAAAAGAATAAAGTAATAAAGAATACAAATATTTTGAGCAAATCTTTATCAAATCCTACATAACTCGAATTCATAGGATTTCAATAAAGTATTTAAACAATACTGTGTAAATTTAATGGCACAGTTTAAGTTAATTAAGTCAACTTCAATTTAAACACTTTCAACAAAGTTTTTGAACTGAGAACCTTGTTAATTTTGAATGAACGAATCCAACTAAAATTCTTGAATTTTGAGCACACGCACATCGCTTAGAGCGGTGGGGAATGGTGGTTTTTGGAGTTGCCACTGCTGTTGCCGCCTAGTCGATGTTCGTGCCACCATCTCGTTGCGCAAACACTGCCACATGATATGACAGCAGGCACAACACAGAGTTGGGCAAAAGCCAGTGGCCACCACCTGGCCAACCTGGCCAAGCTGGCCAACCTTGTGTGCAAAGTGGAAAAGGTGCGCTGCAGCCGACGTCGCCACGCACGTTGTTGGTGCCACCCAGTGCGTATCTTTCAATGTAGTTTAACTAACACACCCCTGGGAAATATAACAGCGACACGCAACAATTACCAGGCCCAGCAGATGATAATGCTGATGGGCTGATGGGCAACGGGGAATCGAGTCCATTTGCCCGCCCGACTGTCGACTGCCTGTCACGATGCCTCCACTCAGTGATGGGGGGTCGAGGCGGGTGTTCAATTTTGGTATACGTATTCCTATGCCTATTCGTATTCGTATTCGGATTCGTATTCGTTAAGAGCGGCACGTTCCTATGGAGCCCCCAAACCAAAATTGGCAGCACAGAGTGTGAACTGAGAGCAATTTCAGCTAGCTGCTGCTTCAAGTCAAATTGACCGGGACTATGAAAACTAATAATGCTATTAAAAAGTTGACAAAGTTGACAAAGTTGTCAATTGTCAGCCGTAACTCAACCAGTGCAAGGCTTTTAAAACGCAAATAAGCTTGAATCTATATATATATATATAGATATATGTATGTATATTCATATTAATCAAGTGGAATAAAGTTAAGTATAGTTGGTTAGCCGCAAAACGCGCAATAGTCATTTAAGCTGGTAAGTATTTTAAATAAGTATTTCTCGTGTCGCCTCGTCGCGTTGCGTCTTATCTTGTCTCAAATGTGAGCTGTGTGTTCTGTGCTTTCTGTGTGTTCTTTGACTCTTGTGAAATGGATGCTGCACGCTGATGACTCAGTCATTGTTGGGGTTTATAGTTTTCAACAGAAATGCCAACAAGACCCGAATACAAATATGAGGAAGATGAAGAAAATCCCGCCAGCAACATAAACACCAATTCCCAAGTAGCAAGCGGCGGCAGAAATTGAAAGTTGCAGGAACTGACTGATGCATCTGGAGTGTGTAGCATTGTGGTGCGGGGAGTGGCGAGGAGCGCGCACGCGAGACACAGAACGAGAGCTAAACGATGATGCACCATTAAAACGGGAAAGACCAACAGTAAACGCGCAGCTTGACTACAAAATACCCAAAATGAGACAAATCTGTATGCAAATCAGCATTCGGTGTGAAGCCAAGCAACGATTTGCAGCAAGTTCAACGTTTTATGAGTATTTCAACTGTGGAAATATTCGGATTTAAAAACGAAAAAATCTAAAACTGTTTACTCTAATTTATTTACATACATTTACAGCTTTAAATTTATATTATTCCCTTATTAAGAGTATCGTTAGTGTGGGAGGTATTTGATTTTTAAGATACTCTTTATAAAATAATAATAAAATCTTATATATATAAACATATTGATTATAAATTAATCAATACCATATATTACTATAAGGATATATAAATAGTAATTACTACTATAACTTTGGTAAACTCAGAATTCTTAGTTGTAAAACTGTATATTCCACTAAGGATTGTCTTGTTTTTTACTTACACAATCAAAGTACACCCCTTAGTTAAAATGCAATGCTGAGAAAGGGTTCATCGTAAGAACTTGAAATGAGGCAAGTACTTAAGCTTGTCTGAGTGTGCTGCATAAGAAATCAAAAATCGTAGCTTTAGCGCATCGACGAACGACACAATCAAATGGGCATTAAATTAATATTATTATTATTATCATTATTATTATTATTATTGCCGGCTCATTAAGCTCGTGTGACTTTTACGTACGAGTATTATATATATATATATATATATATGCATATGAAGCGCGATTCTGGTTCGGGTTCGGTAAGCAGTTTTTTGTTGTTGTTGTTCTTGTTTTTCTGTAGGTTCTGCAATGATCTCATCAATTGCATCAGATTTCGCACGGCCTGTCGTTATGTGGCGCACAATTTAAACTGAAATTCTTTTTGATGGTTTTCCTTTTTTTGTTCTCTCTTTTATTATTATTTTTGTTATTTTTTTGGTTTTCTAAAACACATGCAAAATATTCAAAATTAGCTGTTAGCACGACAGTGATGATGACGATGACATAAAACATACAAAACAAAAACCTCCTCATAGCGAATCGCATTAAAGGCGCGCCAAAAAAAACGAGCCAGCTAACAAATTTTTGTTATTGCCTTCATGGGCCAATGCCATCAAATTTTGTTGCATTGGCCGTTAAGCCAAACAAATAAATACACACAAAACACACCCAATACACATGCGAAAATAAGCTCATATAAGAAACTCCAAATGGAGACACAGGTATTTCACAAAAGACCCAAAATATGTTCAGTGTGTGCAGCAAATTGATTGATCTGATACCAAGTTCAAATGGAATTAACACTTGGAATCGTTGCAAATCAATCAATGAACAAACCTAGAAAATTTCTTGATTGGACAACATTATTTTTTAAGATTTTCTTTCGACTGTCTGAAATTCATTTGTATATATTTAGATAGCATCGACAAACTCTAGTGTCAGAATCAGAAAACATTTCAAGCCATAAATAACACGATTTACATATGAATATTTAACTGTAAAGCGTCGTCTAAACAGCATTCAACATTCTTAAAATTCGTTCGTATGATAATCGTATAATAATTTCAAACATTTTCAGCTAATAACTCGCTACGTGTTGGCATTTAGCCACAAGTCGTTCTCTGTCAACGTATTTTTCCATTCCTTCTGGTTTATTGTCGCGTATTGTTGTAACTCATTGACCTCTCGTTTAACTTAAAGCTGCGAATTTGAATTTGTTACTGCTTCGCCTTTGTTATTGTTATTGTTGTTGCTGTGTTTTTTTTTTTTTTTGCTTTTTTTTGCATATTAAATGGAATTTTGACGTAAGTGCAACTACAACGAACACACAAACAAAATATTCATCGTAAATAATACAATACAGATGATCCAGTTCTACTATGAAAAAAAAGCCATAAAATGCATTAAAGATAAAGTATTTTTCCGCTTTTGCTACAATACTCAATTACTTAATTACCCTTTAGTCATATTTCTGACAATGACTAAATGCTTAAAAATACTTTCGTTTCACATGCAGTTGAAGAGGACTGCTATCTTTGCCATAACTATGCCAAAACAAGAACGGAAAAGTTTTTATATCGATGATCGAATTATAGCCCTAAAATAAAATAATAAACAAAACATATGTAAAACTGTCTGTAGAGCGCACCTGTCAATGATGGCAACTGTGATCGAATAATCGACTATCAGTTAACGTCAGCTGTCGATATCTTATCAATCACATAACGATTTGAGCCACAGCAAATGTTGTTTGATTAGTCAGAGCAGACAAATCCTTTGGGTGGCATGTGATTTAGATCACACATTGAATGGGAATGGGAACAACTTCGGATCACCTGGCGGCACCTGGCTAAATTACGGCATAGGGCAGACAGATATATTTATTTGCCCAGTCGGTTACTACACATGTTTGTTTACTACATACACACATATATATGTATGTAGTTGTATGTACATATTGCGCAAAGAAATAAAATCAAACAAAAGGCCGGCAAATGTTTATGTTTTTGAGCCATGCCAAGAATACAAAGCACATTTCTATGGGATCAATCAATAAAAGCACAGGAAACACAATTTAGTATCATGTCTATATGTATGTAAAAATAGCCTGAAGGTGAATTTATATCAACTATCCGAAAGGGACAACGATTACTCACCTTTTCAGCAAACTCCTCGCGAGGACGTCGTGAAATTGTTGGCGTATTCATTAGCTCCTTTGTGGGCGATGGTGTCATGGTTTTTTTTTTGTTTTCTTTTGATTAGAATTGCGAAATGCGTTTTCTTTTAAAATTACTTTTATTTTATTTTGTAATATTGCTTATCGTTACACTCTCTATTTTCTTTATTTGAACACTTTCGCATCGGTTGCGTGCTGCAAGTAAATTCAATTTGTTAAAATTGTTTATCAGTTTGGCATATTTGCTTCGCTAAAGGCCAAATTTATTGCGTATTCGCTGCAAAATGTCGCTAAACTTTTTTTCTATTCTATACTCATTTTGTTCATCTATTTTTGTTGCTGAATTGATTATGACTTTGGTTCTTGTTGCTGGTTTACTGAGTGACGTGTGCCGTTAGACTTTTAACCGTGTTTTCATATCTATTTTTAGCTGGCCAAACACACTCGAATCCAACACCGAGACCGAAGCCGGCCGGCTAAATGCCTATTTGGAGGCCAATTAATTTTTTGGCTTCTTTGCGGCGACACGACCTTCGAGGATTTTGCTTTTTATAATTCTAATTGAAATTCAATTGGTTAAGCGTTGGTTTTATTTTAATTTTTATTTGTGTTTAATTTTTTATTTTTTTGTTGTTTGGAATCATGGTTTGTAAAAGGGCTGGCGACGTCATCAGCGTCGAAGCGCAACAGTTTGTTGAAGGAGAGAAACACAAACACAAACACATACACACGCACACCAACACACAGACATGCACTCGAACACACACACAGATACACAATTGCTCGCACAGTCACACACAATTACACACGCGGCACACACGCACACCGGTTTAACTTGTTATCGCGGCATGCAAAAGAACCTACAACTCTAGGCCACAAACAAGTTCTGGAGCGGCACACAGGGCACAACACTAACACCAACACACTAACACCAGCAACAATAGCAACAGCAGCAATAATAGCAGCCGGAGCAGCAGCAAAGAGCACCCAGCAACACAAAAAAAAACACAACTCAAGTGCTTTATTTTGATATGTTGTTGTCGTATGTTGTGTTTTTTTTTATGTTTTGTATATTAGTTTAGAGAAAAACAAAACAAAACAACAACCAAAGGGAACCGTTGAGCACACTCGGGTCCAGGCCAAGTGCCGCTGAATGGTTGGAAATATACTTTAAATTAAAAACAAACGAAAGTAAATCAACAAAAATGAAACGAAAACACGAAAGCACGAAACACGGCCGCCAACGCGCTGTAGCTTCAAACACTTCAGAAGGCGAGCAACAACTAACAGCCGGGTCCACGGCCGGCATTTATAACTGCCGCTTTAGATTCAAAAACACACAGAGCGAGTAAAGCAAGAGAACAACTGATCGCTGGCATATCGAACTTCGAATGCACTAACAATGTGCCTGAATAGATTTCCTAATTGAATTTGTTTTACTATATCTAATCTTAATCTAGCTTATACATCCAGCTTAAGTATGTGATTCCGCTTCGGTAAATCCTTAATCAGCATTAATCAGAGTATATCTTTCACTTTGTATTTTTAAAAAAATTCCGTATTGTTTGTTAAAACTAAGAAGCTTGCTGGAAGAGTATCCAAAGAGCGCATGCTCACAAAGAGAGCAACAGCGAGAGAGAGTCATCGGGAAATAACCCATTTACACTAGCCTGAATTTTGATAGGAGAATAAATGTTTACACTGCCACAAAATGAATATTTATAAATGTAATATATGATTTTATGTGGAATAGAGTACAAATTTACTTTTGAAGATAATCAGGTCCGTTTTATTTGATACTTAAAAAATGCATATGTATATTGAAAATTGGCTACAAGAAACTACGCTATGCGTGAGTGATCTGTTATAATTGGCACTAATCCATAATTTATATATATATACTAATATCGTTATGTGGGAGAGATTACCCCCAAATATCAACTATCAACTATCCAACTGTAATGGCATTCTCTACGGTGCGTATCTGTGACTGCAGCTCCTGGATGTGCTGTTCAAATTTGCTGATGTCTCCAGTGATTTGCTGCAAACTGACCAGAACATTCTTCATCTTCTCGCCATCGATTTGGACTTCCAGTTCCCGGATTTCCTTGCTGACGTTGCCCGTGTTGGTGACACACTCGACCAGTTCGCTGCAATGGGCATGCAACTGGGCCAATAGTTTGTAGGCCTTCTTGGCGTGGAGATCGTGCTTGGCGCTCTGGAAGAGCAGATCATCCGTATAGTTGAACTGTCGCTCCAGTTGTGCGGCGACCACGTTCAGCTGCTTCTGCAACTGACGCGTATCGTCCAGGACCTTGAAGATGTCGTCGCGCTGTTTGCGTATGTTGCCAATAAATTCGTGGATGCGCAGCGTGTATTCCTTGCGTGGCGCTAACTGCGATTGGTTCGCACTCCGCTGCAGCAGCTCCGTGTGCTGTTGCGTCTTGGCGAGCAGCTCCAGCTCCAGTTGCTCAATGCCCAGCCGCACGCTTTGTACCTGTTGGGTCTCCTTTGCCGATTTGAGGTTGTCCAGCGTGCTGAGCAACGGTTTGCGATAATCCTGCCACTGTTGCGTTAGTGTCTCCCTTTTAGCTTCCGTTGCTTGCAGCAGTGCCTCTAATTTGGTCACATTTTGCTCCGGTTCCGCCAGCACCAGACAGCTACGCTCGTGCAGCTTGAGCACAGCTTGAATGCGATCCAATTCGGCGGCTGCGGTGGACTCACGTGCCTTCAGGGTGCCCAAAGTGGCATTGAGCAACTTGCGTTGCGCCAAGAGTTGTTCCGAATCCAAGCGCAGCTGTTGCACTGCATCCGCCAGCGACTGCGACTCAGGATTCCTTTGTGCTTTCTCTGCAGGCAGCAGTTTCTCCACTGGACTGGGCGGCACTTGCTCCTCCCGCACCACAGCTCCAATAACTGCCTTGGGCACCTGTTCGCTCCAACGTTCCAAATCATTTTTGTGCACCACAGACGCAATCAGATCAAACGAGGTGCCATCGACTTGTTGAAACAAGTTTGGTGCCAGCTGCTCAAAATATTGTTGCACCTCTTTGCTGCGTTGCGCCAGATTGGCGCCGGGCACATTCAGATTGGGATGCGGCTTGAACTCAATGCACTGGCAACTGCAACCCAATTGCCGTCGATTTGCTACCGCACGACAAAACTGGGGCACCCACGGCAACTTAAGTTGTTCGCTCAGTTTCTTGCGCAACTCACGCTGCAACACTTCCCGGGCGCTGAGTGTGTGCGCCTTGCCAGCAAGACCATCCAGGTGCTGGCGTTCGCGTGGTAATCTCTCGATGAGAAACATTAGCAGGCGACGCAGTTCTACAGCGTTGGGGTAAAGGAATATCTGATAGCCAATGTCACCGCGATAACCGTGCTCCTTGCAGCGCTCGGCGAGTGTTGTGGCCACACTGAAGCGTTGCGCCATTGCGCCACCCGGCAGGAATCGTGGCAACTCCTCGGTCTTCGTTGGATTGATTTCCAGTAAACAACTCGAAACCGCTCGCACCACTTGCTCCGGCGTGAAAGTGGAGAGTTGATCTGTCGGTTCGATGCTGGCATCGATTTGCTGCAACTGGTGCATGATAATCTTGTCCACTTCATCCATCATAGCGTTGCCCACACGCCCATCAGAGAGTAAACAAAAAAAACAAAACAGAAAAACCCAGATAAACTAACAAAAACCGAGTTCTGTTTTTGCTCTGCTGCTTCTTGCTGTTTTTTTTCTCTACAACTGTGGGCACTCTAAGCCTTTAACAGTGCAGAAAATGTTATGTTAACAGCGCGCATTTTTGCCTGACTTTCAAATTATTAACAAAATTAATTTATTTAATGCATTTATTAATCGATTGAAAATTAGCTTTAAACAATTTCTTCATTATTTGGTACTTACAGTTTTCTTTTTTTTATTAATTTCATTATTTTATTACATTTTTAATATTTTACAACACTCCATGCAGCGCCAGTATTTGAAAGGAAAGCACTAAAAATATTACTGTCCACAAATGGCAAATGTTGACTCAACTTGGCGAATTTATTAATATTGACACTAGGAGCAACAAATTTATCTCCTATCAGACAGTTTATTAGGGGGACGGGTGGAGAGGGTGGGGGTAGGTGCTGTTTAGGGGTTCTTTTCTCCAGCTTTCATGATAATGATGTTGAGTGCCAGATTATTATTGTCGGAAAACAGTTTCACCGTCGACTTATTGAGCACCAGAAAATCTTCATTTGTATACATTACAAAACTCTGGCGAATGGAGCGTGGCTTCGACTTCCAGTTGAGGGTGCGATTATTGGCCTCCAATGAGATGAAATAATCAAATTCGGCGGCATCCCGCACAGAGCCGATTATGCGACAAGCGGCGAAATATTGCATGCAGCCCTCGGTGAGCAGCACCTTTTCGAGCGAGAGTAGAAAATGCCGTCCGTGACAGGACTGAATCATGGTCCAGTCCAGGGAGCCGGCCTGATTCACATTGGTGGCCAGAAAGATGATGTCGGTGCCCTCCATGGTAATCACATTTGGATGTGTGCTAACAACGTGCTTGTAGACGTCCTTCAATGCACCCTGCCACACACACTTCTCATCCGGATAGGGGCAAAAGTACGGCCGGAAATCGCAGATCTCTTCGTGCGACCTCTTATCCGCATAAGAGAGACGCGTGCGGCAGCCGTACAACGTATGCTTGCAGGGAAAGATCAGTTTGGAGCCAACCTTCTCCATGGCCAGATTACGTATATTGCTCATCGGCACCCGACAAACGGGACACACTGTCAACTTGTTGCGGCACTGCGAACAGATGAGATGACCGCGCGAACACTGCATTATCGGAGGCATCATATAACCAAAGCATACAGGGCACTCCAGCAGGGAGACAAGAAATTCCCTGTTTGCGGTGTCCTTTGGTTTCTCGCAGTCACCACTGCTGCTGCCAACGCTGCAGTCACTTCTCTCCATTAACTGATCCAGCGGTGTCTCCTGCTCCTGATTGTCCTCATCCTTGGGCAGCGCCTCTTCCGCTGCCTGTGGTATAATCTCTGTGGACGTACGCTGGAGACGTGGTTGCATTTTGCTGTCGTTAACAAATATGTTAATGCTTTATTATTATTTGCACTAAATTTGTTGCAATTGCACTTACCTGGAGGGAGTTGGAAGGGGGAAAGTGGGGGGGGGGGGTCTATCAAAATACACAACCGAAAGTTTTGGTGTTAATTTTTCGTACAATTATCAATTTAGGTTTGCCTAAAAGATCGTGAAAATATAGGGTAGAAATACTGAAATTTGTTTGAGTGATTGTGGCAAAGGTTCCATTGGAATGGCCAGGCCTGCTCTAATCTTAATTTCACATGATATACTTTTGAAAGAAGCAAGTCGAAAGAGTCCACTAGGATAGGGTATCTCCTATCCCAAATCCTTGCCTAGCTGAGGTCGTCTACGTCAAGCATCAAATTCAAGCCTGAAAAAATGCGCTGATCAAGAATATATATACATATATATATATTAAATGGGGTAGTATACAACTTCATTATAGTCTCTTTACCCATTTTCCAGATCTTAATATATTTTGTAATTTTTGCAGATAAATTTCAATATGTGTCATTCGCAGCTTGTTTCATTTATTTGAATGAGGTAATTTTTTTTTCATTTTGGTTTATTGAAAAGACTTTTCCTTTTACTAATCACTTTTATTTTTCTTCATCTGTAGTTTTTGTTAAATGTATGTGTGTTTGTGTATGTGTGTGTGTGTGTTTGTTGTTAAAATTAAATACATTGCAGTTTTAATGCACCGCTTTTATCATTTGCAATTTCCAATTGCAATTAAATATGGTCAATCAAACTTAGAACAGAAATAAAACAAAATCAACTGTACGGGAGATCGGTCTAAACTATTTAAATTTAAACATTAGCTTGCTTTTTTTGCCTTTGTTGTTTGTTTTTTAGGTTCGTCAGTACTTGATAAAAATCTTAGTACAAAAATGTAACTGTCTTTTTTATTTTTTTTTTAGGGAGGAGTAGAGATGATGTGTTTGTTAAAAAAAATGTTACGTTTCGTTTGGCATGAACAAAAATTGTCGCAATTGCTTACAACTCTCGAGTTATTACATAAGTATATATTATTTAATATATATATATATATATATATATTTTGTTTATTCTTGTTAATTTCATTTAAAAGTGATGTTTACTTTTATAGCATTTACAAGTATTTTTGTATAAAATAATTTACATTAACTAAACTAGGCTGCATAGAGTTTTTTTTTTATAGAGAGGATGTATGTATGTATCATAATGGATGTGTGTATATATTATGGATGTAAGTTTTTGTGATGTGTGTGTGTGTGTGTGTGTGTTTTTGTGGTGGTTGTTGTTTGTTGTGTTTCTTGTTGTGGATGGTGGGCAGTGCCGCTCCAAACATTTTGCCCACGCAGACCGGCTTACAAACTAAATTAAACTAAAGCCCACAAAAAAAAGAAAAGAAACGTTGTTGAATAAATGTGTTTGTTTCGTTTTTTGTTTCGAAAATGAAAATCCCTAGAGCTACTAATTATCGCCAGACGGCAAGAGACTGACATACAAACAGACAGACAGACAGACCTACCGACCTACCTTACATACACACATATACCTTACAAAATGTTGTTTAGCGTTGAATGTGTCATTTAGACAGTTTGTATGTGTATGCAGTAGTAGTATATATGTATATAATGAGATATATATATATACATATATATATATATATCGAGTATCGTTTTAGAAACGATGCAATATTCCTTCTTTAGACCAGAGATATGGTTACATTGATGCCCAGATTCCCATTGTCGGCAAACAGTTGCGCAATCGACGTGTCGAACACCAGACAATCCGAATTGTGTATGGCCGAGGCAACGCCCTCGTGTATGGAACGTGGCATTGCCTCCCAGGTAAGGCGGCGTCGATTGCCATTCAATTCGAGGCGATAGACGAAGTTCTCGGCCTCTTTGCGCGATCCAATCAATTGGACAATAGCAAAGAACTGTTGATGACCGTCGTATTTCTCCTGTTTCTCCAAAACGAGCATGAAGTGATGACCAAAGCAGGACTGCATCATTACCCAATCGACGGCGCCGGGCAGATTGATGTCGGTGGCCAGAAATACAATATCTTCGCCCTGCAGCGTGGTGATACTCTTGTGGGACATCATCAGATGCTGCATGACTAGATCGAGCGGACCCTGCCATTTGCATGAGGCGCCCGGGCAGGGACAAAGGTATGGCCGGCATTCGCAGGTCTCCTCGTGCTCGGTCTTCTCTGTGTATACCAGTGAGGCAGTGCAGCCGTAGCCCGAATGCTTGCATGGAAATTTAACGTTAGAGGCCACCTTCTCCATGGCCAGATTGCGTATGTTGGCCAATGGGCCGCGGCATGTTGGGCAGCATGTGAGCTTCGAACGGCATGAGACGCACACCAAATGCCCGCTGGAGCATTGCAGTATCGGTGGCAGCACATAGTCAAAGCAAACGGGGCATTCGAAGAGCGATGTCAGATCGGCGGACATGCCCGCATCACCGCCACCGGCGGACGACAGTGAAGAGCTGGACGAGGACGATGTGTTCGCCGAGGATGTGTTGCCAGCACTGGAGGAGCCGGTTGTGCTGCTCGTATTGGTGGCCACCACTGCCGTGGCTGCTGCTACTGCTGCTGCTGCTGTCGGTTCACGGCGTTTTGGATTGATTTTATTGGACATTGGACTTGCTTGGACTATTCGATCTATAATATGTGTTGGCCTCCACCTCCTCCACTACTGCAGCAGCAATTCGACGGCCCTGCGTGCCCCTGCGGCAATCAGCCAAGCGTCTCTCTCCGCCTCTGTCTCTCTCTTTCTCTACCTCTCTCACTCGCTCTTTACCTTCTCTTCGGTCACTGCAAAAACAAAAAAACAAATGCGTCACATTAATTATAAGGAATAATTTGGTTACACATACTGATAAAAGCACGTTTTTACTCATAGAACTTAACCGATTCTTTCTCGTTTTTGATTAATTGATTAATATTAAAATAAGCAAAATGTTTAAGAACACACATTGATTAGCAAATAAAAAAACACAATATTTATTTTAAAAAACACACACACATAATTATTATTCGTGACCGACCTTCAACTCGCTCGACAATTGTCGCTGTCGTTAGGAAAACTGTCGAAACAATTCCAAAATGCATTCGGCTGTCATTAGCATGAATATGATTTCTGTTTGTTTGTTATTATTGTTGTTGTTGCTGTTGTTGTTGCCCCTCACATTTTTGGGGGCGCTGTGAGAGGAGTCAAGTTCGAGGTGTGTGTTTTGTGTCTTAGACGAGAGTGTTAAACCACGCAAATAGTCGTAAGTCACTCTTATCAGCCCGATGACAAATGCTACCATTAGGCTCGGTGAACCCCAAGAGCCCAAAAAACAGGAGCCGCGTCGCTGCACAGTGATTCAAAAAGTACCGATACTGATTATCCGGTGTAACTTCAATTTTTCACTTTCCTGTCGAATTTCACAAGTTATATATATTTTTAAGTATCTTCTTTGGGTTTTAATGCCATTTAAAATAAACTGATGTAACTTTCGAAATCATTACGAATATGGTTTATGGAACACAATTATTTTGCAATTACAAAAATCTGTGTTTGATTAATTATGCATTAAATCGATCAACGCATAGAATACTAATATGTAAATTGTCCGAATCACTGTGCAACGATCCAAAATTTGTGGATGCATATGTGTGTGTGTGTGTGAGTGTGTGTGTGGAGCACAAACAAACGCGAAGTGAGCGAACTGCGTCAACAATATGGGCTACGGTTTGTGGCAGCAACGCGAAGTGAGGGTGGCTCGCTGGAGGGATGGGTAGGGGGGAACTGGTAGAGGCACATAATTAACATTTGGCTCTGTTGGCTGCGTACCATAAGAAATTTCCATGCGGCAGCTAGCGGGACTGGGCGACTGGGGTAATTACTGCCACCGCTGCTTCTGTTGTTGCTGCAGCAAAGCCATGAATGTAATTAAGTTTTTTTCAATGAGTTTGCCAATTCAAATAGAAAACGAATGACGGAAAGGAGAGCGATATGTGAACAACAACAACAATAATAATAATGCATATACATGTACATATATATATATATATATATATAAATAAACAGCTACAAAATAAGCATAAGCGTAAACTTACAAAGCTCTTTTGCGAATCGTGTGTGCGTCAGTGTGTGTGTGAGTGTGAGTGTGAGTCTTTATCAGTCAGCCAGTAGTAGTATGTGTTTGTGTATGCGCTAGTGCATTTGTATTTATATACTGCTGTTGTATGTAGTATATACCATATATCCTCTCTGCAAATTTAATTTTTACTATGCGTGGATGTGTGTGTGCATAAATCAATGCAATTGCAATTGCAGTTGCAGGTGGCAGCAGCACTTCAGGTTCGCACGCACAAACAACGCACACAAAGAGAAAATTGAAAATTGTTTTCGTCGACTTTTATGTTTGTGTGCATTTATGTATGTATGTACATTAAACAGTTTCGGTTCGGTTCGGTTCACCTTGCGCCAAACTCGAAATTCAGGCGTGCGCTAATTTCATTTTATTTTTTTTTATCTAATTTTCTTTTATACGCTCGCGCACACATTCATTGAATAATATGACTACGATATGTACATGTTTGCTGCTGCTGCTGCTGCTGCTTCTTCTGCTGCTGCTCTTCGTAGTTTTTGTTGTTGTTTTTCTTTTGAGTGTGAATATCATCTGTTTGGGTCGCCTTCGTCGTCCATCGGTTACATTTACACACGGGATGCAACGCCAAACGACAGACAAACGACTAACCGCAGCGACGGAGGGGCGGGGATGCGGGGGCTCTGGCTTCTGCTTGCCCGTAGCTTGAAAATTTGTTTCGTATTTTTTTGTTGTGCGCCTGGAGAATGCTGCTCTGCTATTTATTGCACAAAAACTTGCTTAATGTTCAGTCTATTTAGGCAGTACAATTGCAAGCACAACTATTTAGCTATTAGCACGTCACACGCGTATTTCTCGCTATTTAATTTTATCTTTAATTTGCCTAGTGCTGCACACACACACTGATCAGTGTTGACTAATGTTGCAGTTGGTATTTCTAGTATTTTAATAACATTTCCAGCCTGGTACGCAATTGCATTATTCTGGCAGCACTGCCAATAATAATACTAAAGTTGTATATCTGTTTATTTAACAGAAATGACAATTTTAAGATATGTTATATTTTATTTGAGTAAATTTGACCAATTACTTGCATTGGTCAAGGCCTCGTTAAACATTTTTCTCCCGATCAGCGTACTATTTGCATGTTGTATGACAACATCACTGTAGTTTCATACTCCGCGGCAACCCTGTCGGGTGTAGCGTAATAATTAATCTGTCGTAGAAAAATATTTCAAAAGACTTTGTGCCGAGATAAAAACAAACAAATTTTTTGGAACGCCATGTGCGTTACCAGCATCGTCTTTGCACATTTTGAATAAAATATAATCAACAAATTAATCAATAAACCCCCGCCCTCATCTTCATCAATCATTCTCGTATCTGGAGCACGGACCAACCCCCATATACGACCAGCAGCAGAAGAGAAAAAACTGGATTGTATTGTAAAAAGAAGTCACTATGTTTAACAAATTGTACTTGTTGTATGTGCTAATATTTTGCACATTGGCTGCGCAATGCCTGAGTGCCATAAATGATCCCTACAAGGAGCTGGGCGTGAGTAATACGGCGACCCCTCAGGAAATACGACGTGCCTACAAGCAATTGGCCAAAGAATGGCATCCGGACAAAAGCAATCATCCGGATGCTGAGGTCAAGTTTGTGCAAATCAAAAAGGCCTACGAGCTGCTGAGCGATACGGAGCGGAGACGGATCTACGATCGTCATGGCATTACCAATGAGGATTCGCATTATCTGAAGCAGAAGCATGACTATAGCGGCTACAATCGTTTCGGCTTTGACCCAGTTGAAGAGTTCTTCGGCAAACAATTCGGCTTCGACCAGGACATCAGTCTATATCACAAACTGTCCGTAACATCCAACTATTTCGAGCAAACGATTATACCAAAGAGCAAGAACAAATTGCATATTATTATGTTTTACAATGACTGGTGCTTCGGCTGTATACGGATAGTTGGTGCATTTAAGAAATTAATCGATACTTTCGAACCGTTGGGCATTCACTTTGCTACCATAAACGCAGCGCACGAGCCGTCAATACTGCGTAAAACCGGAGCGGATGATATACCGCGAATGGTGCTGGTTTTGGGCGGACATAGTTATGTTTATCGCGAGAATATTTATACGCAACAGAAATTGGCCGAGTTCATTCGCAAGAAGATGCCATTTAAGATTGGCCAGCGGGTGAACGATGAGAATCTCGACGAGTTTCTAAATGGCTGGACCGATAATAGAGTGAGGGCTCTAGTACTCGAGCCGAGAAGTGCTACTCGATTGAGATATCTTATTTCGGCCTTTGCTTTTCACGATCGCGTTGCATTTGGGTTTGTCGATATAAATAGCAAGAGCTCGAAGCTAATATCGGAACGTTTTAAGGTCAATCCCAAATTGGATACACTGTATCTGTTCAATGAGGACTCGTTGCGAGCCGTTGCGAGTATCTCAATGGCTGATATACCCACACAAACGCTGGATAACATCATCTCGACAAATCAATTCTTATCACTACCGAGGCTATCATCGCAGGAAGTCCTCGAGGGAGTTTGTCCCGCCGAGTGGAATCGACCTCGCAAGCGACTCTGCGTGGTTCTAATAACGGAAAACTCCCCCGACTATGATATAGCAAGGGGCGCCTTGAGGCACATTGCTCTGGAGAGTGGCTATAGCTTGGATCGCGTACGATTTGCGTATATGTTCAAGGAGAAGCAATCGGATTTTCTAAATGCTATCTCCAAGGGCTCATTCGAGGATAATCTGTTGCGTCTGGTGGTCATCTGGCGGCGTGACAGCACCCACATCAAATACGAATGGGTCGACGGTGCCAAACTGGACATTAAATCTGCCGACTATCTGAATAATACGGCCATCAATACGACCAAACATGAGATTAATCTAACCGTACAGAGACTTTTGAAGACAAATGAAGCCTTAACTTATGAGGCATTTGTGCAAAATCTACTGGATGAACACGCCCAGGGCATTTTGAGTAAGTGGATAACGCGTCTGCTCTATTTGGTGGATTATCTATCCGATAATATTGAAGATGAGCATGTGTTTGCCGCCTTATCCCTGATCGGAACAATTGCGTTCATGTTTGGCATTGGCTATGTAATGATGTACTTTGTGCGTGCCGAGGAGGAGAGCCTCAAGGCTCAGGGGCAGCTCAATGAATCGCTGTGCAATAAGCAGAGTAAACATGTGCCTGAGCTAAAGCTTTATGAACTAAGAGCTGAGAAATATAATGGATTGGTACGCTTACTAAAACCCGGATGTCGAACGATTCTGTTGATTACCGATTTGCAAAGCCGGACCAAACTAATTCCGCCATATCATCGTGCCGTTTGGCCATATAGGAGGACCAAGACTCTGCTCTTTGGCCATATGCTTATTGAGAAGGGTCTGTCGTGGTATTCGGAGCTGCTACGCTTATCGCTATGCACAAATCAAAATCTTCAGATTAATCCAAGGAATTGTGTGGGCACCGTTATAGCTTTAAATGGACACCGAAAGTATTTCTGCGTATATCATGCCAAGCATCCGGAATGCGCTCGCGGCACCAAAAGAATGATTAAAATGACCAAACAATTGCTTGATAGGAACGATGACCCAGAGATTGGTAACTTCCTTGGTGTCAACTACTCCGAGGAATCTGATGTAGAATCGAACGTTCTGTTCGAGGACAACTTGTTGGATGGCCTCAGCAATTGGCTAGATCGATTGTTCGAGGGAACTACCCACAGATACTACATCAACTACTGGCCAGACTTTCCTACCAAGTAGAAATCCCCTTTACAGTTATTATGCAAATGTAAATTACTTTGTCATCCCAATTTCCTGTAAATCCTTCTAGTCAATAAACTACTACCATTTATTATGTTGATTATTTTTGTTTACAACAAATACATTTTGTCGTTCAATTATGAACGCTTATATCATAAATTTTAAGTTTCTTCATTTTTTCGAAAAATTCCAATTTCTAAAGTGCTAAAAAAAAGATACAAATTAAAATGAATATGTTGGCAAAATAAGAATAAGAATCTTATGTTGTTGATGAAGTGAATTTTTATATTTAGAGGAGCGATTCCTATCAAATCGTTGATAGTATTTGAATTATTATTATATTATTAAGTTTCTCCACAATGATGTTTCTAGAAACTGCCACGCGATTCTGTATTATTCAAATGTATTATCAATCAATCTTACTATAATTTAATATGCGTAACCAAAGAATAAATAAATGATAAGTGCATTATTACATTATGTAGTTAAACTGAAGTCCAGATTTCTTTTTATTCGGTATTTGGGTAATATCTCTGACATACCCACAAATTATTCATTAGTTAAGCTCATTTCTTAAATTAAACTGATAAGCTGATATCCAGCAGTTATTTAGACTAATTAATGGGGATCCATCAGCGAGTGAAGTTTAATTACCGCACGGTAATCATTATACGAGAGCAGACCACGTTGCGAACGCTCCAGGACACGTTGCAATCGCTCCATGGTTTCTGCATTGGTTTTCATCTTGAAGAGACGGTCCAAATATCTGAGTGACTCACGTGACCAGAAAACGGATGGCTTTGTGCAATTATTGGCATTATTGATGCTGTTGTTTGAATCACGGCGCTCCATGTCAGCCAGTAACTTGATGCACTCCGACTGCAAGGGACCATTTCGTCGTTGCAATTGCAACCTGTGCGGCGGCACACGTTGCTGCATATTGTTGAAGGGTAGCATATGTTGTTGCTGCTGCTGCTGTTGCTGCTGATGTTGCTGCTGCTGCTGCTGCTGATGTTGCTGCTGCTGCTGCTGATGTTGCTGCTGCTGCTGCTGATGTTGCTGCTGCTGCTGCTGATGTTGCTGCTGCTGCTGCTGATGTTGCTGCTGCTGCTGCTGATGTTGCTGCAGCTGCTGCTGATGTTGCTGCTGACGTTGCTGCAGCTGCTGCTGACGTTGCTGCTGCTGATGTTGCTGCTGCTGCTGCTGATGTTGCTGCTGCTGCTGCTGATGCTGCTGTTGGCCTGAAGCTGCGTATCTGCCATATGGCTGTTGGCGTTGTTGCTTTGGTGGACGATTCTTGTTGTTGTTATACTGCTGCTGCTGCTGCTGTTGTTGCTGCTGCAGCTGCTGCTGGTCATCATGCTGCCAAACTGGTGGCAGAGGCAGTTGACTTGCCTGCTGATTCGGCGACTTAACACTTGTCTGTGTGCGTTGCTTTGGTGTGCGATTGTTGCCACTGTAGTTGGGTTGCTGTTGTTGTCGCATTGCCTGTGTGCGCTCCTCATGCTTCCAAATTGGCGGCGAAGGCGCCTGCTGCTGATCTGACCATTTGGCATTCATTAATGCACGTTGCTTGGGCAAGCGATTCTTGTTCGCATCCTGATGCCATCCTAGAGGCGGTGGCGGTGGCGGCGGCGACGCAATACGATTACGCTTGCAACCATTCTGCAGTCCCAGCAGCACAGGATCAATGTTGAGCGTTGCTATGCGATTCTTTACGTCCAGCCGATAATAGCTTTGCAGCAGTGCCTCATAGTTGGGATGGGAATGGGAACCGAATATTAAGCGCCAGTGCTCCTCGATTTCGTTGCGCAGAGCGGGCGTGGCGTTCTCATCCGCCGAGTGTTCATTCAGCAGTCGCTTGAGTATGATGAGCAGATGATCCAAATGCATGTCGCCATTGCTGAGTCCCGCCTGACCAAACAATATCATGTTGAGCAGGCGACGCTTGCGTTCTGCCAGCTTGTAACCATTTTTGGTATTCAATTGCTCCAGCTCTTTGATACGGAAATAATGATTCTTGGCATTGCCAAGATCTCCAGTGAGGCTATTGATGCCATCGCGCATAAAGCGGATAAGGACATCGATGCGTTTCGGCGGCTTTTGGCTTTGGATTTCGCTGCTCTTGCGCTTGACCTCCTGATTGCGACGTAGTAGCATTACCTGTAGATTCTCCTGGTTCTTTTTTAAGCCATAAATTACCAGGACGTAGCCGTACTGCTTGAGATCCATGCGCACACTCACATTACACTCTTTGGCCGCACTCGCCAGGAATTGACGTCCCTCCGGACTAAACAGATACTCGGTTTGATCGCGGGCCATCAGAATTTTTGCCTCGGACGGCACATCGGGCAAGCTGCTCTCTGGGTGTGCCGCCGTTGATGGTGATGATATGGCCTTGCTGCTGTTCACGCACATCGAGATGCCCTGGTTGTTGCAGCTGATGATCATCTGGTTATCACCAGCACCCGCATCATCATCATCAACAGCTGAGCTGAGTGGTATAATATCGGGCAGATCCTCCATGGGTCCTGTCTTTGTTTGCCCCGGGCTGATTACATTCTCAACGGATACTGTTGTCGAGCTGGGAGCCTCAAAGTGTTCTGAAAAACTGTAATTAGAATCCGAGTCCAAGTCCAAGTGTGGTGGCACTGTAGATTTGACGACAACACTGCTGCTGGGTTTTGTAATGATTTTAGTTTCTGTTGGCTGGTTCTGGAAGTTGCTGCTTATCTCATCTTGCTGCACTTTAGCTTGCACTGTCTTTGGCTTAGTCATTGGCTCCGGAGGCAGCTCTTCAATTATAACGGATGATGATGTTGCTACTGCGTTACGCGCTGCTGCTCTGGCCTGTGGATTCGGTACATATTCGTTTGAATAAACTTTCAGCTGCATTGCCGCAGCGGCTCTATTGCGCTTATCTAAAGATACTGGTCGTGCCAAACCGACTGTTTTAAGGAAACGCGCATAGATGCTGTTCTTGGAGAACTCCGAGCTCCAATTGAAATGAAAAGGCGTCTCTATAGCAAAAAATTCATTCAGATCGGTCGGATAACTAACGGGCCCGTTACGATCCTTATAGACCTTCTGGTGCGATACAATACGTTGCACGTAGTTCGTATTACGAAACTCTCCCATGCGCTGTCGACACTCCTCAAACAGATGCCCACGCGAGCCGCAATTGCTGCAGTTCTTCTGTCGATATTGAACATGGGTATCGAGCTCCACATTCGAGCGTGTCTGTGGACAAGGAATATAAACAACATTT
Organism: Drosophila nr. perissopoda 5 BK-2023a; assembly: GCA_035044105.1. Lineage (NCBI taxonomy): Eukaryota > Metazoa > Arthropoda > Insecta > Diptera > Drosophilidae > Drosophila > Drosophila nr. perissopoda 5 BK-2023a. The sequence continues at coordinate 296,210 of JAWNMK010000124.1, forward strand.
ATTAAACGACAAATCGTTTTTATAATCTTGCACTTACTGTGGAGTGATAGCGCCGCCACTTGTCTGGACACATATCGCTGCTGTGGCCACGCATTTTGCACAGCTGACAGATCATGCGACTCTGAAACGAGCACTTGTTGCACTTCTGCACATACATTGGCTGCTTGGCGCCACACTGTAAAAGAATGGGGTTTAATTTAAATATTGCAGTTTTAGCTTATTAACTTACTCCCAAGCAAATAGCATTTGGACAGCGCGGCTCGGCATGGCCCGTCATGCCGCACGTGTAGCAAACGACGGGCTTGCGTGGACGTGGACACTTGGAGCGAATGTGACCCATTTCAAAGCAATTGGTGCACTTCAGATGGGAACGTTTGCGAGCAGGCGGAAAGCGATCCGCATTTATGATGCGCCACTCGTTGCGTCCACCTTTGCAACGAAAAAAGGGAAATTTTTAAGTGATTTCAATTAAAATTACAAATTATGGTGAAAACCAACCAGTCATGGCTCTTTGAATCTTTTGCAAATTGAAATGCTCGCCATTCCAGCTGTCATTGTAGAAGCGACACATTTCTTCATTCCAGCCGACCAAATCACCGCCCCTCATCTGTTCTTGAAGTGCGGACATCTTGTGCTCCTCTTGCAACTCTGGATGTGGTTGTGGCTCAGCTTCTGATTCATTCGCATCAGTTTCTAGTTCAGCCGACTGCTGATCGAGTTCATCATTGTCTGATAGTAACTCCAGCTCTGGCTCTGTGGTTGTCACCTCCTCCAGCGGTTGGTTGTTATCTAGCATGTATTCGGAGAGTCTAGTGTTTTGATCGATGCGCTCAAAGATTGCGCTTATACGCTGGGTGACACCTTCATGCATCTCAGCCTCATCCTCAGTATTGGCATCGGAGCCAACGCTATCCATGGCCTGCTCTTCTTGCTGCATCTGTTCCTTTTCAGTTGCTTGCTTCTGCATCAATAGACGCTCTGCAATTTGACGTGCTGTCGGCAACGATTCGTCATCAGCCGACTCCGAACTGGCATCGTCTCCAACGATCGATTTACGTGGCCGCGCTGTTACGGCACTTTCGGAGTTGCGCCTTTGACTTATTCGTCGTATCTTACGCTTGCATCGTTCCAGGGCCATGCCACGTGATATGCCTGGCACACCCGTTGCCTGCACACCATCATCGCTATCCGTATCGTCGTCGTCGCCGTAGTCTTTGTCGCCCTCGTTGTTAGGATCGGATTGACTTTGATTGGTGCTCGAGGAGCGTCGCTTGCGTAAACGTTTGGTCTTGTTCACAGTGACGGCACCCACCTCCTCAACATCCGATGAATCCGACTCGGAGTCCACATTGCGTATAATCGTTGGCGTAAACTTTTGTTTGGCCTTGCAGTAAATGCCGCCCTCTGTGAGATCTGATTCGCTTTCGTAGACATCGCGTGCTCGGAACTGTTGCTCGTCAACGCGATAGTTTTGCTTAATTTCCTCCAGCCTGGATGGTGGCACAAATTCGTACTCGGATGCAGTATCCGCTGCCTGATCCTGATCATGCTCCAGCTCCGCCTGGCTTCCCGGCTTGGCAGCATCCCGAATGGCATTCTCTGTCAAAACTAACAGATCTTCGTCAGTGGCACGTTCACAATCGGCAATCACGCGACTGGTGTCCTTTTGCACAATGAAATCATCGCTGGATAAGACCGAGCTGCAAGGGGAATGCATCACGGATGGCACCACAGTCATCGAATTAGTGGCGTAATCGACACTTAAGCTAACATCCGCGGCATCCATGGCATTTTCCTCCATATACGGTTGCACCGGCTCCTCATCACTAGCATCCACATCTATAATGGGCACTGGGGGCAGTGGCACAATGATAACGTCATCTACATCCGAGGAAATATCGGTGTCCACTAAGCTAATCAGCTCAATTGGTTGTTCTTTGCCCTGCTTGCTCTTCTTGTTGGCCTGTACCCGTTTGGTCTTTTGTCGCTTCACGGCCAGTCGCTGGAACTGCTCCAGCTTGCGATTGGCCTTGGCAAAGGGAGCTAGTCCACGTTGCACTGGCTCCCGTTTAGTTACGGGGCAACTGGATGGTATCGCCACCAACAGCCGTTGATCAAAACGTTCTGGTTCATCATCGTCATTTGCTTTTATGGGTTGCTGTGCTTTCGGTGGTTTTTGTTGGATTTGTTGTGATGGTTGCTTCAGCGACTGTTGCGGCGACCGACGCTGCACCTTCTGCGGTAGACGCATCTTTTGCTGTTGCTGCAGCAGCTGTTGGACTGGATTGAGAGCTTTTGGCTGCTTCTGTTGGGGCGTTAAGATCGGCCTCTTGGGATTAGTGGCATCTTGACGCTTCTTTGGTGATGCATTTACAGCTGCGGCGATAGGTGACACGGACACATCTTGCTTTGTGGATGAAACTGCTTTGGGCTCCTCTTGTGCTCTTGTGGCTAAAAACGAGTTTAAAAGAAAAAAGGGTTTAATTAATAATCTTAAGAGTGCCGACAAAAAATTACCCCTTGAGTTATAAATTTGGAAAATTATAAATACATATTTCTGCTATGTTGGTGAAGAAGATTTTACACAAGTACTTGCAAAAGGACAGCGTTTTTATTTATGGTATCTTCAAGAATAACGAAAGTATATGCTGTAAATTTCAATATCCGGGTGGATTGAGCAAACGTTTTATGCATTCATTACGAATATCTCTGTTGTGTGGCACATTCAACCAATAGCCCTGACTTTTGAGGTCTTCAAGCTGCGTCTCATCGATGTGATAGAGGATATACGCATCCATTAGTATATCTGCACGATTCGGCCACAGCAGCACTGTCACGGAGCGACGAAAATCATCGACGGCTTGAAGGATCTGATTGTGGGATGTGTACAAGTTCTCCAGCATTGCCAGCTCCTGCTGTTGGCCGTACTCAGTCTGTGGCGCGTAGCGTTTCTGCATCTGCAACGCGTTCTCTAATTGCTGCACCAGTCGCATAACCACAAATCGTCTATAGCGTTCCTCCAAGTACGCTCGAGGCTTATTGATGCGGTTCGTGTTGCGTCGGGTGGGCGTTGAAAGAATCGTGACCGTAACACACGACATCACAACATGGACGAACATCAACAGGACTGTGACTGACAGCAAATACTCAATTGGATTGCGACCTATTTCTTTCAACCAGAAGAGCAAATCATGGCCATAATAGACGTGACAATAATCCATCCATACTATGATGACCAGCAGCTTGACCGTAATGGGCAAAATAATATTGTAATTTCCAACGCTAATCATATTAAAACTGGCGCACCAATTAGCATTAATCAGACGGCGCATCCATTCTAGAACTATGCTACTGCTGGACATGTAATTAATATGAAATATGTAATTTTGAGTGAAAAGGTTAATGTTAAATCAAAGCACCTACATAATAGTAAAAATGTTTATACTTGTTGCTCTCCAAAAATCTCTCTCAACTGGGCTTTGACATGACCTATTTTAAAACAATACCTAGCTGTTACTACCCAGCATTGTCCAGGTCATGTTTTTTGTAGAGTTTGCAGTTTTTGCTCAATTTCCCCAGCCGCGGGTTGCATTTCCCCCGAAATGGGTGGGACGTATCGATTAATTTATGTATGCAGTGCACTGAAAATGAGTTCGGGCTCGGTTCGTGCAATCGAGCGACCTAACAAAAATTTGGAGCTGCGCGTTGATAACCAATCCGTCACGCAATAGATACATTTTTCTTTTCATATATCTATATATATACATATATATTGAACTCACATTCAACCGATGGACTCGTCTTGGTTTTCCAAGTATCAATAACGGATGCAGCTCCACTTTTATCTGCCCAATAACGAGGCTTGCTTGGCCCATTGTTGATAATCCGCTTATCGCTCACAAAGCGCACCTGCTGCTGTTGCCCATTTTGGTGCTGCTGCTCCTGCGGCGGCGGTGGCATGCTTTGAGTGTCCTGTTGCTGCTGTTGTTGCTGTTGGCTAGTTGCATCATTGTGATGTATGGATGCATATAGAAGTGATTCCAGCTCATTCAGGCGCTCACTATCCATTTCTTCAATCTAAAAACAAAGAGAAAATTTACTTGATTATGCTGCTACAAATATTGTCTGTAATTTGAGAGTGCTTACATCGCTCATTGTGCCAGCCTTTGATATATTTGGGTACTGTTGAATTTCTCTTGAACATTAAAAAACGAATCTGTTCTTATTTGTATTTTTAATTATTTTTTATGTCAATTTTACACGGAACCACGTTTTGATTAGAGACTAATGAACGAGCAGCAGCTCGTGTATCGATAAGACTGCAAAATCGATGACAAAACAAGCAATTACACGATATGCGATTATTTTAAGAGCAACCCTAATTGCTTCCAAGCCGGCCACGTACAAGTACAAGGAAATAATAAAAACGGAGAATAACAATTAAATGTGAGTTAAACAAAGTAAACTCTTTTTCAAAGCTAATACCATTTGCATTTGAAGCATGGAGCACATGCAACGCTACGTTTCACCGATCAATCCAGCGGTTTTTCCACACCTGGCCACTGTTCTGCTCATCATTGGAACGTTCTTCACAGCCTGGTTTTTCGTCTTTGTGGTGTCCCGCAAAAGCACAAAGGAGAGCACATTGATCAAGGAGCTGCTGATCAGTCTGTGTGCCTCGATATTCCTTGGATTTGGCATAGTATTCCTTTTGCTAACTGTTGGCATTTACGTATGAACCGAAAACAAATGATATCAATCCGTTTTAGAAGAGATTTATGCATGAATTAAAAATGATGTGATGTGGGCGTGTGAACGTACGTTGGGCTTTTATTCATATAAATGTATAATTTCAAAGATTCATTTTCAATTTAAAGCAGTACCGAATACATATATTATATATTAACATATATCAATTTGTGTGCTGTTTGAATATTAGTTTGCACTTAAAAAAAACTGCAAATGTTCATGAGTAACAAAATAACTGAAAAAGGAAAGGATGAGGCATATCCTACTAGCCGGCCAGTCCTGCCTTCTGTCTGCACTTCTGCATTGTGGCGCGCAATATGAACTGCTTGCGTGAGAGGGTGCGCACGTGCTTCAAGAACGCCTCCAGATCAATGACACCGCCACGCAAACCCTCGCCCAAATAATATATGGCATCCTCTGTGGCAGCTTCATCAGCGTAGGCATTCAGTAATCTATAAAAGCTCTGCAGGATTAGATACAGCACATTAAAAAAGATGAGGAAACATACTGCCTATATAAAGGTGCTGTAGTGGTAACGGCCTCGTCCGGATCAATAGATTCTGCACTCTCAAGGGTCTCAAGACTTGTCTTCAATTCCTGCTCCTTGTCCTTCAGTATGTTAATATTCTTCTGCAAATCAACCTCGTCGCGTTCCAAGCGACTGACGATGGTATCGATCTTGGCACTGCCCTCCATTAACTCCTGCTTGGTGCGATTCAGTGTTTCGATTTCCGCCTGATACTGATTTACCTTCTCCTGTATGCGACGCCTCAACTTGTCCTCCACGGCGCTAATAAGTGATGCTTTGATGTGCTCCTCCGTAATTGTGCCCGTTGAGCTGGGATTAGCTTGGGCAGCAGGGTTCTAAGCACGGTTACAAATTTAGTGAGTATAACGCATGCTATCTTACCACCACACTTACATATCCAGCACTGCCCGGATAGCCTCCCGGTTGTGGGTAATTCATGTACGGCGGATAACCGCCTGAACTACCAGTCGGTCCAGCACTAGTGGATGGATATGGCATGAAATTGCCGCCAGTGGGATAGGGTGGAAAGTTGCCACCGCTAGCACCAGTCGCACTTGGATATGGTAGATATTGAACTGGGGGATTAAAGAAGTCGATAAAAGTAGAATCACGCGATTAAGATAATAACTTGCAAAACATTACAGTCTGAGGGATGTGGCGCAGCTTGTTGTTGTTCCTTGGGCTTGGAGTAAACGGGCGGATGATCACCGAATGTCACAATCATAACCTGTATAAGCGATAGCAGATCGGAGCTATACGGCTGCCAGTCATGCAAATAGGGCAAATACACCTTGCCATTGTGGTCCACATACATGGACACTTTGATCTGCATAGTTGGCGTCGGTTTCACGAAGCACATTGGCGCATTCTGGGGATGGGTGTCCATTAGCCATATGCATATGGGAATGTAGTAGGTGTTATCTGTGAAATCGATATGATTAACACATTTCCGAGTCTGTTTTTAACGGAGCGAGTTACTTACTCTTATAGACCACTGGGATGGTGCCCAACAATGTAAACAAATCTTTTGAGCTACCATCGTTAAACACTGCAACCACACAAAATAGTTGTTTATAATAATAATTTATGCACAACTCCTCGTCGAACACACTCACCGAATTTTTGCAGGCCGTACGTCAGACTGCGATACGTGGTAACGACATCGACAACATCTTTCCGTGTCGCCGCAATATTTTTATACTGTAATCAGTGTAAGGGTATTCCATAATTGTAGTTAATTTAACATGAGCTTCTATTGCGTGACAAGCAAGAGGATGGAGAATGTCTGTAAAGCTATGAGTCATCGTACCTTTGATAGATATTTGTTAATTTGCGCCTCTTCTATGGCAGGCATTCTAGTTTCTTAATTTTAAGCCGAATTTGGTTTATGCACCCGCTGCTAAAACGAAGTTATTAAACAAATTTCTTTATATTCGCAGAACGCAAACAAAGTCGTCAATTGAGTACTTTTGAGTTTAGAGTACTGAGTACATATATGCATAGTTATCGCACAACAACGATATCATTTCAGCTATCGATAATCCGCGCGTTACGTCAAGCACTACGAAAACGCTACATTTAAAAAAATTACGCCTTTTCAAATGAAAAATCAATGACCCCAAAAAGTTTGTACGTGCAAAAAGTCATTTGAAAATGATTTATTTATATATTAATTATGTTGCTACATGTGTGTGTGTTTGGGAAATGATATGTTCATTGCGTTTTACTCCGTTGATTGGATTGAAGGAAGGATCGTTTGTGGGCAGTTACTTTGTCTTGGGCACTATGCGGCTTTTTGGACTTCTGTAAACAAATAAGAACATAGAAATCATAATTTTTAATAGAGTGAAACGGCAGCACAATGGCTTTGCATTGTATCTTAAATGTAACTTTATTTGAATACTTTCGTTTTTGTCTCTTTACTCATTTAGGCATATATGTTTATATGGATATATATATATTACTTGTGTGTTTGATTTGTGTAGGTGAACTTAGCCAATGTTCAGTTTACTAGGCATTACTATAGGTATTGTTCATTTATTACTTTTTAAATGTATATATATATATATATATATATAGATATATATATATATATATATATTATATAAATATGTATTTTTGCAATAATTATATATATGTAAGTATTTTATAAAAATCATCATCATCGTCGTCGTCATGAGAAGCGCACTCGCTTCTCATTGTGGGTGGTATTTTAGCTTTAGTTGTTAAATTTTTGGATTACACATATAAAAAATAATTTTTTACTCTTACTTGCGTATTTTCACTCTTACGCTACAAGTATGCATTTGTGTGTGTTTGCATGTGTATTTATGCATTTACTTGTGTGTACTAGAAAGTTAGTTGAGGGAGTAGATAGTATCTAGAGCATACACTTACTACTAAAAACCATTAAATAGTTTAACTCATTCTTTTTATCATCTTATCTGCTTTAGGGTTACATACATTAAATTTCATAATGTTAGAATACAAAATGGTTTCGCTCGTATCATAATTTTCCATAATCTTTATATTTCTTTTATGCTACATATTTTTGCGTTTATCTTTTTAATCGGCGCCTGCATGTTCAAAGTGCTCAATATCCAGTTCCAATCATATTCTCATAACTATTATAGTTTTTTTGTTTTTGTTTTTGGTAATGTAATGGATTACAGTTAGCGGGCAAATTAAATGGCCAATTAATATTCATTATAATTCAAATTTTTCTTTCGATCCGTTTTTGTTTTTGGCACATTAATGCATTCATTGCCGTATGTTTTTGTTTTTGTTGATATCGTTAAATACTTTAAACAAGTGTTCCATAATAAATCTGCATAATTAACAACACATAGTACATATACATAAGTCGTATATGTATGTAGATACTCACAAATTCAAAGTGTTTTTCAAGTGTTCAACAACAAGTGAAGCGTGGTCATGTGCACAACATACATATAAAATATTTTAGATAGCAACGTTTTATTTCATATCAAATAAATGAAAAATTGTACATTTGTTAGCGAGCGCAAAATTAAAATTCATTTGCATATGGATATTACAAGTCGATATTTTAAGGTATTGTTCTCTTCCATTTTCTTTTTCCGTTTTTTTTTTTTTTGTTTTCTTTTCTTTGTTATAAGTGTATGAAGATAAATTTGTTCTAAAATGTCAGTCTATTGCGCAAGAATCTACTTTTGTGGTTCGGTTTTCTTCTACACCGAATGCCTAAGATTGTTTTTTTTTTTGTGTTTTGTTTTGCTTTTTTTTTTTATATAAAAAATTCCCTAATATGCATTGTCATTATCGGTTCGACAAATGCGACGTTTTCGCATTGTTCGCTGTCCAACTCGTGTTGTGTGTGTATGTGTTGTTGTTGTCGTGTGTGGGTGTGTGCAAGTATTTGTGTCGCGCTGACATTTGATGTTAGCTCGATAAGACCTACATACAAACATACATATAAATACATACATATGCCCAGAATCGGGATCATTGTCAAGCTACTGCCCCTTCATGCTGATAATTGCTACATCTACAGGCTACTTTCTGGCTTGATGGATGTGGCAAGGACTTAACCTAGCTTCGTGTACGCATAAGCGGCGATGACGCCCACAACAACACCAGCTGCAATATATGTGAGTAATGACCTTCGTTTTTTCGCCGCCTGCTGATTGTCCTCGTTCTCCCGCTTTTTACGCTTGATTTCGCTGACTTTCTGCTCCAGACTGGCTTGGTATTCATTGCGTTTTCGCCGTTTCAGCTCATCCCCGGGACTGTAACAGAGTATACATTTATATTTCATACCTATATATATATATATATAAATATTCGCATAACATACCTCGCTGTCAAATCAATGCCATTGACCTTGTGCTGGTCGACTGCCGTTGACTTCTCACTGTTGGCATTCACATCATCCTCGTCTGCCTGTAGCAATGTGACATTACCATTGTTTGTCTCCGATTTCTGTTCATCTATGTTCTCATATTCCTCGTCCTCATCATCATCACCATCATCATCATTATCGTCGTCCGCATCGTCGTCGCTGTCCGATTCCAGCTGCACAGGAATTGGCAGCGGCGGCAGTGGACGATTGTGATGGAGGCTGTCTGCCACTTCTGCATTTATGATCTGATTGATTATGTTATTGAGCGCATCCTTGCTATTCAGCGCTAGCTTGTCAGTTATGCCGTCGCCATCGCCCAAAACCACATTGTCGCCATTTGCCTGAGCAGCTCGCATGTCCAGAGCGAGCACACCACCCGTAATGGGCGCCGGTGGCAAGTTGAGCGATTGCAAACGCCGCGGCAATGGTGGCGGTTGCTCTTCCTGTGTCTGTGCATCCGTGTCATTGCTAATGATTGGCTCCTCGGCACCCAAAAAGCTCTGCAAATGAAAATATAACAGATTATAATGCTGTTTCTTGCGCCTAACATTTTCTTATATAACAGTTGTCTATATTTAAATCGCTAAAGTGTGCACACACAACTTTCCCTTAATAATTCAGTTCTCAGTTTCAATACGTACAGGATCGTTCAGTTTCTTGATACCCTCGATGATGGCCTGATATGAAAAATCGAGCTGATCGGCCGTCTGTATGAGTCCCAGTCGATAGCTGCGCAGCTCGCGCAACACATTCGAGACATTGCACTCGCCGTACTTGTCAACCAGCACCAGACAACAATCGACCAGGCAAAATGTGCCTGAGCGACCAATGCCGGCGCTACAGTGAACAACTGCTGGGCCAACATCCTCCTTTAGGCCACCCGAGTCGCGCACCTGTTGCAAGAATTTTAAAAATGCATCCGGCGAACTGGGTATACCAAAGTCCGGCCAGGTCGTATAATGGAATTGCATAACCTCACGGCTTTTTTTCGTTTCGAGATCAGTTAATCTGCGACGAAAAATTAAAAAGGAATGTGAGCATTGTGTACATATGTATATTAGGTGATCGATCTGCACTCACTTGAACCACCGGCGAACAAAGTTCTGATAGTTTTCGCAGCAGACAAGCTCTACGGATAAGCCGACATCCTGCAGATTGAGCGCTTGCTGGGCTCCCAGTTGGTCGGGCCAATAGCGATGGCATTTGATTTGTTTCTTCTCCATCAGCTTGTTGAGCATGAGAATCGCTACCGAGTTTTGCTCCCAGACCATTAGCCAGAAGTGACCCACTGTATCCCGCAGCGGACCTTGTGTGAGTATATATTGACGATCGGCGCGTTCCAGCTTTAAAAAGTGTTATCGTACATTAATTGAAATTCAATGGATAGTTGTTCATTTAATTTGAACTCACTTTCACCAGGTTAGCATTGATGTAGTCCACGCTACCGCGCTTCAACACAATACGCGAATGGTCATAGGGATTTACATCCCTGTATCGGTTCAGTCCCCTATTCTCTGAACGCTCCGATTCCGACGTAGTGAACTGTTTCTCTTTAGCCTCGCGTTCGCAAATTTCACATATTTCCTGCAATCATTAAAAAACAAATTAAACGATTATGAATGAGTGTGGGTGCAATATGTGATGAATGTGGAATTTCTGAGTGATTCACGCATGCGGCTCGCAAACTCAGATAGCTTTTTTGGGGTTGCCCTCTCAACAACTCTCAATAGTCGATAGTAGTCACTAAAGTTGGCTATGTCGTCTTGTTATCTTGGCCTAGCGACGCTTCGGGCCACTTTAGCATGACTAATTGGTCACAATGTGCTCTGCATGTATGTGCATGCAATGCCAACGAAATTATCTTCTTTTTTTTATAGCTATCAGTTGGAGCTACTTTCAATGTGTTCATATAGATACGGGGTATGACGGACTATATCGAGCTTGTGCTATTTTAATGGGTGTTCTAATCCCACCGAGATGCTGTTTATGAATGGAAACTAAAATTAATTAGATGTTTTGTTCGTATTGCTAAAATGTATTGACAAAAGATCATCAAACTATGTTAATTAAATCAGAAAAAAATGTGTGTTTCGAATCTGACTCGAACAACAAGTTCATTGTCGTCTGCTGTTCCCGCCAAGCGATCCTTAATTTTAGCCAATTGCTGACCACTTGGCCACTTGATTGCGTATATATAATAAAAAAATAGTTGTTGAATTTGTATATACAACAAATGCAACTGAGCAGTGGAAGGAGGAGTGGGGATTCGTCATTGTGACTAACGGTGAGGCGGCAATAAAACTGTTACATTTTTGTGTTGCTTTTATTTCAATTTTTTGCTGAATTGTATGCGACGCAGTTTTCGACTGCAGTGCGAATAATCGGTTTTGTTAATTGTCAGCTCGTCATTAAGTAGGTGAATCAGTTTTAAGTCGTCAAGCATCTCCCTCTCCCCGATAATCAGCACGAATTGCTGCTGACGATTGTTATGACATTTAATGGAAAAGAACATTGCCCGATAACGTACAGAGAGCAAAAGAGAGAAAAGGGAATTATAAAGATAAAGAAGTAAGAAGTAAGAAATTTCAATATGTGCGTGAACCCAAATTTCAATGAGCATCAAGTGACGTTATCATCGCCATTCTAACTGTTCATATAGCCAAAACAGACCGCATTATCAGCAATCGCTGAAAAGATCAAATTTACAGCAGCGAAAATACCCTCAATAACAATTCCATTCTACTGCGCAATTTGAACGAATTATGTTGTGTTATTTTTTACTAGCATTTATATAGTTGGTGAGCCTCCTACTTATTCACAATGCTTGTGTGCAACAATTGTGAAATCTTTGCCGTCGCTGCAGCATGAAATTGAGGCCTGATTTTTTAGAGCATGTCTAACTGGGCTAAGAAAAGTAAGCGCACTCGACTGAAATAAATCAGGCACCTCTAAATATCTCTCATTTTAACATTAAATCACTTTGCACAATTTATTTTAGAAAAATAAATGATATTAGTTATTATTATTAGTAATACTTTTTTGTTTGGTACAAAATTGAATGTACAAATGAAAAATGAATGTTTTGCAAGATATCTGGCATAGCGAATACACCCACAATGTTCAGTAGGTTCGCTGGGTATACAAATTGCATGCTGCATAAATTGCAACATAGAACGTGTGCATCGTGTTTGCAATATATTGTTGTTCCCGCTGCTGCCACAATGAGTGGAAGCAGAGGTGATAAGTAATGAAGGAGAGCCTAACAAAACCGTGCTGTCAAACATTGTACATAGTTGATCAGAGTGCTCATAAAGCATAAACATTTTAACTTTTTACGCTCTTAAAATTATATATTATTATTATTACGATCGTTGTTGTGGGCGACGCTGGAGGAGGAGAAGGACGACGAGTTGCAGCACAATTCATTGGAAACGTGCAGTGCTCCAAGGGAGGTGCTTTCAAGCGAAAAGCAATTTGGATTTCATCAAGCTTGGCTTTTACCAATTTAGCTGGAAAGTTAGATTATCCTCGCAGAGCGCACAAAAGGGAACACAACAGGCAAACGCACAAGGGATGAACAAGGCGTGGCGAGCCAAAAAATAATATAAGAATTGAGTTCATTACACAAAAATTCAACACACATAACACAGAGGGAGAGATACAGATTCACGCAGGCAATGTCATCCTAACTGCGAAGTTAAATTCCGTGAAATCCAAATTCAAGTGAGTGGCAAAGAAGACGACGACGACGACGAACCGGGCACAGCAACAGCTGAAGACACATTTCACCAGAACTGGCCATAAAGCAGAAACCTCAGCTCTGCTACAGACGGGGCAAAGAGGCGAAGAGAGGAACCCAAACTCAAAGTGAAACGCATGCCCTTTGTGCCAAGCGCAAAAATTGCTTATGTGCGTGTGGATGTGTGAGTATGTGGGTTTGTACTTGTATGCGGTGTCTACTTGCATTTGAGGTCGTCCAACTTATTTTTTTATTTTGTTTGTGTAACTAAAGCTAATCTAGTTTAGCCATTTGCGCTCACAACAATAAACACAGCTTTACAACTCTGGATATCGTTTGCAAGTGTTGTCCATTATTCACATGCAAAATTTGTGTAAGTACCAATTCCAAATTTCAGCAATCAAAACAAATGAAATCCAAAAAATACATACAAAGAGACAGCCGCACACATATATGTATTTCCTAGAATTGTGTTTACGCGAATACCGACAACAAATTCGCAGAACACAAAAAAAAAAATAAGTAAATTGCGACGCGTACGCCGCTTGTTATCAATAGTAATCATAATAAACGTACATTTTATTTTTTTTTGGAAATCCTAATTGTAATCGCCTCCGCTGAGTGCACACATATTATTCGGAATACGAGGTGCACGCAAAAAAAAAGAAGAGAATTTGAGCGAATTGCAATTCGCAAGGAAAAAAAGAGTAGAGGCAGAAAGAAGAAACAGCAAAGCAGCATCCGAGAGCGAGCAACAAGCGAGAGCGCATGCAAAGTGCAGCAGGTGAGCGTTAGCCACTGTCTGTGTATGCTGTGTGTGTGAGTGAGTCGAATGTCTGTCTGTGTTTGAGAGAATGTGCCTGTGAAATTTTCGGGCAAACGTTGCGCGAGCGCCACAAACTAAAGCCAAAGACCGGAGTTGGGCTGCTGCTGTTGCTGGTGCTGACCAGCGCCGACACCAAAAGCTACAAATACTGGCGCACGCTCACATAACAGCGACAGCAACAACAACAGCAATAATAGCGCAATGGGGCTGACCGTGAGCAGCGTGCCTACAAACACACTCACACTCAAATGTATGTTTATGTATTGGAGGCATCGGCATCAGCAGAAGCCTTTTGCGCACTCATCACATTTTCGTGGAAATCGAATCAAAAAGGAATAAAATGTTTTGTGTGTGTGTATAGACATGTTGGTATTGGTGAGTGTTCGTGCTCTGCTTCTTGCCTGTAGCTGTTCCTCTTTTGGGTTGTTTGATGTACATGGGATATGGATACGGTAATACTTGGTACAATTCACTTACCTTGTAATATCGAAGCCAACCGGATCCAGTTTTTTTGTCATTATATTCCTGTTCGATTTTCAGCCTGGCTGGCGTATTATCCTTTGTTGGCGTTGCTGCTCGATTCTCACTCATCGTTAATCACTTTAACTATTGTGTGTTCTATTTGTAATTTATTTTATTTTATTTTTTTTGTTTCAATTTTAAGTAATTTTGTAATTTGCGAATAGCTGCTTGGTTTGCTTTGGTCTGACGGCGTTATTGTTTTCGACACACGGACACCGACACCAACACACAACTGGCACCACACAGTAAATAATGCGTAAGAAAATTTGACTACTACGGCGACGGTCTGACGTTTTGTTCTATGTTGTCTTTTGCTCATTTGCTCTCTAGCGCGTGTTGGCTGGCAATTTGTGTATATATTAAAATAACTAAGTACGAGCGCTACAGCATTTACCACATTATTCACTGGAATTGAGTCGAAATTGCAAATGCGTGCGTTTAGTTTTGGTTACTAATGTTTTTCTCTTTTGCCTTTTTTTTTCACAGAATTAGCAGTAATTGATGTTTCGATGGATGACGAGCAACAGCAGTTATCGAAACAAATCGAGCAGTTATCGTTAGTCAACGGTCACACTGGCACATAAAATCAAACAAGTTGACAATCCCATGCTCAAACAGCTGTTTTTAGTCGCGTAATAATTTAGTTGAATTAAATATGCTAAAAGCGCCCATTTTCCGCTTGATACGTGATCATCGCTTGAGCGTGCCTATTTTGCGTGGTTTTCATCACGAATTCACCAAACCCGAACCGACGGCTGCCAAGCAAGAGGCTGAGAGCACAAGTCAGTCATTTGTCGCTGGTGGCGTGCAAAATAAATATAAAATATTCCGCGACGAGGAAGCAACTGAAATTTTCGATGTGGACGAGTTGCGCTACCAGGAAAATGAGCTGCCCCTCGAAGCCGAACAGGATCAGTATTTGGGTCTCAATTTGAAGAGTATGTCAGAGTTACTGGAAAGTTTGTTTTATTCACTGTGGTTTTCTCGGCAGGAGGCATTCGTGGCGTATTTGATGTTGAGGATCTGGTGGAGCTGTTGCGCAAGGAGAATGTCGACGACATCTTTGTGTGCTATGTGCCCGAGGAGTTGAAGTATGTGGATCATCTCGTCGTTTGCAGTGCACGCAGCTATCGTCATATGCTCGCCACAGCGGAGTTTGTCCGCCGCATGTTCAAAATAAAACGTTCGAAGGGCGATCTGCTGCCCCGCATCGAGGGAGAGAAGAGTCGCGACTGGATGGCCATGGACTTGGGTATATATACTCAGTGAATATACCAATTCCCATTTTCGTTATATTTATATTATAAATTCGTTAAATTAGGCAACATTGCACTGCACATATTCTCGCCCAAGGCACGCGAGGATTATGATCTGGAATCGCTGTGGGCAATTGGACCGCAATACGATCCGGAAAGTCAAAAGCCACACAATCCACTCGGCAACATATTCCTGGCCAAGCCGGAAACGTAGCCAGCCATGCTCAACGAATAAAATAAATGTGTGTATTTTAAGAAGTGGATTTTATTGTAATCTCTACCAGACGACAGCATCGTCCTTCAGCTTCCTGTGAAAATCGTAGAGGCTGGGAAACACATGGTTTTTATTGATGTTCCCGCCGTACTTCTTCACCAGATAAGAGTAGCTCTTCTCGTGTACCAGTGCCGCATGCCAGCCAGCCTCCTGGGCACCCAGATAATCCGTCGTGGGTCCATCGCCCACATGCAGGCACTCCTCCGGCTTTAGGTTCGCCAGACCCGCCTCCGACATGGCACGCTCGAAGATGGCCGCCTTCGGTTTCTCCGCCTTCGCCGCATACGAGGTGAGCGCAAAGTCCAAGTACCGATCAACTTTTGTGTTGCACAGCAGCGTTTCGAGGCGCGGATCAAAATTTGCTATCACGCCCACCTTGCACTGATCCCTGTTGGCCTGGCAATGTTTACGCAGCTGCTCCAGCAGCTCCACGCTGCCATTGCACGGCTGCCAGCAGATGCTCGATTTGTACAGTTCCAACAGATGATTGGCGAAATTGTCCAATTTCTCATCGGGTATGGGTGCCCCACTGTCCGCAAATGTGCCTGCGACAGAGTGTGCGAGAGAGTGAGAGAGGGAAGTCATGGATCATTGTTTAAATTGAACTTTTGAACTTTGAAGCGCATTAATCGCTTTACCTGCTATCAGCTGACGCCACCAACGTTGCCACTCAAGTCGCGGCTGCGATTCACACCCAAAATTCGGATGGTCGCGATTGATTTTATACCTGTAGCAATAAACAGTTCATTTTAATTATGGCATAAGTAATCATTTTACACTTGCTACCTACCAGTTGGCCTTGTAGTTTTTGGCCAGCTCGTTGTTATCACAGCGCGCACCAAAAAGCGCCCCAATCTCGCCATACTGCTTGCCGGGACTGGTGCGAAACTGCAGCAGCGTATTCGTCACATCGAAGGTTATCAAGCGAAAGCGATTCAAGCTGCGCATCTCTTTTCAATTAATTAGCTTCAACTTTGCTGGCTGATCCTCTTCTTTTTTCTGTTCGCCTTGTGCTGCGGCTGAGTTGATTTCGCGTACTACGTGAGTCGAAAACATAATTGTTTTGTATGACCGCTGTTGCCGTCGCTGCTTCTGCCGCTGCTGCTGCTGCTACCGATTTGATTGTTGTTGTCGTTGTTCTTATCAGCGAAAGATTTGTGTAAATCTATATTGTATGTTTTTGTTTGTGTTTGTTTTGCTGGTTTGCTCTGTGCGGTGCTTGTCAATTCATGAATGTCAGCTAACCTTATCTATAAGCTAATTCGAATCAAACCAAATATTGATATGCAATGTCAATAATTAGAATAGACTCATCATCGTTTTCTTATCAGTTGTGTTTGCTTTTTCAAATGCGCGCCCAAGTTGTGTGGAGAGCTGCCAGCTTGCAGTGCTTCTTAGCAGCTGGCAACTGTGCAGCACAGCATTGCCAACTGCAAATGTTTATTTAGTAAAGACACAAACCTGCAGATTAGGCGCGCAATTGAAAATTGGTTTAAATCGGAAAAAGTTGCTTGTTTGTCATGTGCAACGTTTGATTTGGCGCCGTTGCCTTTTCGAGGTCGGCAACGTATTTTTTTTTGCCAAAAAATAAATGTGGAGAAGCAACATTGGCATATGCGAAAACGTGTCAGTTTTATTAATGCTCGTGGGAAGCAATAACAATCAAACGAAAACAGCAACAACAACAACAACACTTGCACGTTTCTGTCGTTTTGACCTACCAAACAAATCTCTTTTTCTACCTGCCCCAAGTTGCCGAATTGTTTTTTACTCAGAATGCCAAAAAATTCATGAAAAAGGTGATTTACTGAATTAATTTAAAATATGAACTTGAATGTGATTTTTTATTATCGGCTGTTTTCTAAATATTTAAAGGAAAGTGCATCAAAAATTAGTTGTGATTTTTTGATTATAAAATTGCATTTGACGAGGATCAATAAGAAAAGAAAGCAGCCAAATTTGTATCCTTTTATTGGCGGCGCAGCAAATAAAAAGCATAACAACAACAACAACAACAACACACACACGCATACACATGCCGTATAAGGTATTCAACGAAATTCCAGTGAAACCACACATAAAAATAACAAAAGCATAAATTCATTCATACCCAAAACGGCTTCAGCTTCAGCTCCATCCCCAACTCCGTCTGCGGCTAGCAAGTAAAGCAGCCCGAGCCCAATGGTCCAGAAGTGCTGCACACACACACACACACACACACAAACTTCTTTGTTGTGTGCACTTTAAACTTCACGCGAAGATCGAAGGGGAAGGGAAAGAGAATCGCATCGCTTTTGGACAGCGGTCGCTGATTATTGTTGACTCGCGCGCCCACAAAAAAAAAAGAAGAAGAATAACAAAAACAAATAAAAAAAAAGTACAAAACTAAAATTTAGACTTATTTAATCTTTTGGGCTGGGCCCAGTTTGCAGCACTTTTGGTATTTGCCAATTTTGTACATGTTCGCTATAAATAAAGTATCAATTTGCCTCAGTCTTCTTCGGGGTTCAGGTTTCTATGGAAGGGCGCGGAACCCCAAAATCTCTCTAAATTCCATACATACCAGCCAGGGAACGAGTGGTTTTTGTTGTTATTGTTGCTGTTATTGTTGCTGTCTGTTGTCTGTCATTTGTAGGGCCAGGGAATGCTGCATTGCTTATTTGGGCCACATCAGCGCGATACCAAGAATTGGCAAAAGTATGAATGGAATTTATGAAAAACTTCATATTGTGCATTTGATTTGTTGGTTTCAAGTTTAAAGTATCATTTATGGATAGAACTATGGCCAGAAAGATAAGTTCTTGTTTTTTGGCGATGGGTCAAAAGTTTCAACATAACTTTTTGTCAAAACTGAACTCTGACTGATAAAACATGAAAAAAAGGTTTTTTTTCGAAAATCTTTATAGCTTTTCTCAGTATCGAAAGTGATTTGCACGATCGGTTGATATATTGGAGTAGAATAAAGCGATAAATATATATCAGATGTGCCGACATATGTCCTACTTAATGATTAGTACGTATTAGCCTGCGTTTCGCCAACTACTTAAGTTGCAAAAAAAAAAAAGAAAAAAGTGGTAAAAGGCCGCCCAACTTTCAACAAAAACTTTCCCAAGAAAATTAACCAAGCAACCAACTCAACCAAGTCAAGTCAAGTCAAGCCAAGCCGAGAGCCGATGCCGATGCCGAGGCGAGCCAAAGCAAACCAAACCAAACCAAACCAAGCCAAGCCAAGTCAAGCAGCCAAAGAGCCATTCAGCCAGCCAGCCAGCCAGCCAGCCAACCAATAATAATAAAGTCAATGACTCCCATGGAATTTCATGTTGGCCCTTTTCGATATGTGTCTGCCAGTCGGTCGGCCCAACTCCAACTCGGCTGGCTGGCTCTTTGGCTGTCTGGCTGTCTGTCTGTGTGACTGGCTGCCGGACTGCCTTTTAATATTATCTGCACTTTGGGTCTTTGGCTGCCGCCGCTTTTGTTGTTGTTACCATTGCAGTTGCTGTTGCTGCCGTTTGTTGTTGTTGTTGTTGTTTTGATTGGTCGCTTTAACCTGTTTGCGAATTTCTACCATGTTAATAAATAATTTTTAGAGGATTCGCTAGCAGCAGCAGCAGCAGCAGCAGCAGCAGCAAAAGTACCGCACCAGCGCCAGCGCCATCAGTAACCGGACATTGAAGCCAAAGACATTGACTGCAACTTGGTTTCCTTTGGCCACTGGATTAGATAGCGACTTGTGTTGTTGTTGTTGTTGCTGTTGTTATTATTGTTGTTATTGCTTCACTGTTGCACCATTCTGTGAGACTTCAAATTGCAGACAGACAACGCCCGTAGCAGCGTCGCTTACCGCCCCCACCTACACCACCCATCTCAAAATTACCCATTTTAACATCAGACACTCTACCTGCCAACGCTTCCTTTTTCGTGGAGCTTTTCTTGACCAGCATTAGCGAAATAACAACAGAAAATCTGGCTAGGAAATTGTGGCTTAGACCCCTAATGGTTTTTGTACTTTATGCACTCCAAAATATATAACTAACTCAATCATGTTTCCAACAGATTTAGATAAAGATTTCAAGCCTGAAGTTGCTGAGTGTAAATAATTGTAGATAAATTAATTATGGAATAAAGAACTATATTAAACATGGCAAAGATAGCCCAAAAGTATGCTAAATATATATGTAAAAAATATAGTTAAAGACTAATTGAAATATGCAAATATCAATGTACATAAGTCGTTATAATGCAAGTATTTTTGGCTTGTACATTTTAGAAACGTATTTAGAAAATAATATCAAAACTACTTAAGGACAGTTGCTGATATAATCCAAAAATGACTCGAGAGTCGATTTAAATCTCTCTTTTTAAAAACTCTCAACTTTTGTGAATGGATTTTTGGCAATGATTGTGCTCCAGTTTGATTTGAAGTTCTATTTGGACTTTGAACTAGTATCGAAGTGTGGATCACATCATAGCTTCATATCCATCTCCAACTCCAAGTCGATGGTGTTCTTGTTTGAAATTCCTTGTCGGCCTTTTGGGTTTATTTTTTGTTTTGCTCGCAGTGCCGAGACTGCAACTTTGTCTGCATCTTCGCCTCCGTCTGCGTCGTGTGTTCGTCTTCTTGGCCTTTGTCTGAGTTTTGTGTGCCGCTGCCTCTGGTTCGTTTGTTAAATGTTTGGGTTTTGTTTGAGTTTATTGAGTGAATTCCTGGAAAAACGCAAGAATTTGTCTTTGGCCGTTGTGTTTTTGCTTTGCTGCTGCTGATGCTGCTGCTGCTGCTGCTGTTGTTGCTGCCGATTCGGCTGTTGCCGCACTCTGGACCACGACGAGACCAAAAGCGACGCCCAATGCCAGATCAAAAACGCAGCCGAAGAGATGTAGACGACTTTGGAGTTGAAGTTGGAGATGGGAATGGGGATGGGGGATGGGGATGGGGATGGAGGTTGAGGCAGATGTCGATGCCACTGGTGCAGAACAGAATTCGTTCTCAAAGGTGTCTGTATGGGTTTGAGCTGATGTGGGGTGGACAGGTGATTATGACTTTTGGCAGGACACTTAATGCGTTGGCGATCAGCGGCAAAAGATCAACAAAGCAAAAGGGACAATCCATTCAAATGACTGAGTTTGTAGACCGTGTGAGCTACTTAGGGATTCCATTGCAGCATACAGCACGCTTTCGTCATCGGAAATCACTTAAGATTCCCATACATTTAGCTGAATCATACAATTCCACAGATTTTCACCCACAACTGGGGGGGAAATAGGCTCCCTCCGTCAATGGATTCCAAAAATAACGGAAATGCCTGCATTAGACATTTGCTATTTTCGACCGATGATTGAGTTGCAGTGATTAAGGGAACTAGCTATATATATATATATATATATATATATATTTATGTGTGTGTGTGTGTGTGTGTGTGTAGCTGCCATACGGAAGCATGGAATGCATATGTACGACTCTGTCTATCTGTCTGTCAATGTGGCCCCCAATAGAAGCCAACGCACACGGAGAAGAGAACCAAAGGGCCCGACGAAGTCGCCGCATTCCGGTGCCCAAGCGGCGGGCACTGGGCATTCCCAGACAATGCCCAATGCCCCAAACACCAACTCACACACACACACACACACAACACATATTCAAATACAAACGGCGCGAGAGAGATAGAGGCAAAGGTTGTACGATCTGTATAGCCTTCCCTATATATATATATATATATATACTTCATACATATAACTTTAAATAAAACTTTTGCTCGCTGTCCAACACACATCCACACACACACACACTTTGCATTTTTGTTGTTGTTTGCTTAGGATGGATTTTCCCCTGTTGATGATTTTCTTTGCATTGCTTTCTTTTCAATTTTCTAGTTTTTTTTCGGATCTTCTATTCTGTTTTCCTTTTCGCTCTGTCTTTGTGTTTTTGTTTTTTTCTTTTCGCTACTTTATTTAGACGCTCAAAAATGTTGCTATTTTGTTGTTGTTGTCGTTGTTGTTGTTGTTGTTATTGTTGTTGTTTGCTGGTTTAAATTTCTAATTTTGTGGGCAAGTGAATCTGAATTTGAATTTACGCTGTAGGAATGATCTAGCATGTACCATCCATACATATTTATGTACAGTGGCATTTGGCTATAGGAGAAACCGCAATTTGACTAGCCATAAAAATATGCAACCAAAATAGAGATATCTTCAATAAATCCAAAAGTATTTATTTGCGGATAACTATTCTGTTAATTGACTCCCCATTCACAAAAGATTTTGAGAAATTCTCCGAAATGTTTTTTCAATCGCTTAAAAGTATTAATTCTTTTTTCTTTTTAAATATGACTAATGATTAAAATGGGTCGTCAATCTGGCTTAGATATAAAAAGTAAATAAACACTTTATTTATCTGAATGGGCGGGGTTCCCCTTGGCTTGCGCTAAGACAGTATCAATCTGTGTTAATTAACTGTTCATTCATAAGTTGTAAAATATGAATAATATATATATATAGAGGGGACTTCACCATGGTTTTTGCTCAGTTGCTCGTAGACCAGCTCGACTGTATGGATGGTGTATGCAAATAGCGCTCTATAAGCGTATGCGGCTGTCCCACAGATCTGCTCCGTATCCCGACGCTCGTCGCACTCACACTCACACACACAAACACACACACACTCGTAGTCGCAGTCGCCGTCGCCGAGTCCATTACTTAAAGCAGATACAGATTGAATATATAGCTGGCTAGACAAGACCAGACCAGACCAGACAATGTTTAATTTGTGTGCGAAGAGGAGATCGGACACGGCTGCTGACTGCTGGCCTCGAGCCGCGGTGGTACAAATTATGCCATGGGGCAGGGGGCAACGGGCAGCGGACAGGGGGGGGACTCTTAACGATCATTTAAGCACGCCTATAAGTAGGCAACATATGTGGGTCATTGCAAAAGGGATCTGGCGGCAAGTTAGAAATCCTGATGCATGAGTCACCCTGACGCTTGTTAATTCACTTTTGACGAAGCGCCAGCGTTGCGACATTATTGCTAGCCATGCCGACGTTTACGTCGACGCTGACGTCGACAGAGACAGAGACAGCGACAGCGACGTTGGCATCGTCTGCTGCTTCGTTTATTTTTGGCCTGTCGCTAGGCTATTTTTCGACTATTTCGTCCACGGGCCGCAGCCGTGTCTGTCCCGTCTAAGGAGGGGTGCTGCAGTTGCGGATCGCTGGGCGGTGGTGGCTGGGTGGGGTGATCTAAGGGGGATGGATGGATGGGCTATGAGACTGGTCGCTCTGCTTTGCCTTTGCGACTGTGCTTTGCATGTTATTTTTGGTATAAACATCTTTATGTGCTTTTAAATATGCTGCGAAGTGACATTAGCTTTTGAGCGCTTTTCTGCGGGGGGATGGACGCAACGAGACAGACGTCGCCGATCTGCTACAGAAATAAAATTTGTCACAGACTGTTAGATCACAGATGAGTGTATGCTTGTCTCTCTGTGTGTGTGTGTGTGTGTGTGTGTGTGTGTGTCTGAGTATATGGCAAACATGGCTAAACATAGCCAACAGCGACAGGAGTGCAGGGGAAACGACGGGGGCTGATTCTACCTCGGCTGCTGCTGTTGCGGCTGCTGTTGATGTTTTGATTGATTGTTGGCCTGACACCACAGCTGCCCAAGGTGGCAACACAGACGCTGCAATTGGACTAAACTCTTAAGAATTTAAATCAAGTCTGGCTTTTTTATAGGACTGGGCAAAAAAACTAATTAAGAACCGCTTCCTTGAAAGTTTAATGAACTTCTAATAATCCCTGGCCCTAAGAGAGCGCAGAAAATATCTATAAATAAATAAATTATAGTAACACAGCCTGAAAAATAGTCAGAAAACCCTTGCTTTGTTAGTTTTTGTAAATATAAACTCCAGTCTAGTAAACCCCTAATTAGCTTACCTTTAAGAACCTAAAACTAACAACTCTAATCTGAATCTGTCTCTAAAAAACTGCAGACAGAGTTTAGAAATAATTTTTCATTTATTAATACATATTAAAAAATAGTCCATAGTTATATGGACTACAAATACTGATGAATAAAACTTTTGCCAATATAGACTTTAGTCTGGTATACCCCTTATTCGGTTGCCATGAATTAAAGAATTTACAACTGACAAATCTGATTTATATAAAAACACAAAGAAAGAAGCCCCAATGGCAATCTCTAGTTAGAAACAAACTACAACTCTAAGCACACTCATGCACACACACACACACAAAGTACCACACATCCGTTGTGTGTTCGTGTGGTACGTAAGAATTGCTGGCAATTGCATGTGCAGATGCAGATGCAGATGGAAACGCTAAGCGCTTTTTCTTTCCTGTGCATTTATTTTCAAATTATTGCGCACAGTTCTTGAGTCATTCTTCCGCATTCTTCTTTGGTTGGAAAATGACCGTTGGACTTGGCAACAACCAACAGCCAAGAGCCACTGACGGTGCCAGCCTTATTTGGCAAAAATTAGCAATGCTTTTGTATGCAGATGCAGATGCAGGTTGGCCAAGACCTAGCTCGAGTTCGAGTTTGAGCCAACTTATATGGCACTCCCTAATGCTGGGCCGGGTCTGACATAGACATAGACATCGCAGTTTGCAGAAGGCGTAGCTGATAACAAAGAGGCCGAGCCGAGCAAAGCGGAGCGGGCAGACGAATGGTCGGACGTACGGACGGGCGGACAGCGGACTGCATTCCAGTCATACCATAGACCATAGACTGCATACCACATGGCACCACATCAACGGCGACGCTTTTCATATTCAAATGCGACGTGGCCGAGACCCAACGCGCCACGCACTTAACATAACAACAGCAACACCAACACCAACAACAACAACAACAAGAACAGCAACACCAACAATGCACTCCAGTGGACAAATGGAGACGCAGACGCGGGTGAAGCTGCTGCTGCTGCCTGATGGCGACGATGTTGCTGTCGCTGCAACTTCAAAAGCTACGCAAACAGCAGAATTGAAGAATGTGTGAGAAAGGGTTAGAGCTGGAGCTGAAGCTGAAGCTGCAGCCAGAGCCGGAGTTGAAGGTCTGTGGCGTCTGTGATGATGGACTGAATAAGAGGTATGGATAGTAGTTGAGGTTGTTGCTGATGGAAATACATGTGTGCATATGTACAACAGCAATCATAATGATTGCCCCTAAGAATTTTTGCTAGAGCCTCGCAGATTGTGCATTTTATTCCATGTTACAGCCAATAGTAGAAACATGAGCAGGTTTGAGTTAAAGAGTTTCGAAACACATATATATATAAGCAACTATTTATGATCACCCTTAGAACTAATCCATTCTTGTTAAGCAGTCTAAATATGATTTCTGTAAGTCTCTAATAAGATGCACTTAATTCCCACATTTCATGCATAACGCCAAATGTTGGCTTACAAACCATAATTTTCCTCATAAGTATGATGTACGTATACTCACACTCACACAAATGCATTTCTCTGCTTTTCATCAATTGTTCCCCTATATATATATATATATATATATATGTATTTTATTAGGGGTGATAGATCTGCTATTGCGCCACTCAAGCGATAACGCAGCACAAAATTGGTTCGAAGAGCAATGAGAGAATTTTGTGTTTGTGTTGGTCCCATGGTGAATGGGTTTTCCAATGCATGTAGGTTGCAATTGTTTTTGGTGAGAATCGAAAGTGTCTCACGCTGCCTTCACAATCGTTGCTCGATAAGAATTGATTGCATATTTACAGTATTTACAGTAATCCCCAAGAAAACCTCCTACTCTCACATCGAATTCCCAGAAACTAAACGGTCTCGCTTTTGATGTCCTTAAAGCGGTCAAGGCGTCCAACCATGTGTTGCCCTCGGCTCTTGTTTTGTAATCAACACATCACTTCCCACACTTGACGAGGACGAGGACGAGGACAACGACGACAACAAAAACAAGGATACAATATTGCGGCATTGTCACTTTGATATTGGCACACCCACACCCAAGGCTAAGACGGAGACGGAGACGGCGTAGCTCTAATCACTTCAGATTTTGTTGGTGGCACAGGAAGTTGTTGTCAGCAGAAAAATCATTTGAAATTGAATGGTGGGCCCATTGGTGGTGGTCCCCGAGAGAGGTCTGTGTGGTGCGGATTCCAGGAAGCACCCAGTGCCCAAATGCCGAAAGCAAAACAAAAAAACCAAAAAAAAAAAACCATTCAATGCAATAAATGCAACTGACCGAGGATGCCGTCGTTAGGTTCTTGAGAAAACCCAGTTTCCCATTCGCCGTTCGCCGTTCAGCAATGCGCTCCTATTTCAAATGCCTGCTCAATGACTTCTACGAATTTTGCAATGCATCGATGCCGATGGCGATGCCGGTGCCGATTGCACTGCCAATACCCCGATACCCCAATGAGCCAAATGAGTGCTGACCAGCCACTTGGCTTGTCACACGCAGCGAAATCGCAGCGGTTAACTCAACCGAACCTCCAGCCGGGACATACAGAGAGAGAGACAGAGAGAGAGAGAGAGAGAGGGAGAGGGACAGCAGCAGCAGCAACAGCAGCAGACCGAGGCCAACCGACAGAAAATATGCCCAATTTGTTTGTTATGCATTATGCCTGTCGCTGATACATTTTTTGAAAACACCGCCTACAATGCAATCTCATTATTAACCCAGACACTTGAGGTTTCCATGGTCTGGCTGTGCTACTTCGTCTGAATTCTCAATCTATGTATCTCTCTTTGTTTGTGTGGGTTGGATGTGTATCTGTGTGTGTGTGTGTGTGGGAAACTGAAGATGGTAGTTCCCACTAATAGAATACATATCGATTCTTAAACTCTTTAAATCAATCAGAAAGTAAGGGAAACAGAAGTCATTCTGATTGTAGTGAGCTAAAATCGTAGCTCAGATTTCCTTATAGTGGTACTTCTTCAGCTTAAGATTTGATGGTTTTCCCAAACTTGAAGAATTTAAAATTTATTTTAATTTTTTTGTACCGTAAAGATAGTCAATGAATGAGATTACTGTTATCCTACAACTTTTCGAATGCATGTGTCAATAAGTTGAGTTGGAAAAGTATCCAATACGTAGTGCTTATTTCATTATGCTTATAGAGCACGGTCTGGATCTTTGTGACTGATGATTTCCTAATCAAATTCTGCATTTTACTTGTATATCGTTTGACTCAATGTGTGGTATCTGAAAGTTACGAGCGTTGATTCCATCATGCATATTTGTCTATCTATTGGGGGCTGTTTGTCTCGTTTGACTGTCTCTCCGACTGCTTGTCTATTTGACTAACTGTCTCTCTGTCTGTCAGCCTAGTTGGGCTCCCTCTTACCGTTCGTCCGTCCCTCTGTCTGCCCGCTACTCTCGATCTGTCTGCTTTGTTATGGTTGGGCCCCATTACTGCATTCCACATGCGCAGTGTTTGCCTTGATGTTTTTTAGGGTGTTGATGTTGTTGCTGTTATTTTTCTTCTTCTTTTTTTTTTGTTACAAAATCATTCATCGTACATATTAAAATTGTAAAAAGCAACAACAAATATGCGTACATATGTATGTATGTATGTATGTAGATAGAAACATATAAAAATTCTTTACATTCCAATGAATCATGCTGTTGTTGCTGTTGCTGTTGTTATTGCTGCCGTTAATGTTGCTTTAACTGCGACAGCGTCTACTTCTACTTGTAAACTTTAATTAGGTAACATTGAAGTATGTGTAGGTATGTACACACGTCTGGCACGCCGCTGCTGCTGCTCTGCTGTTGCCATTGTCGTTGCTGCAGAGTTGTACTTGTAGCTGTATAGCTTTCAAAAGTCTCCTCAAATTGTTTCGTATGCAAGTTGCTGCTGTTGGTGTTGCTGCTGCTGCTGCTGTTGCTGCTGCCGTCGCTACGAAGCAGTTGTTGTTATTATTAATGTAAGGCTACGCGTAAGCAGAGGTACGGCGACGGCAACGGCGACTGAGACAGCGAGCGAGACTACTCCTTGGCACGCAGCGAACGCATGAAAACCAAGACCAAATATCTAAGAGAGATACGCAAGTTGACACTGAGAAAAATATTGGTATTTAATAAGTTGGAAAATGTCTAAGTCTATAAAACATGAAAAACATATAAATATTTGAAGTTGAAGTTGAAGTTAGGCAGCTTTCAGTTGCTTTGGAAATTAGCAACAACAATAAAAATCTCAACTCTTTTCCACCCCCTAAAAGTGTCGCAAGACTGAGAACAGCCCGCTTTTAAAATAAGAGCTTAAAACTAAGGCAAATACATTTTACCTATTACATTTTGCGCTGTGTATGAGCAATGTCTGGTGTTGCCACGGTTCTTTAGGTGCGTGCTTTGTTGTAATTGTAAATAATGATGATAACACGATTACACGGCTGGTTAAGGAATTTATTGTAAATCGCCTGCCATTTGAGTAAGAAATTAAGACAACAGGTTAAACCAAAAACAATTGGCCAACCCATGTTGCAGCAAAACAAACGAATCATTGAGAGAAGTGAATTAAATTGCCGTCGTGGCAGCGACGCGTATTGTCAACATTGAATTTAAGGCATGCTCTGTACAAAAAAAAAGAAGAAGAAGAAGAATAACAATACCTATACGTCTGTTGCGATAGAGTGATCAAAGGCATAGTCAAAATAACTTTAGACTGGCGACCCACCGAGTCCCCCTGCTCCCCTGCTCCCCTCATCTGCCAAATAGCAAGCAAAGTCCGCGTCCGTGTCGCATGCCAAGCGCCAAGAATCGTCCAGACTCAGTCACTGTCAGCGGCAGAGGCAGCGGCAACAACAACTTCAAAAATGTGCAGTTTGCTGCTGTACCCCCCATTTGCCCCCCACCCCTTCCCCCACAACTCTTTCTGCTGCGGCTGTGGCTGCTGCTGCTGACGACACCAACGTTGAAAATTGTGAATGAAATGACTGGCGAAGGTCTAACCTCTTTGGCTTGGAATGCGGTATTGGTATTGCGACTTGCCACTGCAACTGGTTTGCAATGCCCCTCCGAGACTCTTGCCATTCCCCCCCGCCACACGCCACAGCAGTACCCAGTCTTTGTTGCAGTCGCAGTGAGCGTCGCAGTCGCCATCGCAGTCGCAGCTCTTTTCTCGTTCATTATCGCTTTGCAGGCACGATAGGGTGGCGTTAGGTGCCCCCCATGCTCTTTGCATGTGTGTGTGTCCATATGTGTGTACGTGTGAGTGTGTGTGTGTTTGTGTTTGTGTGCTGCTCTCACGCTCTTCGTCGCTGACAATCATTCGGTGTGTGTTTGTGCTTGTATTCGTAGCCAGTTGTATTTATGTTTGTATTTGCCGCTTCCCCGACCGCTTTAACGCCCACCTCTCACCTAGCCCCCAAGTCTAAAGAGTATCTGCGCACTACGTGATCTTCAACTCTCTCTCCCACGTTTTCGTTTGCACTGCGATTAGTATGAGCATGAGAGCATGTGTCTGTGTGAGTGTGAGTGTGTGTGAAAGAGCGCGCATGTGTAGGTGAGAAATTGGCGCACATGAGCGCGTGTGAGCGATCAATTGGCGCTTGCATGAGTATGTGTGCATTTCTGTGTGTGTGTGTGTGTGTGTGCGCGCGCGCATGTGGGCATGTGTGTGTGTGTGAGTGTGAGAGATACTAGCTTTTTGTTAGTTTTTGACATATTTGTTGTTGCCGTTTTTATTTGGAGAGCCGCCGCTGCCGCAGCTTTTTGGACTTGGGGTGCAAGAGAAGTGGGAGGGCTTCACATTTTGCTCTTTGCTGCTTATATTGTTGTCTCTGAAATGATTGTTGTTGTTGTTCTTTTTGAGAGCGACGAAAAAAACATAATGGCGGCGATTCTATAAATTTGATAGGAAACTCAAAAATTGCGTTGTAGCAAATTGTTTAAACTTTTCAACATTTTCTTACATGCATTATATATATTTTTTTTTTTATTGTCGACTAATAATTAAATTTTCTTAAATTGATAAGAACTCACAAACAACTATTATAACATTTATATAGTATATATATTTAATTTGGTTTAAGTATGATTATTTATTTTTACTGATCTTAATTTAGTGATCAAAACTTATTTTTGAATACATATTTTTTAAAATATAAAAAAAGAAATGGGGTTTTTCTTTGGTTAGTAATCAAAAATACAAATTAATGACTTAATTTGTCAGGCTTAGATTTATGGAAATAACTTTAAATACAAATTTTGAATTGCACTTGTTAAATAAAATTATATTGACAGATCCATATTAATATCATAGAAAAATTTTAATGGGGTATTTCTTCTTTAACATCCCTAATTTTATATTACAAATTAAAAACATAGACTTTCCTTGACAATTGACAGTAAAATAGTTAAGATTGACATGCAGCAAGCATAAACATCATATCATATAAAGCTTCATTAAACTAGGAGTAACGGCATTTCAATTGCTCTTCCCATAAGTACACACAAGCACACCTATCCTCAAAATTTAAACTCATCTTTGGCAGACACCGAAGCTGTTCCGAAGAGCTGAGTACAGAGAACAAAACCAAATTCAATTCACGAAGAAGCGACCCTTTCAATTTTTGTTGGTGCTGCATTGCGAAAAAGAAGGAAAAATAAACAACAGGCATTAAATAACAAAAAAAACCAAAAAAAAAAAAAACGCATAGCATGCAAATTTATTTAGCGCATTTACAAACGCAACGCGAGGCAAAAAGGCATAAACAGGATATGGACATGGAAAAAATGCGAGTAATTATGTATGAATATGTGTTATGTATGTATTATAATTAACATTTCTGGGAAAATTCGAATGCGATACGCAGGACAAAAGATAAAAAAGACCCAAAGCCAAAGCCGATGCCGAAGCTGATGATGCTGATGCTGAGACTCTCAGACACATCCAGACAAGACCAAGACGCACAACAATAACAACTACAGCGGCGACCCCGACGACCGCGACAACAACAACAATAACAACAACAACTGACAGAAAAGGTAACGTGCGGCAAGGTACGAAAAGGGATTTGCGCCTGCGCCTCTCACACATTTCCCATTATAAATGAGCAGAGAGCTGCGTCCGCACCGCATCGCATCCCATCCAACGTCCACATCCAGGTCCACATCTTCTTGTTGTTGTTCTACTGGTTTTGCGAGATTATGTGCGGATTTTTGCACAGGCTCAACCTCAACCTCAGTCGCAGTCGCAGTCGCAGTTACAGGCCCAAAATGCCTGCCAGAAATAATCATAATGAACAATATGCGGCGCACAGGCCCCAGGAATAACAGAGACTCACCCGTTGACCACCGCCAAAAGCCGAATTCAAAGGAAAAACAGGAACCGCCTCCTTGCCGGTTCTTGCTCCTTGCTGTTCAGCGCAACCAGTCTTTCTGGCTCAGTAGCTGTATGGGTCTACTTACAAATGATCAACACATAAACCTGATGACAACTTTGCTATATACTCGTATCTTGTCTATCAATGCGATAATTGTACATCTTAGGTGTAAACCGAGGAAAACTAGAAACTTTCCTCACCAAAATCCTTAGAGTTTTACACAGTTTATAAGAAGCAGGACTTTGTGGTTGCTCGAAGAATTTACAGTAATAATATAACAACAGGGAGCTACAAATTTCAAGTCTGATCTTAACCCAAATCTTGACATACTGTAGATACAAGAGAACGCAAAGAATTGCAACTTGGCGTTAGCATAAGTGACATGGATACGAATCCGTCAGTATAATTTGTACTTATGTTCCGACCTCAAATTTCGTTTTCAACTTTAAATGTACGATTGATTTATGGGCAAAACTATGACCAAAAAGCCCTCGCTTTTTAAAATCAGTTGAGTTTTGACAAAGTTATGGCATTTTGAAGTTTGGGTCTATGCCCATATATCGATGTATCGATTTTCAGGCTATAATTTTTACTTGTCTTCCGACCTCAAATTTCGTTTTCAACTTTAAATGTACGATTGATTTATGGGCAAAACTATGACCAAAAAGCCCTCGCTTTTTAAAATCAGTTGAGTTTTGACAAAGTTATGGCATTTGGAAGTTTCGACCTATGCCCATATATAGATGTATCGATTTTCAGGCTATAATTTTTACTTGTCTCCGACCTGCAAATTTCGTTTTCCACTTTAAATGTACGATTGATTTGGGGCAAAACTATGATCAAAAAGCCCTCGCTTTTTAAAATCAGTTGAGTTTTGACAAAGTTATGGCATTTGGAAGTTTCGACCTATGCCCATATATGGATGTATCGATTTTCAGGCTATAATTTTTACTTGTCTTCCGACCTCAAATTTCGTTTTCAACTTTAAATGTACGATTGATTTGGGGGCAAAACTATGATCAAAAAGCCCTCGCTTCTTAAAATCAGTTGAGTTTTGACAAAGTTATGGCATTTGGAAGTTTCGACCTATGCCCATATATGGATGTATCGATTTTCAGGCTATAATTTTTACTTGTCTTCCGACCTCAAATTTCGTTTTCAACTTTAAATGTACGATTGATTTGGGGGCAAAACTATGATCAAAAAGCCCTCGCTTCTTAAAATCAGTTGAGTTTTGACAAAGTTATGGCATTTGGAAGTTTCGACCTATGCCCATATATGGATGTATCGATTTTCAGGCTATAATTTTTACTTGTTGTCGCTGGCTAAAATCAGTTGAGTTTTGACAAAGTTATGGCTTTGAAGTTTGCTATGCCCATATATCGATGTATCGATTTTCAGGCTATAATTTTTACTTGTCTTCCGACCTCAAATTTCGTTTTCAACTTTAAATGTACGATTGATTTGGGGGCAAAACTATGATCAAAAAGCCCTCGCTTCTTAAAATCAGTTGAGTTTTGACAAAGTTATGGCATTTGGAAGTTTGGGTCTATGCCCATATGTGGATGTATCGATTTTCAGGCTATAATTTTTACTTGTCTTCCGACCTCAAATTTCGATTTCAACTTTAAATGTACGATTGATTTATGGGCAAAACTATGACCAAAAAGCCCTCGCTTCTTAAAATCAGTTGAGTTTTGACAAAGTTATGGCGTTTTGAAGTTTCGACCTATGCCCATATATCGATGTATCGATTTTCAGGCTATAATTTTTACTTGTCTTCCGACCTCAAATTTCGTTTTCAACTTTAAATGTACGATTGATTTGGGGGCAAAACTATGACCAAAAAGCCCTCGCTTTTTAAAATCAGTTGAGTTTTGACAAAGTTATGGCATTTGGAAGTTTGGGTCTATGCCCATATATCGATGTATCGATTTTCAGGCTATAATTTTTACTTGTCTTCCGACCTCAAATTTCGTTTTCAACTTTAAATGTACGATTGATTTGGGGGCAAAACTATGACCAAAAAGCCCTCGCTTTTTAAAATCAGTTGAGTTTTGACAAAGTTATGGCATTTGGAAGTTTGGGTCTATGCCCATATATCGATGTATCGATTTTCAGGCTATAATTTTTACTTGTCTTCCGACCTCAAATTTCGTTTTCAACTTTAAATGTACGATTGATTTGGGGGCAAAACTATGACCAAAAAGCCCTCGCTTCTTAAAATCAGTTGAGTTTTGACAAAGTTATGGCATTTGGAAGTTTGGGTCTATGCCCATATATCGATGTATCGATTTTCAGGCTATAATTTTTACTTGTCTTCCGACCTCAAATTTCGTTTTCAACTTTAAATGTACGATTGATTTGGGGGCAAAACTATGACCAAAAAGCCCTCGCTTCTTAAAATCAGTTGAGTTTTGACAAAGTTATGGCGTTTTGAGTTTCGACCTATGCCCATATATCGATGTATAGATTTTCAGGCTATAATTTTTACTGTCTTCCGACCTCAAATTTCGTTTCAACTTTAAATGTACGATTGATTTGGGGGCAAAACTATGACCAAAAAGCCCTCGCTTTTTAAAATCAGTTGAGTTTTGACAAAGTTATGGCATTTGGAAGTTTGGGTCTATGCCCATATATCGATGTATCGATTTTCAGGCTATAATTTTTACTTGTCTTCCGACCTCAAATTTCGTTTTCAACTTTAAATGTACGATTGATTTGGGGGCAAAACTATGACCAAAAAGCCCTCGCTTTTTAAAATCAGTTGAGTTTTGACAAAGTTATGGCATTTGGAAGTTTGGGTCTATGCCCATATATCGATGTATCGATTTTCAGGCTATAATTTTTACTTGTCTTCCGACCTCAAATTTCGTTTTCAACTTTAAATGTACGATTGATTTGGGGGCAAAACTATGACCAAAAAGCCCTCGCTTTTTAAAATCAGTTGAGTTTTGACAAAGTTATGGCATTTGGAAGTTTGGGTCTATGCCCATATATCGATGTATCGATTTTCAGGCTATAATTTTTACTTGTTTCCGACCTAATTTGTTTCAACTTTAAATGTACGATTGATTTGGGGGCAAAACTATGACCAAAAAGCCCTCGCTTTTAAAATCAGTTGAGTTTTGACAAAGTTATGGCTTTGAAGTTTGCTATGCCCATATATCGATGTATGATTTTCAGGCTATAATTTTTACGTCTCCGACCTCAAATTTCGTTTCAACTTTAAATGTACGATTGATTTGGGGGCAAAACTATGACAAAAAGCCCTCGCTTTTTAAAATCAGTTGAGTTTTGACAAAGTTATGGCATTTGGAAGTTTGGGTCTATGCCCATATATCGATGTATCGATTTTCAGGCTATAATTTTTACTTGTCTTCCGACCTCAAATTTCGTTTTCAACTTTAAATGTACGATTGATTTGGGGGCAAAACTATGATCAAAAAGCCCTCGCTTTTTAAAATCAGTTGAGTTTTGACAAAGTTATGGCATTTGGAAGTTTGGGTCTATGCCCATATGTCGATGTATCGATTTTCAGGCTATAATTTTTACTTGTCTTCCGACCTCAAATTTCGTTTTCAACTTTAAATGTACGATTGATTTGGGGGCAAAACTATGATCAAAAAGCCCTCGCTTTTTAAAATCAGTTGAGTTTTGACAAAGTTATGGCATTTGGAAGTTTGGTTATGCCCATATTCGATGTATCGATTTCAGGCTATAATTTTTACTTGTCTTCCGACCTCAAATTTCGTTTTCAACTTTAAATGTACGATTGATTTAGGGGCAAAACTATGATCAAAAAGCCCTCGCTTTTTAAAATCAGTTGAGTTTTGACAAAGTTATGGCATTTGGAAGTTTGGGTCTATGCCCATATGTGGATGTATCGATTTTCAGGCTATAATTTTTACTTGTCTTCCGACCTCAAATTTCGTTTTCAACTTTAAATGTACGATTGATTTGGGGGCAAAACTATGATCAAAAAGCCCTCGCTTTTTAAAATCAGTTGAGTTTTGACAAAGTTATGGCATTTGGAAGTTTGGGTCTATGCCCATATGTGGATGTATCGATTTTCAGGCTATAATTTTTACTTGTCTTCCGACCTCAAATTTCGTTTTCAACTTTAAATGTACGATTGATTTGGGGGCAAAACTATGATCAAAAAGCCCTCGCTTTTTAAAATCAGTTGAGTTTTGACAAAGTTATGGCATTTGGAAGTTTGGGTCTATGCCCATATGTATATCGATTTTCGGCTATAATTTTTACTTGTCTTCCGACCTCAAATTTCGTTTCAACTTTAAATGTCGATTATTTGGGGCAAAACTTGATCAAAAAGCCCTAGCTTTTAAATTTGACGAAGTTATGGCATTTTGAAGTTTCGACCTAGCCCATACACCGATATATCGATTTTGGGCTATAATTTTTACTTGTCTTCCGACCTCAAATTTCGTTTTCAACTTTAAATGCACGATTGATTTAGGGGCAAAACTATGATCAAAAAGCACTCGCTTTTTAAAATCAGTTGAGTTTTGACAAAGTTATGGCATTTGGAAGTTTGGGTCTATGCCCATATATCGATGTATCGATTTTCAGGCTATAATTTTTACTTGTCTTCCGACCTCAAATTTCGTTTTCAACTTTAAATGTACGATTGATTTAGGGGCAAAACTATGACTATTAAGGGATAGATATACTGTCCTTAAGGATATTGTTTATTATTCTGTGAATATTATGATTGTGAAAGAATGAAAACCATTTGGAGTTATCTCAAAAAAATGGGTGTGAAGATGCAGGATGCATTTAACTTCATAAGACTTGATCCAACACTAGGCAACCCAAAGGAAATTATTGGGTTAGAACTCAAAAAAGTTAAAAAAAAAAATGTTTAAAAACTTCAGAATCAAAAGAGCCAACATCCTAGTTAATGGAAGTTGGTAAGGAAGCTCCAAGTCCTAATTAAAGCATATATGGTTACCTTTTGGCTTTAGTAATAAATCGCATTGCTGTTGTTTGCGGAATCCGGATCTACATTGGGCCAACGAAATGATACTGGTGAGGTGAGAAGATTTTCTCTACTCGTAAGGCAGCATTCCATGCAAAAAAAAAAAAATCAGCAACAACAACAACATCAACGAGAGGCAAACAGCTAAAGACTGAGGCCAAGACTGTGTCCGAGCCCCAGACTCGGGCCAAAACTCGAGGTGAGAGGACAATCAACTCAGCATAGCAGAGCCACAACAACAACGAGAAGAAAAAGCAGAATGAGCGGCAGAAGAAGAAGAAGATGAAGCTGAGGCAGCATAAGAGCAAGAGGCAGGTCTCTGCTCCTTCTGGCCACAACTCGTGGCTAACTGAAGCGCTTGCGCCTATTTAATTTGGCTGCCAATTCGAAGCTCCCACTGATTCCAGATTCCTGCTTGCTCTGCGTTCCGCTCCCTCCTCCAAATACCCCCAGCCCCCGCAACGCCATACCGTTGTCTTGGCATCTTGTTAACGATCATGGCAACAGGATTCTGCTATTTTGTCGCTGCCCTGCGCCACAAAAGCAACAACAACAAGAACAACAAAATTATGCAGCTTCGACGATGGCGGCGTGCACATTCCAATGGCGGCAAGCGGCAAGAGGCAACGTCAGCAGCATCCCAAAAAGAAATGGACTGCTTGCAAAACACACACACACACACACAAGCAGACACACACACACACACGCACGCTAAAATCGCTGCAAATGCAAAAACAAAACAAAACAAAAACAAGCAAGAACAGCTATCTTCGGCACGCCGTAACCAGAATACCCTAACAAGCAGAAGTCCAACTGCTGATAACTAAATTATATTTATTCTAAAAACTGACTGATTGTTCCTATAGTTGCTATATGAATGAGTACTCAGATGTTCGTAATTAGTAGTTAAAGTCTTACCCGCATAACTGGAGAGTTTGATGGGAGTTCCTTAAAAAACAAAATAGATCCTTCAATGGTTGTATCTTTGGCATGTATATGGTATAATAGTCAGATTTTGATCATTTTTTTTTCTTGATATAAGAGTTGAAATGTTGCTAGACTTGGCAAAATCGACACGAGTATTCGATTCTAATCACTAATAAATATATTACCGTTAAGTGCTCATGATGAAACTATGAGAACCTCTGCAAGGGTATACACCACGCAGAAAGAAAACAAAATGTGGCAAGCAAACAGAATAACTAAATGTGGCACTGCCAGACAAAAAAATAAAAATAAAATAAAAACGCTTCAAGCCCTGCTCCCCCGCACCCCTGCTGCTGCTCCTTGCTCCCATTCCTGCCCTGTGCCTCGGCAACCGCCCCCACTTTGGTTGTTTTTCAGACCAAAAAGTGCTGTCGCGGAATTTTTGGCTTTCTCTTGTCGCCGGCTTTATTAGCCAAGTCTGGCACGCTGCAACTTTTTGGGGCGACTCCCGATTTGCCGACTACGACTTTAACGGCAGCGGAAGGTGATCGCACAATTCGACTTGCCAGCCACTGTCACACACGGGCACACACACACATACACACAGATGCACACACACACAGCCAGTGTCCGCACTCTTCGCACATGTTTGCACCTTAAAATGCGCCTCGTTTTTGGCTGCTGCTGCAATACGAAATTCCAAAAGAACTTAAGTGTATACAATATGAATGTCTGGGGCATGCTGCAGCAGCGACGTCGACGGCGGCAGAGACGGCGACTGTGGCAAAGGCAGCGACTGCAATCAAACATTGGCCATGGCCCAAGCCCAATGTAGGAGCTGTAAGAGTAATAGCCACCGCCACCACCGACGACGACGACGACGACGACGACGACGAAGAAGACGACTTTCGGCTAGGGACTGGAGCGAGTGAAAGAGATAGGTAGATACGCTATAAGGTTTGGAGCACAGGCTTCGTATCTTGAAATGAAATGCAAAGAAAAGAAAATAACAAAAACAAAGTTTCTCACGTTCCTCTTCCTAAATTCTTGGAATTG
The DNA here is from genome assembly GCA_035044105.1 of Drosophila nr. perissopoda 5 BK-2023a. Classification (NCBI taxonomy): domain Eukaryota; kingdom Metazoa; phylum Arthropoda; class Insecta; order Diptera; family Drosophilidae; genus Drosophila; species Drosophila nr. perissopoda 5 BK-2023a. Next base: position 334,288 of record JAWNMK010000124.1, read on the forward strand.
CAATACATTAAAAAGAGGTCTTTGCTTCGTCTTTTCACTGTGTGTGTAGGGTGTGTGCTTGTGTGTGTGTGTGTGTATGTGTGTGGTGTGTGTGCATGGGCGGACAACGGACAGCAGTTTTGAGCCGTGCTACAGACCATACGCCCGTTCAACATATTCCTTTTCTCATCGATTTTAAAATCTATAAGTGAATGTGTCGATTGTATACACTGCAATCAATTTAGTTCTAGTTGTATGTATCAATGCAGATATAGTTATAATATTGATCACATTTGGGGATTACAAATATTCGGCTGGCCAGGGGTGGTTGACTCGATCAATTCGCGAAAGAAGGATCTCAAATAATATAATGTTTTCGTAAAAAGCATCCTTGCAGTCAATATCAGCTTTAATTTGAAATTTAGCTGTTGTCCTACCAATTCATATGATTATATATGTATATATGAATATCGAAGGAAGGATTATGAGCAGCTAAATGTGCAAAGAGATAATCAGACATTACTTTCCTTTCAATTATTGGATATTATAAACATATATAATAGATAAATAAGATTTGTTTGTCTTCTAATGATCTGAGAAGTTTATTAGGGCTTATTAAACAAGACTATCGTGTTGCATGCCACAAATTAAAATTACACAGTAGTAAAATCAAAATGAATTGTGAACTGTGAATATCAAAATGCAAGCCATAATTTGCATATATCCAATTAATCTATGAGATACATATTAATGCAATCTAGTTCTGCCACACTGCATTTCTCACAGTGTAATGATGTGCAGCGCAGTTGTTGTTGATGTTGACTTTGTTGCGGCTGCTGCAGTTGTTGCCGCTGCTGCTGCCGCTGCTGCTACTTTGGCAATATGATTTTGTTATTTCTTTTCTCTGCTTCAATTTGATTTTGGACTGCATTCGGGCGGTCGAACGATCGTCGTCGTCGTCGTCGTCTGCAGCAGTTGCTGTTGCAGTTGCAGTCGCTATTTGCTGTTGCTGTTGCTGTTGCCGTCGAAGCTGTGGCAGATGGGGAGGAGGCCGAGTTCGAGGAGGTGGCATGGCCATTGGGGCATAATGAAAGTCGCCGTCGTTGCTTCGTGGTTGTTGTTGACGTCTTCGGCGGTTTGATCAAATGAATGAATATTATCATCGATGCCCCCTCCTCTCTCACCTCTTGAATGTTGAACAAGCTGACTTGATGATCGTAGACTGTAGAATGTAGAATGTCTGATATTTGAGTGTGTGTGTGTGTGTGAGTGTACATACATACATGCATACATATATTTACATTGGCGGCTTTGTGGCTTGAGCGTTGACTGTGTTGCAGCAGGAAAGGCGGAGGGGGTTGGGGACGAGGCAAACTGTTGGTGCACAACTTGTTGCAGCGCAGCAGGAGTAAACGTTTGATCTAATTGGTTCGCTCATCGGGTTCTTGGGGCGATCTTTGATGATTTTAGGTTTGCAATTGCCTCTAAATGTGTTGTCATCTATCAGCACAACATTTTCGAAATGATAATAAACTTTAAGCTTGGGAACATTTTAAAAAACAGCGAATCCTGAATAACTTTTCAGAATGTGCTTAACAAATAAGTGAATTTTAGCTTCTGATTTCCACAGTGAAATTCTCTTTTGGCTATAATAACATCACATATACAAATCAGACTTATCAAATAGTAGCAGTTAAAGATAATATCAAAATACCTAGATTTTGTGGGCTGTTTATTTACATTGAGAAAAGTTTTAAATTCGTTTTTCAGTTTGGAACGTTCTACTGGGACATAATCACACAGACACACCGATAAACAGATAGACGGAAAGTGCAGCGAGCGGGGGAGACCAGAGCAGACAGACAACAGACAGATAGACAGACTGCAGACACAACAGGGACAGAGAGACAGACAGTCAGACAGACAGACAGACAAAGAGACAGAGAGTCGAAGAGCCGGCGTGTACAAATACAGCAGTTGATGCTTAACAAGAGTCAAAATTCCAGGAATTTAGGATTGGTTTTTGGTTTTCAAAGAGAGAGAAAGAGAGAGATCCAGACCTGAGACCTGGTCAGTTGATGTTCAGGCTGAGGCTCAGGCTCAGGCTCAGGCTCAGGTTCACTTTGTGTTCAGGCAACGGGGCATAATTAAGTGGCCTTAAATGCCGCTAAAGGAATTTCCCGCAGGCGACATTATTATCAGTTTTTAGGGGACACGGTGCTCTGGGACAGGCAGACAGACATTTCTTATTTCTTACTGATAGGGTCGCATTACAGTTGATGTTGACGTTGATGTTATTCATGTTAATGCTGATGACATTGCCAGCCATCCAGTTCCCATCGGCACCGTTTCATATATTATTGAATGGCATTGATCTCTCGGACTCTCAACGGCTACGCTTACCAGTAAAAGAAGTTTGGAATGCGCGTTTGCTGCACGTATATGCGTATCTTAATGCCTATGTCGACAAACGATACAATGGACCATCAAATTAATATTGTTACCTCTTGTAAATTAGGCAAACTTCTTTGTAGAAGTGTCCAGCAGTGTCGAGCTGCAAGCTGGATCTGGTGCCACTGGGGCCCCCAATGGTTTTAGAAATTTTAATTGCTAAATGCCAACAGGTTGCAGTTCTGCGGTTTGCACAACATTTGTTCGTCATCATCATCAAGACACACATTCCAATATCATGATTTCATATCGCAGACACTGCCATCATATGCGTAGTCGAGCTGTGGGCTGCCACAAGGGTGCAGTTGCACAGTTGCATTCGTGCGGAATGTGGATAATTATCAGTGTGATTCGCGCAATGATAAACACATTGCTTCAGGCATGACAATGCTGTTGTTCCTATATAAGTTACTTATTAATGTAAGTGAAATTCTAGATATATATGATATGATTCATATTATATGAGTGTCCCCCTCGAAATTGTATGCCACAATGCCCATGTGTGGCAACTGCTTATTTGCAATGTAACTGCTAGTAAGTACGATTGTACTTGATCTCAGTCAAGTCAAACCAGTTGTCCCCTATGACTCAGACGGCAGCGACTTTGACTGCGACTCTGTGAACCAGCCAGATCTTAGATCTAGAGACTTGAGACTCGAGACTTCAACCAATGCAGCCACAACTAATTGCATATGCATTTTGCATAATCTCATAGTAATTACAATAGTTCGATCTATGCGCCCCGGCGCCATAGTCAATTCATTCATGCAACCAACCCAACCAACCAAGCCAAACAACAAACCAGCCAACCAACCAAACAGCTAACTGCTTAGCAGCTTACCAGCTTCCAACTCTCAGCCGCTCAGCTGCAGCAGCTCCAACTGCAGCTCCCAGGCCCCATTCATGAAACTGAAACTGGTGACGGGGTTCTCGGTTCATTCTCATGTTTATATGGTGAGTACGTATGTGGCAGTGCATTTCATCACTTTACCACTCAACACAAACGAACAAAAAAAATACAACACACACACTCGCACACACACACACACACACGGAAAATAATAAGAACCAAGAGATACGTGTACTGGTACTCGTAGTTGGCCTGCATTCTTCTTGTAAGTTTATTTTTTGACACCAATGCACTTTGGTCTTATCGCGCATATTTCATATCTGGTTTCTCGCCGTTGATGGTTACTCTTGTTAATCTCTTTTGTCGTTGCGTTCCAAGGCACAAAACGGGAGGCGAAAGGGAGCAGGGGGTGTGTTTTTTCGAGACCCACTGATAAACCGGAGCGTCTTGGGCGGGTAGCTGATTTAGTTGCATTAAAATTAAATGAGTACTGCACGGGTTAAGCGTTAGTTGTCTAATACCAGTGTATTCAAGCTGCACATAGATACGCATACACATACATACGTATACATATTTCAATTTATTAATTTCGTATGCATAAATCTTGCACTTTATTTATATTTGAGTCTTTGTTGTCTGGCGTTGGCGGTGGCCCTGGCCACAGATACAACAATGCACTAACTAAGAGACACTGGCAGTGGCAGTGGCAGCAGCACCAGCACCAGCACCAGCATCAGCAGCAGCAGCTGGCAGCTGGCCGGGCACGGGACCCCGTCACTATCGTTGGAACGTTGCACATTCGATCTTTGACTTATGAATTCTTGGAATGCAGCTAGTGGGGCTATTTTTTAATGGAGGCTGTCGCTCTCCATGTCGTCGCCGTGCCCAGCCCTAGCCTGGCCAGTGCCAAGTCCGACTCTGATTCGGAATCAGACCAATCGAAGTCGAATGGGTAAACTATTAAATCGCAGCCACTTGAAGTTAGTTGCATGCCGACACCAGACGGCAATTGAGGCCAAATATAATTGAATGCATATATATTAATCGGCACTCTAAAATGCATCTATATTACATATAAAACCGATGATTGCACATTGTTAATTAATTGTGGAAATACCACTTTACTCACTGACTTTCAGCAATATAATTCTTATCTGAAAATATATTTATGCCATTATTCAAAATCCATGCAATTATCCTTCGTCAGTTAGCTAATTATTGTTTCAAATATTTAAATAAATATTTTCGGTTTTACTTGAAAACATTATATTCTGCAAAATTAATAAAAATTTAATGCGCTTAGCGTCTGAAGAAGTTTTAACTGGGGTTTATTAAAATGTGCAGCTTAAGCATAAGTTAATCCGCTTAGTTCTTTTGTAATTAAAAAACTGCATTCCCCACATTAATTTAATAGCCAGCTGAAAACATGTCTACCCCGAAATATATAATATTATTTTTACAAGAATATAAAACAACTTTAAACTATTAATTCGAGAGCACTTTCGTCGCCATTTTGTATATATTTTTCAGCTTAATTTGATACAAATTTGCGTTATATTTGGCAAATAAAAATCAAATGTAACAAATATACATCAACTCATTAAAAATGTAATATTTTCATAATTTACTAATTGCAGTTATTATTAATTAAAAGCAATTTGTATCTGTGCACCAAAGAAAAAACATAACCACGTCAACAAAATCACCTGACGGCCATTTTGTTTTTATTTGCGACGCGTGAGTTTCTCTCTGCGAGTGTCGAGCTTTTTTTTGTTGCTGTTTTTTTTTTGTTGTTGCTAATTTCGGGTGCTCCCCTCTGTTGCCGAGTATAGTGTAAAACGCTTTGGCTGATTCGGGAGTACTTCGCTGGGAACATGTGATTTCTTTTCTTTTTTTTTTTTGGGCATATGCTCTCCGAAAAGTCATGCAAAAATTCAGTGTAGGCGTTGCGAATGCGAAATTGCAAACTGGCTAATAATTTTGCGTTTAATGTAAAGGATGTACAATGTGGGTAAAGTGAGATAATTGCGAATATTATCGTTTTTTGGATAGTCGAAATTAGTTGTCAATCAGGCGACATTTTGACAATTTTTCTGATTCGATATTGTGCACGTCATTGGAAGCCAAGGCACTCTCTTAAATTTATACATATACATATATATTGCGATCTTTATAGAAAGAAATTTGCTAAACTTTTTATGTGATGTGCTGTATGTAAATGTGTGAATGTGTGTGAATGTGTGTGTGTGTGAGAGAGAGACGCTCATGTGTGCGTGAGAAATGCTGCGTTTTTGAAATAGCTGCGAACAAAACGTTCACTTTTATTAGCGTAGCTGTATGGATCTGTGTGTGAATATGAGTGTGTGTGTTAGTGTGTGTATGTGTGTGTGTGAGAGAGATGCGTTGATATTGTGCACGCCCCTATGAGTTGTCGACTGTCGACCCTTACGTCAGCATTAGCACGTGGACTATTATTAAAGCATTTAATTAACTTGAAGCATTTAGGATCAAATTAATACACAACTGGAAAGGGAATGGGAATGGGAAAGGGAAACGAAACGCACATCATAACACAAAGGGCTTCTGTTTTTGGGATGTGTGGTGTTGATGTTGGTTGATGTTTCGGTTTGCGTTGATTTGTGTTTTTTGCCGTTTGCTCATTGGACTGGACGATGACAACTCGTAAACTGATATCAGTTGTGCGGTTAAAGGTTGGGCCCAGTCTTTCATAATAAGCGTATAAAGTACATCATTTAATGTATAGACGCAGTAGTTCCGTTTCGGTATCAGTTTTTTTTTTTGTCGCTTTCAAAAGTGTTGCCCAACTTCGGCTTTAATAATTGTGCCCATTTAATTGCATATTTGAATGTAAGTACATTTATTTGATATCAAATTCATTTCAATTTTATGCCTGCCATTAGAAAAAATGCCCCCATGGCAATCACACACGCACACACTTCTAAGCATATCAGCCAGCTCTCACACACACACACACACACTCTGGCACACACACACACACCCATATCACACATGCCCAAAATCGAAATGTTTCTAGTATATCTGTATCTGTAAGTCAGTGAGTCGCTTGCGATATGTGTTGCGATGTTACACATTTCATATAGCACACGCACACACGAGTAGTGTTTGTGTGTGTGTGTGTGTGTGTGTCTCCGTGTGTGCGTTGGTGTGTGTGCGTTAGTGTAAAGCAAAATAACTAGCTCCTCTTGGTTTGCTCTATACATGCATACGCGCTTCTGGCACAGACATTTTTTCGACACCCTGTACCCATTCCAAATGGGTAAGAAAGGTATCATAGATCCAATCCCATTGAGTATATTTTCCATATCAACATATTCATGTTCTCTTACATCTAGATAGCAGTCGATTTTGTATACCTTCAGTCGATCGCGGAGTTAAGAAAAGCTAGGTACACCCAATTTGGTATACATACTCTCTGAAAGATTGATTGATAAGTTCCCCAGAAGCATACAAGAAAAAAAGAAATAATAATTAGAGCTAATGATAAACTAAAGATATTCCATTCATTTGGGGTACTCTCCTTCCGCCCAGACAATTGCAGATTGTTGGAAAAATTAGCACAGAAACATTTTGGGAAACCATTTTCGATAGGAATGAACTGAATAAACAAAACCACTGCAAACAGCCTGCATCTTGAAGAGTGTAATTTAAATTGAGAATGGGTTTTCCTCTTCTTTCTTTTAATCAAATGAAAGTTTTTGGTATTTCAGAAGTGGAGTGTACAGGGTGCCGGCTAGCCGAGCACTCTCGAATAGAGTACTCTTACTTGTTTTCTACAGATTTCATTGGGGTTTCGGCTGCTCTTTTTCGTTGATTTCGATCGTATACATATGTGCGTGTGTGTTTGAGTGAGGGCTGCTTTACACTGTACACAAAATGTGGATAGTTAAGTTAAAAACGAAGTCTGGCTTCAAATTGAAAGAAACATCTTAAATTGGTGAGGAAAAAGTAGAACATTACAATAAATTTCGTTGCACTCTTGGAACTAACAGTCTAACAATAATGTTAACTATATATATTTGGGTTTTACACCAAATAACTATATTTTTCTCAAACAAAATTCTCATTAATCCTTTCTTAATTCCACGTCTTGCTTGCCAAATTTATGAGATGCTCACACATCATTTTATTTAAATCTTCTTTCTATCTTAGTTCAATCACATTTCATTTAATTTTTTCCATATTGGAAGCAATTCTAACTTAGTTATTAGGTCAATATTGATCAAATGAGGATAATTTACCAATTGGTTATGGATCGAAGGATTTACTACTCAATACACAATATATATTATATTTAAATGCATTCAGGGTAAATTTTCGCTGTCATTTAGCAGGCAATCTTTAATTGATTTTGCAAATTTTTCGCTGATTGCAGATAATATTTAAATTGATGGATTAAATGTAGTAAGCTTAGATAATGCTGTTCCCACTGCAAGTCGTATTAACAATGACAATTAAAATTTAATGGCATAAAATTGCAATTGATACGCTAGAGATGCAATTGTGGGCGCCGCCATTTTCTTTTTAGCTTCGTTCATAAAAATTTTTTACCGTGCCTAAGCAATCGCACTCGCTCACACGCACACACGCACAAGCACACACAAGCTTTTGCGGCGAGAGCGCGCGCTCTCTTTTGCCAGTGTGTGTGTGTGTGTGTGTGTGTGTATGTGTGGGTATGTTTGTGTGTGTGCTTTTGTGAGGTGTCGGTGTGTTTGTTTTGCTATTGTTTTCAGCGCCAATGCGGCAGATGGCGTTAACCATTACATGCAAAGTCACACTCACAGTGCCGTCGGGGAAGCAGCAGCAGCAGCAGCAACAACAGCAGCAGCAGCAGCGGCAACACAAGCCAACATTCATTCAGACATTCAGACATTTAAAGGCCGTGCCCGACGCACGACGCTACGACGCACGCGACGTTTCAGCTTCTCCACTGCTTCGTACTTGTTGCTGCTGCTGCTGCTGCTGCTGGACGTTTGTTGCTGCGATTGCGGCTGTGGCTGTGACTGTGGCTGGGGCAAAGCGAACGCAAAAGCCAAAGCTACTTAAGGCAATTCATTGATACCAAGGGACCTTGCTGGCTGCTCTCAGTGTTCAGCTCAGTCGCTGCCGCAGCCGCTGCCTCTGTTGCTCTTTGCTGAGCATTCGTCTCTCTCTGTGTGTGTGTGTGTGTGTATGCGTGTTGGTGTTGGTGTTGTGTGCGCTGTCAGCGTAACCATGCGCCGCAAACTAAACTTTGGGTGATTCAGTACGTCACCGACAGCGCCAACGTCAAGAAGGAGGAGGCGGTGAACACTGCTGCTCTGCCTGGGCGCGGCTTTTACTCTGGGGCCAAATTGTGCGCTCTTCTGGGCTCTTCTTCTACTGGTCTCTGGATTGCGACGGTGGAGCAACGACAACGGCATCGAAGGCGACGGCAACGGCGGCGGCATCAAAGTGAATTTCAATTAAAACTGTGCAAAGGTGTTGGTGTTGGTTTTTGTTGGAGAGTGTGTGTGTGTGTGTGCGTGTGTGTGTGTGTGTGACTGACTGCATGTATGTGTGTTGTGTGTTGTGTGTGTCGCCACTTAACTAAAGTTTAATTATGTTGCTAAACAAACATAAAGAAAATGAAAAATGAAAAACTAAATCCAATTTCAACTCGATCGAGCTAAGCGAACGAACAAGCAACAACGACAACAACAACAACAACAACAATAATAAAATACAAATACATATTTGCAAATTTGCGACGCAGTTTTTAAAGCCCCCAAAAGTCTAGGCACAATGCCATATAACGTAACGTAACGTAACGTAATTTAGCTGCTTAAACGACGTTTTAAACTAAGGAAAACAGGGAAAACACAACAGCAAACAACAACAACAACAGCAACAAGGCGACAAGAATAACAAGAAGAATTAAAAACAACTTTTGAGCTTCACAACTGAATAATTCAAATTAGAAGCGCAAAAGTAAATAAAAAGATAAATAAATAATAATGAAAGCGAAAAAAAAAATCAACTAAAGAATCGAAATGCCATACATACATATGTACGTATGCATACATGTATAGATTTGTATTTAAAAAAAAAAATGGCGCACAAGGCAACTGTAAACTTATACAATCAAAAAAAAAACAAAAAAAAAAACAGAAAAAAAAATTATTTGCATGTATTGCATATAAAACAAGAAGAACAAGTGAACTTTGTACATTGGGCCAAGTGACAATGACAACGACGACGACGACGACGACAACGATGATGACGATGATGATGATGATGACGGTTGATGATAATGAAGTTTGCTAAAATCAATTTGAGTAACAATGAATTGGCAATAAGTAAAGATTTGCGAAACTTAAAACCCGAACAGGGATATATTCTCAGCTCTAATCTGTGATAAGATGACTTTTACTACTGCTGCCTCGTCCACTTTGGCGGCGTGCATTGAACCAATTTCTGTTGTTGTTGTTGTTGTTGTAGTTGTTGTAGTTGCCTCTTTTTTTTATAATACCTCTGTATATTTATTTAAAGCGCAAATGTTTTAGATACGACACACAAATGTCGCTGCCAGCCCAGAGCAACAACAAAGTAAACTACAGCAACAGCAACAACCACAACAACAACAACAATAACGGCAAACAGCAACAACAACAAGAACAACAAAGGCAAACTTGCCTATCTGTTGCTGCTGCTGCCGCCGCTCATTCGTTTGAGTTCAGTGCGTGTGCTGAGCATTTATTAAACTGGCACACACCAACACAAACACACCAAACATACACACACACACACACACAACAAAGACACACACAGCACTTCAATACACACACACACACACAAACAGTCTGTATGTGCTTGCTGCTTATATAATCAACAACGACATCGCCATCGCCATCGCCGCCTAATGGTTTTGTTTGTAAGTATCTCCAATTATTGTATTGTTTAAACTTTTACTAGTTTTTATACGTATGTAGTATATTTGTTTGTATATGTTTATATTTTTGCTGGCTGAATGCAGCAGGCAGCAGGCAGGGAGCAGCAGCAGCAACAGCAAACAGCTGTCTGCTTGCTTGTGCATTACAAACTGACAACAATAAACAGCTGTTTTATGCAGTCTGCTGCTGCAGCAGAGCAGCAAAACAGCAGCAGCCGCAGCAGCAGCGCTGCTCAGTTTAAGCCCAGACAGCGAGTCCTCCACACACACGCACATGCACACGGTCACACTTGGGGCTCGTAAGCAGAGTGCGCTGGCCATGTGTGTCCTTAAGTGTGCGCTGGCATTTTTGCGCAACAAAAAATTAAAACAACACACAAGCAAGCAAACAACACACATCGATCGGACAGACAAACAGACGGACGAACGGACGGACGGACGGACGGATGGCCCCAGACAACAGCAAGGCCAGCCTGCCGAAAAGCTCGTTCGCTCTCTCACACTCACAGTTGCACTCACACTCGCACACAGCTTTGTCTCTCTCGCTCACCCACACAGTGGCAAGCGCAACAAGTTGTCGTTGCCGTTGTGGTTGTCGTTCATTTTGGTTCTTCGCTCTTAAGCATGCACGCTCTCTTCATAGGGCGCTCGGCGTTGCCAGATTGTTGCTGCTGCTGTTAATTGAAATGCAAATTGAATTGACTGGCATCCAAATTAAAAATTATAACTATTATAATTCATATTTAATTGAAAAATAATTATTGTAATATTCACACGTGCTGCGGGCAGTGTTGCCACCTGACGTGCGCGCCTCCTCATCTGCTAAGTTTAGTGCGCAAAAACGTTTTTGCATTGCCCGCTTCTGCTTTGTTTGCAAATCCCATAAACTATAATACATAATAAATAGTCGAGGCGCAATATGCGCAGCTTCAAATCGTATACCGAGGGACAGACATATGGTTGGCAATGCGCTGGTGGTGGTGGTGGTGGTGCTGGTGAGGCAGGGTATATCACAGCCGCACGTTTTTCGGGGCAGGCGCCTATATTCCTCAAGCCTCAAAGTTCACAATGGGCTGTAAATTTTTTTTTGCTGCCTTTATATGTTGTATGGCGTTGTTCATGGTTGTTGTTGTTGTTGTTGTTGTTTTGATTCTATTATATATGTACATACACATTTAAATGCGCAATTAAGATTGGCACAGCCGAAGCACGAGCAACAACAACAACAACAAACACAGCCACTACAACAACAAAAACTATCAGCGAGAATTGAACCAGTTTGAAATGTTACGCATTTATCAAAAACTATCGAATAATCGTTGAGCAAATTGGATGCTTGTCGATCACCCTGTATTTTTGATTCCTTCGAATTTATTTTTATTTTTGTTATTTACAAATCAATTGGCAACTCTGCCACACCGTCTGCCATAATTAGGCGCACAGTGGGCCCCTTCAATGGTCACAGAACGTCATCGGGCCAAACACACATCTTATGTAAATAATCGTAAATATCAAGGAAAAACCAGAAGCAACAACACCAGCAAATCTTGTGGAAATAGTTGATGCTGCTACTGCTGCTGCTGCTGCTGTTGCTGCTGCTGACGTAAAAGGCGTCCTAATGTTTGTAGTTGCGTTTGCTGTGCGCCAATCTCATTTTCATTTTCGTTTTCATTCAATTTTCAATGACGTACACGATCCGCTGCCGCAGAGCTCAGACGGGGCAGACACCCTTGTAAAGTTTTGTGCGTCATTTGCTCGTTTTTTTTTGTTTTGTAGTTTTTGTAGTTGTTGTTGATATTATTGTTTCTCCACAATTTACAAGATTTTCCCCGGCAATTTCGCAGAGGGGGGGGAGGGGTAGGGGTGTTGTTTTTGTAATTTTATCGCCTGGCCGCATCATACTCGGTATATATCTTTATACATATACAATCGTAAAAGTCAAACCCTATACCATATTTATATTTATATTTGTCTAACTTTACCTGCACTGGCGCAATTTGTGCGTCATAGTCATAGTCAAAACAACAATATCGAAGTCTATTTTTATTTGCATTCATATATAGAGATATTTATATTTTCTTTGTAAGTTTACTAACGCTTTTTAATGACTTGTGTGTGTGAGTCAAATATCGTCGCCACTTGTAAATACAGTCAATTGTATTTCAGCTGAATTTTGCGGCGAGTCACTCGAACAAATATTCCAATATTCATGCCACATTAAGCCTACCAGACTGAGAGCGAGTGTAACGCTAAATGCAAATTTCTTAATGTGATCTTTTTCCAAGAAAGCCACACAGCTAATCAAAATTCCCAAATGAAATGCGAATGAAATCAGCAAACAAATGAAATATGTCAAGCGTAATTTATCGGCCAGCCAGCCAGCCAGCAAGGCAATTTATTTATATCAAAAGAAATAGTTTGCCATATCTGAACACGCTATAAATTTAGGAACCCTTTATCATTAGAGATTCTAAATTAAGAACAAAAGCTCAAAACTTGATTGAGTAAATGGGCCAATCGTTTCATATTCTCAAAGTTTTCATTTATCATCCAATCAATCGGCTTGTAGTCTTTGTATTTCTCATATTTAAAAAAACACACTAGATTTATCATTTGGAGCTTGGAGATAATGAAAAGTGAGTATCCAATTTAGTTATTAGTATGTTTGCTGATTTAACATAGCATACTTTTTAAGGACATTAGAAACGGGCACTTTATAAATTAACATTGATAAACTTAAAAGATCTTATAAAAGTTCAACTCTTTGTCGCCCTCAACTGATTCCAATGTTTGTTTACAATTTAATTTATAGTTTTTGCCACAAATCGATTAACATTTATATTAAATTATGAACTGTATATTTTTATATATATTTTGAGTGCATTTAATGAGAACAGTTTGCGACTTATTCATAAGTTGAAACTACTTTTGCCCACACTTCAAGTTCGCATGAATGTAAATGCTTATTAAATGCACAGCATTTATGAGTGGGGATACTTGAAGCCATAAAATATTCTACAAGTATCTTATCCGTAGTTGAAAATCAGACGTCCATTCATTCATTCATTCGTTGTTGTTGTTGTTGTTGATGTTGTTCTCATTTACTTCCGTTTTTACTGCATTTGCTGTGTGGTTCACAGTATCTGTGTGTGTGTGTGGGCTCACGTATGTGTGTGTTTGTTGGTTTATGTTGTCGCGGCCTCAGCTTGGGATTTTCATTCATTAAATGCGAGCGCACACACATATACATATATAGTCAATGCGGCGGCGACACGCCACACCAACTACACACACACACACACACACATAAACATATATAATCACATACACTTTCATTCATTCATAAATTCATGCAATGCCTGAAAGCGGCAGCAGCAGCAGCAATCAACGCTGCCACCGCTGACGCCGACGCCGCCTTCGCTGCGGTCGCCGCAGCAGTCTCTCGTGTCATCGCGCCAACTGTTTGCCCCAATGCGTTTCTGTTGTTGTTGTTGTTGCTGTTGTTGTTGCTGTTGTTGCTGTTGTTGCTGTTGTTGCTGTTGTTGCTGTTAGTTTATCGCCGCCATCGCCAACGCCATTGGAACCCCCAAAACGTATCTGTGTGTGTGCGTGTCTGTGTGTATCTGTATCTCAATGTGTGTATAGATTTAGTACGCTTGTAGTTGATGTTGCTTGCTTCGTTGCATTTTATAGATTTGCTCTAAATTTCAATGAATTTTCATTGAGCACACACACAACACACACACACACACACACACACACGCATAGTAACACGCACACACACACACACTCACACGCGCTGATAAGTGAAGAACGGATCCGTATCTCCGTTTTATTCGTTTTTTGGGGTCAGCAGCCAATACATTCAGTATTTGTTGTTTGATTTAGTTGTTGTCGCAATCAAAGCAACAACTAAAAAAACAACAACAACTAGATATAAACTTCTTCCATATGCGTTTGCCAGTATTTATTTTATATGCTTGCCAACCCATACCAACATATACCCAATTCCATTCACACACAGAGTTATGAATGAATGGTGCGCAAAAATATGAATGAATCGCTCTCATACACACACACACACACACACACACAGATACTGCGATAGAGAGAGAGGGATGGAGAGAGTCAGACTGGGATTCGTATCGGTTCTCGTATATATAGTCACAATATTTCCGGCCTTTCGGGGCAAATGCTTATTTATAGACCCCGCTAACCCTCCGAGCACACAACTCGGCTCCAAAGGGCGTCTGTATTTGGTGCGTTTTATAATTATATATACACACACACACACACACACACATATATATATATGTATATATAAACACATATTTTTGGAGTCGTTAGGGTATTGCTGTAAATTGATTAGGGACTTTGCGGAGTTTTATCTGCAGCAGTTGAATTTATGGCTGTTTTAATGGTCGACTCTAAGAACAAATATATGTTATTTATTGTCAAAGTAGCGAACAACAAAAGGCATTGAAATGAATCCATGTCAAATGCAATCAAGATCGGATTAGTGGGGATTTGGAAGGGAAGCGTATTCAATCATCGGGGCATGCGTATTGTAGCTTCTTGTTATTTTTGGCTTGTCGACTTGTGGCATGCTGGCTGGCACTTTAAAATGCAGTTGCACTTCCCACCCGCTACCCGCTACCCGCTTCCCACTTTCCACTTTTCCACTTCCCACTTGCATTTGGCTCGGCCACATTTTCACTACTTCCATTTCCACTTCCTCATTAGGCCACACGCACAGGAAGTGACAGCGGGAGGAAGCAGCCAGCGGCTCACACTTGGAGCATTAGACACTTTTGTTTTCGTTTTCCTTTCTTTCTATCTCTATCTCTGCTCGTTCCTTTCTTTCTTTCTTTTTTACTTTTTGCTACTTCCTACGCGCCGCTTGCACCCTCCACTCTCCACTCTCTCTGTCTGTCTCTATCCCACTTGAGCATTGCTGCGGCTGGTTTCCGTTGATAAAAGATCGTGAGAAGAGTGCGGAGAGTGAGGAGAGGGGGCATTCGGTGGTGGCAACTTGGGAGCCGTCACTTTTGCTATTTATGGCGAAAGTGTTGCCCCGTCCGTGAGTTCAATAGTGCTTTGAACTTTAGCTTGCCCGCCTGGGAACGAGAACTGGATCGGCAACGGGAACTGGGCAACGCAGCCAAAATAGAGCGGCACATTGTCTACCAAAAGAGTATGGGAAATGGGGAACAGGGGAACAGGGACAGAGACAGATGCAGGGGCAGATACAGGGGCAGCAGGGAGGGTCGCACAACTTCCGTTGCGGCGCGGGCTTTACGCAAAAATACGTTCAAAATTTATGAATATGAATGAGAGTGGCATGAGCGCGAGGATGACGACGCCAACGTGCCCAGCACAGCTGTTGCAAGTTACGTGTCGCAGTCGCCCCCAACCAAAAAAAATTAAGAAAAACCAACCAAAAACTGGGCCAAATGTCATTAATATATCTCGGATCGAAGGCGGCGCGAAGGCGGTTCGAGAAGAGAGACAGATAGAGAGAGAGAGGGAGAGAGAGAGAGATGGGAGACGCCCACAGTATACACAGTGATGGAGCGACATGAGTGACTCCTACTTGGTAGCCAAATCCACATCCGATTGCAGCTACTTTGCGGCATGGAATGTGCTATAATTATGCCAGCCTCACATGGCTTGTTGTTTCGCTGCCACTGCCCCTGCCACTGCCTCCACCTCTGTGTCTGTGTCGGTGTCTGGGTCTGCGTCTGTGTGGGCTCAGGAAGCGGCACAGCAAATTGCCAGCCTGCTGTGCTGCTGCTTTGGTTGCTTTAGTTGCTTTAGTTGCTGCTTCAGTTGCAGCTGCCCCCGCTACGACTTTCCCCAGCAGACACTCTTCAAGCAGTCGGCGGTCATAGACTTACCCACACCCAATCCAACCCAACCCAAACCAACTGCAGCTGAGCGAATAGACACATACACACACAAAACTTGATGCATGTACAGTACAAATGTGAGGGTGCTACGACTAGTGCAACACTGAAGGGGGAAGGGGGCACTGCAACAGCAGCCAGCCACCATCAGCATCAGCGTCGCTTCAATGCATTTTTATTTTGCTCTAGAGGCGTCGTCGGCTCTGTTCGTTAGGCAAAGAGCTTGTTCCTGGTATTATATCGAGTCTGTGGCACACAACACTTGTATGCTAATGCATGCAACATGCAACTGCCAAAAGTCAACCCCAAACAAGACAGTGGTTCCAAATCGCATTTTAACTTGATTTCCAATTCCTAAACACATTCAAAGTATTCGAATTAAAATGAACCCTAGTTTGAGGTCTGGAAAACCCTCCTCGTAACCATTGTCATTTCTTCCATCAAGTCATCAATATTTCATAAAAACAAAGCCATAGATCATTATTAAGCAATTATCTAAGGGGACAATTTGATTGTAGGGTGTTCAATTAATTTACGTTTAGCTTTTCTGTGCTCGCAGTGAATCAGACCATGAATCGAAACCGTTTATTCTTTTGTCCAAGCCCTGCATTTAGAGCTTTATGGAAATTACCCAGTCTTTAAAGGTAACTGAATAAAGGAAATATAGATCCAAATAAAAATCACAAGTATTATTCATATTAGAACGAGATGCAGCACATTTCAAACAGAATTCAAATCTAAGCCAGTCTAAGTATAATCTGAAGCTGATGAGATCGGATTTTTCATTGAATATTTGTGTGGTTTGGTGTCAGTGTGCAGGGTGTTTACCACGTCTTCTTCAGCTTCGTCATCGTTTCGTTACCGTTCGTTCGTTCGTGTGTGTGTGCATTTTGTGAAGTTCCCATTTCGCAGCGGCTTATCAACTAACCTGAGAGCCAGTTGCCGCCGGCCTGTGGCAAGTTGCGATGCGCTCTGCCTCTGCCCCAGCCCCAGCCACCGCCACTGACTCTGGCACTGATAATGTGTTTTTGCTTGCAACTGATTCTCTCATGCATAAAATTGCACACGACATAATTTCCATTAAACGACTGAGAGACGAGGAACCAGGCAGGCAACACAAAACTGTGGCGGCGACTTAGAGACTGAGACTGAGACTGGGAGACTTGCGTCGCGTCGTCAACTGAGACTAACTAACTAGCTAACTAACTGAGTGTCTGCCGCAGGGTTTACTTGTTTACTTGCTATCTTCTACACTCTAATTCAGCCGCAATGTATGTGTGTGTGTGTCTCGTTTTTGGGGCAGGTTCGGTGCACATTTTGCCGCTCGCTCGACTAGAAATTATGTGCAATTTGTCTAGCAGAGGGTCTGCACTGGTCTGGTCTGGTCTGGTCTGTTCCGACACTCGCCTGTGTTGCCCTGATCTACCAGTGAAAGGAGTGTATAAATATATAGAAGCAACTGCTGAAGAACTGTGAAGTCAGTCAGCAATAATAATCAATTCTAAGAGTCACTTACCTGGTTGATAGCTGATTGCCACCTGATGCAGCCGTGTATGCCTTATGCAGTCAGTCACCGGTTCTGTATGCAACTCACGTGCTTCCTATTAGACGACATTATTAAGCATTAAAGACACAGTCCAAAACTTTCGAAACACCGATTGCGACTGAGTACTTTATTTATTTTTTTTATATATTGATAGGGACAACCATAAGCGATTCCGATTACGAATGTTGAACGTGCGTGCTACACAATGAACCCATGACATTCCAATCTTTTCACGTCACAGCAATATAGGCGTCACACGTATATATATATAGTTGATTTCTGTTGCAAGGGGTGGTAGTATTTTGGGTGGACTACCAACAAAGCCCCTCCTTAACGGCAATGTCAACTGCCAGACGGCCTGATAAGATTTATTAATTATTTTTATGGTCTTGACGTTGCTGCTGATGGTGTAAATAGTACAAACAGTCAAAAGTCCAAAACGGTTTTGTTTTGTTTGTTTTTATTCTTATTGAGAGAGAGAGAGAGAGAAAAAACAAATACAAATACAAATAAAAGTATTTATTACAATTTCCGGTACCCTTTTCTCACTTTGCAGCTAAATATGCCCGCTTTCTAAGTTGGAACTACAGGTCCGGGTCTTCAGCAACAGCTCGTGCGCCCCATTCCCAAGCCCCCCTGCCCCACCGCCAGAGCAATGGCCAGGTAAGTGTTAAGCATGTGACTCAAAGTTGCTGCAATGCCATCACAAGTCACTTATAGTTGCTTTGGACTCTTGATAAGCTTTAGATTGAGCGCGTGCTTCATGTGCATGTGTGTGTGTGTGTGTGTGTGTGTGCGTGACTGAGACAGGTGTGTGTACACTTTCGAAATTCCAGAAATTCTTGCGTCAAGTAGCCGCCGTTACTTATCAATCCCAGCCATCGACTTGACAAATGCTTACAAAAAAAAATCCATATATAAATTGTCAATGGGTCTGCATTCATTTAAAAACAAATTTACACCTGGCGCCCCAGTTATTGGAAACTTTGCTGATGCACCTCTCCATAATTGTGTGCATGCATACAAAAAGCACAGCAACTGTAAATCGCATTATTAAGTCCAAAAGCAATTGTACACAACATGTGGCCACAATCTTTTTATTTCCGAACACACATTCCAGAATGAGAATTTCATTGTTATTTGTATTCCTTTATTGCGAGATTAGAATTACAGTCTTTGAAGTAAGCGGATCGTAAATATTTTACTGGGTACATAACTGAACAGTTTTTTATAAATATTCATATGTATAATATGATAGGTTAAAACAGGCTTTGATGTTCCTTGAGAAATGCAAAATAAGCCAAGAAATAACTTTATTGCGAACTTAAGTCGATAATGATAAGAAAAATCTAGCTTAAAGTATGCGGTTTTTATAAAAACTTTCAATGTGGAATCTCTTTTATTGAACTAGATATTGTCACCCACAATTCGTCGATCGTCATTTGACATTTTTCCTTCTTCCCCTCGCCATCGCCCACGCCCTCGCCCCGTCTCTTGTCATTGTGTATTCATGTCATGCCGCTGCACCGGCAACTATAAATAACGCCTATTTTAAATTTAAAGAGTAATGCCTATGGAATTTCCTATTAATACCTTCATGACGAACGCAAGACAACAACAACAGCAACACAAAATACAGCTTTTTAATGTCCCCTCACCAAACCCCTCCACACTTCCATCTCCCCCTCAACTGTTTGTTGTGCTTTGGTTTATTTTTCGTTGTAAATGACCTCGTTCACAAAAAGTTCAGAAATTCCATTTACAAACATGTAATTAAAAAAGACCATACACACACCAACATAAACCAACACACACACACACACACTAACACACCAACACACACACATACTGAGCGTTACAAAGCCAAACACGTTGGAATTTATTTTTTACCGTTCAATGGCGAATTTCGGTTGTGTGTGTGTTGTTTACGCAAAAGAACGCCACCAGTTACAGCTACATAAAAAACGTATCTACACACATGCGCTACACACACTCACACACATACACAGGCAAAAACTAAATTCCAAAAGGCACTTACGAAAACCAAACACAAAAAAAAGACAACAAAAACAACAGCAATAACAAAACTTTTGTAGATTACAACATTAAAAAAAAAAAAACTGAAGATTCCAACGAGCAGCCAAATTCAAACTCAAAAAGACATTGACGCTGAGACTAAAGTAGCGCATAGCTCAGCAGCGCAGCAGCAGCGAGCAACAGTAACAGAAACAGATACAAAGATACTTTAACTTTAACTTTACTTTAACTGTCGAGCGAGTGTGGAGCGGCGAGGGGGGGAGCGGTGTCAGTTAGGTTGTGGAATGCCGTTCTGTAAGTTTCATATGCATGTGACCCCAACATCATCATGGAGTAGTTCAGTTCAGTATCGAAACTTTCTAGCACACACACACAGCTACATGCACACACACACATACACATGTATACAGCGACAGATACAACATAACACATACACTGCCAACTACTTTCGAAACAGCAACAACAAGATTTTCAAAGAGCTGCCTCTGTCGCTGCCTCAGCTGGCGTCCGCACTCTGCTGACGTCGACTGCATGCCTCTGCCTCTGTCTGCTCCGCTGCCTGAACAGCTATCTCCATCTCTGTCTGTGCAAGCGCATGCGTGACGATCCGCGCACATTGAAAAACGAAGATCGCGCAAAAGAAAAGACATGTTTTCATTCAGTAAATTTTTGTAGCTACAGCCGCATGGTCGTTGCCGAACTGCTCGCGGACGTTTCTTTGCTTTGCTTTGCAGACTTTGCCGATTTTGTGAGAGCGGATGTAACAACAACAAAAACAGTGTGAAAAGTAAATATTGAAATGCAAAAATGACACTGATACATTTGCGATTTGTATAAAAGGAAAAAAAAAAAAAAAAAGTTGTGTTAAATGAAAAGGCTTGTCACACAAGGAGCTGACCCAAAAGCGGAACAGACGACAATTATTTTTACACATACATTCGTGTGTATGTATGTATGTCCGTATGTATGTCTGAATGCATGTATTTGTGTGTGTGTGTGTGTGTATGTATGTGTGTGTACATATGAAACTTGTGCGACCGCATTCCAGAAAGTTCAAATAACGTTTTGTGGGTCGGAGGGGGGAGACACATCAGCGGGGAGCTGAGGTGGCCCACAGCATATAAGCATAGCGTGGAAAAATTAAAGTTAAAGAACTCTTCCAGTGTATGTAACTGTTTGTGTGTGTGAGTGTATGTGTTTGTATGAGTGAGGCTTGAAGCTCTCTCTGTGCGCCTGTGTATTGGTGTATTGGTGTAGCATGGAATGCGGTTCCGTTCAACTATGAGAAGAACTAAGCCAAATAGAACTTGCGCTTCACACAAAGTGAGTAATGCCAACCAATAACAACAACAGCCACAACAGCAAGAAAAATGTGTCCAGAAACTGGTTTCTGTTGGCCAAGACTTTGTGTCGCGTCGTTGTTGTTGTTGCGGCGACTTTTGCTGCATGCGACATCCATTGACATCTAAGGAGCTCTCCGATTCTAACCTCTAAGTCAAAGCCAGCACATGGGTAAGCGTAAGCCTTGTGGAATTTACCAGCAGTCAATGCGCTCACACACATACACACACACACACACAGACACAAACACACACAGTGCAAGCGACAGCCAGTTACAAGTCTCGAGACAAAAAGCTCGGCTTCGTCTTTGGAGACGAAGTAAAATATTTATTGGCTGAAATTGGATGCTGCGCGTCGCCGTTTCTTTGTGCATGTGTGTATGTGTGTGTGTGTGTAGCGTCTATTTAGAAATTCAAATTGAAATTTTTCAAGCATGAGTCATGCGACGAGAGCGTGGGTCTGAGCCCAATTTTCTTTTGTAGATTTTTATGTTCGGAACTGCAACTTCAGATCCAGCTAACAGTAAATACTTTCTGGAAGCAACTGGAAATACTTAATTGGAATGCACTGACTGCTTAAGTTTCTAGAAGTCTTTTGCTTTTGCACGATTAAATTTAATGTTTGTGATTGTAGACGTTACCACGGATAAATTTTACTTTAAAAAAAATGTTTAAAACTAAAATCAAAATATTTTTTTTTAAGGCATCTAATCTGACTTTAAATAATAATTAAATAATTCTGAATGTTTGAATGTTGCCATTAACCGATTCTCGCTGTATACCAGTTTCGCCACATTAGCGGTTTAAAGCAATTTTGATGGTAATTGCGATGCAGTTACTGGCGATAATAAAGGGAACTGATGAAGGCAGTTGAAGGAGGATGAGAAGGGGAAGGAGGAGGGGAGTATGGGTTACCTCGTGTGCCTATCATAATTGCAATCGGCGCTGGACTCATGGCGAGGCGCAAACGCCACAAACAAAAGTTGCATCACTCAGCATAAAAAGGCAAAATGAAGAAAAGTCAACCACCAGCATAGAATGCGGGCTGGCAGCAAACAGCGACAAAGAGAGAGAGAGGGAGAGCAAAAGCAACAGGAACAAGAACAAGAACAAGACACACAGGGCAGGCATGCAGAACCAGAACCAAGACCGCCGCCAAAACCGTTTCTCAAGAACAGCAAGACGAAGAGAGCGAACGCTAAAGTAAAAAGGCAGGCGAAGCAAAAGCAACGGCGACGCGACGTGATGCGACGCGTCGTCGAAAGCAGACAGCAGGGACAGAGACGCCAAAGTCCAAGTGGGCAGCTGCTAAAGGGTAAAAAGGGAGCGCAATTGTGTGTGCTCTCTCGCTCCCTCTCTGTTTCAGTCTGTTTACATACACATGCAGTGGCGGCCTAACGGACAGCGGCAAGCTGATCCCGTTTGTAGTTCTTGTTGTTGTTTTTGTTTTAAAAGCAATAATGTCAGCGAAAAAAAGACCAAAGAACGCCAGCAGCGAAAACGTTGGCGGTGGTCGCCGTCTGTAACAGCAGCGAGTTGAGGAATGCCGTCGCCGTTATCGTCTCGCCTATCGGCATTGCAGTTCTATCGATATCGAAGAGCTGCGTGCAGTCATGTGAATTGAGCTGGAAGTCTGTGGGAGAAAAACGTCTGCTGTGTGCCGTTTTTTCTGTTTTTTAATTTTTATTTAATGCAGACGGAACAATAAATGTCAATTAAAAAGTATATTTATATTATCGGGGCAGCAATTCCTGACTAAGCAACGACGAGGCCATAAAAACGTGCTATATAAAAACTTAACGGTAAATGCTACGGTCTGCTGAAGTTCGTGTGTGGCGCTCTCTGTTACAAAAAGCAAAAAGAGAAAAAAAATGATTTTCGTGTGTTTGTTGTATGTGTTGCTGCTATTCGCTCAATAGAAAGTTTTGTGTTAATAAAAAATGGCAGGCACACACAAAAAAAAGAGAAACAAAATAAAAAAAAAACACTAAAAACTAAACATACACAAAATATGTCGAAATATAACAAAAAAGAGTGAATAAAAAAATGTTGACCCAATTTCATGCTGCCGCCGCTGACGTCGCTGCTGCTGCGGCACATACTTTCCCACAGCTTCCCAGTGCCTACGACGAGCAGCGTGTGATCATCTCGCGGGAGCAGCATCAGCAGCGGGCGCTCCCTTAGCCAAACAGCTGGAACGACGTCTAAATTAATGACTGTTAAATGAAGATTGTTATTGTTGTTGTTTCCAGCAGCATTCCAATGCGTTGTCGGCGCTTGTCTCACGCTATCGCGCCGACTCCCTCACACACAGCGGCGCGCTTGCGCAGCCCCCGAACTATTTTGTCTGTATTTAACATAATTCATAATTCATAACTTCCAAGCATGCGCACCTTTGATTTCTTCCCCCTCCTCGTATATTAGCGAACGCCCCTCTCTTTTTCTATTTTCGATAGTAATCAGCTTGGGAAAGGAAGAAGACATCGATTGCAGCAGCTGAGGTAAGTTTGAACTATTTACAGTTTATTTTTTTCTTTTCTACACACTTCTATAGTTGTGTGTGTGTGTGTTTTTTTTTTTCAGCGCCTCACTCTCAGCGCTACTAATTGTGTGTGCTATTTATATTAAAAAGCCAAAAACCGTAAGATCTTGCCCGAATTTAGTCGCTTGCCTTTTTTTTTTGATGCTCGTGTTTCTGTTTTTTCTTCATTTTTTTTTGTTTGCGTTTGCTTTGCGCGTGTGAAAATTTTGAGGCTACGCTCTTTGAGTATTGTTTTTTTCTTTGTTTTTTTTTTTTATTGGTGCAATGTGTTAAATGGCAGTAGATAATTTCGACTTGACACACATTGTAATCATAATTAACTATTAAATTTGGCTCAGGGCCTCAGTTCCAGGCACGTGCGGTGAAAACAGTGAAATATTCGAAAAATGTGTATTGTACATACGTATGTATGTATGTGTGCACACTCAAGGAAAACGAACTAAAATGGAATATTAAAAGTGCTCTCTCTCTCTCTCTCTAAAAGTGTGTATCTCCCTCTCTTCATCACTACTCTATGATTTGACTACGAAACCGGCTTTCGATTTGGTTTGACTGTTTTTCAGACAAGTGAGATCATTTTGAAAGCTGATTTTGTCAATGAATACCACATTCCACATTCCAATGGTGTTTTTTTTTTGTGTGCCCTGCACACACACACAGATTCGTGTGGTGTTACAAAGCTTTGAACTAATGCCGCCACAGCACAGCCTCCAAGTAAAACTGTTGTTGTTGCTGCTGCTGCTGCCGGCAGAGCGCTGAAGGTGAGTATAAAACATTCGTTTAACTGTGTATTGTATATACATAGGTAAGTACACCACAATGTGATTGGATCTGCAGTGTCCAAAGCAACGAAGAGAGACAGAAGGGCTACGAGGCGTCATGAGCTTTTGGAACAGTGGGTCAAAGCAGCAAACGGCAAATGCCGACACCGACGCAGACGCCGACGCTAACGTTCGTCCAACATTCAAGCTGAGCAGCGTAAGCGCCGATTGTCGTTTATTATTATTATTTTTTATTTTTTCTCTTCTCTTTTTTATTATTTTATTCCATATTTTTGACAGCGACATGTTGTCAGTTAGTTGAGCTCAAGGTGAGTTGGAGTTGGGCGCCAGATCGGTTTTGGTGAACAGCATTCCAAGCATGCCAGCGGCAACGACAGAATCTAAACAACTTGATGTGTTGGTATTTATGCTTTGTTTGTGCATTACAAAAGGCAACCGATGATAAGAGAAGCCACAGGCGGGGGCAGCCAGATAAGTAAACGACAAACAAATATGTATATGTGCGTGTGTTGTCTACCCACAGATTAACATGCACATACACACACGCACAAACACACACACACACATACAAGGCCTGCGGCAGCAGCGTTTTTCATTCATGAAACGCCACCCCATTCGACGCGACTCGTGTCGGATTTTTTCGACTCTGACCAAAGTGGAGCATGGAAAGGAAAGCTATGCATGTTGTGGCCCAAGTCGTGATAAACATATTTATCAATTGATTATTTTCGAACACACATACACACACACACACACACGATACGTATAAACACGACACATGCTTTGGGCACACAGCTAACCCAATAGGTGCTAATCAGCATAAATATGCCGTGTGTGGCTGTGAATTTCCGGGCTACTTTCTAAATGCTGATCGGATCGCATCGCATCGGATCGCATCGGATCGGATCACCGTGATTGTCAAGACTTGTCGTTCATAGTTCCAAACATTAATATGACGATAACAACGGAAAAATAAGAACACACAAAAAGATCAGAGGAATTCAAACTGCTGAGCAAATAAAAAAAAATATTAAAAAGGAATTAAATCTGTTAAAAATTGAAAATTTAAATATGTAAATTTAATATTTGAAAAAAAAAAACGTATTTTGTTAACATACTAAGTGATAAGTAAATAACTATATTTATTTTATAAATAAGTATATATTTGAGAACTAAGACAAAGATTCAAAATGTATCAAACATGTTCAAATTTATATGAAGCACACTTATTTGTTTACTTCTAGAACTGCCACAAATACGACATATACATTTTATATCCATATACGAAATGGAATAAAAAATTAAATAAAATTACATGTTCATATATATATATCTAAGCGATTATTGTATGTGATTTAAGTTTATAATAAATGTAGCTATATTTAAAACAGTTGCTGAAAAATGGAGTCGTTTGAATTGATTGTTATGGCTGTAATAAAAGAGATAAAAATAGCCGAAATAGATGTTTTCGGATGGGTGTGGAAAGTTCCTTATTTAACGGACGAATTCCCGTATTTATTAATGGTCGCGATAATAATTAACATGCAACACGTATCGGGAGGAGAGTGGCCCGGGGAAAGAGAAACGACCGCAGGCCAACACAAACCCAAACCCACCGATACCGATACTAATACAAACACAGATGCAGATACAGATACAGATACAGGCAGCGTGCAGACGCGTTGGGTAAATGTGTCTCGAAATGAAAACATTTCACAATCCCGGATCCGCATCGGAATGCGTCTGGTGGCAGTGGCGGTCCATAAAGCTTCGCAAATGCGGCCAGCAGAAGCAGCAGCAATCGCACATACAGCTAAAGATACATTCACAGATACACACAGCTACAGCCACAGTTGCATGGCATAAGAGAAAAGATACAAATACAAGCAGAGACGCTGTCGCTGCGCTTTCTTCTACTTTTGTGCGTGTATGTGTGCACACACACACACATTTAGTTTTAGCCATTTCCTATTGTACTTAGTGGTAGCTGTTGCTGAGGCAGTTGGCCTTCAATTGGCCACGTTTTGTTTACAGATATACCTACGGCTCGTATTTATGTATCCTGACAACCCCAGACAACTAATTAAACTGCGCTTTTTGTCGAACCAGAATAAAAAAAAAACAAAAAAACTTGCCCGCAGCTGAGGCAACTGTGCTCTGTGTTCACTGAACTTACTAAGTTGCCATTAAAAAAGAAAGAATATAGGGCGGGCAGATACCACATTGGCAAAAGGGCCTCAGGTAGTCGCCTCTGAGCAGCAGCAGCAGCAGCAGCAGCGGTATCTATTCATATTCATAAGCACATTTTCACAGCCATCAATAGCTCGTAAAATGTGTGTGAAAATGGGGTGAGTCGATGAAACGATGAAACAAGGGATCGCGTTCAGGGTGGCTGCCTCTGGCTCTGCCACCGTCCCTCTGCCTGCCCCAGTTACATTCACTACCTTAAGGATGGCAGCGTCGCACGTGTGAGCAATTGGGAATATGGGAAGCGATTGTCTGTTTCTTGTTGCCAGGCCAAGTTATGTGTCGAGCTTTTGTTCTAGAACATCGGAATGAGATCATTGTAAAGCCAAGAATCCCCTCTTTGCCTATCTCCCGCACTCTCCCTCCCTCTCTATCTATCTCTCTGTCTACACTCGGAGAAAAACGCTGCCCAAAATTCAACTACAACCGGCACAAAAATTAATTTAGTTTTCTTCAAGTTCACTTCCTTCTTGAGTTTTCCTAAATAAAAATAAACCATTCTTGATTTTAGAATTGATCGTTAATCAACAAAAACTCTTGAATCATGTAAGCAATACTCATTACAAGCACTTCAACGTTGAGTGCAGACTCTAGCACTTAATCCAAGAAGTTAGTTTTGCAATTCAAGCAGTTTTGGTTTTATTTCAAAAGTATATCAGAATGAGTATTCAGAATTAGAAGTAAACATCTTACTCTAATTATTCAAGATTGACTTAAGTTATAAATGGGAATTTTGAAAGGGAAGAGGACTTTCGGATCTACAATTTACGAGTGCTAAATGACAGCTTCATTTATTTTTCTGAGTGTAGCTCTCTAGCTTCGCTCTTAAACTTGATGCGCCATTGCGTAAGAAACGGCGGCTCCTTTTTGAGAGCTCTCTCTGTGTGTGTGTGTGTATGTGTGGTATGTGTGTGTGTGTGTGTATGTGTGTGTTGGCAACTTAAACTGGAAGTGCCGGCTGGCGACGACTGGCGCACATGCGCACTCAGTAAGTATCTCAGCGAAGTATCTATAACTGTACTCGTACTCAAACTCGGTCTCAGACTCATACTCATACTCATACTCATACTCATACTCATACTCTTATTCGTATTCGTATTCATACTCATATACTCGTATTCGTACTCGTACTGGTAAGTGCCCCCTTCTGTCCATGTATAATTTATGTACGCTCGCTCTTGTATCTTTAGATATGCATGTGTGTCTATCTGTATCTGTGTGTGTGTGTGTGTGTGTATGTGTATGTAAGCATTTCGGAGCTGTTTAGATACTCGTAATTGGCTAATTATATGTATGTGTATGCATGTTGTTGTTTTGTGTGCGTTATTTTTTTTTTATATATTTTTTTTTCGGTGCGTTATGAATTTCATTTAACCATATCTTTAATTTGGAAATTGAAAACTTTTGTTCACCCAATTTGAAGACTGACAGCCCACAGAAGAGTCCATCCAATTCCGACATCTACTTCGACTGCCGACTGCCGACACACAACTCCGTTTTCAGTTCCCATTCCCGTGTCAGTCAAGATATAGATATAGTTAGTGAATATGCGGGTTACCAGCGTTTTTCATATTTTCACATTGGGCAAAAAGTGCACGAAATGTAAATCGCTTGATTTGTTGCCCGACTTCTTTGACTCTGCAACCCCCTGCCCAGCCGAGTGCGTGTTGCACATTTGATACTGTTCATAATGGTGGCCCATGGCCATGTGTGAAAAGTGCTGCACTTTCACCAGACAGCCAGCTATCCATTTAGCCAGCTATCAGCCAATCAGCTGCATTTCCAGTTCAGCTCACATCCAAATCAAACTCAAGTGCCACCCCAAATCGAAAGAAAAAAAAACGGTAGGGGCTGGGAGGTTCTATTGATCGTCTATGCGATAACCCAAATCAAATGAATGTTCAATATTATGAGGGAACCACCCATACACAAAGCCCACTCATTACGGTCGTCTTCCATATCCCGATAAATCCTGTTGTACAAATCAATGGCTATTTAAAGTACGCTTTCAATTCAACGTAAGTATCTGTAAGATACAAATTGAAGAGAATTGCAATTCTACACGCACAATTCAAGCAGTTCTTCATTTAAAGTTGTTTCTTCTTATTTACAGCAAAGTTGGAATTATATTGTTTAGCCGCCTCCGCTGCTCAACCTTTATTAGATTCAATTAAATGGATCTACGGATGAACGCGTATTCCTCCACTAATAATTCAGGTAGTCTTAAGGTCATCTTCATAAAACCATATACGTATGTATGTAGGTGTGTATGTATGTAATATGTGTACGTTTGTCTGTATGCATGTGTGTGCTCACTCGCATATATCCATACTTGTACTTAAACGCGTATTCATAACTGTAAGCAGCATAACTGACAAGCAACGTTTTCCAGTCGCTTCCACTCGCACTGTGGAACAAAACGATCGCTTTTTGTGCCACTTTAATGAAGAAAAGATCTAACTTTGGGTATATATATGATGGATATATGCTTCTACTCTTTCTCTCTTTTACTATTACAAAAATAATCTCAAAGACTCTATCTCTAAAGATTGAATAAAATAACAGATAATTAACCGATCTAGCTTCTGCCAACTTTTCTCAGAATATTAATGATTAATTTTTTAATTTATTATTATATGAAGAGTAAATATTTTCAGAAATTTGTATAAAATGTCCTTATGCCACACACAAGGTGTACATTTATCTCCCATAGTGCACAGTTTTCGTTTTGAGGCCTCATCGGATGTCCGTCGTCTGTCTTCCGTCCCCGGTCGTCTGTGTGACTGTGCAAATTATTGTCGCGCATATAAAAAATATTGCAGGCCAGTGGCAGCCACAGCAACAGCCACAGCAACAGCCACCTCAACAACAGCAACAACAGAGTCGCTCCAAGACGGAAGTTCAACTAACTCATTTCCGGTTATGTGTATTTGTATTCGTATTTGGATTTGTATGTGGCATGTATATATATATATATATATTTGGCCTGGCATGGCCCGCGTCTGATCCGCACACATATATAGAGGGGCAGAGGCAAAGGCAGAAATATTGCCCCATTTTACACCCGCCTGCCACCTTGCCTCCACTCGTCGTAGTCGGTATCAGCACGCATTCATTCATTCATTCATTCGATCCATTCATATACACATTTCATATTTCATTTCAGATTGAGACACTACTACTGACCACTCTACTATACCATTTATGTATGTGTTCCTCTGTGTGTGTGTGTGTGTGTATGTATACCATCCATATATAGCATGTAGCATATAGCACATACATACATTCATAATATACTCATATTCATTCATAGTACAACAGCAGTCGCATTCATTCAGAGGCAGATTTGTGGCTGCTTTTGCTTTTGCTGCGCATAAATAAAAAACAAACATAAAAAAAGCTCTAATTACGCCGTAGCGGGCAGCATAGTTTTTCCTTATTTCCACACACACACACAAAGACACACACACACGCACAGACATACAGACGTACAGAGACACATTTCTAATTTTTCGTATTTAGTACATGCACTTCCGCTTATCACTAAAGATTACTTAAAAGGAATTTAGGTCAACAGCAAACGACGCAACAACAAACATACAAACACAACAACAAATACACACACACACAGAAACACACACAAACACACACTCACTGAGAACTATGTACGCTGATTTCGCTGCTGTTATGCTCTGTGCAAGTGTTGCATAAAGGACTCAAAATAGCAATGGGAAAATAATCAATATATGACAAATAAAGATCTGAACTTAAGTTATTTTATAAAATTGGCAATTATTAAGACAGAGCAAAGAAAAAATTCAATAAATTTCAGTTTACTTAACTTTATAATCATCTAATATTTGCAGCAATGTTATTAACATTCGTGGCAGTGTTGCAACTTGACAGCGGTTGTTATTTTATTGGCATTTGTTGCAGGATCATTTCCTCTTCCTGCGCTGACTGCTATTAAGTAATTATCGAATACGGAGCAATTTCATTATCGAAATTCGGCTGTCGAAATACAATTGATGGCGACTTCGAATGAATATTAATTGAAATAAAGGTGGCGTTGCAAGCTTATAGCGCCATCTATACACTCCACTGTAAATTAAAACCAAAATGTGTTATACTTGGGTTCCGCACCAGGATAACATGTGATCAGGCAATAGATGGCGCTTACACTGTCTTGAGCGCGCTAGCGTTGCCACATTGATAAATGAAGAACAAAGTGGTTGGAGTGAAAAATTGTATTTTTATTATTATTTTTTTAATTTAATTGTTAAGTGGTTCAATGTGTGAAGGAGACAACTTGATATAGTATTGTTTAAACGTTATTTTGTGGATTAAATTTTCCATAACCATAAATTTGTCAATACTGCACCAATTTCCAAAAGAAATACATTATTAAAAATAATAAAAAAAATAATTATTACAATAATACATTATTAAAAATGATTAGTCATGAATTACCATCTTAATTAAAATAACATTCAAATTGAAAAACACTTTTCTGATGAGAAATTCATGATAACAGCGTTTCTCAAAAATTCAGCTTTCCATTATCATTTGCCATCCTTTAAAACTGTGCCGATTTTCAAAAGAAACGCATTTTTAGTCAAAGTTTGCCATCTCGAAGAAGAAGAAAGATGTTTCAGTCCGAAATTGTTAACAATTTGTACCGTTAGAGTTTTAAGTGTTAGCCCAGTGGCCAGCATATTTCAGATGCTTCGGCAAAGTGTGAATGCTGTCTTTGGCACGTGTCTTGATTGAAAAGTCATAAATTAGGAGTCAGCAACCCCAACAGCAAATAATGACAACAATGAAAAAGTCAACTTTTACACAAAAAAAAAAAAAAAATAATAAAAAAACAACAGTTTTTTCTTATCTTTTTATGGGAAATGGCGCAACCCGATCCCGAAACAAGCCCCTAATCCGCTGGACAAACACACACGCCAATAATATCAAAATCGAATAAGTAAACAAAACACACATAAAAAACGAAGACACAGACACAGATACAAATGCATAAGTGTAAGCGTGTGTGTGTGTGTGTGTAGAGATACGGCTCGTTGCTATTTTAAAGGCCCCCCCTACCCGCTCCGCTGCCCTTCGTCGTTCATTGTTCGTTTGTGGCAGCTGCAACTGCAAAGCGATATCGAAAACGAAAATTTGAAATTGAAATCCAGACGCGTGCGAAGCGCACGAATGTCACATGCCCCAAAAAGTGTCAAAGAACTCAAAGAATCGAAATTCAGGGTTTTAGGCACATTTTATAGTCTTGGCTTACAATTAGGCGAACGAAGTGCGCGAAAGGGTTGTAAATCAATTGTGCAGCAGTTTTGCTGTTGAAAATGTGTAAAATGCTGGCCCAAAAAGGGGTCATCCGAAATTACTTTTGAGCTAACGAATCGCCATTTGCCCAAAAAGCAAGGGGGCATCGATATTCAGTGATCTGTGGCAAAGGGTTGTAACCCTGAACTGCTGTAACCCTTCTGCCTGGAAAATTTCGCATTAAGCGCACAAAATTGCCAACATTTTTCAGGCAAAAATTATCAAAAGTTTTTCTTGACATTTTACGCAAAAAAAAAAAAAGAATAGTGAAAAGCCATCAAAAGGTCCGGGGTTAGGGGTTGGGGTGCAAAATAAAAAGGGTCATCCAAATGCCGCCGCTGCATTGTGTAAATAAAGGATCAACGAGAACTGAACTGTCACACGACCATGCAAAATTAATAAATTACATTTTTTTTAGCCAAAAAATTGTTGCCAATTTTTGAGAGGAAAATTTAATTTTTTTTTTTTTGTGAAACTAATCTAGTGGAAGGGGTGAATGGGGTTAGGGTGCGCTTTGGCGATGAAGGGGTTGTGACACATTAACTGAACCCATTAATGAGCGTTGCCAACCCCGATGCGCGACCCCGACACGCGTGGGTCAATGTCAATCGGAAGCGTACTCCGTAGTCCGCAGTCCGTTGTCCCGGATTTAATATCGCGAAGGACGCTAATGCGCCTGACAGGCGACACAAAAAATGGGTGCAAAAATACAAAGAAAAAACCCAAAAAAAAAATGAAACTGCATCAAAAATAAACAAAAACTATGCGAATTTAAAAAAAAAAATTGGTATTTTTCAATAAATTGGCGCAGACGGTGACAAAAATGGTAACAACAACATCTATACAAAAGACGTGCCTGCCAATAATCCTCTTAACTGCGAAAACTGTCGCTGAACTGCAACAAAGGTTGCTGAAAAGTGGAAGTGGAAAGAGTAGGGAAGTTGCTTGTCTATAATGCTGGTCGCCGTTATTGTTGTTCTTGTTGTTCTTGTTGTTTCTGCTGCTGTTGCCAGCAGCATTTCAATAAATGAGATTTCACATGTGGAAATTAGGGGAAGCTACGCTCAAAATGAGCCAAATAAATGGAATGAACTCGCTAAGCCGAACTTATGAAATGGTTCGTTAGATATGATTACTGTAAATCAGACCGATTAATTAAACAATTAAAAAAAAAACAACAACAAAGAACAACTATAAAATTATTTGATATAGTAGTCTAATGTTGATAGTTTTTTTGATCATATCTTAGGAGTGTTTTAGTAAGCCAAATTCTTAGTTTGCTAAGGAAACTTTTAAAAACTAGATTTTCATAAAAGAACTCAGCTTTCGACCGATGGTTTCTATATGATCTATATGATATAGTAGTCTGATCTCGATGAATTTGTGCCCATATGTGGAATACAGTCTGTTGCACTTAATAAGTAAGTTTGTTTTGAATATCTTCATAAGTCAAAATGTTTTTCATACCATAATGAAATGAAATTTATAAGACGATAATAAAATCCTAACTAAGAAAATGAATAACAGGAATAAATTCTGAAATAAGTAGTTACAGATTGGAAAGA
The DNA here is from genome assembly GCA_035044105.1 of Drosophila nr. perissopoda 5 BK-2023a. Classification (NCBI taxonomy): domain Eukaryota; kingdom Metazoa; phylum Arthropoda; class Insecta; order Diptera; family Drosophilidae; genus Drosophila; species Drosophila nr. perissopoda 5 BK-2023a. Next base: position 367,813 of record JAWNMK010000124.1, read on the forward strand.
TAGCATTCAATTTTATACTCCGTCAGAAAAGAAACCTTTGTTTGTCGGTAATTTCCAGTTGGCATCTGTATTTAGCTATGCAATTTTTGATGAACTAGTTTAACAAAATCTTGCACCCTCAAGATATTCCCCCCCTGCTGCTATTTGACTTCGTTTCAAGTTTGACAAATATTTTGACACTGGAGGCTGGCAAATTCGTAGATATTCTCAAGGCTGTCACTGAGAGCAGAACTTGAAAGCCAATAGATGCGATCTACGTGGGTGTGTGTGTGCGTGTGTGTGTTGAAGTATCTGGGCAAATATATATCAGTGTGGCTGCCGCTATCCGTTATTGATGTGCTGCTGCTGTTTGTCATCCACATTCAAGAGATAAAAATAAAAGTCTGCAGTGTCTAATGGCAGAGGGGGAGAGTGCGGTGTTCGTGCTTTTGACCAGTTGGTCTTCGGCTGATTGTTTGTTTCTCCTTTTTTTTTTTTACTTATTTAATATAAACTCAACACAAAGGCTTTGACCACACACACACACACTCGCACACACACACACTCGCACACTTATAAGCGGCTTACTTACGCACTTCTATATCCTTAGCTGTAGCTGTAAAAGTTTGTGTGTGGGTCCGTGTGATAGTGCATGAAATTTATTGGCGCATTGGGGGCGCCACACTTTCGAGTTTTGTGGCAGTGAATTTGGGGTGGGTTATAAGGCGGTTGGGGAGATGGGTAGATGGGTAGATGGGGCAGGAGCTCAGGCTGTTGCTGTCAAGTTTCGTTGCTTATTTTGTTTTTCCCGACGCGAGGCTTTTATAATTTTATGCCATTTCTTTCAATATTTATTTTGTTATTATGTTTTTGTAATGAGTCCTTGTTGCTGTTGTTGACAACAATGGCAAGAACAAGAACAAGAACAACAACAACAACAACAAAGGCAGCGCTGACGAAATTGGGACAAAAACGTTGGACGATGACGTTCAAATTGGAAAGAAATTCTAGCCATAGATTGTAACTCTTGTGTGTGTGTGTGTGTGTGTGTGTTTGCGAGATTGTATTAGTTAGTGTAAGTGTCTGTGTGCGTGTGTGTGTATATATGTATATTGCCATGGAAAATTCCGACTGGCGCTGTGCACATAAATTAATTAATTTTGTTTTTCCGTTGCTGGTTTTTTTTTTTTTGTTTGGTTGCCTCACGATTTTTCCATCGAAATTTCATTGTTGTCATTGAAATTGAACTACTTACGAGCTACAACTGAAACTGGTACGATGGCGAAAGATGGCAGGGAGGGGGGGAGGCAGGATCACTTTTTCTTCTGCCAGAGTCTAAAATAGCATTTATTTTGTATTGATTATTTGGCTAATGAAACTGCGATTTAGAGCGCAAAAATCAGGTGAAGAAATAAGTGTAGCATACATTTCAGGGCATTTTTTGCCACTCTCAACAAAATATCACGTTGTGGCCATCATTAACTTTGTATATAAGCATATAATATAGACAATTTATTTCTTTGTCTCATTGTGTACTTGTGTTAGCCAGCAATCTTGACATTTTCATTTTCACAGCTATTTTATCTATTTGATTAACCAGCTGCGATTGATTTTTTGGCCATTTTAATTAATCGAATTTCATATTTATTGCCATAAATAATTTGGCAGGTTTTCCATTTGCCGCCCACCAGCGCTCAACTTTAATTTGAAAAGCGATAAATAAGAAAGGCTCCCCACATGCGGGGCGTTCCAGCACAAACTACAATAAGTACATACACACACACACACACACACATATATATATATATATATACATGCCGTAAAATAAAACACAAATGAAAGTGAAAAGAAAGTAAAGAAAGCGGCGGCAACAACTGCAAAAGTGCTGAACGCAGAAAAGTACAAATTACCCACAAAATATAAAAACGAACATACACACACAGGCCCATTGCCCAGTGCCCAGTGTCCAAAAGTGCCCAATGGAAACCCACAGTCCACCATCCTCCCATCCCCACACGAATACCAAAAACCCAAGCCGATGCTCGAGCGAAAACCAACGAGAAGGAGCAAAAAAAAAAAGTTCAATTTACTACTTTTCACTTTAGCATCCGTCGCGTCACCCTCTGCTGCCTAACACAAAACACACGCACCCAAACAGCACCACCAACAACAACAACAACAACAACAACAACAACAATGAACACCCTCATCTCAAAGGGCGACGGCGTCATGAGTCTGAAATTGGAGAAGCTAGCTTACAACAGGCAACAGCAGCAGCAGCAGCAGCCGGAGAAGTAACAGCATCCTTGAGTATCCTTACATTCGGCTCCACACCGAAAAGTTTTGCCTTTTGCCTTTACGTTAAATTTTTCTTTTTATTTTGGAATTTTTCGATAGCCGCACCGTAATACTCACACAACCAAACACACACGCATACACGCGCACAAGCGCACTCATGTATGTTTGCACGGTTGTGGCAAGCACACACGCACACACACTTGTACATAAGTGGAAGCAGGCCTCACCTACTCATTATACCCTGCTTCATAGAGTATTTTGGGCTTATTGCAACTATTACAATAAATGTAGCACACATAAAACCTCATAAACCTTTGTTCAATAATCACTTGTCAATATAAAGAAATTTATTTAATAAATTTTCTATAATCTTTGTAAAAATAACTGTATTTTTCGGGTCTAGGGTATCTGATGGTGGTTGTATATTTCCTTCGCATTCTTTTCGATTTTCCTTTAAGGTCAAGCAAGAATAAAATAAAAAGAAAGTTTTCCTCCGTCTATTTTTTTTTTGTTTTGATGAAAATTACAATTTTCCTCTTATTTTTCTCTCAACTTTCATACAAAATGTGCTGCTGCCGTCTTGTTGCTTACATTCTATGCGTCCCCCCAACTTAACCCCCCCTCCCACAAGGCAGTCCATTACCTCAGCTGCTGCTGCGTAACCATACATGTTTGAAGATATGTAGATGCTTGAGTGTGTATGTGGGTGTGTGTGTTTGTGTGTTTTTGTGCGTTTTTGTGGGTGAGTGTGTGTTTGTGTTCACCTCGGGGCAATTTTGTGCCTGGCTTTGGCCAACGCTCATCAACGCCCGGTCAAAATGCTCCAATCCCTATATCCCTCTCTCTTCCTCTCTGTCTCCCTCTCTCTCTCTCTTTCTGTGTGTGTGTGTGTATCGGATTGAAAGGGAAAGGAGCAAAATCTCAAAACGCAACAAACTGAGCTAAATCCCAGTTTAGTTTGATGGCCTTGCTTCGGTTTCCTATGCTTTGTTTCTTAGATTGGAAAGTGAAAGTTGCGCGTCCGTACTTAATAAAATGCTGACGCTGCTTCTTCTGTAATATAACAATACTAATACTAAAATAGTAGAACTTTCCATTTGTATATATGTATATGTCTGAGATTGAAAATACTTATCATTACCAATGTATACTAATCAGACTGATGAGGGCACCGATGATCTAAAATGCTAAGTTGCAGAGCCAAATAATGAGATAAAGTCATCCAGTTGAATAGTTGTGATTTGTATACACTTTTTGCATTCTGCCTTTGGCATTGAAACTAAATAAGTTAAAGTTAATATTTTTATTTAATAGAATTTAATAAAATTAATAAATATCTGCTGAAATATGGAAAGCTTGAACCAACTGAAACATTACCAGCAGCTTCACTATTGTAGCCTTCTTCCATTCCTTTCATTGCTCACCGTTTTCCTTTATCGATATCAGTTGGCCAAGGACGCTGTACATCTATTAACCCATATTGACTGTCTCCCTTTGTCCTGCAGGAGATGAGATATTTACCTGTAGCCAATTGTGTCCTGCAGTATCTACTCCATCCAGAGAGCAGGCGCATTAAAATTCAGCTCAAAAATGTTATTTCTTTGCTTTGTTCATTGTCGTTAAGTAAATAATATTTTTTATAATGCATCGCGTTCTTAAAACTCATAAGTAGTACTTTCCACCCCCCGGTTATCGGCACCTCTGCCCCTGTTTGTTGCTGCTGTTCCTTCTGCTCGCTCAGTGCGTGTCATTTGCGTCGTTTATTTAAATTGCCACATTTCGGCTATAATGTGCATATGCCGTCGCAATACAAAACAAGAAAAAACCCAAAATTTCCACCACCATAGGAAAATGAGAAAAAAAAACAACAACTAAAATATTTTCCGAACAAAAATCCATAATAAGTTAAATTATTAAAGTTAGTTGTTGTTGTTGTAGTTGTTGTTGTTGTGTTCCTGTTGGCTGCCTGGTGTGCTCTGTGGGTTTTTGACACGACGAACCAAGGACTGCGTCGAGGCAACAGCTGTATGACATTTATATAGTCTAGACGGCCAAATACTCTGTAGAAATGCAAGCAAGCATGCTTGCAGTTCTCTGTTTGTTGTATGGTGAGACTTATATACAAATAATTACAACTGACCGCATATACTCCTTCGGTTGTATTTTACAGGGCATAGGAGCGACGACATTCGAAAATGGTGCCAAAGCATATGGTGACAAAATTGTTGTCGTTGCCATTGTTGTTCGCCTCCGCCTGAACAATTTAATTGAGAGTCCAAATTATATACACACACACACACACACACAAGTACAAGAAAATGGTGTATATACAGTAAGTTTGATGTGGTGGTGTATAATTTGTTGTTTGGCTGCGTTCGTGATTGTAAAATCGATTATAAACTAATTTTCAACTTGTTGTTTTTTTCGTTTCTCGTTTTCTGTTTTTTATTTTTTGAGTTAATGACCAGAGCTGTCAGAAAAAAAGACGGAAAACAGGACACAAGGAGCTGTGCTCGAGGCAGGGCGGCACTTAGCCAGGACAGCTCATTATGACGTCGTATCCCTGGTGTAAAGATAGCAGCCAAGTGTTGATGGGGAAAGCAATAAGCAAAACAAACAAAAACAGCTTGAGTGACGCCCCCTTTGCTGACTAAAAGAAAAATAACTCGAAATGTTTCGGTTTCTACATATTACATATGACATACAAGTATTTCTCGTCTAAGTATATATATATGTATGAGTATGTAGGTGTTCCCCCACTCGTGTCCGGGTAGAATTATCAACAGCCTTTCAAGTGAAAAAGTTTGGGGCGACAGGAAGGACATCAAACTATAGAACTGGAACTGTCACAAACACGCGCCAGCCACACCCTAAAGGCAAGCGAATTCTAATTCCTTTCCGCTTTCAGCCTCCGGCAAAATGTTTCCCATTCTTTGGAGCGGCGCATTCTTTATAAAAATTATTGATAAGACATCCTCGCATGTAATACAAATATTGACATACTCTGATTTCGCAAGAATCGTCTACTGTTTTTGGGGGTGGCAGGCACATACTTCAGCCGGGTGGTGGAAAATATGCCGGTAGGATGTCAAAGTTGTTCAACTGTTCCGATATACACACATGGCTGACTGAAAGTAAATGTCAAAACTCGGAAAAGTTGCCACACATCACGACTAGAGGCAGTGAAGGACGCGTTTCGTCTCAAGGGCCGCACAATCGGCTTAGCAGTTGGCTAAAAGTAAACTAAGGCGGAAAATCAAAGGAAAAACCCAGAGACTGTAATAAGAAGAGATGATGACACGTTCGCAATTCTTTACATGAATACATTTTTGTGATTTTTGTTATATTTAATGGTTTAAATTCATACAATATATATATGTATATGGTTGTATATATATTTAATATAATCATTAAAACACATACAATTTTTGATAAATGCTCGCTTACAATCAAATGAGAAATGGTGGGAGGACTAGGAGTGGGGTGGGGTTGGGAATTGGGGGACGTTTTTTTGCAGTTATTACTGCTTTTGATTCTGGCTCTTTGATCATACATAGTTAGTTCTCTTTTTGTTACACATTACATATATATATAAATATAAATAATTACTTATAAGTTTTGGGTTTTTCACACATAGTTTTACATAATAACAAAGTTTGTTTTTTTTTTTGAAGAGTAAAATGTTAAATATAATATATATTTATATCATATATATATATATGTATATTTGCCAATTGCAAAATAAATTGTTGGTTTTGATTTCTCATATTTAATATAATTTTTTGATTTTTGCTCGTGGTTTTTTTTTGATTCCATGCTCGTCTCCTCCTTAACTCAACATCGTTTTAATAATAAATTTTCAATGCAAATCTTGCTTACAACTAAATGCTATTAAGAATTTTGATTTTGATCTCGTTTTGATTTGTTTTTTGTATTTTTTTTTTTGTGTGTGTTTACTTAAGTCTAATAAAATGGTTTTGATTTTTCTCCAGCACAACAGACTTTTGGTGTCTGCGGCCAAAATTTTGATTTATGCTCATTTAAAGGTACGTTGCAAGTTCTTTGTAAAATTGTTTACTTAACCATTTACATATGTAAGTATGTATATATACCTACACATATACTCTCTCTCTATATATATATATATATGTATATAATTTTTAATGTTTATTTTTGTCAATTTTGATTTGTGCGCTCTTTGTGTACGACAACTGAATTCATGATGTAAAAGAAATATTAATAAATGAAATAAAAATATAGAAACGAGCTAAAGCCGACCCTCAATATTCGATATTGAAATTGGTAGATTTGTAATAATGTTATTTCGTTTAATGGCTGCAACGCTTAAATTTGCATACAGAATTTGGCAAATGGTGCACAATATTTTTGCCAGAAATCACATTGCATAATCGCAGCGAGGAGTGCAAAGGGGAGTTCTGAGATTGGGGTTGCTGTGCTGAAACACCCTTGGAAAAAAAACGTCACGAGACCCGTCGCGATGTCAAGTAAATTGCATTTTTCATTTTTCACATATTCTTGCATTTATATTGCATTTTCTACAGCACACACACACATACACACATTTTTAAACATGCAAATTGTGGCAGCACCCCCGGGCGGAAGCGGGTCGCCCCGCTGTTGCACACGGACAACTTTTTGGCAATTGTTTGCCGTAAAAATGTTGTTGGCCCAGGATTACGAGGACAATGCCAAATGCTAGTCCATTATATATTGCCATAAAAATTCAATAGAAAATATAGGAAAAAAGGCCGGCAGCACACAATTTGCATGGACGAGGAGGGTGCACAATTGGCAGAGTTCCTTGAGGGTTGCAGGGTTGCCGCGCAACCGTGGATAACTAATATTTATAGAAAGCATGTACTCAATAGTTGTATCTTTAATTACAGCAGCCAGCAGAGAGAGTATCAAATGTCCTGTCCGTAATCAATGAGATGAAATTTGCATTGGACACGTGACAAATAATTAACGGACAAACTCACCAGCCTACGAGGGGTAGCACTGCGGTAGTATCAGCCGGACACTGGGCACCGCTACACTTAGCGAAAATAATTAGGAATGTTAAGCTGAGAGCTTAGAAATCGTAAAATTGAAAAACCTTCTCGGTAACTAGCTTTGCATAACGAAAGAACTACAGATTTGGGTCAGAACTTATCTCAAGGTACATTGGGAGTAAGAAATTTGGTTTTTGCTAGAAAAACTGAAGTTTGAAGAACTGATAGTAGTAATTTGCTGAACACTTTTCGAAGTGTAGGCACATTTTTAATCGATTGCTGTGCCGCTTGAATATTAATATGGTTTTGTTTGGTTTTTGTAATATTTTTTACTACCAGCAGCAGCGACAGCTGCACAATTTGAATTTTCCATGGAAAATGCTCTGCTTGACCCTCACAGCGGCTGCATTTGACCGTGCTGAGTTTTTCCTTTTTTCTATTTTATATTATTCATTTTTTCTTTTTTGGTTATCGCATTTCTGCTTTTTGGTTTTTTTCACTAATCATTTGGAGGGTATTTTTTAAGCAAATAGACTAATCAGCGTTTGCGTGGGGGTTGTGCCGGAAACGAAACTCACTTTTTATGAGGGTGTTTGCCTGTGGCAACATTGATAACAAGCCGCACTCGAACTGGAACTCAGACTTAGAACCGAGACGGCAGCTGTGAAATATTTTTAAAAATGCATTAACATGTTCTCAACTGGGCCTCGCATTGTTGACAAATTGTGCTCCGAAAATTTAATCAAAAATCAATTTAATAATTTGTTCTCAAAGGCGTTCAGCCGGCATGAGTTCTACGTAAGGGGCCCCTATACGAAATCAAAACTCTCAGTTCTTTAAAGTACAAATAAAAAAGGTCTGCAATTGCGTGTGTGGAGAGTCAATTGACGGCAATCAATGACAGTTTTTTTGAAGGGCTGCGATAAGATTAAAAAGCCGTTTGGGTTTGCGGTGAATAGTATTTCACACCCGGGTCTCAATTCTGGCACGCTTTGGACCTGAGGCTTGGGCACTCTCAATCAATTGAAAATGAAGAAAAATAAATAAATAAAATTGTAAGTTTAACAAATACATGTGTTTATTAATATATACAATACAAAATAAGATGAAAATAATTACGTTCAATTGTAAATGAAAAATTATAAGCTATTTTTTATATAGTTATTTTATTTGTATTTATTTTTCGTTTAGCCTATTTTTGTTGTCATTGGTTTAACTGTTTAACAGCGACGAAAATTTGCTAAAAGGCACGCAGCATTTTAAAAAACACACGTTTTTAAAAAATAAAATTAAAAATAGCAATATTTACGTCGCTGCTTAACTGTGGCATATTTTGATCGATTATTACTTTTATTTGATTTATTTATTTATTGATTATTTTACTTTACTATTTCGCAGGCTAGCCCACTTTTCAGCTACACATTTTTGTAAAGAACAAACGCCTTAAATACTACAAAATAATGTACAAAAATGTGCCAGAAACTGAAAAGTGAGCGAGCCTGTTTATATATTGTAGTTGTGCTTGTATATGTAGTACTATATCATCTATAAGGTGGGGTGCTGTAACGGCCAGGCCATTCAGCGATTCCCCGACTTTGACTAGATTGAATTTGTGTTTAGTTTTACGACTAGCTTCGTAATTTGGTCAGTTTTTATGTGCGTTTTGTGAATGCGTTTTTTTTTTTGCTTTTTTGGATTTCTTTTTTTTTTCGTTTGGAATGTTCCACTTACAATTAAAACTAAATAATAAATACTTTTAACTAAAGGCTAATCAATATAAATTGTTGTGCGTTTTCGCTGTCTTTTGGTTTTTGTTTCGTGTGTATGGGTCTTAGTGTTGGTTTCTTTGAGGTAAATTCACTAAAAATTTCATTTACTTCTGCTCTATAAGTTGCAGTTTAAAGTTTATAAGCATAAATGTTCATTATTCATAAATTCATTTATTTAAATTATTGTTTTCAAGTCCGTCTGAGGTAGCATTTATATATGTTTCACTTGTTTTTTACTTTCTTTAAATGTTTTATATTTATTTATATTTTAGTTATTTTTTTTTAATTTTATTTAGTATTTAAAAAGTACTAATATGGTCATTGTACTTTTGCCCTGAGTTGTTCGTGTTTGCCTGCTTGCAACAAAAAAAAAAAAACTTTACTGGCGCCATTTTATTCATTTTTTCTCACACTGTATCGGTTCTATTAAGTACTACATCAAATTGTCCCTCTATGGGTGCATTGTTTTTAATAACTTTTTTTGCGCTCTATGTACAGTTAGTGTGTGTGTGTGTGTGTTTTGGCATAGGGTGTACTACGTTATAAATATGCGAAACAGAATACTTAGGAATGTAGTAGGCTACAGAAAGATTATATTCGCTTGAAAGTAGTTTAAGTAGAGGTTCTTAGTTTGAAATTAAAATTGAAGTTAGAGCAGAAATAGAAAAATTCGTAAATACTCATAATTATCTACAATGTTTAGCTTAAGAATGTGTTTCTATGGAACTGTTTTGAATATAAGCACACCCATCTTTAAAACTTGTTTTTTACTTAGCTCTACACCGTCCTCATTTTTGATTTTCACTACTTTCGCGAACCGTTTCGCTAAATTTTTGATTTTGAGCAAATTTGTGCATAAAATGTTCTCCTTTATATGCTGAAGCTTGAATTTGTATCGTCTAGTTTGTAAGTTAGCACTACTATATTATCCCAAATCCCAGCCATGTATGTTTTGTGATTTTAATCTGCATGGCTATGGTTACTACGATATATGTTTTGGTTATATATGTATGTATATATATCCGCTATATCCCACACACCTAAAATCCGACCTGCTGCCTCCCTCTCTCATTCTGACATCCCCATGCTTTGCGACTTATGTATTATGTACGTATTTAAATTTTCTTTGACTAAGTTACCTCGTTTCCCTTCCCGTTTACGATACGTTAATGGCTTTTTAAAATTACTATTACGCATAGGAACTTTGATATTAATCACTAGAGATATAGATATATGTATTTTATGGTATGTTATGCAATGTTCAATGTTAATCATCTTTCATGCTTTTCCTTCGTGTTATCGGTTATGGATTTATAAAAAATATGTTTTTTTTTTGTTTTTAGCACACAGTGTTGCCAGCTGAAACGGACTTGTTATTGTTTGTTTATAAATATTCGTTTGATGTTTTAGTGTCGGGTTCCATGTTATACACAAAACGCATTCTCTTTTAAACTATATATGTATGCCACAAAATTACAGATTCGTAGACACGTCTGCAGTTTGCTGTAGCTATAGCTTTTGTATTTTTTTGTATATAAACTTTACTTTACTTTAATGAGCTCAACTAATATGCGCACTCAGTCTTTTGTAGTTCCACTATTTTGTCTTGTCTTCTTGTCGGTTAACGGGCTGGGGGGACTGGGGACGATTATCGCTGGCCAGCACTGTGGCCAGCTGACGTTTTCGATTTATAGCTCAGTAACACTGTCTTCAATGTGACACTTAATCATCAGATTAATCAATCCCTTAATAGAGTATAAATGGAATTAAATGAAAAAGCTTTTCAAAAATTCGTGTTTTTTTTTTGACTAAAAAGTTAAGTTAACAGTTAAAAATATAACTATTTTTTGAACTAGTCATTTTACAAATGTGATACTCTTACATCTTAATGTTTCATTTGATGCACTATTTGTTCGATTAATCTTTTGATTAAGCCACAGAATTTAGGCCTGTGTATTTGAGCTATAAAAATGGTTCTAAAACAAAACTGATGGAATTTAACTTACATACGCTGGCAACACTTGAGTGTTGTGTGTTGAATTGTTAATCGGGTTCTGAGACCAATCTCTGGACTCACTTAGGCTGGTGTCAGCCTAAAGCTGAATGTTGTCGATTCGGAGGCCCGCACTCGCACCGGCAAATAGACGAGCGCTGGCGCAAACAAGCCCTCAGCATCGGCATCAGCAGGCGCCAAATGGAAGGCCTGCATCTGATATGCCTCCTCGGCCTTGTCTGGCTGTGCATAGCTGGCGGGTTTACCGCTGCCATTCGCCAGATCGGTACACATCTCAAAGGGTGAAGTGGCCGCCGAACGTTGAGCGCCAAGGCCGTTTGGCGTTTCGGGCTTGGGTGAGGTGATGGCGGTTGTGTTGGTATTGGTGGTGCTGCGTCGTCGTGGTATGGGCGTTACTGTCGCGGATCGGACTTTGGGTGAGCTAGCAACAATTGCAACTGCACCTGGTGAGGGTAACGTTGTGGGCGTAGTCGTGGGCGTGGCTGTCTTTGAGCTGCTGTTGTTGGTGGTAAGGTTCGTTGGTTCGATCTCCACATCGGCACGCTCTTTGCTAGGCTTGGTTCTAGCCTTGCCCTGTACCAAGGCAAAGGATCGGTCCCTGTCGTTGCGTGGTAGTTCCGCCTCGGCGCCCACATGGGTCTCCTCAGTATTAAGCAATGCGTGCGAGCGTTCGTGTATAAAGAGGAATGCATAATAGGGCGTGGTGAACGGGCACAAGGAGCATTGGTACTCCTTGAAACGCGGCGTCTGCTCAAACATGCCAGGGAGCGGCAAGGGAAGCGGCATTCCTTTGGGCAACTGCATCTGTCCAAAGAGCTGCTGTTGTGCATTCTGCAGCGCCTGTGCTAGATTATTGGCGCCAGTCGGATTTCCGTTGGGTATCTTGAGCGTGGGACTGTTGGGCTTGCTGCCGGTAGAACTGGGTGGCTGCTGTTGTTGTAATTCCAGCTCACGCAGCTTCTCCACACCTGCGGCTCCATGTTCGTTCATCAGATGAGTTCGCAACCACTTGGCGCTGCGGAACTGACGAGCGCACAGTGGGCACAGCTCATTAGGAGCACTAGAGTCGCTAGGGAGTGTTGTTAAATTCACCTCCGGTTCCAGCAGCTGTTGCTGTTGCTGCTGCTGTTGTTGCTGCTGTTGGGTATCTGCTTTAACCCCGTTCTGTGCGCTGTTTTGGCCACGTGGCTGGGGTAGTGGCGCTCCATCCTCGATAATTCCATGCGTGTTATGTTTGTGCACGCGTAGAAAGTACTTACTGCACAGCTCCTTGTTGCAAATGTTGCACACAACGCCGCCAATCTGGGCGCCATTCTCGATCTCAATGCCGTGCATGCGTTGCATGTGCGTCTTCATGAAATACTTGTTGCAAAGCTCCTTGTTGCAGATCTCACAGTAGCTGGACGTCGGTGTGATCGTATAACCACCCCGTGGTGGTCCTGGAGGAGCACCGGCAATCGGAGGAACTGTTGAACGCTCCGGCGTGTAGAAGCCCTCGCGCAAAGGACTGCTGCTGCTTGTTGGGATGCGGCCCAGATGCACCTCGGCGATATGTTGCTTGAATTCCTGACTGTTGGCAAACTCACGCTCGCACGGCTGGCAGCGCAGCTCATTGGGAGTGGGCGTGGCAGCCGCAGCTGCTGTCGGTGAACCGCCACCCGCTGGCGAGAGCTTAAGCGGCAACTGTTGCTGCTGTTGCTGGTAGAGCATGGGATGTCCTTCGGGCAACAGCTGACTAGCGTGCTCCGTCATAAGATGCGCACGCAGTGCATATTGATGCTCCAGCTCGCGTCCGCAAAGATGACAAGGGAGCGGTCTCTTGCCGTTGAAATCGTTGAGCTGTTGCAGCATCGATTGCAACTTTTGGAGATTCTGCAATCCCATCACTGAGTTGTCGACTTTTTCTGCTGGCATCGACTCGTCGTAGGGTTCCAGTTTGATGCGCTTGCTTGGCTGCTCCTCGAGCAACAGCTCGTCTTCATTTTGATTCTCCTGCTCCGGTTGCTGTTCCTGCTCCGCAGCCGCCTTGGCCAGCATTAGATTGAGTGGCATAAAAGGCCAGCCGGCAGGTATTGGTGGCTGCTCCTCTTTGCCGCCCAGCTGCAGATCCTCGGGTGGCACAAAAACGCCGTGCCGCTTCCATTTGTGCGTGCGGAGGAAGTATCTGTTCGCGTACTCCTTGCAGCACAGCTCACAGAACGCTTCCGGCAACAGTACACCCAATCGCCGTAGCTTGTCCGGAGCACAGTTTGATTCACGTGCCTGCTGCTGCAGCTGTGCTGGCAGCTTGCGCGGAGGCGGCGCAAACGAAAGCTCTTCCTGCTCGAGTGTGAAATCCTCACGAAATCCATCCGGCAACTGATACGGCTTTATTTCAGGACCGGACTGCGCATCCGTCTGTGGCTCTAACTTCACAGGCTGCATCTGGACAGGAGTTTGCTGCTCATTGGGACTGCCGCGACGCGCTTGGGGCGTTGGTGAGGCAGTGGGCGTGGACTGTTCGTGCTGCTTGGCGCGATGGCGACGCATGGCAAAGATGTTGGTAAAGCGCTTGGAACAGATGTCGCAGTGTACCGCTGGTGGTGCTGGTGGTGTAAGCTGTGGCTCTGGTTTTTGTGGTGGTGGTGGTGGCGCCTCGCGTGGCATTTGTAGCTGTTGAAACATGGAAGTGGAGCTGCTGCTACTGCTGCTGACGTTGTTGTTGCTGCTGCTGCTGCTGTTGTGGTTGTTGTTGCTGTTGCTGTTGTTGTTGTTCATGTTGCTGATATTGTTATTTGGCGTGCTGGCCAAATCACCGGCAGGATCAAAGATACCATGTTTGTTGGCCTTGTGCGTCTTGAGAAAGTATTTGTTGCAGAACTCCTTGTTGCACAGCTCGCAGTAGGCTTCAGGATTAAAGATGCGCAACGGTGGACGATTGAGACCCTCGACACCGGGAAAGCCAGGCATGCCCAGTAGAGGCCAGCCCAGAGCAGCTGCCTCTGAGGGAAACGCAAAAGCGGGCGGCATGCCTGGAAGTCCAGGCTGCTGTTGATGTTGCTGCTGTTGCTGATGATGTTGTTGAGCCATTGCCTGCAGCCAGAGTTCGTGCTCCTTGTTGCTGTTGCTGTTGCTGTGACCATTCGTTAGCTCCAGCTGTTGTTGCTGCTGCTGTAGCTCCTGCTGAGTGGGACTATCAGCGCGTTCCAGTTTCACTTTAATCGAGGATAACAAATCCATGGGGTCGTCCGTGGAAAACTGTTGCTGCTGTTCCTGTTGATGCTGTGGTTGATGATCCTGCAACATGTGCAAGCTGAGCTTAAACTCTGTCTCAAAGTTCTCGCCACACTGCTTGCAATAGGTCTGATAGGGGTTCACCATCGATTGATCTTGTTGTTGTTGCTGTTGTTTTTCTTCCGCATCTGATATGTCTTCTGGCTGCAGCTTTTGCTGCTGCAACAGCTCGAATGTCTCCTTCAGCTTCTCAATGGACTTGGGAAGAAGCATTTTCGACAGCTTCTCCTCGTAGTCGACAACAGCATTTGGCGCCGACTCCAATGCCCCCTCTTCCGTTTCGCCACCGCTCAAATTGAGCGCCTCAAGACGACTGGGATTGTGTTGTTTGCGTCGTTTTTTTGCCGCATCGTTCAGTGCCTCCAACAGTTGCAGCTGCATGGCTGCTGCATTTGCTGCCATCGCCGCCATTGCCGTTGAATCCGCTTCCCCTTCACCATCAGCCTCGTCCTCGGTGTTGTCTTCTTCATTTATGTTGCTTCCCGGCTTTGACTTTGGCTCCGTGTCCAGAAGTTGCTGTTGAGTGGGTGACATTGTTGATGTTGTTGCTGTTGTTGCCGCTGCTGCTGTTGTTGTTGTTGTGGCTGCTGTTGTTGCTTCTGCTGTGGCTTCATTTGGCTGCAATGTGTGACTGTTATTGTTGTTTTTGTTGCTATGGTTGTTTGTGTTGCTGCTGCTGTTGTTACTGCTGCCGCCTCCGCGATTTGTATTGAGTGTGGATGAGTTGGAGACATCGGAGAGCGCAGTATCTTCGCTGCTCAGATCTGGCGGTGGGGTGGCATATATGGATGCGGCCATTTTGGATGATATTACTGTGAACAAAAAATACAAAAACAACATGCACAGCAAAATAAGAGCAATGTTTTAATTAAAGAAGCCCCAAAAACTAATTGGGTGTCTAAAGTTGCAAGGAAGCTTAAGCATGCCAGCTGGAATACGAGCAATACGACAGGGGGGTTTTATTGGGTTTAACTCTCTGACTGGTTGTGTGGGTCACATGTGCTACTGAGAGGAGGAGCGAGAGGAGGCGGACTTGCGGTGGGGTGGCCTACTGTATGAATAGCTTAAGGCTTAAATCGTGCTAAGCCCCTCGTACTCCTACTCCAACTCCTACTTTTGCCTCCTGCTTATGTACAAAACTTCCATTCAATTTTATTTCTATTTGCCACAAAAAGTATGTTGCCAAAAAATTGTGTTGTACCTACCAGCATATATATACTTTTACACACGCACACTAGCTCAGCCACACACCACACCACACACACACACACACGCATCTGGCATACAACATTTTGTGTCTCATTTCCTTATGCGCTTAATTTCATTTTTCTTTTGCTCTTGCTTTACGTTCGGTAATTTTTTTCTTCCGTCCAGCACTTTTTCATTTTTGTGCAAATTCTATGAAAAATTTTTCCATTATGTACACAAATACATGCGCACATCTCCAACACACTTACATATCTGTATATATGTATATATAATATATATAAAAGTTTTTGTGAGAATGCTACGCGCCCATCTGCCACCCACACACATATCAACCAAAACACACACACACACACACACACATACACTTGCAACCCCATTGCCGCACACGAAAATTTATACAAAGTCATCCGATTTAAGGAATACAAATTTTGCTTATTTTGTGAGGCCAACACACACAAACTTTTTCTCCCGCCTCACCCACAATACACACAAGCAAATACATACCCACATACATACACACACACACACACACACACACTTATACAGTGTAATATTTGCCAACCAGCCACCCCTCCCCACCACCCACTTTTTCCCCTCTGACACCATCACTTGAACTTGCGCATAAAACTTATAAAAATTTTCTTCAACATGACTTGGTAAAATAAATTTGATTCTCAAGAAAGCAAAAGGAAGCCGACAACGACACGAAGACGGCCCAAAAGTGGGAGGTGGGTGGTTGTGTGAGCTGGAAGGGGCAGACGAACAGGCAGGACAGGCTGCCTGGCAACCGTATGGGGCTGGGGTGGTGGCCGAGGCAAAGGCAAAAATGTCGAAATAAACCCAAAAAAAAAAAAGAAAAATAATTTTTTTCCCCATTTCTCGACTCCAGAAGGCAGAAGAAAAATATTCTCAACTATGCTGCAGACATAAATTAAGTTTCCATGGTTGGAAATTGGTTCTCTCGTAGATTTTGTTGTCGTTGTTGTTGTTGTTGTTGACTTTGCTTTTATACAATTTCTGCAATGAAGGCAAACCCCCACTAACCGCCTCCTCTTCTACTTTTAGGAGTTAAGCAAAAATGCCTGCCAGGATGTGCGCCACATTTATGTGTGTGTGTGTGTGTGTGTGTGTGTGTGTGTGTGTGTGCGAGTGGGTGGATGGGTGAATGCGGTTGGGATTTTTATAAAGCCTAAGGTAGTTTGATGGTATTTTATTTGATTTTTTGCGCCAGCGCTTCGTCTACTTAAATGAAAATGGCTAAGGAGCCGAGTGTAGACAGGACTGGTACTTAACTATATATCAAACTGAGATACGAACCTAAACAAACACCGACTAATTGGCAAACATAATAATGTACTGCATATACAAGAGTTCAAGTGTTAAGTGTACACTTTTCAAAACGTACTCATTAATTTTCTTGCACAAGCTCACTCACTATTAAATCATAAGCTCACTTTTGAACTAAGCTGAACATTTCAGTTCCTTCAAATATTTTAAGATTTTTGTTTAAATAATGTTCACAATGCGTTTTGTTCACTTTTGTTAGTTTTTAGTTTGCGGGGCTGTTTATTAGGTCGCTGGCGCATGCGCACTTCGCTGCTGCTGCTCGTGTCCTGCCAAGTGGCTCGCTCGTTTTCAACTGCCGCATGACGCAGCACAAACTGACAACAGCAGAAAAAACTGTCAAATCGCCGGCGTAAACAGTTACAAGCGCAAAATCAAAACAGCAATAACATTGATACTAAAATCACACACACACAAGCACACACACTGGTACAGATACAAATGTATCAATGCACACCCCGCAACACATTTGATAGTTTTCCCTACTCACACATATACACACACACAGGCAGATAGTGGCTCTACCCACAGTATTTTTTCCCAATGCTTTGCACCCAAAAAAACCTCAATAAAACACCCCAAAATATCAAAAATCAAATAATTTCCCTTAAAAAAAATATACACACACAGCAACAACAATAACGCGACAATAACTGAGCGTCGCTGCTCGGAAAACCATTATTGCTCCGCCCCTTTTTTCAACTTTTCACTAACCACCACACATAAGCGAACACACACACACACAAACACACTCACACACACTCTTATGCCAGTGACTTTTTTCCGTGCTCGTGCCAATTTATCATTGTTCGATAGTTTTTCAATTTGTTTTTCCAGCTACTGTTGCTGCTGTAGTTGTTGTTGCTGCTGCTATCGCAGTTATTGCTGCCAGGCGCATTCACTACATACATTTTTGTTATTCTAATGTATTCAACATTTTGTGACTTTGTCGCGACATTTCGGGAGGGTGCGCCCCGATGCCATGCGATTACTTGGGTACATTCTTGAGACACACTTTTGTTGTACTCATGCTCGTACTTATTGCATTCATATCTTGAACTGAGTGCATTTGACAAGTTTCATTCATGTGCTCGTGATGTGTGTGTATGACTGAAGTTCTGAACCGGATCTAATTGTAGCAATTGTGCCTCTGTCATACGTAATCTTGCCGAGCACACATCTCACTCTCAAATGGCCTTAAGTAATTGCCATCTTGGCATGTGGGGTCTTTGGAAGAGGGGTACAACTGTCTGAAAGCATATCACACATATCATGTATCTGTTGCAGTAGCAATTAAAAAGGAATTAAGAAAGTGAACTTGTTGGTGAGAGCGTTTTTGAAAATACCTATCCTGAAGGGTATGTAATAGAAACACACATCTATCATATGAGTCAGCTTCAAACTGAAAAACCCGGCTTCAAAAGTGTGCTGAAAATAGGCCAGATCTTCATATAAGGACTAGGCAACTTAAAATCCACCGTTTTATAATAATATTAATCCCAAATACATTCCACCTAAGTTAGATGTCGATATAGCATTTATTCCCCTGACATATCTAACGCAATGTTTGTGTTTTTTCTTACGGATTGATAGATTGATTTGACTTTACAAGATGCTCTCGCGTCTGTGAGCAAATGTGTGTCTCTCTCATGTGTGTGGTTGCCACCCCTTTGCTCCACAAAACCCCCAACACACACACACACACACACACAACAGCAACCCGATGCCCCGAGTACATGACAGCACGAAAAGTGAAAGTGACTTGCCAGGTCGTCCCTGTCGTCTGTTTGTTCGTCTGTCTCTAGCGGCTGTCCTGCCACGCAACGAGTCCAATGTCCAATACTCGCACCGGTTTCAATTTAAAGACATGCGCACTGTATTCCCAAACAAATGGTTGCTTGAGGGGGGTTAATAGCTGCCCCCGATGCATGCATTCTGCTCTCTCTCGCTCTGTCTCTCGGCACCGGCTGAGCGGCGGCTTTGTGGATTCACACATATGAGAGCATGTGTGTGCCGTTAAAGTCGCAATCGCCGGTTGAACGAACCAGGCGAACAAAATCGCCCAACAGCAGCAACAGCATTGGAAATTCATTGGTCCGTGTTAGAGTCATAGTCGGAGCGTTGAGAGCCGCGTCGTCCCAGTTGTCTGGCCACGTCTAGTGGTCAAGGTTTGCTATTGACTTTCACTTTTCACATGTCGGTCTGTCCCCTCAGTCGGCTTGTCCGCTAATGGTGACGTTGCGGTCGCTGTCGGATTCGGAGTAGCCGATGCCGGCACTTTCGCTTTCGCATTTACTCACACGCAGCCAAATCGAGGGGGATGTGGGGCCACAGAATGGGGTTGTGGGGTTGGTGGTTTCAGTATTGGGTCAAGCTTTAGTAGGCGCATGTCTGTTGCTGAACACACTACACGTGTGCACTCGAAACGTAAACAAACGACAACAGCCATTAAAAGAGGTTGGCATTTGAAAAGTAATTACTCCTTTGGGTGCCAACTGTCAACCGCCCCCATAGTTGAACGGTATAAAGCAATCATAATGCATTTTAAAACTAGACTCATTGAACCACAGAACCATTGAACCGCTGTACCGCCTTCAGCACACATGCAAATGGTTCTTGGTCCTCCCTCGGTTTGAGTAATTATATATTATGAATTCGGGTGCGTGCACCTTTGGACGAGGTTGCCGCCGCAAAATGTGATTGATATTTGTATATGGATGTGAGCATGCTTATGCCCTTGTCGCGCATATGCCATACTTTATATGACACCCCCGCCCCAGCTGCAAATGTAATTATTATTTTTGTTGAAAATCAAATTGAAATTATTCGTGGCTCAAAATCAACCCCTGCCTGCTTTGTATTCGATGGCTTCTGCTGCGGGGGAGGAGACCATTAGTAGTTCAGTGGATGGGTTAGGTTGTGCGGTCTGAAATGTATGCGACAAATTGATTTTGGAGTGAAGAGAGTTACGGGTGTTGTTATTATTTTAGTAATTGCTGAGTTGCAGATGCATTGGTGTTAGTTTGTTCATTTTTCTGTAATAGAACATGCCAGAGTAACAACAATTCTGACATATGAAATACCCTAGTGAATATAAGTACTATTTTAGGATGTTATACCCCTAAAAATGTTGACAAAACTAAGCTGTTTCCTATACCGAGGCCATTATATATTTATTTTATCTATATACTTATTCTAGCTCTCTCTTCATCATTATCGACACATCCCAGCCACCAGTAAGTCAGTCAACCAATTAGTAGTATAAATAAGCTATTGCTTTCAGCTATTAGGTCAAGACTTAACAAATTAGATAAGATTCTCATTCTGATTCCTAATTTAGCATATTTTCTTCGTAAGCAATACTAAAAATAATTACAAATATATCTTTAGATCAAGAAGGGAGCATTGTAGTAAGTAACTCAAGTATACAAACCGATGTTCTTTACAGTTGATTTGGTAGCAGAATTTCTAACATTGCTTCTAAGTGTGCTCATTAGTAAGAAATCTCATTAGAAACTAATGAAGGTACGTTGGCAACACAACTGCAATAACTACATCCGCACACATATACATATATACACACTCTCTCACCTACACACCCAGACACACACTCTTCATAATAAAGGCAATACTTTAGTATTCGCCTTTGCCTCGCTTAGTTAAATTTTTATATATATATTTTTCCTCATTTTACTCTCGCATCTCAGTCGAAATGGAGAATGGCGGACTGAGTGAAAAATTAATTTCCCAACATATTTGCTAAGGCGTATCGAAAGGAAAAGCCAATGAGAAAACTACTATTTCCATCTCGTTCGTGCACTAAATTTTTTCTATCAAATATTATTTGTACAATAAACTAAAATGAGTGACTGTATTCGTATATGAAAGTGTATATGTATTCCATCCCCTGAGCGAATGAATGTGTGCTTGTATGTGTGTGAGTGTGAGGGCATGATAAAATAAAAATACGAAAAATGTGGAAAAAATACAAGAAAAATTAATAATGAAACACACACACACACACACACACACTCACACTAGCACAGAGACAAGGACAAACACTGTGCGTATGTATATATGTGTACATAAGCTAAGCCATTTGCGTGTGGGTGTGTGTGTGTGTGTGTGTGAGAGAGAGTGAGTGCGTGTGTGTTATTTTTGGGTAAGGGGCGTCAGAAATAATAATCATTTTTATAATAATGCAAGTGTATCTGACCGGACGAACTGAACGCCAAGTTTTGCGTAATGGTTAGCTCAATGGAGGGGGATGGGAGGGAGGAATGTGGAAAGGCAGCGATCGTCATTATCATCATCGGCATCGTTATCTCGCACACACGGCACCCACAGTCACCCTAGAAAGTATGCAGTAAAATATTTTCGAGAACACAGGCAAAATCTATCTCAGAAATTTTCACAAACTATACGAAAAATAAGCAGCAGCAACAACAAATAAATTCCATAAATGTTTGCTGCTCTGCTTTCGTCCTCGTTTCCTCTGCACACACACACTCACACACACAAACAGTAAAGGGGAAGTTTGCAATTTTATCACACACACCCACACACATACACCCCATTCTGTGTTGCCGACATGCAGCGACTTTATGAAACCATCAAATTATTTTCTTTTCCATTTCTGACACTCAAAAGAAACGCAAAGAAAGCAGAAGAAGGAGAGCAAAAAAGAAATTACATGGTACGGCGCTAAACTTGTAGCAGAAAGGAGGCAAAAATATTATTTTCCAGTTACACACGGCTCTTCGTCTCAGTCGCCATGGTACATCCTTTACATTATTTTTTTCTGGCCATGCTGCTGGCTCAAAGTTTGTGCGACCACCACCCCTCCTCCACCCACAACCCCCTCTAACCTATCTAAATGCCTGCGGGTTACTTTTTGCTTCTCTGTCGGTGTGTGTGTGTGTGTGTTTGTTTCTATGTGTATAAGTGTGTGACCAGCTACTTCGTCTTATTCGAGTACGAAATTTTTATGAGAAAATGCCTGCCAGCTCTACTGTTCTGGTTGAGTATCTATGTGTGAGTTTGCTTGAACAGCCCAGTTGGACCAATCTGCATGATAAACATACTAAACAATACCTGACTTTTTGTCTACCGTTTAGTTATTTCTATAAATATTTTTGAGAACCAAACATTTAGTACTACGAATTTTGCTGCAAGTTCATTTAAGAAATTATATTTTAATTATTATTGTAAAAGTAATTTCCATTGAACAAATAAAATAAGCTGAGAGTTATATTTAATGCGGTCCTTTGTGTGCCTTTATCCTTTGGTATAAGGTCTGTCCCTGTCTAACTTATTGGCAGCAGGTCCAGTTGGGTATCCCTGTCTGTGTGTGTGGGTCGAGTTATAAGCCTCAACTGTGCTGTATATCAAAATATTTAAAAGCAAATATAATATTGGTGGGGTAGCAGGCAGGCACTGGGGAAATGGGCAGGCCATAATAGAAAAACACTTAAGCAGCCGCCTAGTGGTCGTCTGGGGATGGCGGAGGATGGCGGAGGATGGCAGGGGGGTGAATGACTGCCTGGCGCCTTGGTCTATGCTATACGAAATATCAAAAGGCATACAAAATGTAAAAATATTAATAATGAGCCGAGCGCTAGCGCTCAGCAGACCACAACCGAACGGCAACGAAATAACGCCAATGAAAATGCGGCGAAAAATTGTGGAAATTTATCGATTTTAACTTTGAGAAGAGAGAGAGAAGCAAAAAAAAAAAAATAATATAAAATAAAATGAATACTTCGACAACACATGCCATAAATGATTGGCTGACTGTTTATCTGTCGCTCATATACACACATAACGAATATAAATATGTATCTGTGTAAATATATATATACACATAAATGTACTCATATGCATTATAACAAAATTGATTTCGATCTTATCGGGCTTATCGTTGAAATTTTTATATTTTTATTGGCGCTCGCATTAAAAATACTTAATCTCACAGCGGAGTTATTACTGAAACCCACCCCCGGCATTTGCGATGAGGCGACGAGCTGCTCTTTAATTATGTCCATATCGAAATTTTACTTTATCGCGATTTTTCTCATTCTGCCTTTTTTTAGTGTGCGCCCGTTTGGTCGTTCGTATTATTATTATTTTTACGTTATTAGCACCCGTAGGGTCCTTGTGGTGTATGCGTAATGCGCGATAAAAGTCATGTGTGTGTGTGTGTGTGTGTCTGTGTGTGTGTGTGTGCGTGAGTGACTGTCAGCTAATGAGACTTTTTAATAAATTGCCCCACCAATTTTAGTACAATTTTCATTATTAATAAAAGTTTATGACATATATATATCAGCTGTATGCATTTCTCTTGTATGTGTGTTCAGCCATTGTTTTATAAAACAAGTATCAATGCGTTGGTTGAATAAGCCGAACTATAAGACACCCTGTAACTTACTTCGTTATAAATATCGATCTACAAGAGATTGCGTTTCATTTTCGGCTTGGTTCCAACCATAAAACCAAAAACTTACAAATGTTATCAAAGTATTTAAATGATTTTAGCTGATAATAATGAGTCGGGTATACCTCATTGTGCTCGTTGAAAAAATGATCAACATTTTATGATACCCTTTTTAGTCATTTTTATGAATACAGAGTAAAAAAAGGAGTAAAAAAAAAGCAAGCACACCAAATTTATTAGTCCAATTAAATTTCATAAGTTCCCGGATGTGTCTGAGTGTGTGCGTCATAGCGACGTCAAAGTGTGATGTGAATAAGAGCGCCTAAAAGTAGACAGCGACCCAAAAGTAAATGATTATCCCTTTGAAATCTACGATTAGGCGGAATCTTCAAAAATTGCTGTCTTTCTGCTGCTGCACAGACAAACGTTTAAGTGTAAAATATTTTATAGTTCTTAAATTACAGTTCCGAGAATTATTCCTTTATTCAGTAGCTAGCCCAGATGCATGCATATTGTTTTGGTTAAATATATGAGACTAAATATGTGTGTGTATATGAACAAATATCAACTACACTAATATATTATATATGTATTATATTTGTTAGGTTATGTCGTGCGTTAATTTCCTTAAAGTGCTTCAAATCAGATTCAATTATCACATTTTCTATTTCAACTGGAAATTAACGGCACTTGCATAGTATCTAAGGGATCGATGCATACGAAAGCAATAAGCAAAACAGTTTTATAGTTATGCCAATTTGAAAAGCCAATTGTTTTAATTTTTGGAGGAAATTTTATGAGTAGCGTTGCCAATTTTTGTTAAGTTTTTTTTTTTTTTGGTTTTATAGCAGGCAAATTTGAATAGCACATTATTTTACTAAGATTATATTTTATTTGCATCTTGATTAAGTTTTTGAGGCTTTGGCTTTGGACTCACAATGTCTCTAGTCAGAGAGCGCACCTTAATCCTACGTGTAAACTTATATGAAAATAAACGCGCAACGTTACGAGTTGTATTTTTCTGATCAGGATTATCAACGACATTATGTTAAACAAAAATACGTTTGGCAACTCATAACTTGCTGGTATCAAAATTTGCCACATTTTACGTGGATGGCGAGCGATTTGATTTTTTAATTTTGTTTATTTGCTTTATTTTGTTGTTGTCGCTTTTTGTTGACATTCGAAAACACTTTCAATTCTCAATTTATACACTATCTTGGCCCAGCACTTTACAAAGTGTTACTTGGCTAAATCAAATCCTGCGAAATGACACATTATTCTTTCATTCATTTTTATTAAAACACAGGATGCACAGAATTCGGTCACTAAGAATGGCATTCATTTCATATTTCTCATATTCGTATTTGGCTTGCTGTTGCTTCTTGTTGTCGTTGCTGCTGTTTAGTTGTTGTTGTTGTTGTTATTCTTGTTGTTGAAACTTACAGAACTTGTACAGGGCGTTTCACTTATTTATCATACCGACAAGTCTAGCACGCCGTTGTGGTGGCCACGCGCGGCTACTTCTGCACCACTTACGCGTTTTCTGTAGACTGATTTGTGTTTTTCAGCTTTTCCGTTTGCTAGCCTGTCTCGGCTGTGCCCTAAAGGATGCACAAACTCCCACACAAGCGAGAGAGCGACCCAGAGCGCAGCCAGTGCACGAGAGAGTATAAGCCAACAAAAAAAAAAAACAAAAAAACAACCACCACCAGAAACACTAACACCAAGAGCAACTCCACCTCCCCACCACCAACCCCTGCCACCAGCAGCACCTCCACCAACTACTTGAGCGGATATCGGCGCTCTGTTGCTATTTTGTTTACTTTCGTTGTGTGGGCGTTGGGCATTTGCATTTGTGTTAACATGTGCTTTTCTAGCTTATATACATTTCAAGTATTTCGTTGCCTACTTTTTGGCTGACATGTTTAAAGCTATGAAAATATGACCATTAATTATAGAATATTTTGAATGCACCTGGCACTAACTGCTCCTACATGTACATATGTATATTTATATAGCGCGCCCACTTGATGGATTCGCAATCACACACACACACACACACACTATCACACACACACTATCACTCACACACACTAACAGACACACACAGCAATATCTCACACACACGAGACACCCTCACCGCAGAGGACATGCGCTGTTGTCAAATGGCTCTCAGAGAGTTATTTCGTTCTGGCCACTCCACAGTTTTTTAATATACTTTATCAACATGTCGCAGTCTCTGATAAAACAATCATCGTTTATGGTGCAACACTCTCGCACACACATACACATACGACTACATCACACAGCATGATTGAGATATAGCACCCCCCATCCCCTTTAGCAACAGGGGGTGGTTAGTGTAAGCCGCAAATAACTTGAAATGAGTCAAGTCCTTTAGCAAAAGCCAAACTGGGTTAACTTCAAATGCAAAAGCAGCCATTAAATTGGGTAATGATTTTTGAATAACATTCAAATTGCCAACAATATGAATACGAATATAAATTCGAATGTATAAGCTGCGTGTGGCTTTTGGTTAAAGGGCCCAAATGTTGGCCGGAAATGAGAAGGCATAGTTTTCGCATTTCTTTTAAACTACAAACAAAACTAAAAACGCGAGCACCAACAAAAAAATAATAATAAACATGCTAGAATACTCGACGACATAATTCCCTGTATATAGTTTATTTATATTATAAATACACGACTTTTTCTGCCTGATTTCATACTACAGCACATATCTGTCACATCCACTTGGCGCATTTTTGGATACAGGATATTAAAAAAAGAAAGAACAGGAAAAATCAAATATGCGTTTAACACGAAATATTCAAATTTTCTGTGCGTTTGTTTGGAACCTATTTTATTGTGAGTTTTTATATGCTATATAATTCTCCGTCTAGGCAATATACTAAGCGACTTTTCAATAACAATCGTTCGGGGTCGTCGTTCATTTGTCGCTCCTGCTGCTGCTGTTGTTGTTGGAACTTTTGCGCTGTCGGTGCTGTAAAAGTTCCTGGTATTGCTCCATGGAACCATCCTCGTGCTTGGAGGTAAACTGCTGCTGTTGTTGCTGTTGTTGTGACGACTTTTCATTGGCGGCTTCCTTTGATTCCTTGCGCTTTTGGGCGCGGTTTGATTTCTTGATTTTATCACGCACACGTTTGCCCAACCGTGAAGCAGCGAGCACCTGGCTGACCTTGGAGCTCTTTAGATATCGTGTGCGCCATGACTGTAAATGGGTTTTTTAATGATTTCAATTGAAATTATTTCGTTGTTTTTAATTGAATTTTATATTACCTCAGAGTTGTCTCCGTGTAGCTTCTCGTGTTCATCATCGCTGGTGTTTAGCGATATGACATCGTTGTCCTTCTCATCCGGCTCGGCTAATTTCTCTGTTATTTCATTTTTCACGTGAACAGCTGGCTCCTCTTCTACTTTGGCCAGCTCCTCAATCATTTCCAAATCGCCGCCAATGGAAATGACATCATCATTCTGATCCTCATCATCAACAATCGAATTGCAGTCAGCATCTGTTGGATTGCTAATGGGTTCCACCTGCAATGGCTCTGCGGCCACTTCTTCAGTAGCGGTTTCTTTTTCAGTAGACTCCGCCTTCTCAACATCCAACTGTGCAGGTTGCTCCAGCTGCACAGCCTCAGCAGGAGCCTGAGATTCAGTTACAGTGTCAACTTCATCTCGCACTTCTCCCTCCTCGGGCTCGCTTTCCTCAGCTGGTGGTGGTGGCGGCGGGGGAGGTGCTTCTGCCACTGGTGTCGACTCTTTTTGTTGCTCTGATGCCTGCTTATCCTCATCGTCTGTGCTGTCACATATAAGCAATGTTTCCGGCTCTGTTGGAATCTGTATAACATCCGGTGAGGCCGAGCGCGATTTTGGTTGTTCCTTAGTGGACTCCAAGTTTGATGTATTCGATGCTGTCGAATTGCTCTTGATTTGTTTTTCCGGCGACTTGGTGGAAATGCGATAGTTGCGCTTGAGCTTGATCTTCTTTGTAGGAGCTGCCGATGACTTTGGTCTGCCCCCGTTGACATCAGCCTGTGTCTGCTCCCTGCTGACTGCTTTGCTCGTTGGTAGCTCGGTAGACTTTCGCTTTTTCGCATTCTGTCTTTTGTGAGAGCTACGCTTCTCCTTGTCTCGCTGATTCTTTTCTGGCTTCTCATCATCATCATCCGATGTCACTTCTATCTTCGCTACAGGTACCATGGCCAGTTGGGAGCGAATGGCTCGAGCACGAGCCTCCAACTCGAGCAGCTCCAGCACACTCATCTGTGCACTTGCTGAGAGAGAGAGAGTTCTAGTTAGTTATAGTAGGCAGTAAGCAATATTTTACTGAGTATTTATTAAAAACTTACGATCTTCTTTTTTATCGGCTTTATTTGCGTTCGATTTACGTAATTTCTTAGCTGCAAATAATTTTCAAATTTAAAAAAACAGTTAACATTTAAATTGACGGTACGCCATGGCTCAAACGATTCAAAAGGACAATGTCAGCCTATCAAGTAACTATCAGGAGAAGCAAGTTGGGGGCGAACACGATCCAGAGAAGTTCACAGTACGCCTCAATGGGCAGAAGGATTTGGAGCAACGACTGAAGGAGTTTAAGGCCGCCTGCGATGCACACGAGAAACATGCCCGAAAGCGTCGAAGGCGTTGCTACTATCACATCGGTCTGATGGCTAAAGTGGTGATGGAAACGACGCACGAGGAGCTACGCCGTCTGCTGGAGCACGGCACCTACACTTTTCACGTGGACATGGTTGCCTTCAAGCCAGAGGAGCTGTCCGTCATACTGGAAACTCTGAGCATTGCAATTTCCGCACACGCCGACGAGCGAGAATTGCGTATTGCGACGGGATTAGCGATTGAGATCAACGGGGATTGCTGTCGGGTGGGTCGACTGAGAAATAACTGCAGCACAATGCTTGCACGCGGCTCGGTGGTGACGCTAACAACCAATCCCGCCTATCGCTATGGTGGCTTCCGGGAGATTGTCTATGTGATTAATCTGGGCGCCTATCTGAAATCCGTGCGTCTAAACGATGTAATTCTGATTGGAAAGGAGGTGCGTTGTCGTGTGGTTAAGACACTAAAGGAAGCTTTGGCTGTGCTGATTATCGATGCGGGCTTGTTGACCTCATATGACTTCATTGAGCTGCCACGGCAGTGTCATTCCTTGGCGCCTGAAGTGTATTCCGATCTGTTTATGGATGATCTGAAGACGGCTGTGCTGCTCAAGGCTAATCTTGTGGTGCTGCCCAAAATACGCTGCAAGAACTTTTTGCGGGCAGTTCGCATGACTATTAATGAAGAGTTTGATCTGAAGCTAATTGGGTGCATCGATTTTGAGTATCTGCGCAACAATATGCTGGATTTGCTGGGCATTATCAAGCTGCTGGACTACATCTGGATACCGGACATGTTCAATGTCAATTGCTGCGTGTACAAATACATTATGGAGGATGCGCTACCGATTGCCCACTGCCAAAAGAAGCCAGTGATTGGCACTGTGCCGCTGGAGCGATGCAATGACCTCAAGCGATTCGAGCTGCATGAATTTCTATGGAAGATCGATACGATACACATGCAGAAGAGTCCGTGGTGCAACAAGTATCCGCTGATCGTAAAAAAACTAATGCCAATTAAGGACTATCGCGTAGGCGTCGTGCAAACCCAGCAGCAGGTGAAGAGCATCCTCACCTCCTATCAGACAATCGTGAACTTTATTATACGAACAATTGCGACAATCGAGTGCCAGGCGATATTCGTGTTCACCAAATGTGAGAATGCAAGTGTTGCATTGGCGCGCACAGAAATTTATTGTCCCGTTTATATGATGATACCACTAAACGAATACGATGACGAGCCATCCATCAAATGTAAGTTCGATTTGGCCCGTTCGCTGCACTTGCGTCGCAACACGCATCCCATTCTGTATACGGCCGATCTAAACGAGTGCAATTATAGCCCCATTGAGTTTGGGGTGGATTATATGCGGCGCAAGGGCTGCCTGGAAGTAGGCGATTTCGTTGTCACTCTCGAGGTGGGCAAGGAGGACGAAGAGAATATTGTGCTAGGCATTGGCGAGGATGTCTGCATTTTGCGCGCCTTCTACGTCGCTCCAGTTTTCAATTGCGAGAAATTCAAATATGGTACATGAATCAGGTGTGAATCAGTTAACAAACCACTGCGTACAGTTGTACAGAGATATTTTTTGAGATGTATCTAAATTAAACGTATGTAATGTAATTTTATGACGCCACTTCTCGCCTATGCTATTCGAATGTATTTCATTTGCGTTTCCCCACTTACCACGTCGCATTGCACTGCTGCCAATTTCGCTGTCGGATGAAATCTCTTCCAGCGAGACATGTTCTGCAATATTTGTGTATTTTAAAAAGCCTGCTTAGTCAGGTGTTTCCATCTCAATTACCTTGCTTATGCTCCACATCGGAATCCTCGGAGCTTTCCGTATCACTGGGACAGCGTGTGTTCGCTATAATGGACTTTAGTCGCTTTGTTGAGATGCAAAGCAGCTCGTTTAGGCAAAGTTCCTCAATTTCATCTAAGCTTGTTTTCTGCGAATTAAGCAACTCAGTAAAAATCATTACTGTGATTGTCAACTCACCTTTAGAAACTCTGGCGCTAGATTAATAATTGTTTTTGGCTTGAGGGTGCCAAAGATTTGTTTGACCAATTCAAGACGGTCATCGATGTAGTGAGAAATGGGTTGCAGTGAACGATCCTCCTCGGATTTTTCCTTCTTAATGGTTATGGGCTTGGGTATTTGGTCACTTTTACTCCTTTTCTTTGAGCTACTCATCTTGTAAAATGTCTGTTTAGCTGATAAACAAATTTTTTGTTAACTTTTGTGTGAAACTCCGAAAAACACAATCAGCTGCACGCCAGAGTTGCCGCAGTTACCACAAAAAATTGGTATCGGTAACAAAGCTGTCAAACAGCTGAGAGGAGAATTATATTGTAGATTGAATTGTGTACAAATTAAGTTGTGTGTAAATTAAAATCAATCAGTTATTCGCAGTAAGTAGAAAATTTGTTAGTTATAGATTTGTTTATAAGGCAAATTCGCAATCGGCATCGGCAGACTTTGACGCATTGCCTTTACACCCTATGTGCGATTGAATAATCATGACTTCTCTTCTTGACTGGTCATGAGTGTGTTCTTTGATTAATACACTAAACTTGTGAATGCGATTTCCTTAATTAGCTGTTTTTTTTAAGGAAAATGTAAAAGCATTAATTTCGTAATTTAGTATTTATATTTTCGGAACATGCATGTATGAATGGTATTTTTGTGGTTTGCCTCGCATGGTCGCACTGCTCACCATATGTTCATTTGTCTGTCTCGAGAGAGCAAGTCGTGGGACCGCGTCGGTAAAAATAGTCTTAATTTCGTTTTACGGCACTGACATCGCAATAACAATAATACTGATACAATACAACAGCAATATGTGTGCTTCGTCAAAATAGTGAACACAAAACCAAAATGAAATTCGAATAGTGATAAATAGAGCTCATAGAATACAACAAATAACCCAACTCCCACATGCATAATTTGACGTTTTGACGAACGTAAAAGAAAATCAAACCAGCATAAAAGCAGCAGCAGAATAGAATATGAGTGTTTCACGTGGAGGTGGCAACAATGGCAATAGCACGTCGCTAGATTTAGCGCCGCTACTCGATGCTGGAGGCAAGGACAGCGGCGACAGCGATAACGAGTCCAAATCCAATGGCGCCCTGTTGAATGTCGTCGCCAGTGGCGGCTCCAAGGAGCTGCGCAACAGTCACCGGGACCGGGAGCGAGAGGAAGCTGATGCAGCCATATTTTTTAAGAAGGTTGTCAGCGCTCTCTTCTATGGCTTTTCCTCATTCATGATAACCGTTGTGAATAAGACGGTGTTGACGTCATACAAGTTCCCATCGTTCCTATTCCTCAGTTTGGGTCAACTCACGGCGAGCATTGTGGTCCTCAGCGCTGCCAAGAAATTAAAACTTGTCTCATATCCGCCACTGCAACGGAATACGTTTGCCAAGATTTTTCCGCTGCCTCTCATCTTTGGCTTCAACATGATATTTGGCTTGGGGGGCACAAAGGCGCTGAGTTTGCCTATGTTTGCGGCATTGCGACGCTTCTCCATTCTGATGACCATGTTGCTGGAACTGAAGATACTTGGTGTGCGGCCCACGACAGCGGTGCAGATTAGCGTTTATGCAATGATTGGAGGCGCTTTGATAGCAGCATCCGATGATCTGTCCTTCAATATGCAGGGATACACGTATGTGATGATCACCAATGCGCTGACGGCGTCGAATGGTGTCTACGTGAAGAAGAAACTGGACACCTCAGAGATTGGAAAGTATGGCCTGATGTTCTACAACTCGTTGTTCATGTTTCTGCCCGCTCTGCTGCTTAACTATGTGACGGGCGATCTGACGAGGGCGATTGCCTTTGAGAGCTGGAATGATCCTCAGTTTGTTACTCAGTTTCTGCTCAGCTGCGTTATGGGCTTCATACTCAACTACAGCACAATACTCTGCACTCAATTTAACTCAGCGCTGACCACGACAATTGTTGGGTGCCTCAAGAACATCTGCGTCACCTATTTGGGCATGTTTATTGGAGGCGATTATGTCTTCTCGTGGCTCAACTGCATTGGAATTAACATCAGTGTATTAGCGAGTCTCCTCTACACGTACGTCACATTCCGGCGGAAGCAAGCGCCCGATAAGCAAACCAATTTGCCCAGCTCTCGCGGAGAGAACGTGTAATCTCTACAAGAGGAGCCGAGACGAGCTTGCTGCCAAAGCCATAAATGTTTTATGTATCTGTATCAATAGAGAATCCGATCATCGATAACGAAAGCGAGCGTTTATTGTAAACCGTAAACTGTACATATGTAGCTATGTATTTTATTATAATACTAATTAATATTATTATTATTAACATAAATAGCACTTGTTCGCATCAACTGTGTCATAAGTTAATGAAAATAACATCCGTAGACCTCCTCCACATACATAGCATAGATAATTGAATTTAAATATATATTTACAAGCATACGTATGAAAATGTTTGTGTGATCTTTACACATACTTTACTATATACTATGTACTATATGTGACCTACTGTTTTTGTTTTTCCGAATTCCGAACGAGAGCACTGAAAACTCGATAAGATTGTTGGGTCTCCGATAAGGTTTTTGACGTTTACTACTCTATTTATGGTCATAGCAAAAGTTTTTGCTTGTGCTATTAATTGTCAATTATGTGACAACTTGTCTGTATCTGGAATCTGTTCAATATATCTTTTGTATGAAATTAAAATGTAATTAAATTCGTGCTTCTGTTCAAAAGTTTGCAGAAAGTTATGATGTGGCACTGATAAGCACATTTGCTTTTAGCTTGTACTATTACGCACTTATCTCAATTTTGCAGCAAAGCCTTATCTTGTTTATTTAAAACTAAAATCGTGCCTGTATCTGTACATATACAATTTCTATAGAATTATGTAAATTGTATTGCAAAGTAATCTTAGAAACTTGCACGTGTTCATTGTTCAAATATACTTGTCAAATAAGCAACGAAAATAAAAATAACAATGAAAAGGAACAGATGCGTTTGCCGGTTGGACAATTGGTCCGTTCATCAATTTGTCAGTCACTCAGTTGTACGTCAGCGGCAGCGGGTTCAGCACAAATTTTGAAGGTTCAATTCTGTTTACAAGCAAAGAGTGGAAGCTATGAAAAACCGGTTTCCAAGATTTCCTGCTGTCTTCAAGCATTAACCGTTTTGAGGGGCGGCAATGTTTACTTATGAATTTTTCGAATACAAATTGTTTACTCGCAGCTGGGAGGGGGCTTGTTGGTGGGGCCTATTATTGGAGCCACGTATAAGCAGCGCTTAAACAGTGGATTCAGTGGTATTCAGGGTCGCGCCTATTAGCCGCAAAGTCATACATACATAATTAGTCAGCCATGAGGTCAACGAGGCTTCCATTGACAACGTCAATTGCTTATATTCACAGAGATGATGCAGCGTTGCTGGCAAATCTCACAGCCGCTGGCACGCCGCAGATTAATCCCCAGTTTAACAAGCAAACGTTCTGCAGCCACTGAGGCGCCCATGGACGAGTTGGATGGCTTTGAGCGTGAATACCTAAAGCAGCGCATTCAGATAACACCATTTCAAAGATTGCTGCTAGGTGCCGGATCTTCTATAGCTTCCCTTCTGGATCCGCATCGGTAAGCCACGAAATACCAGAGAGTATATATTTAGATAAATATTTAACTTGCCATTCTACAGACATGACATGATTGCCTGCTTGGGCGAGACGACGGGTGAGAACGCGCTGCAGAACATTTTGGACACCATGCAGGCCAGCGAGGAGGGACGACGGATCCTGGTCGAAAAGCCACGCATCAACACCCGAACCATTGACCTTAAACGGTTGGAGGCAATGCCACCGAACACATTTGGGGCAACCTATGCCAAGTTTCTGAAAGATAATGTAATACAAGTTGATAACATACCCCTATGTATTATACATGTGAATCTTGTTTCACAGAATGTTACCCCAGATACGCGAATGGAAGTTCATTTTTTAGACGATCCGAAGCTGGCCTATGTAATGACGCGATATCGCGAATGCCACGATTTGGTGCATGCAGCGCTTAACATGCCTACAAACATGCTATGCGAAGTGACTGTGAAATGGGTGGAGGCTCTCAACACTGGATTGCCCATGTGCTATGGAGGCGCCGTCTTTGGAGCGGTACGATTGCGACCCAAGTAAGAAAAGATCAGTTGTAGACACCCATCTGTTATTATGTTTAATTTTCCTGTGTATTTCAGGCAGCGGCGAGAGTACTTAAAGCGATACTTGCCTTGGGCTATCGAAAATAGCAAACATATGAAGCCACTAATGCCCATCTACTGGGAACAGCGTTGGGAGCAAAATGTTGATGAGCTGCGAAATGAGTTGGGCATTAAAGTGTT
The DNA here is from genome assembly GCA_035044105.1 of Drosophila nr. perissopoda 5 BK-2023a. Lineage (NCBI taxonomy): Eukaryota > Metazoa > Arthropoda > Insecta > Diptera > Drosophilidae > Drosophila > Drosophila nr. perissopoda 5 BK-2023a. The sequence goes on from JAWNMK010000124.1 coordinate 402,184, forward strand.
GCAATAAAATATATTATTTTTTGTTATTTAAACTCGATTAATTTGTGTTTACATGTGCGGGCACACCGATCGTTTCGATAATAAGTGATCGATACGAACGAGCTGGCAACGCTGTGTGGCTTATTTGCTTTGCTGATGTGTTGATATGTGTTGTTGTGGTTGCTGTGAGGCGGCTAATGGATAATTACTCAGTGAACTTTCATTATGGCAGAGAAATTTAATGGTTTTAGCCACGATGAAATACTCAAAATAACAGGAACAGGAATGAAACAGTCCACAGCTAGATCAAACATTGATGCAGGTGAGGAGCAAGTTTTATTGAAGAATTCGGTGAAGCTGTGTGTGATTGTGTCTGTGTTTGTGTGTGTGTGTGTGTGCTAAACAAAACAATGATATTATAATTTGTTATAGCTGTGTGTATATCTGTGCATATTTATAGCAAAGCAAGTGCTCAAAAATCAGCCTGGCATTAGACGAATGCCAGATAAAATCTATCGTCAGGCAGATCAATTGCGGAAGCAGCAGCAGCAACAAGTTGTCAAGGCCAAGTCGATAGCAACCACGCCCACCGTAGCGACGCCCACTCCCACGCCGTCTGAAGATGATAAAAGAGCAGAAGAAGAAGAATCATTCAATTTGGAACGTGGCTTGACAGACTCACTGGTTGAGGCACTCTACTGTGGCACCGCCATCAAATCGACAACGACAACAGCAATGGGCATCAATAAGAAACCTTTGGCAAACAATGCCGGAACTGTGGCAAGCAATGCCGAAAATGCTGGCGACAGCGAGACAACGACGGATGATAGCTCCATACTGAAGTTGAACACAACGGACGATGATGCTAGCATATTGCCCAGCACAATAGATTCAAATGGCGACAGGCTTAACACGGAATCACCCTTCAAGGGGGTTTCTCTGAAAGATTTCGAACAGCATCGCAAAATGATCGAGGAGCAGAATAAGCAAAAGAAACAAATGCTTTACAAGGCAATTGAACAACATACACAGAAAACCGCAGCGGAATCGCGTAAAATCGAAGAGATACGCCACGAACTCTCCAAATTGGAGAGCGATCTGGCTGTGGATGTGGCCCTGCTGCGCAAGCAGATTGACAACGCTTGTATCCACTTTGCCAATGTGGAGTAAGTGAAATGTTAGTTGCAAAAATATTAATAAATTACATTTATATTCGTCTACGCAGAAAGCAGTACGTAAAGATTGAGGCTCAATTCTTGAGAGCGAAAATTGAGCTGCATAATGCATCTGAGAAGAAGGAGCTGCTCACGGAGCATCTGTGCACGGTTATTGCCCACAATGAGGATCGGAAGGCACAAAAGCTGACGGAGTTGATGCAAAAAGTGGGTCTGGCGCCAACCGATGAGGAGCCAACTGCGTCGCCTACACCTGATTTATAATCGAATGTAACGAATTTCTGTTCATAAAATTAGCTTTGATATTAGCAAGGGCATGTACACAATAATATAGATATGTTTTAAGTGTTTTAGTCCTTAAGCAGAATGTGCAAGTTTCAATTAAACTAAATGTAATTCAAAGAAAATTTGTTTCTTCTTGTTGCGAAAAAGTGGCAACGCCAAACTGCTACAACGTTGCAGCCCTGGCAGCAGGCACTGCTAGCTAGATAAACGCGTGCAAGTTTTAGACCATAAACAGGACTTGTAGTTCAGAGAAAATAAACTAAGGATGGCTGGACGTGGGCGTGGTGGCAAAACAGGCTCGCTCACTTCCGAGCAGATGCAAGCTTTGGGCTGTGTGGGCAAAGATATGCCACAAGTGCAATCGGCGCCGCCGCCAACATTTCCCCCGGTGCTCAACAAGCCAATCACACTTAATGTAAGCAAAATGTAAAAAATATGTCACTGATTTTAAATAAAAATGCACATTTTACAGACAACTGCCTCACAGAACTATCAGCTCCTGTGGAAGGAAGACTTTCTAAACCGCATGCGGGACTCCCCCTACTACATCATCTCAGCCAACCAAGAGAAACAAAAAGTCAGCGTTAAAGATCGGCGAGAGGTAAACTAAAATAAATGAGTAAATAAATATTAATATAAAACCACAACTCATCCGTCTGCAGAAGGCTCTAGAGCGCCTCAAGAATAAGCCGGAACCCGAGTTCAATTATAAGGCTATGCCACGGGAAGTAAACACAAGTCGCAAGAGACGCGCCGCAGAGCCGAGACCCAAGCTGGTAGCGAAGAAAACAAACATTGAGGATAGACTGAAACAGTTGGAGCAGAAGGAGCTGAAGAGCAGCGGCGACAACGAAAACGATGAGGTCAAGCAGGAGAGCGACTCGGAACATGAAGATGAGACCGAAGATCCTGAGGCAGCGCTCGACGATGAAATGGACGAAGAGAACGATTATGCGAACGATTACTTTGACAATGGCGAAGCCTACAACGAGGAGGATGACAACCTGGACGATGGTCCCGTATACTAAGCAAGAAATAAACTTTCTCATAAACAATGTTTAGGTTTGTGATTTACTATTTCGCCACTTTAAGCTTATTTAACACACATCTATAAATTTATATCTGCAATGTACTTGAATCGAGAGAATTTGGACCTAATCCAAGTCTCTGGGGACGCTGTAGTTCAAATGGACCAAGCCCGACGATTTAACCTGTAGAAGATAAAAATTATTACTAAGGAGTATCCTTAATTAGAGGCGTCGCTACACTTACGAATCCAATTGTGCCGGCGAGCACCAGAATACCGGTGATGAGGGCGGCGTTGTATTTGGAGTTGTTGCGGGAGTACTGCTCCTTCCAGTCACCAGCTGGCACGGGCAAGTCGTTCATGGTGGAATGCTGGTGGTGGCCACCGCCATGGTAAGCGGCACGCGACATGGCGCCAGCTGCAAAAACGATGCATGCACATAATTAATCTATAATCAATCAATTCTAGTTTCCATTACGCAGGAGCAGCGAATACACTGGGCACATTATGTAATTTTTAAGGTTATCGAATGTAGCTAAAACTCTGTGTTACAATACTCTCACTTACCATTTCTGAACAGCAGTCCCTGCTTGACAATGTGCTTAACCAACATGTTTGCTAAAAAGTTGCTGTGAAGTGCAAAATTGTGTTTTTATATCTTCGATTTTTTTCTTGCGCTATAAATTTACTCACCAATTGTTACCTATATATCGACCAGTGTGACAGTTTGCAAGGGGCGCAAAAATACTAAACAATTTTGCCCACAGTTATGTTGGCTGCGCGCAATTTGTGACTCGCGTGAGGCTGGCCGCGTTAGTGCAAGCGGTGGCTCAGCGAACAGCTGTTTTTGGCGGAGGCGTTCTTCAATTTGGAAACAATTAAATTACTATTGCACTTGTAGATAAGGCAACTGCCAACATTCTTTAGTCATGCTGACCATTGGCACCTTGGCCAACATCAAACACATACTGCAAAAGGAGCTCTTTAACGTCTCGGCCAGTGGCGAACGTCTGCTCTCCGTGGTGACGGTGACGAAGACCTTCAAAAAGAAAGACAAACGGGCCTGTTACCTCTGCGTGGTGACGACAGCGCCCCCAGTTCCTGTTGTCTCCCTGTGCCTGGTGAAGCAGTCGGAGCAGCGGGAGAGCGAGTATAAGCGCAAGCGTAGCTGGCTGCTGGACGAGATCAAATGGATCGATGGACGCAACGAGCAATTCGAGACGCACGAATTTGATATCCAATTGGAGAAACTTTACAAATGGTACGCCCTAAATTTGCATGAGCGTCAGAATTTCCTGGCGGTGCTCAATAGGCAAATACAAAAATTTGTACGTGGTCCACGTGCCGAGTTTCGGAATGTGCCCAGCGCTTGGCTTTCCGAGAAATCGCCGGAAAAAATTGCAGCTGGGCGTGCGGGAACAGGAAGTGTGACCCAAAAGCCAGCGAACACTGACGATGAGGACGACGAGGAGGAAGCGCAAGAGTTCACAGCGCTAACCGATAAGGAGGCCAATGAGTTGGGCAAACTATTTTCGGAGTGCGACTTTGCCATCAAGGATGCGGAGCAATTCATCGAACAACTCTCAAGGGAGCTGCACGATTTGGATGGCGTAAGTGAGAATTACAATTACTAAATCATATCCAATCTAATTCGTATCCCCATTTTCACAGGCCAATATGCAAAGTGTTTTGGCATCGGAGCAAAAGGTGCTGAAAATGATGGAGCACATTGATAATGCTATAACCGAGGCGGATAAGTTTGAAACTCGCCTTGATACCTATGAGGATATATTGGGGCATGTCAAGGAGACAATGGAAAAGATTGGCGGCAAGAATGCCATGATTGAAATTGCCAACAACAACAACATCAAATTGATGAAAGAACTCAACAAAGTTATTGTGTGTACCATAAATATTTGACCTAGCTTATGATTAATCCCAACATTTAAATCTTACGTCTTTTAGAGCCAACTGGACTTGCCGCACAGCCAGCAGCAGGCACTGGATGATCCCGATCTGAAGACACCGGCCGGCCTCAAGGCGGCGATTGCGGCCGCCCAGTGCCTGCAGCAGGCAATGAACAGTGACATTGATCCTGCGCTGCTGCGCCTGGAAGCCGTGCAGGATCAGCGCAAGCGTTTCGAGAAATGGAAACAAAAGTTCTCGGCCATTGTGAGTCGGTTCATGAACAACCTATTCATTCATCTGGGCAACGAGTCGAAGACCAGCACCGATTTGTCGCTGCCCAATCACTCAACGGTGCACAGGGAACTGGCACCGTATACTGAACTGATGCATTGGACTAAAGCGATGGATCGCAAGACCTATGATGGCCTAATGAACGTCTACACGCATTCCTTGAAAAAGATCTACGTACAGGATGTAAAATCCTTTTTTAATCTGGTAAGAGTGCTTTAACTCTCAAAGGAGCTTTAAATAATGCCAAATGAAATCGTTGCGTTGTAGGCGAAAATGCAGGTTTCGGAAAAGCTACAAAGTTCCCGGGAAGATCTCGATATGTCCAGTTCGTCGCGGAAATCGGCTGTTTCCACAATTCCGTATGGCACGCTGGGCATTAATCGGGAGCAATGGGGTCCTGGCGTGGACAGTGCCGATCGTGTGCGTTTCGATGCGCTGCTGGAAAAAGTGTTGGCCGAACTGGAACCGATTGCCCTGCAGGAGCAGTTGTTCTGCATCAACTTCTTTCAAATGGATGTGATAAGTCCGACAACGAAGAACACACAAACAACGCTGGATATGGATAAGGAAAAGGATAAGAGCATGGATATGACGCAGTCCTTTAACGCCTCAACTATCTCTCCGACCAGTGCCAGCTCAAAAGGTGGTGGTGCTCCTGGCGTGCCGCAAAAGCGCATTGATCGCCAGATCAACGAGGATGTGCGCAAGCTGATGATGGGACTCTTTGATTGTCTGGAGCCCGAGCTGGTTAGCTTTATCCAAAGCTTTGAGCGTGTGGATAGCTTGTAAGCAACGCTTTTCAAATATGTCATCGAATCTTGCTAATCTTGTGCTCCTCACCATTTAGTTATTCGCTTTATGTGCTGGTGCGTTTGACGCAGCACGTCATGTCCGCCCAGGACACACATTCCTTTCTCAGCATGACCTTTGCCTCCGCCTTGGTGCATGTGAAACGTAACTTTGATCGCTTTATGCAACAGCAGCTGCAGTCCATCAAGGAGGCAAAGCTACACAAGCGTTCAAAGGCCATTCTGCCATATGTGGAGAACTTTGAGAATTTTGCACAGACGGCGGAGGGCATATTCCGTAAATCGGATCGACGCACCGACATGGAAAAGTGGTATTTGCAGCTGGTAAATGCAATCTTCGAGGGCATCAGCATGCATGCGCTGGAGCATCCAAAGACGCCGTCGCAGGTGGTGCGCATGGAGAACTATCATCATATGTATGCACTGCTGGCACAGCTCAAGGTGCCCGGGCTCGATGCGCTCAAGAAGGAGGCGAAAGGTCGCTACATTGATGCCCTTAAGGCATATGTTACACAGTACTTTGGACGTCCACTGGAGAAGCTGAATGTAATCCTTTCTCACCTTCGGTATACACCACATAGATTTCTATTAATGTTTGCCTTTCCTTTTCCAGCAATTCTTTGAAGGCGTCCAATTGAAAGTGGCGCAGGGTGTCAAAGAGACGGAGATTAGTTACCAAATGGCCTTCTCGAAGCAGGAGCTGCGCAAAGTGATTAGCCAGTATCCGGCGCGTGAGGTGAAAAAGGGTCTGGAGAACCTGTACAAGAAAGTCGATAAGCATCTGTGCGAGGAGGAGAATCTGCTGCAAGTGGTGTGGCATGCCATGCAGGAGGAGTTCATTGCCCAGTACAATTATCTCGAGGAGCGCATACAGAAATGCTATGCGGGCGCCATGATCAATCTCGAGTTCAACATACAGGACATTCTCGCCTTCTTCTCGGACATTGCGCGCTCCCACTGAGTGCTAATCTTCTTCTTCAATTCAGTAGCGATTTACTTTTAAGTGCAATAGTTTTTAGAGCGATGTTTGTGTTTTTTTTTAAGACAAAAAATATACGCGCACATTATTTAAACAGCTGACTCTCTCAGAAAGTTTCAAGCGAGAGAGTGCGAGATAAAAAGAGAGTGTTTGTCTGTAAGAGAGATCAAAATGAATTTCATTTTGCTGTCTGCTCGGAAACCAGCTTTTTCTCTGTTCAGTCAATTTGCGCGCCTCGTTCCGTGCGATTGTTACGTTCTGTGCGCGCTCGAGTTTATTTTCGCTTTTTAATTTTGAAACTCTTGTGTCGACGCTCGCTGCGCTTGCGTGAGTGAGTAATATTTGTGTGTGTGTGATATGCTAATGTTAATTCAAAAAGCCGCAACGGTCGCAAATAAATTGGCAAGCAATTCGGGTGCATATACTTATTGTCTGACTGTCGGTGCCTGGCCTGGTGTTCTAAAGGCCTTCCCCCACACCCGCACGCGCCCCCCTCCTCCAGCTTGCGATCCTTTGCGTTTAAAAGGTAACCGTTTTGCCTCTTCTCCAGTACCCAGCGCACGAAGTATAAAGTAAGCGACCAGTTCGACAAGTTTTTTTGTTGCCTTTGCATTTTTTATGCACACGCTCTTTGTGTGTGTTGTGTGTATGTGCGCCTGCTCCGTGTTCATGTTATTTTATATTTCTTTTCCTTTGCATACAAATGCACGTAGGCAGCAACAACAAGAACGACAGCAACGTAGTATTTCCTTTCCTTCTTTCTATCCGTCTGCGCTGCTCTTTGAGCTTCGTTTGTTCTGGCGGTCATCAGTTTTTGTTGTTATTGCCGTAGCTGTATTTTAAGCAATACATAAGTTTTTTTTTTTGCTAAAAGCTGGCCACCTTGATATGCCGCGGGCTGCCAAGTCCAAGTTAGCAATTGGCCGAACAACAACAACTACAACAAGAACAAAAAAAAAAAAAACAAGTTCAATGTTGCCGTTGAAAATGCATTTTTGGACTTCCGCTACGCGCCTGCAGGTCAATAAACATTAATTAGTTGCTTACCACGTAACAAAAATAAAAGAACTTAAATTAACTGTGTGTCTGTGTGTGTATGTGAAGTAAAATACCTATTCAAATATAAAGCTTTAAGGTTATGTGTTAATAAAATGCATTGCGCTGAAATAATGATGAAAAAGACGACTCAAAGAGACTCCGTGATATAATATTGAAATACATCTATTGAGTAATAAACTGAATAATTGAAATGCAAAGCTCTTCAATTAATTTTTATTGCATAATAAGAAACCTACATTTTGTTTATTATAACCTACTTTCCAGTAGCTGATAAAATCTCGTTAAAACAATTTCAATTTTAATGTTAGATCTATTGATCATGACAAATTGAAAATTGCTTACATTGATTTACAAACTATCCCCCACATGTTGAGTGTTATTGACACAAGTATATGACTTTAAAATATTTACTTTTCTTTTCATACCTTATCATGTGTATATTTATTATTTGTTTGATGACCACAAGGGAAGTGCCATAAAACTCTGTAATATCCGCTGTGAATTCTCGCTACTTTGCTATTCGTAATATACACATATATAGATATATGCAGTGTGCCGCTATTTCAGATATTGCATTGCCAAGAATAGACGAAGTAGAGCTGGTAACTGGCAACTGTTAGCTAGCTGGGAGTCTCTGAGGGCCATTAGTGCGCTTCGTGGGCTTGAATTGAGTCATGAGCTCGCTCTTCAGACACTTTTCTTTCAGCCTTTGTGTTGTGTACTTTATGGCAATTGCTGAGCCAAAGAACTGGGTATTGAAGTTTACTTGAGGTTAGCCCCGCCAGTAAAATGTGGCAGTTTATTTTTGTATACACTTGCTTACAGAGCTGCTTAACTATGGCTTTACGCTTGTAAGGCTTGAGATAGAGAGATAGAGAGAGAGATCAGAGATCAGAGAGAACTGCGCCAGAGTTGAGTGTTTTAAGATTTGCTTTTAGAATTTGTGTTGTGATTTGTATAAATAACTTTTCTTACTAGTTCGCGTTTCGTTTTCTTTCTTTCTTCTTTCATTTTTCTTTTTGCATTTGGCATTGCAAATTGTCTGCTATTCCCATTTACTACCAGCTGCAGTGGGCCGCAACAGCTTTTGCAGCATATGAAAGCTAGTGACCGCTATTTGAAAAACGGTTTTGTTGTTTTTTTTTTTCTGTACCGACTAGATGAATTAAAAAGAGTTGCTTAGATGCCACGAAAGTTCTTGGATTACTCTAACCGCTGAGCACCTCCAAATTTTGTGAGTATTTTCAGGTGACAGCAGTGCACATGGTACATACGCTTAACTTTTTTTTTTTACATTTGTTGGATTTGGTAATCAGAAAAAAAACTCCCTAGAAATATATGCAGTGCAAAGTGTGCCATATATGGAAAAAAAGACGAGTATAATATGGTTTGTTTGTATAGTTTATTATGCAGTGGATACGTACACTGAGTGCACATTGTTCAAAACAATGGCGTTATACGATAATAGAAATTAAGCGGGTTGCATGTCACAGCTGCTGAGAAAATGAAGTCACCTCCAAAGAGACACAAAAAGTAAAAAAAAAGAAGAAAAAAACACAAAATAATTAAAAAGCAAGCGAGAAAAGTTACGGCAAGTGCTAACTAACTAAATATATGTATGCACATGCATATACACTACATAATACACCAGCGTCTGGGGCAGTGAATCTTATTGTTGTGTTCTCAAGTCATGTGAACAACAACAGTAACGACAACAACTAATGCTACTCAAACAACAGCACCAAGTGCATTAATCAAAGACCATAAAAAGTAGCTAGTGCTGAAGGGCTGGCTGGCTGACTGTAGCAACTGTTGGTTAATGTTAATGACTAAACCGAAAGCCAAAACTAGCCTGAAAGTAACTCGGCAGATTGTAGGCAATAGTTGTTTGCGACCATTTATGGTGTCAGTAAGGTAAGGTAAGGTACACTACAGCAAATAATGGTCGTTGTAATGATGATAATGATGCCCCTCTTTGGTTGCACAGCTCGCACACACCAGATCGCCCTGAAAGTGGTGCAATTTGCCGGTTCTGGGCCTCTGGGCTCTCTATACACATATACGAAAACATGGAGCTGAAGTTCTTTGCCATGGCCAGACTTGTGCTAGAAAGTGGCCAAAAAGGCAAAAAGAACCATCAAAACAAAACAACAAAAAAGAAATAAACTAAAGCATGTTGTGGAAAATGGCGTTGCACTCAATTTGGTAACTGACAGGCGGCAGAACCGAGGAGCAGACACGACTTCAGCTTCAGCTTCTGCTGGTTTGGTCTCTTTTCAGCCAGCCAGACGTGCAGCTGATCGAGCGGCGAGTGGAACGGCAAGACGGACTCGTATTCATAGACCAGTTTGTAAGCTCATGTTAGTTTGCTTCGTGTGGCTTTGGCACGCATAGATGTCTTGTTGTAGGAGGGTCAAGCTATAATGAGACATGACGACCAAGTTCATTGAGCCAAAATAAAAATATCAATCCTCATTATCGTCTCCTCTCTATGAGAGGAGCTGCCAAGAATTTGCAATGAATACTAATTAATAAGCCAAAGTTTCCTCTTTGTATAATATACATCCTATAATTATTTTTATACGGAAGCATCAAACTGGGGGTGTTTTAATGGCAAACTTCGTGCTAGATAAATTGCCAGAAGACGAAAGAATTCAAATAAAAACTGCTAAACACTCGCATGTTTTTGGGGCATTAAAAATGTTTTGTTTGAGTGCTATCGTCATCAATTATGGCAAATGTTATATGTTAGTGCTGCTTGAATTATTATTAACAATAATAATTGTTGAGTTGTCGGTTTAAAATTAGAAATGAGCAGGAAACCAGTAACTCGTCTCGGTTAACTCGAACAGCACCAGCAGTAGCATCAGCATCTTTAAAGAATCTTTATCTCAACGTAACATAATCGCAAGTCGCCACATTGTATCATCATAAACTATTTATAATGCCAACTAGGAACTCATTAGTACCACCTGCAGCTACTGCTTACCTGCCCATTTGCATTGTCTGTTGTTCGTTCTGTGTGAAAAGTCGAAAAGTCAAAATAAACGGAATTCAATTACACATTGTCGTCGACGACGTCGATGGAAACGTGAACCGAATGAAGTTGTAAAACGTTTGTGCGGTGACCTTGAAAATTTCGCCAGCTATATATTATCTCTCTGCCCGAAACCGTAATGAAGTATCTACGCTTCGGTTTGTTTAATTTTGTTTACCTTCCTACCTTAGCCTAACCAGCCTCGGGGCTTGAGTTACTAGGTTCAGGTAAAGAGTAATAACTTCAAATGTATATATATATATATATATGTCTGTATATATGTATGTGAAAAGGTATCGGCATTATACACACTCGAGTGATTAATTTCCTGTTTATGCGCACTTTGTTCTGTGTTCTTGTTTGTGCGGCTTCTTTTGGGAACAGACAGGAACCGAGAAAAAAAAGCAACAAAAAACCCGAAACGCACATTTTGAAGGTTTTCTACTCAATGAAATACAGATGTACGCATCTATATATGTATGTATTTATTTGTATATAAGTGTATGGCTTGTTCGAGCATTAATTTTGATATACGAGGATATACGAGGCACAGAGTTTGCATGTTTCGCTGAAATTAACGCAGCTACTAGCCACCAGATCAGATACTTGCGCACTTGTGTATCTGACAGATACATTGCGCCGGTTACACGTGTTGCAGCGGCGTATCAGGTTGTAAAACGGTTCATGTACACGAACGCCCGCTCTGCTCACTCAATGTCCACACTCCACACACACACACACACATACGAACATACACATTTACTACCTGACAGGTAGCTCAGCTCAGCTCTGAGCTCAGGTGAGTTAAGTTCGCTTCAGTCTTTCCGTATCTTTCGTCGCTGTCGCGTCTTTTGCCTCCAGACCCTGGACGAGGCATTGTTTAGTTTTTAATGTTTCGTGTACGATTTCAGTGGGAATCGAAATTGCTGAGAATATCAGAAAAGCCAGAGAAAAAAAACCCATACACACATTTACGGCTGCGACGTAATTTCCAGGAATTTTTCGCAATTGAATTGAAATTGATTTTCGGACATCGAGTGCGGTGTTTTAATGTGCATGAATGAACGACAGAGGAGAACCTGAATGCAAATGAGGCAACGTCATTTCCAAAGACCCCATTTAATGTTGTCTGTCGGATAAGTTTTATGGAGCACCGCGGCTTCACTTACCAGTTTTTGTGTGTGGTGTTACGTTTAACAGTTAGAGCTACAGTTACCGAATATTATTGAAACCAGAAGTGTGACAATCTTTGATTTATTACCTACACAGATAGTATGTGTGTGAATATTTATAAATAAATAAAACTCTGCATAAATTGCAATTTATTCAAATGGTAACTAAAATTATGATGACATAACTAACTGAAGATTCCACTAGAATACTCGATTTATTTAGGTGCATTTTTTCTTCTTTATCAGCCGGTTTTCTATAAATAATTGCTTTTACTACACCTTTTTTTTTGGCCTCGCGTGTGCTTATTAGCTGTTTTTTTCACGATTCTATTGACTTTGAGTTCGTTGTTTGTTCAATTTGTGGTGTTTTGAATGGGGCAGGGGGTCATTTTTGTGGCTAATGATTCCGATAATTGCCATTGTGTGAATGCTATTTGTTAAATAGATAGACAGCAAAGTCAAAGGTGCTGTCGCTTAACTCAGATACGAGATTTGAAATTTGCATTGTTTGCATAGATTATGAATGCCAGGTGTGAGTCGGAGTCTGAGTGTGTGCCTGGAAGACTGCAATTAAAACGCAACAAGGGCGGCACGAAGTAAATATTTATGCAAATCATTGGAAGGTACTTTAACTACAGTCATATCTAGACATGCTTCAACTTCAACTTCAGGCTGTTTAGGCTTGCGGTTTGCACATAATGATTGAATTGCGAAGTGCAGAGATAATGCTTAACTTAATGCTCTTGACCCACTGACAAATAGACAGCAGGACAGAGAGTAAAAGACGTACAAATTGTATTCTGTCTTACGCTCGAATGGGCCACTGTATTAACGCAATTATAAAGTGTTAAATATTTCGTTGAATATATACTCAAATCAGGTACAATTAAAACCAGACAAATGTGAATGTCTTCAATTTGCAATGGTTGTTGCTTTATAATCTGCCTTGATCTTTATTATGGCGAAGTGCTAAATGCAATTTAAATTTGGTTTAAATGCGTGACGTCTTCGCTTCGGTATCTTGATATGAAGATGAAGATGGAACTCTCCGTTGTTGACATGTGGCCCATAAAAAATTGTTGAAATGAAACCACTGGGCCAATTTGAGAAACATCTTGCTAGATATGAAAAATTTGTTTTGTAAATGAATGGAATGGAATGAAATGAAATCATTGAAGCGTTGAGTCTTTTGTTGCTATTGTCGTCTTGTTGTGGGGCGTGTCGGGTACAGATTTGCACCACTGGCCCCCCATTTAATTACATTCGATTGAACAATCAATAAAAGCAATCAGCGCGATACAAAACACAAACACACTCACACACACAGATACTTTTACCCACGTATTTTTTCTTGTATCTTGTTTACAAGTGCACAGACGGCATCGTTAGTCTTCGTACTTAACCATAGTATTTTACATAATCAACTAACTGGTCGATCGACCATTTTTGCATCCATACAGCAGCAGCAGCAAAAACAAAAAGTGTGTCAAGCCGACTGTGAAATGACAAGTCAGCTGCATTTGTTGCTGATGTATCTGGTGGATTGGCAGGTGCCAGTTGGGTCTCATAGTCCACGCACAGTTATACTCGTATTATGCACTATTATGCTGAACTTGTTTCTATTTGTTGTTTTTACTTTCGTTCGTGGCGCAGCTTGGCAGCAAAATCAACAACAAACAACGGCAAGAAGAAACAAACAAATGAACAAACAATCACATCTAGTTTTACTTTCCTTTCTTTTCAAGCGACGACTTTCAATTATTAAAGCTAAATACAGATGCTAAGCCACACACACAGAAACTAAGTTATCCGGCAGCTCGAGCGCCTGCTGACTTTGACTGTTCATTTCTAGCCGGGATTTACTTGAATAAGAAACTATTCCAAATCGAAATAAAATTGCTAAAATGTTATGCGTCTGTGGCTTAACGAATGCATCTTCAAATTAGTCACACAATCGGGCATTAATTACACAGTGCTGCTAGAATTTCAAATGTACTCACTGGGCTCGCATTTGGGTTTTCTATTGTGTTCGCTCCATCATTGTGACATTTGTTAATAAGTTCAGGTTCAGGCACTCACCCGAGAATCTCTTAATGATGCTTTAATGTGGACTTTCGCTCCATCAAAAGGTCAAGCCAATTTAATGGAGCTACTTCCTGCACACGTTCAGGCAGCTGGCCAGAGATCGCACATGTCGGAAACTACTCTGAGCTCTGTGTTTCGGTATTGTCTCATAAATTTTAAAAGAATAACTCAATATCTTGATTTTGCACATAATTTTTTAAAATTAAATTGCTTATCAAAAAATCTTTATGGGTTTTTCTGTCATTCTATTGACTACTACTAGTTTTTTTTTTTGTATATTTCTAAACACGCTTTTATCAAGTTTGTATGCTGTGGGTTCTGGCTTTTTATGGCACCTGTCTATCTTTCTTAGAACTATTTAGTTCGGTTCGGTTTATTACCAAAACACAACAACAAACTAAAAAAAACACTTTAATTTTGCCGGCAAGCTCAAGTGCAGTTTGGGCTAAATGGCATGTTAATGTTCGTTCAACTTGGCAGTGGCAACAGTTTTTAGTTCCAGACATTGGGCCCAGATCCAGTGCGGGTCCGAGTTTTGAGTTCGAGTTTGTTTGTGGTTACGCGCCGCTAACTTACCAACTGTTGGCGTTGGTGGTGGCGGTGGTGCTGTTGCTGCTGCTGAAAAATGTGGTGCTGGCATGTCAGAACCTTTATCATGCCGAGGAGTCTACAACAATGCAGCAACATTGTCATACTTCGTTTTTCTTGTAGCATTAGTTGTTATAGCTGTCGCCGTTCAATTTGAGTGCACAATGAAAAGCAAAAGAAAGAAAGGCTGTTGTCAGAGTTCGGTTTGGCTCATAATGACGTATATGCTGCATTTTTACGTACCTGTTAATAACCTGTAACTTGATGCAGTAGTCGCCAACCTGACTCCAGACACAAACACTGTGTCGCCTAATTCCACATTTCAGTTGCCTCCGCCTCCGTCTCCGTCTCCAATTCCGATTCCGTTCCACACACTGAGTTGCCCAAGTGCCAACGGTCCAGCGATTCTGGCCCTTCAACCTAAGTATATACTTAAGTATCTGTATGTTGCTTTTATGTTTGGGTATATGCACTCATATCAGTTTCTATACCTATACCTATATCTGTATCTGTATCGTTGCTGTGCAAATCTTCAGTGAAGCCGGCGCCGCGTTTCTTTCTGCAAAATGAAAAAGAAAAAAAAACATTTTCAATAATAAAGAGCCGTAACCGACGCGACGTCCACTTTGGTGGTGCTTTAATTTGCGTTAAGAGCGCCGACGTCAGCTCGTAAACATTTTGCACAAATGACGTGAAGTTGTATATACACATGTACATATATTCTGTGGTTGTTTTTTTGCTTTTCATTTTTTGAACAGGCAATTGCAGTCTTAAAATTTGTATTAAACGCTTTCAAGATTGAGATACGTATTCAAAGTGGGTGTTGCTGTTGTTGGCCTGTTTCGTGGTCAGCAGTGGCAACGAACTCGTGATAAATGCTGTTGACCGTTGTTTTTGTTGTTGCTCTTGTTGCTGTTGTTTTGGCTATGGACTTTTCGAGCTGAGCTCTCATTGATTTGTGCAAGCGTGCATAATTATTTTGTAAAATGTGCATTCCAAGTGTTTCTGATAAGAGCTGTTATATTTATTGTGTGTGTTTTTCTCTGTAAGGCTGTGTGTGTGTGTGTATATATCTGTGCTTGTTTTCTGTATCGTGGCAAGATAAAATGTATGCCATCGTGACGATAAGATGCTTGCCTTTTGTTTGCCAAGAGCAACAACAAAAGCAAAACAAACAAAAACACACAAAAACACAGTCATTAAAATAATGACACAACTCTTGTTTAACCTTTCTCGATAGACGATAGTCGATCATTTGAGTCACTCGCTCCGAAATTGTTGCCACGCTAATGTTATTCAATGGCGCTCTTGAGTTTATTTATATTTTGTATAAGCTGTTTCAACATGCGTATTAATTGCATTTATTTTTTATATAAAGTTGATATTAACCCTCAACGGCAGCCCGCCAGAAAAATAAACAAATCAAGTCTTTGATATGGAAAGTGAATCATTTTTACCAAACTTTAAGAGCATTCGCCTTAAATCTAAAAAGTTGATATGATTCTACTTTTCTCTGTGGAATTTTTTTTTAAAATTGACTTCGCACATATACTTTCAGTTTTATATAAAATACATATACGAAATTGAGCCAAGTTCTTTGTGTCAGCGTTGTATTGAAACAGCTGCTTTTACGACATTGTTTGCGAGTTTTTATATTCATTTGCTTGCTAAATTTCTGTCTGTGGCAATATTTTCACTGCCCGACAGAGATAACCACAAATTAAAACACAGCTGAATTTAGTTCAGTGAAATTTTTGCAAAATGCTCGAGAAGTTATTGCCACATATTATTGTGTTGTATAATAAAAACAGAACTCAATGAAAGTCCGGCATAGCAATAGTGTCATAATCACACATAACACAGCAAATTGTTCCATTGTTGTGATGTGCCCAGAATTGTGCCTTTCACTTTCTCAAATCGCTGATTTTACTTTCGATAATATGCATGCGTTTAATAGTATTTCTCCTATTGTTCTGCAAACACTGACGAATTTGCATTCGATTCGCATGCAAATCGTTATTTAAGAGGAAATCCATATAAAAAAAAAACCTTAGCATATGAATCATTTCCTTTGAAAAAGGTTGAAACTGATTTTTTAGTAGATTTCGTGCGAATTAAAGCCGGTTGGTTTTATAAACACATTAATAAGCTGCCACAAATCTCACCTCTTTTCTCTCTCTATCTCTCTCTTTTGTTTTTGTCAGATCTGATCGATGAGCAAAAATTATAAGAGCCGCACCAGCGACGAGGCCCGCGTCGAGCAGCTCAGTCTGCCTAGAAGTGTCAAACCCCCGTCAACGCTCATCTATAAACAGATATCCGGCGGCATGGCAACACTGCCACGCCCCGACACGGAGCAGCGATTACGCAACGATACACCGTCAGCTCGCACCTGCGTCTACATTGGCGGCGCAGGCGGAGGAGGAGGCGAAGGAGGAGGTGTCGTCAACACTTCGGCGGCAACTCTGGACCGCCGGCAGCCACAGCGCATGTCCTGGCTGAATATGCGACGTGCCAAGGCAGACGCCGCCGAACTGCCCGGAGTGACACCCTCGCCACAGACAACGCGCAGCTGCATCTCGACGGTTTCGAGTGTGGTGGACAGCGGTGGCGGTCGCACCACAGCCACCTCGGGACGCATCAGCTCCAGCGGCATCATTACGCTCAGTGGAAGCAACAACACCCTCACAGACATACAGGGCTACCATGAGCACGATCATTTGCACGATGGCGTCTCCAAGAACTATTCCTCTGTTTCTGCCTCGGCGTCAGGTCATTCAGCGCACAACATTACGACGGCCAGCAATGCCAAGCTACTGCCCGCCGCAGAAGATGAATCAAATCAACAGGTAAAACTATATATTCTAATAATTTCTAATAGACTATTAAATGCTCCCTTGACAGATTCATACATATACTCAATTAGATAGTCATTCACGTGCACAAAAAAATAGATTTGATCTGTTTGCTTTATCTAATCACGCATTCATATCTTATCAGATGTGTATTTAGATTATTCATGAATGAATCAATTGCTTACGGTGCAACATTTTTGCCCGGGTTGAATAATGCGCAAAAAATTTAGAATATACGTGACCGGAAGAGAGGAAAAGATTCGTAGACGAATCGATCAATCGGCGAGTCAAAAATCGTCTAAGATCTCTATAATCAGTTTGATGTTGGCCTACGTGCGATGTGAATCACTTTTGTTTCGGCTTATCTAATCATAAGCTTCCGTAGCCGTAGATTTATGTTGCCCACTGTGAGCGTTGTTTTTTTCATGCATTAACTTTCGCGCTTATTTTATATTATTTGTGTGCGCTTAGTTTTTGATTATTGTCGTGTCAAGCTTTTGATCGTGCGAAGATGTCGATGATGAGTGAGGAGAAAAACTTGTTCCTCTCAAAGTTTCTGTGGATTGCTGCGGGCCGCCTTGACAACTGAAAAATTAGCACAGCATTTTGTTGACATCTGCAATGAATTTGGACTCGTTTGTCAGAAATCGGGTTGACTCTTTGTTTTTCCAATGCTCATTTGCTGCTGGCCCAATGCGCCTGCTTTATGGGGTTGTCTGTACAACATCATAAAAACTAGTTTCGGCATTAGTTAGTTTGCCGTTTGATCGTTATTTGGGTTAGTGAGGCACGGACTGTTGGGTTGGGCTGGAACTCAGACACTGACACCGACTCTGAGACTGACCATCGTTCATTACTTTTCTACTGGCCTCCGAGGCGTCCAATTGCTTTTCGAGTGAGTGTCTGGCGGGGCATTTTATAATTTGCGTTAATTGTATTCATGTATTCGTGTGCTGAAATGAGTGCAGAGTGCACATTGAATGTGTGTCAAAGAGCTGCTAATTGGTTTTAATTATGTTCTCTCAATTTGAGTGTCCTTAATTTGAAATTAGCAATGGCTGATTAAGTGCTTAATTTGCTTTTGTATTTATATGTGTATCTATTTAAACAAGCTAGATAGCTTTCATAAAAGTTATTTTCGACTTCGAATTTTTGCATATAATAAAAAAAAAGCCTTAAAGTATGCTGTGGATTTTGATCTCCCGTTGTGGCATTTCAGAAAACCACAGCATAAGCTCAGGGTTGCAGCTGCGCTTGTCGCTTAAGTCTTTTGTTTACACTTGCAGACATACATATATCAGTATGCAGAAATCTTAAAAGTTTACTAATACAAGCATTATAGAATGCATTCCGAGCATGCACTCAAAATAAATATTTTCAATGCATTGCGAAGCGTCTAAGCATATTTGCCATAAATTCACAATCATATTATAATTATTCGCATGAGCATTTGAATGTTTATAGTCTCAGACTTGGACTCGGACTCATTTGCAATATTGCTTGCCACAACACGCAGCCGCCCCGTCGCTTGCGTATTTATCTAAGTATGTATGTGTGTGTGGCGTGTGTATACGAAAACACACAAACACACAGAATACATACACTTGTGTCAGTTACTTCATCTCTTATGCCTTTTCGTTTCCAATTCGCTGATTAACAAGTTCAACAAAACGAAAAATGTGCAGCGACTTTCGGTGCGAATTCGGCGACTCAAGTTGCACGTTTTTGAATGCGTTAAGAGAGCCACAGCCCCAAATGAAAATAATGCTCAACTTGATGATTGACGGACAGATTCGCTCGCTGCCTGGTTGACTGACTGATTTGGTGCGTTGGCTTAAGCGATGACGTCATATTATTTACTGCATTGAGGCATTGATACAAATACTAAAGCGAATCATATGAAAATAAAATTAAAAAAAACCGGCTCAACTCAACGTGATTGTGGGAAGCAATATGATAATTGGCGATTATTAGAATTGCATGAACGAACAAGACTTGTTGAAAGCAGCTTGGCGCAGTGAAAGTGGGCATCAGTGGCCACAGTGTTTGATCAGAAGAATTGTTATACACATTTGGGTGCTCGCGCGCTTCACAGAATCCACAACACGAAGACGACGACAATTGGGCAACCAGCGCAACGCAACACTGCGCTACCGGGTTGGGTGTAACGGAGCAGTGTGGGCCAGTTAGCGATATAGCAGCTATATGGCTTTATGATTTCAATTCCTTTCACTTGCCACACTGATTAGAGACGAGAAACAATGGGGCCCCCTGTCGCACATAAGGCAGTCAGACAGTCAGTCCGTCAGACAGACCGCAATGCTCCAGTGCGCCGGAGATGCATCCCCATACTACACTAGACTTCAACACTTTACAACATTCGCCAGCCGAGTGACAAGTGCGCCAACAAAGCGATTGTCCGAGCTTACAATTGTGTACGTCTCTTATTCAATCTGTTGACAAAAGATTTGCAGTCACCTTTTGTGGCAGCAGCCTCCGCTTCAGTGGCATTGTGAACGCATTTTCACACTCCAATTTCGTGTCGAGCTTCAACAATTGACAGAAGCTATCAAATTGTAATTGTTGTAAATGAGAGAAGCTACAAATCTGCTGCTGATAGGCCTTAACTACTATCATAATGAAAGCGGAATTCAACATACATATATGAAATTCTACATAGAAAACTTTGAGAAATTAAAGAATGGGTTTATTTATAGGTAACTTTCAGCTGGTTTCCACTTCGTTTGTAATTGGCCTGAAAGAGTTGCGCTTTTCCCTATTGTGGCCTCATATTATTTTCAAATGAAGCACAAATTTTAACGGCCACTTTGACCATTTGAAATGCCAGGCACACCAGCCAACAAAACGCTTATGAAAATAAAGCAATTATGAATGCTAAACGTAAGACGAAAAGTAAAAATTCTATATGCCTCAATAAAAAGGCAAACCTGACAGCATGAATTATACATAATTAAAGAATGTGCGACTAGAAAATACCCTGCTAACTTATCTAATGAAATTCTGAATCGGGAAACACTTATAAAAAAGAACAGGTTTCTTTTTATATAATTTAAGAAAAATATAAATATTACTTGGAAATATATAAAGCAAACATTTCGTGTTTGCTGATGATAACCACTAATTTCATTTGTTATACCTTCTCAAACCTAGGGTATTGTGTTGATCAAGTGAAGCTCAATTAACGCTTATCAAATATACTTAAAAAATTTCGGGAAAGTCACGCTCTCAGCGGTGTTCAAGCCAATCAATCAATATCTCGAATGTACAATGGGTCGACATTTCCGTTGCAAGATTCGCTTATGGCCAGCGCCTCAATCAGTTAACAGAGAGGCAATAAACTATCGATTTGCATATGAATTTTCGTGCTTAATTTGATAAAGGCCTGAGTAATGGCAAATGTTATGTGTATTAGTTGTGATTAACGTTCTTTCTTGTTGTTCCTATTCGACTTGAGATCGTCTGTGCGTCAGAAATAATATTTTTATTTTCTATTAACGCGCACATGATAGAGCTGGCCAGAAATCATTTATTGTTGTTATTGCGGAGCACAGTGAGTGTTGCTAATTATGTGCCCAGACAATAAGGCTTGCTATCGAGTTCAGTGCGCGTTCGAGTTTGAGTTTGAGTTTGAGCTCGAGTCTCTCGATGCGATCCAGTTTCGCTCGCATGCTTACATAATAATTATATTATGAAATTATACTGTGCTGCTTAGAACGTGTTAAAATGAAATTTAATTTAACTGTGTGAAGTAGACGCAGTACACGCAATCAAAACCAAACCAAAAGGCTAATGGACGGGTTTTCTCTTCTTCGCCTTCACATTATTCTAGCCCACTTCATGCTGCTCTGCTGCCCCTTTGCCCACAAACAAATCATACGAGTAAATTATGCTCACGGCATGGGAAACGTCACAGCGTCTTTCAGTATTTACAATTTAATTTTCAATCGCAGCCGCAGTCGTAGTCGCAGCTTGTGGGCGTTCCAAGAGTTAAAAACAAACCCGTATCTACAGATAACAGAACTATAAACATAAAAATGTGCTCAACAAGATGCGGTTAAATGTATCAAACACATTTCGTTGTTAGTTGACGCACTCATAGAACTGCCTTAGGAGAAGAAGCAGTGAGGCGTACCAAATGGCAGCAGTAAACTATTTGCGCACACTGTATAAGCACAAGTGGTGCAAGCGCACTGTTCGGTTTTGGTCGGTTCGCATTCGGTGTCGGCGTTGGGACGCTAACTTTGTGCAGTGACTGTGCATAGAAAGCCACACGCTTTAGAGACCTGGCGGCCGCCCAGCCGGAGTCAGTTCTGCATTAATGAGAGAGCAGTTCGGTTCAGCTCGCTCGCACGCTTCGTGTGGTCGCCCCCAGTGTCAGTTTTGAAGTCTCTCAAGTCTCCAATCTCACAGAGTCTCCCTGTTTCCGCGCAAGCCCCAAGACGCAGATCCCAGTTTGTGAGTTGCAGTGAGTGCCGCGATGAAAAGCGTCTGCGATTTCGAATACATTTCTACTGATCGCAAGAGGAAAATCACATAAATCGTCGTCAGTGTTAGCTAGCTCAGATATTAATGAAAAACTCGTTTCGTTTTCTCATTTCGATTTTCCATCGATCGATGTACATTTCGTTTTGGGTGTCGTTTGGCCCAGTCGCATGTGAACGCTGCTCCGGTGATGAGTGGTGCTCGCAACGCATTACCAATTCACAATTGCCTTAGTGGATACGAGTGCGAAATTTATTTGCCGATCGATTGCTGCACTTTAGCAGCATTACGCATACGCCGTATGTGTCGCGCTTGTCTGCTCATGCTCATGTTTTCCATCCATATCTAATGACAGTCTCTGCCGCCCGTCTTCGTTTACGGAACAAGCACGCGTCGGCATCATTACTTTTGGCCAAGTTAAAGTTAAAGCAGCAGCAGCATCAGAAATCGTTGATATATGAGGCGATTGCTCTGATACGCTGACGTCGCTGTTGGCAATTCGAAAAGATATTCAATAAGCAGTTCATGGCTGACCATTGAAGGTGTTGCCAATTAATATTTAAAGCGTCCTCGTCGAAACGTGATAACTTGTTCCACATATATATATTTATTCATATACATATTGTGTGTATTTGCTGTATTTCTGTTATTTCTTAAAGCCAGCGCCTTTTTAATTTTTTTAGTTTTTTTTTTATTGTTGTGACATACGATATTCCACTGAAATTAACCGCGAAAATTTAAATGTTAAAAGTCGACTCTGAAATTTGCATGAAAAAAATAAACAAAAGCTTTTAACTTCAAAATAAATGGACTTAATTGGAAAAGTGCGTAATACAACAACAGATTATAGTGAAATTTGTTATAAATTGATTGTAGTTTCTTAATTTAATGTTCGATACTCATAGATATCGAAATAATTTGTATAAATTTGAAATTAAAAAGCAAATCTACGTATATTATATGCAAAATATAACAAATGCAAGAAAATGACAAATTCTGCTGCACGTATAACCAATACAAAATCTGTCCAAAGATGGAAATACCAACAACAAAATATCTAGCCGACTATCTATATGTTGTGCATGAGGATGTGCCCTTCAGATATTATCGCAAAGTAAGTGCCATATGCAAAACTGCATCTGAAAATCGTGTAACATTAACATTAACAGTTGCTTAACGCTTGGCTTGTTTTATGTTCGTATCAGTGGCATGCTTCATATGTGGCATGGCACATGGTATTAAATGATTACAGGCATATTAAATATTAACCATAACTGGCAATCGCACCAATACATATACGCTAGCTTGAGGTTGGGGCGTTTGGCTTTTGTTTACATTTTCACTGTGCGGTTTTCGCTTTATTAACTGCGTTTACTTGGGCGTCAAGTCTGTCTGTCCGTCCTGAGCTTGGCTGTTCGCGCTCTCTTGAATGAATTTCACTTAAAAGCGTTCCAGTGGCAAGCGATTTTTTATTTAGTGTTTTCTGATTTTTGCTTTAAGCTGTACATTTTTTTTTTCCTTTGCCTTTTTGGTTTTGAAAGTATTTACTGCTTATGTTGTTTATGCTTTTGAGTGTTTTTTGCTCCGCATCTAATGAGCTTATGCGGCACATTTCTCAGGCGTCATCATTTGGAGACCTTCGTAATGGGCCATACTTTCTTTTGATGCTCATTACGCGATAGATAAATATAAGAACCTAAATGGGAAGTTGTGCGAAATGGTAGTGGCCATAAAACAAATAAACATCAAGCGAAATGGTTAACCGAAAGTAAATAAATAGACACAAAATTACACAAGTCGCAAAGCGGAAGTGCCGGAAATGACTGTTGTAATGTGGGTGTTTCAATTGTCAGCGGATGCGGCAACCGAGTCGCTTGTGTGACATCTGTCTTTATCAGTATTTATTTTTGACTAATGTGCTCTCTCTCTCTCTCTCTCTCTTTTTATCTATCTTTCTTTATTTGTCTTTCTCCCTCCAGACAAAATGCTCGGTGTTTCGTGGCCTTGTGCTGTGCATTTGCCTGAACGTCAGCTTTGCGAATGTGGTGCGCTTCCCACGTGAACTGGATCGCTACGGTTCGGCCTACCTGTTGCCGTATGTGGTGTTGCTGTTTCTAGTCGGTCTGCCCATGATACTACTCGAGATATCTGTGGGCCAGTTTCTGGGCCAGGGGGCGGCGCACACCTGGCGGGCCTCGCCCATTTTCAAAGGTAAGCAAAAACAAACACTTCAAGAAAATCGATTGAAAATTGTTAATGTGTGTGTGCGTACAACTGCAACATGTGGCAGCAAACAACCCTCTCTGTCTGCATTTGTGTGTTGGGGAAGCAAAAGCTGTTTTAGTGCAGCCCGTGTGCAGGATAAAGCTTTAAATAAAAGCTGTTCCTGCAAGGATTGCACTTCCATCGCATTGGAATTCCCAAATTGCAATTCGGCAAGTTGCAACATAAATAGCGCATAGCATAGTCTGTTGGTTGGGGCGGTCGTGTATTCCGGCAGTAAAAGACGGTTGGACACATCCCGTTCCTACTACCAGCAAACTCAGAAATTGTGTCCACTTTGGGTTACAACGCAGAAATTTACGATTGAAAATAAAACAATATCACTTTCGTCATTCTCTGAAGCAAAACTCCAAAGCAAATCAAGCAAGAATTATGCAAAATATAAAACACAACTATATAAAAAACGAATACAACAAAAGTCTAAAACAAGAAATCACGAATCGCAAAGATAAATATCAGACCAAAAAATATATCCAATGCAAACAAAAAAACTAAAAAACAAAACATAAAAACACTAAAAAAAAAATGCAACTTAAATGTGAACCTAGGTTATAAAATCATCGTGTGTTATTATCAGGACGACAAAAAAATCTCTGAAAAAATCTAAAAAAAACATTAAAACTACAAAAACTGCATTGGTGTGTGTGTCCCGTTCGTGAAATCGCTGACGCGCCAAGGTCAGCCCAATCTAATCGGGTTGTCTTGACTACTAATAGAAGGGGGCTGCCAATCATGGGGACGGCTTAAACCTCCTTCAGACACAGGCTCCAGGAAGCAAACTACTAGAAGGAAGCAAACAACAACAACCTCGCTCGCTCTCACAGAGGAGGAGAGACAACCTAATGTGGTGGTATGGTGCTGCATATTGGGCTCTCAGTCACTGTCGCCTCTCCTCTGACCACTTCTACAGCAGTTGCGATTGGAGTCAACTGGTCAAGTTGACCCCACAGCCTTGCGGAAAAGGCTGGCTCGGGCGCGTCCACAAAAACTAACCATAGAGACGTTTAAGGCAAATTCTAAATGAACAAAAGTTTAAACCAAAACAAACGAAAAACCAAAGATATTCAAGAAAAGTGCAACAACATTACTAATAATGGCAAAAAGGAAAAACTGCAAATTACGACACAACACCTTCGAAAAATGACCTCAGTAAAATACAACACATATTGCTGGGTGCTGCTGGAATGTCTAGTTGTATCGCCCTTTTTTACCAAAACCAAATGAAATTATTTTACTTATGAGTTTGGTTTGGTTTAATTTTTGTAATTGCCTTGAACGGTTAGAGGTACTTTCTTAATTATAATTATGGTTTTGGCCACTAACACATTAACCTGCTTAAATCAATCTGCAATGTCTAAACTTAATTAGCATAGCTGTGCAAAAACTTGACCGATTTTCAAAAGTAAGGCATTTGTAGTAATGTTTTGGCATCTGGATTAACATTGCATATACATTTCGAAAGGCGATTTCAAGACATCTTAAAATTCAAGACCAAAAATCAGATTTTTGTATTTATATTTTTATTTATTTAATTCGCACTTACAGGAGCCAGCATAATAAGTCGCTTTGCTTCGTGGGTTTCGGCAATCTGGATATCACTACAGGCCGTGCTTGCGCTGGGCTATATAGGGATGTTCGCCTCCAATGGAATACCCTTCCGCGAATGCGTGGGCAACCTAAAGCTTAACTTGGTAAATAAATTGGATTAATCATATTATACGAGTATACTTAGTTAGATATGATTCCAGCACGGCTATACGGTGACAGGCAATAGTGGGCAAGAGTGTCTGCAGCAGACCTTTCTGACGCCGTTTTGGCGCAATCCACTCTATTTTGGCCTGCTGGCAGCTGGCCTAATTGGCCTTTGGATAGTGGTCATGCTGTGGTACGTAGGAGCCGCACAATTTGAAGAATAATCTTTAATAATACTTCTTTTCAATATATTCAATTTGTAGCACTCACAATGGAAAGATTCTGCGGCGCAGTCTGTTCGTCTATGGCCTGGCAGCATTGGGTTTGCTGTGCGCCTTGACTGGCTGGGAGGTGCGCTACTCGTTCTCCCGCCACTACTTTCCCGAACTGTGGGCGTTCGACAGCTCACTGCTAGCGGAGAGCAACATCTGGTTTAATGCACTCATACAAGTGCTCTTCTCCGTTAACTGCGGCTTCGGTGCGATGCCAATGGTGACGGGGAAGTTCCTGTACAAAGGTGATGCAGTGCGCACCTCTGTCGTCTATCTATGCTTTAATCTGCTGATCAATGCCATCGCCGTAACGCTGTTCATGGTTCAGTTTGATTTCTCCTCCAACAGCTATCAGCTGATGGATGAGCTCAAGCCACTGACGGCCATATATGATCGTGTTTTGTATGGCGCCCAGTCGGAGAGTGAGCTGATGCGTCATCTTATTCCCTCGCTCATCTATGCGCTGATTATCCTCTCCGCACTCGTCTCCATCACCGTTGCCGTCTACACCTCGACGCGACTTGTGCCTCGTAGGCCCAACTATGTCATTTGCCTGATTGCTCTGGTGGTTGCTGTCATGTCCTTTGCCGCGCCCAAGTTCCTCATAGCGCGAGTACTGGACTCACGAATTGTAGGCACTCTGGTTGTGACAGCGCTAGTATTCGAGCTGATTGCCATTACGTGGATCTATGGCGCCAAGAATATCTATACGGATTTGGAATTCTCCATAGGAAGGCCCATTTTCCGTGGCTGGATGTGGCTGTGGTGCAGCTGTCCGGCCATTCTGACAGGCATACTGGTCTGGTGGTGCGCTGACGATGATCAGTATGATCTCCTTGCAGGCTACTTGCCACGCTGGGCGCCAATCCTTTTTGCGTTGGCAGTGATTCTTATTATTGCCTGTGTGCAGATCTTCCGCCAGGTGGAGTACAATTTCTTTGGCATGATCTGTGAGGCCTCAAAGCCGGCAAAGGAATGGGGTCCAGCCGATCCGCTGGCTCGTCATTCCTGGAAGCAATGGCGTTCCGTCTGCCAGGATACAGGACGTCGTGATTTTACCCTACGTCGCCGTGGTACGCGAGATTACACACATTCCATCAAGAAGGGTCAGTACTCGACGGCTCAGAAGTTGGCCACAAATGGCCATACGATTACCCATCAACAGCAGCTGCAGCAGCAGACGCAACAGACGCACTGGAAATCCTCCACGCCGGGCAACAGTTCGCCCAACTATAGTGGCTCCATGTTTGGTGACTCGGCCATCGAAGAGGACATCAGCGTGGACAAGTTCCCAGGCATCAGCACCCAACAGTACGTGCCATTCCAAGCCAGCGATGGGAAACCGCTCAGATACTCGCAGCGTGCCCGTCAAACAGCCCAGCCACAGACATTGGCCCGAGTGCCGCCACCGGGGCCGACGACGGTGGAGAAGCACCGTGAAGTGGTTTATATCCGGCGACTTTCGGATGGCGGCAGTGGCAGCCATGCGACACGCATTGAGATCTCGCCCTCCAACGAGTCCATTACCTATGGTAATGGCAAGATCAACGGCAATGCCATGTCCCGTAATCCTTTGGGCCGGTCGACGGGTTGCCTGGCGCCGGCGCCGGCTCCACAGCCGCACAACAGTCACATCAAGCGCTCGGCGAGCTCTGTGGTGAATGTTAATAATCACAAGCTACCTCCGCCCACGTCCGCCGCTGCTGGCGATCATATTTGTTGGCGCAAGTTCAACATTAATCCCGAGGAGTACTCGACGGAGTTGTAAGCTGTCATTTGTTAACTGCTTTCACTGTGGCCAGGCCTCTAAACGGGAACGAAACATTCACATTCAA
This sequence comes from Drosophila nr. perissopoda 5 BK-2023a, assembly GCA_035044105.1. Lineage (NCBI taxonomy): Eukaryota > Metazoa > Arthropoda > Insecta > Diptera > Drosophilidae > Drosophila > Drosophila nr. perissopoda 5 BK-2023a. The sequence goes on from JAWNMK010000124.1 coordinate 430,018, forward strand.
AAAGACTTGTTGCATCCAAAACAAATGTATCTGAATCTGTATACTTGATTGAGAGCAGATCCTCCTAACTTTAAGCTACGAATTACGCGAACTATTCCCATATGCAAAGTGTATCTTCTAGTTTTGAGCTGTAAATACAGATAGAGAACATGTCTAACGTTAGTTTATATCCTAAATGTACTTTAGTCCTACAAATTAAGTTAACTTTTTATATGCATAATTCTGTTGTCATTCAACCGCCACAACTAAAAAAAATGTCATTCCCCAGCTGGATGACAAGTAGTTAAGCTTTATATTAGAAAATTGTGAATGTGTGTGAGCAAATTGTATGTATTTCTGTGTATGTTGATGAAGTTTATATAACTGTGTGCCTGTTAATAATTTGAATATATGTATGTATTCTCTTTTAGTTTGACATAGTCCTATAATTCAGTGTAGTAAGTGTACGAATTTGAGTTTAACTGTTAAGTAAACTGCACAACGATTACAAAAAAAACGATCTAATGTAATAAATGATACAGTTAGTAAATTATAAACAAGTTTCTTTTTCACTTTAGCATGTTGTTTATGTTTCTCATTTTATGTCCACAGTGATATTGCTTAAATCTTGTCAGCCTAAATGTATGCAGCTAATATTGTTCAGTCAATCTGTCGAAAAGTATGCTAAGTAAATATTACAGTGTAATTTACACTGACTTTTATAAGGCTTATGACTCCGCAAAACCATCTTTGTTAATTATCGTTATCTTTTGGGATTTCCCAATAATTTCTCAGATCACACAAAGCTTACTTTTGACCTTCCAACCTACAAGCAGATTTCGATAGTTGTGAAAATTGGTGTTGAGTGAATTTATTAAATTTCAATTGTGATATATTCAAATTAATGTTTTTTTTATACGCTAATGCCTTTTTATGTAATTAAATAACTAATTAAAATTTTTAAATAACTATTTTTTTTATGGAAAAACATCTGTTTTTCCCATTAAAAAGATGTACCTTTTCTATTTCTATTTCTTCAATTGAAACTATAGTGTTTTGTCGTTTTCTTTATCTATTAAATCGGGAGATTTACATATCTTAGAGATATAGAATATTTTAAATACATATTCAAATGATTGCTTTGAATCAAAATGGATCAAGTTTTTGTTTTTAAATACTTGCAAAACCAAAATCGAAACCAAAAGAAATCAGGTTTTAATTTATAGAACGGATAATCAATTTATTATAATTACGCCCACAATTTCAAAACCATAAGTAGCTTTAAAACTTGATTCAGAAGTCGTGATAACTGCAAGCTAGCTTGCAGACTTGATCGTTGAAAAGATGATTGCGGTTATAGTCAAAACTACTAACCAAAAACTAATGAATGCAAAAGGTTTTGGTTACGAATAATAGAGAATCATTAAACATATTGTCTACAAGCGTATAAAGATATAATCATAATTTTATATCTATGTTCATGGTACGTTTGAGATAAAAGCATGCACCAAGTAAATGGCCATATCCAATGTATAAACTAGTGACCGATTTATGTCTCGAAATATTAGTGAAATTCATTAATGCTTGTACAAATACGCTAATCGATCAGGTCAACAGGTACACTTAGTCGGAGAAACATACTCGTACGTGCCATTTAAGTGTGTATTTTTGTATCTTTCAAGTTGGCTTTCGCGACCGCAGTGCTTCCTCTGTTTTGCATAACACAAGATTTGTGGCTTCAAGCATATACATATTTCCAGCTGACGTATTTGTTGACTGATGAATTTTATTCAAATTTGATAGACTCGAGGTGAACTTGATTTTTGTTGCTCTTGCTAACGTTGTGTTATATTATTTCGTATTTGTTTTTGTGAAATATGTAGAAGCATCTTTTGCCAGAAGCGGCTCAACAAGTTTAGTTCGAGCGTTATATAAAATTCAAATTAAAGCTAATAAATAGTTAAGCGCTCATTTTAGTGTCTTTCGGCTACAAAACCTATTCGATCTGGCTTTGGCCACAGCCTTTGCCTAAAACCAAAATATATTTTATTTACTTATTTTATATTGGATCCACTTTAATTCGACTCTCGATTTCAACACAGAAAATCTGAAAACTTGTCTGCCTAACCTTCAGTCAATAAAAACCAATCGCAGACTGGGAGGGGCAGCAAGTAACTAATTCGTCTTTCGTTCAAGATACACAATCAATGTCTGGCTTCAATTGCAATGATCAGGATCTGAAGTTTACTACAGCATTCTTTTACCATTTCTTGTCAGCCTAGCTATAGGCAAACCAGAAATCACTTAGCTGGTTTTAGATTCTATATAAATTTGGTAAGAATTCTGATTAATTAAATTTTAGCTGGCAAATATTTCATACGGGCATGTTTGTTGCCAGTGACGGCAAACTTGAATAAAAAAGTGATAATTAAGTCCCAAACCAGTAGACATCCATACCACAGATAATGATAATGATAATAAATTCGGACTCAATATATAGGCTCCAAACTTGAAAATTTGCAAGTGAAGCTTATAAATTGATGTGCGTAGAATTCAGAGCCTTTCTGTCTACAGCAGAGACGCACCTAATACATGTTCATATACTTAAATACAAATGTAGGTACAAGGAGGCGAACCAGTTCGTGTTCAAATTAAATAACCCGTTCAGCTTGTCGTTTATTTTAAATTAATTTCTTGAATTTTCGATTTTTATTTGTCTCACCAATTTGGTCAAGACGCGTAGAATGTGTTAAGCAGCGGCAGCATCTCGGTGCCAGTTGAATCCTCTATTAAATGTTACCAATAAATATAGATACATTTATAATTTTAAATTATATAGATACGTATATTTTGGTGTTCATTATGTACATATATACATTTTATGCATATTTCTAATTTGTCTTTGGATTGACTTGGGCCACAATTAACAGCCTTGTAAGTTTGTCGGCGCGTGTGAACGTTGCTGCTCCAATTTTCAGCTCGATTGGCACTCATAGCCGCATCTGCTACCTTAAACAAACACTCACAACTAGGCTAATTTTCAAGCTCAGCCAACGCGTTGTTTTTGGATCTGAAGTCCACCACTCTGGCTTTGCAACATAAATCATATCGCATTCAACTTTTGGCTTCATTTTCAGTTGGAGCACTTCCCGTTTTTTGTTTTTTTTTTTGACGTGAGTTTGCTCTTGAGGTAACTTAAAAGCTAAATGAATAACTGACTCAATCAAAAGCTCGATGGCCACTTGACAGCCGGCTCTTATCCTTTTGCGCTTTGGCTAGCTATAATAAACACTTGATTTATGCGAACATTTTCTTAAAAACTTTTGCTTACATATATTATGATATTACATAATTCCGACAATGATTCTCAGTAACAGGTTTTTCACTGGAATTCGATTAACATCGACCCGATCCCAAAACGTGACCCTCGGGGCAGTTTCACCAGATCCACCGCATTACATCCATAAGGATTTCAATGGCAATGGCCTGCAATTGGGGCAAAAAGTTGGTTATTCCAAAACTGGTTGTTGCTGTTTGTTGTTGGCTTGCCGTGTCCTTGATGCGGCTTATTAAAGATTTTTGGGGGAAACACGTTTTCTGGGCCACCTTTTGGGACTAGCAAATACTCACTGCTTACTGCGTCGAGTGCTTAGGGGTTTCGCTTAACTGAAATTTCACAGCTACATAATAAATATAAGATTGGCATGAAATATAAAATTACACTCGAAAAGCACCGTTACTAGACTTCGTAAATGATTATAAACAAACTTGATGCAGCGACTTCGACTATCATCAATTTAGCGGTCATTAGAATGTTATTCGATTTAAATTTTTAGTTGTTTGTGAAGTATTAACGGGACTTAGTGGATTGCAAATTGCAGAATCCAACCAGAAATATGACCAAAGCAAATAAAGATTTATAATTTATTTATTTTTGCTGTATAAACATCGGAATGGAATAGGTTATAAAAAGTAGCTATATATATAAATATAAATATAAATATGTCCAATTGAATGCGAGATATATGATAATTTATTATTTATTTAGAATTCAAAATAAATATTGTATTAGCAGAACAATGTTTTGGATGATAATGAAATATCAAACAACGTAATTTAAACATCGTCATTATCTAAAGATCAAGGTTTATATTTGGATAAGATTTTTAACTACACTTAGAATAGAATATCATAATATTAAATATATAAATTTTTGGTGTATATTAATGGTTTTGTAAATATGAATTCTTTGAGCTGCTTGGAAAATCAAATCCAAGATAATCAGTTGATTTCATTATTACTAAATACACAAAGTATAGAAGATGCTACCATATTCCATTTAAACAGACAATACATAGATATATACTTGAACTTCCTTAAACCTAAGCCGAACTAGTTGGTCTGGTCTGGTCTGCCTGTTGTCTGCTCTATGGTTATTTACATAAATATAAATCTAAAGCAGCTTGACAAGTAATAAAATTTGCTCTGCCTTGACTGGTATGTAGATGCGATCGAACATGTTTAGTATATACAGGATAAATTTGCATAAATCAAACACACAATTAAATATGTCCAAAAAGTTGTATTCTTATGCTGACGCAACTGATGTGACATTTGGCTGGAAATTTATATTTTTAAAGCGGTTTCCATGAGATCCGCCAAATTATAATATATACAAATACATATGTATTTCTACTAATATGTAGATATTAGGGAAAAAGTGGTTGTGAATAGAATGTTATAAATATTCGAGAAGCCTATCACTGTCAGCTATTGTTTTTTTTTCTGCTTTTTTGTGTCTAGATATTATATGTATTAAAACGTTGATTATAATTTTAATGGTCTGTCCGTGCAGGTATTTAATTACGCTGATTAGATATATTGTGAAACATTTGTTACTTCCCTCCAATTGACACCTAAATTAGAGAAGATTAATGTATCGCATTAAGCATTTAATAAAGCGTTATACAATTTGTATTTATATACTCTTCATTAAATTAGATATGTGCTCTGATAAAAGTTACAAATCATTTCCGTACTAAATACAAAAGGCAAACAACTTCTTAACAATAACAATCACTACGGTACCGGATGTTTAGAATGTTGCTAATTTCTGAAAATCTCACACAATTTTAGTGCTAAAAAAAGGTTTAGAATTTGATAGATGCGGCATCCACATCCACACACTGGCTCTGGCCCATGTCACGGACATCGGGTGCGTTAATTTGACAAGCCAGTTTTGTAATTAATTTTAATCAATATTATGCACACGGTTTGTCAGCTCCGTTCAACAATCCATAACTATGCACAAGAGGCATTGACACGTCCTTCGTCTATCTGTATATTTTACAACGCTATTGGTTAATACTTACAGATGGTTTCTGTTCATCATCATTGTTGCAAACCTTAATGAGTCGTCAAGAAAAAAAAAAAATGGAAATAAAATAAAATAAATAAATAAATATATATATCTAAATATATTTGTAATTGTTGACTTTTCTTTCCTGTACAAAGTTTTGGGCACTCATACTTGCTATGAAATGGTTTTTCTGTTTCTGTAATAAAACTTGTCACAATGACTTATCTGAAATGTCAGCAGACCACAAGTGTCATTGCCTCTGAGAGCAGACGTGCAAAGCAAGTTATGACCCGAATTGTTAGCCGTCACCAACAGCATCGCATCGCATCGCATCGCATCTAGCCGGTTGCCGTTTGGTATTTGGTATCTGACTCTACCCGGGTGGAGGTTTCTCATTAAAAGAACAATTAATAGGCGGATGGAGAAGTAACTAAGTAAGTGTGCGCTGGCGGCCAACTGAGCAATTAGCTTCTTAAGGGTGACTTCCTAAAGCCACAGTTTTTACGATTATGTTTAATTTAAGTGAATTTAATAGTACCACTGTACAGCACTCACTTTGCACTATGTAATCATGACTACTAACACACTTTGTTGATACAAACACCTTTATATCACAATTTATTCAAAGAACTACACTGAAAGAACATTTTTGGGAACACAATTTGTGATTCTGTTTACTTATTATGTATTGCCATTAGCAGTGATTAAAGCTGTATTTTTAATTTTAAAAAAAATATAGATTTAAAAGTTTTTTTTTAATTCTTAAGGAATAAAGAGTGCTTAATAGTTTAATAGATTTTATTTTCAGAGTGTAAGCACACATTGCTACTGTGGTTTCGATTGCAAACTCTACTTAGGAGTCAGTTTAGCACCTCGTTAAAAGAAATCATCTAAATAAGAGACAAATATTTGAATTATGCAAAACTCATAAATTGATGAGTTGAAGTTCTATGAGTTTATCGCTTTTGTCGCGTGGGCGGTTGTCCAAATTGGATCAAACGGTGATCAGGCTTTGCGTGACGACATGATCATGTTTTGGGCATCACAAATTAATAAACGCAGCTTATTAAAAATTAAAAAGAAGAAAAAGAAATAAACAAATATGCTGTAGCGAGTCTTAACTAAGAGAGAAAACACGTTTGGCTGCTGTTGCTGCTGTCAGCCGGTCGGACACGCAAAAATGATGCACCAATGGCTTCGGGCTTCAGGCTTCAACTTGCACTGGCTCGGGCACTCGAATATCTGGCACTCACATCTCAGCATCTCCATCTACAGCTGTCGGCTGTTGCTGCAGCATCTTTTTGTTTTTAATAAAAACAAAATGTGTACGGGCGATTGTCGAGCGTGTGTGTTTCTGCCTCTTTTTTTTATTATTATTATTTTTGTATTGACAGCGCACTTTGCGTTTAAAGGTCATTTTGTTATTGTGGCTGCAGCAGCGTCTGTTGCGCGCCTACCTTAACATTCAGAGCTCAATTCCAAAGTTGGATTCCACGACTGACCCGCGAGACGATTAAAGCACGCATCAGCGGCAGCTCAACCGGTTCATCTTCATCTTCAGCATCTAGGCCTAATCTTAGCAACAAACAGCTGTAATCTTTACTGACCATGTTTGCATTTAGAGACAACGCCTGCATTGACTTCAGTTGTTCAACTGTTTTATGGCAGCTAATTTCATCTACAATTTCAGCCACTAAATACTTATTTACATGGCGCGATGTGCTTCGATTGAAGCCTTGAAAGCGATTGCCAAAATTACAACATCTACCAGCTCTCGAATATTAATCTCGTTTGACAATTAGACTAAGCATGACAATACATTTAACACCCGCCGAGCACACTATCCATGGGCGTTCAAATTACCCCAAAAATACTCGTTTGCTTGCAATAAAATAAAAAAAAATAACAATAAATACCCCCCAAAAAAAAAAAACAAATCAAATACAAGTATTGCAACGTTCAAAAGATGGGCCAGTGCTTGTTTAACTATGGTCACTTAATGTATTTGTTGAAATAAAAGTAGCTAAATGCAAATATCAATAGCAACAACACCCAAGCAACAAATTTAGAAGACGACAGACGTTAAAAGCCTCAACTACTTTATTAAAACATTTTTAGGGGTTTTTTTTTTTTCGTATTTTATATTTATGATTATCATATGATTATTTTGTTTTAGTGCGTTTACTTATGTTATGCGACTGTTAAACCGCAAAGACAACAATGCTGCCATTAACATTAAGAGCAGCCAACAACAAAAGCTGCGGCGTCGCCGATGACTGCGCCGGCGCAGCTGCTGAGCCGACTGCTGCTGAGGGACTGAAACCGAAAGTGGCACCGGTTGGTCAGTTTTTGGCGTCAGCGTCTTCGTTGGCAGCATCTTCACTCGCTGCGAATGTTAACAGCTGTCGCCCAAGTCGACTTTGTCGCAGCAGCAGCAGCAGCAGCAGAAGCCGCCGCGGCAGCGGTTTATTCAACGCCCCGAGTATATATAAGTAGAGAATCTTCAAGTTTTGATGCTTTAGTTGCTAGCCCAGTGTTGAAGCAACTTTTCTGCTTGGCATCGATCAAAAATTCAATTGACCATTGAATTTTGATACGATCGAAACACAAGGATTATACACACAAACACCATCTGTCGGGATATATATAAATTATATACTTAAGCGTTAACTGGCTGCCGTCTGTTGCAGTTAAAAGTGTTCACCATGGTAACTAAAATTAGTTGCAATTACAAATATAAATGAAAGACATTCGTGCAAAAAAAAGAAGAAGAAAACAAGTGCAATACAAAAAGTGACCAAAAAGAAAAGACAATCGAACAATACACAAAATCAATTACGTTAACACGATCGCCTATTTGCATTGCAAATATTTAACGAGGCAGTCTCAGTTAAGCATCTTATCTTATGGCCCAAGTGACATTTAAGAGTAGAAGAGTTTTAGTTTTCCAATTACACGTTTTGTTTGCTCCCTTATTGTGCAAGTGTGAGTGTGTTAGTAGCGCAAACAGGCCTCTGTCTGCCAGTAACTGGCACTAACAGCCAGTAAAGCGGGCAGCAGTTGTATATTGGCCATATTATGCATACGCCCGATGCACCCACGTGTGCTGACAAAATCGTGGCGGGGGCTATGCTGCTCAGTTGGCTGTCAGTAATTGCGTATTAAATCATTAACATGCCTTTTGACTGTGGCTCAGGTGCTGCAAGCAGAAGCTGGCTGAAATCATTTAGCCTGGGTTTCTATGCCAGCGTTTAAGATGAATTTTAAACTTGTTTGCTTCATTACAATGTTTCCACATTTGATGGGTTGACCTTTGAATTGGCACATTTATGCAAATGACCATTAAATGGAGCCATACATGTATTCATTCTTGGCTCTGCAATTCAAAAATGATGATTAACGTTAGTTCATTGCTTGACAGTTAATGATCGCAGCAAGTTCGTTGCCTCAGTCTTCCGATGGCTGCAGACATTTTACTTTAAATTATCAAAGAGTCACATAAGAGGACACCCTAGGTCAACTGCTGAACACACATAAGACACTGGTTTAGTGCGCAATCGTTAGTCTCAATTGGTGTTAAGCAATGCGTCAACATAATAAGACTTAAAAAATTGTCAAAGATGCTCAGCAAAAAGATTCGATTTGTATACTTCATATTTCAATAACATTTTTGTATACTTAAGGGAACAGATTTAGCGTTGAAACTAATCAATGAAATAAAATTAATAATATGTAATCATTGAAGACATCTTGACCCAAAAGTGCGTCATTGATGTTTCCGATCCGAATGCAAGGTCAGTGTCAGCGAGTGAAATAAATGAATAAGCCCCAAATTATCATAACAGGTAACTGGGAAGCAAGCTTAATGATGAATTGGACTCATATGGCACATGTTTAAAGCAGAAAGTCCCTTAGTAGCCTGACCCTTAAAATCATTTAGAACAATCGCAGAAATCGGTGTATTAAGGTAGAAACACACAACACAACCCTCGCTAATGTGAAGCTCACAAAGACGAGATACCATCTCCTAATGTAGTTTGTTTGAGATGCTGTCAAAAGCGGGAAGCTGTCGCTACATACCTTTGTGTGATATCAATCAGCTAGCCCTTTCACTTTCATGGTAGCAGGTGCTAACGAAAAGATTGAGCACCGAATTTAGCTCCAAGCACTTTGCATATTTGAATATCAAACAAGTTTAGAACAACCAACAACTTCAAGTTCTCGTTGAATACATTTCTGGCCATTTAAGTATACATCAATTATGTCTTTTTATTTATGGATTTAGCGAAATGTCGAATTTTGCCAAAAAATAATCGGACACAATTGGATAGGAATATGCATATATATGACTATATTATTAATTTTATATGGTGAAGTCGAAGAAATGTGAATATAAAGATAATCCACTGGAGACCTTATGCCGTCTGCTGGCATTGATTAGTGCGTATGCTAATTTGCTAATGCTAATTATTTTAGTGACGACTTCAGTTTTTCTCACTTTATTAATGGCCGTTGCTGATTACTATTATATAATATTGTGGTTAAAACTAGTCAAACAGAATTTCGGCAGCCGGTTTGTTGCATAACTAGCTATTTTTATATACACACACACAAAGCTTATCAAAATTCTTAGTGATTAAATATGTCCACAAATTAATTGCAGTTGGCCATTTACCACTTTCGTTAACGTTCATGCTGAAAGCTTCAAGTGACCTTGTCGAAATTTATGCGTTAATCGTATAAAATTATAATCATAAGATATTTGTTGACAGTCAAACGGCAGAGGCAACATGACATAATCTTCGGATTCAGCCAAAAATCTTGCCTCCAAAGTAATTAATTGTTTCACGTTAATTAGTATTTATGTTTTATTTTAATAAGCTCGTAGATAAAACTGATCAAGAAATGCTGATCAGCTCCAAATAGGCGACAAACAAACAAGTTATTTAAGTAAAGTATGGATTTGTTTGGCTTTATTTTGAACACCTACCGTGACCTAGAGATTATGTCAAAGTTGAATGTCTTCAACTCTACACGTTAACTATTTAGACTAATTGCTTTTGTTGTTGTTGTTGTTGTGGTGTTGCTGATTTGAATACTCCACTCAAATGGCTGACATCGTCTGAACTTTTAGCGAACGTTATTTCTACACTTATACAAAGTTGCCTGTCATTTGGGCCTAGATCATTAAAAACAGTTTTGCATGAGCCAACAATTCGATAAGGCCATTAGAATAAACATTAAAGTCAGAACTTTTTCAGTTTAAAGTAATTTAAAATTGTACTATATTTTTTTTATATATTGAACGTATTTACATTTTGTTTCTATTCTTTACAGAGAACTGCACTTTTCGTCTTGACGCTTTGCGTTGTGGCTTTAGCCACCGCAACAGCGGACACGCATGAGGTAAGCACTTGATTGTATATTGAATCTCACCTTAGCTGAAAAATTTACCTCTTTCAGCGTAAGGTTCGTGCGGCTGAGGGGTACAACTACCCTACCCCAAAGGTGCCGTTTGAATTGCCACAGCGCACCACTCAACCACCGCCCACCAGAAAACCAACTCCTGTCCCAGTGACTTATTTGCCTCCAACAAATAAGCCACAACCACCAGTTACCACTCGCAGACCAACTCCACCACCGACGAGATATACTCCACCACCTACCATTCGTACCACTCCGGCTCCAACATATTTGCCACCAACAAATAAGCCATTGCCTCCAGTGACAACGCGTAGGCCGACTCCACCACCAACGAGATATACTCCACCACCGACTAAGGCTACTCGTCCACCACCACCGCGTACCACTCCAGCTCCTACATACTTGCCACCTACCAACAAGCCGCTGCCACCAGTGACCACGCGTAGACCCACTCCTCCACCGACTCGTCCACCACCACCACGTACCACTCCGGCACCTACATACTTGCCACCTACCAACAAGCCGCTGCCACCAGTGACCACGCGTAGACCCACTCCACCACCGACTCGTCCACCACCACCACGTACCACTCCGGCACCTACATACTTGCCACCTACCAACAAGCCACTGCCACCAGTGACCACGCGTAGACCCACTCCACCACCGACTCGTCCACCACCACCACGTACCACTCCGGCTCCAACTTACTTGCCACCTACCAACAAACCACTGCCACCAGTGACCACGCGTAGACCCACTCCACCACCGACTCGTCCACCACCACCACGTACCACTCCGGCTCCTACATACTTGCCACCTACCAACAAGCCACTGCCACCAGTGACCACGCGTAGACCCACTCCACCACCGACTCGTCCACCACCACCACGGACCACTCCGGCACCTACATACTTGCCACCTACCAACAAGCCACTGCCACCAGTGACCACGCGTAGACCCACTCCACCACCGACACGTCCACCACCACCACGTACCACTCCGGTTCCAACATACTTGCCACCTACCAACAAGCCACTGCCACCAGTGACTACGCGTAGGCCCGCACCACCAACGACGAGGCCCACCATTCGTACTACCCGTGCAACTCCTCGCCCAAGTACTCCAGCTCCAACTTACTTGCCTCCCACAAATAAGCCACAGCCACCAGTTACCACTCGTCGACCAACACCACCCCCAACCAGGGCTACCCCACCTCCAACTCGGGCTACCCCACCCCCAACTCGGGCTACCCCACCCCCAACTCGGGCTACGCGTCCACCAACTCCACCACCAACATATCTGCCTCCAGTGACCACTCGCAGACCACCACCGCAGACTACCAGAGCACCTATCCGTACCACTCCAGCTCCCACGTACCTGCCACCTACAAACAAGCCACAGCCTCCAGTTGTGATTACTACTCGTAGACCACCTCCACCACCAACTTACACTACAGCCCGCCCAACAACCAGGGCCCCCCTCCGTACTACTCCGGTCCCAACCTATTTGCCACCCACAAACAGGCCACAGCCTCCAGTTGTGATCACTACTCGTAGACCACCTCCACCACCAACCACCAGACCTACAATCCGTACAACTCGTGCAACTCCTCGCCCAAGTACTCCAGCTCCAACTTACTTGCCTCCCACAAATAAGCCACAGCCACCCGTTACCACTCGTCGACCAACACCACCCCCAACCAGGGCTACCCCACCTCCAACTCGGGCTACCCCACCCCCAACTCGGGCTACGCGTCCACCAACTCCACCACCAACATATCTGCCTCCAGTGACCACTCGCAGACCACCACCGCCGACTACCAGAGCACCTATCCGTACCACTCCAGCTCCCACGTATCTGCCACCTACAAACAAGCCACAGCCTCCAGTTGTGATTACTACTCGTAGACCACCTCCACCACCAACTTACACTACAGCCCGCCCAACAACCAGGGCCCCCCTCCGTACTACTCCGGTCCCAACCTATTTGCCACCCACAAACAGGCCACAGCCTCCAGTTGTGATCACTACTCGTAGACCACCTCCCCCACCAACCACCAGACCTACAATCCGTACAACTCGTGCAACCATCCGCCCAAGCAGTACTCCAGCCCCTACTTATTTGCCCCCAACAAATAAGCCACAGCCACCAGTTACTACTCGTCGGCCAACACCACCCCCAACCAGGGCTACCCCACCTCCAACTCGGGCTACCCCACCTCCAACTCGGGCTACCCCACCCCCAACTCGGGCTACGCGTCCACCAACCCCACCACCAACATATCTGCCTCCAGTGACCACTCGCAGACCACCACCACCAACTACCAGAGCACCTATCCGTACCACTCCAGCTCCCACGTACCTGCCACCTACAAACAAGCCACAGCCTCCAGTTGTGATTACTACTCGTAGACCACCTCCACCTCCAACTTACACTACAGCCCGCCCAACAACCAGGGCCACGCTCCGTACTACCCCGGCTCCAACCTATTTGCCACCTACAAACAAGCCACAGCCTCCAGTTGTAATCACTACTCGTAGACCACCTCCACCACCAACTTACACTACAGCCCGCCCAACAACCAGGGCCCCCCTCCGTACTACTCCGGTCCCAACCTATTTGCCACCCACAAACAGGCCACAGCCTCCAGTTGTGATCACTACTCGTAGACCACCTCCACCACCAACGACTCAGCGTCCAACTCCACCACCAACCCGTAGAACCACCCAGTACGTCCCACCTCCGACGAGGGCTACCGCGCCACCAGTTGTAACGACCAAGCATGCGGGATACCAGTATCCCGTTCCGAACATTCCTTTTGACTTTTAAGCGCCCGTTTAACTAGCTCAGTTATAGACCGTCGATGATTTCAACGACGGTTATCGGGTGACATTTGATTTCATTTGAATTGAAATGATATTGTCTTAAGAAGATATGCTTAATAACTGATGCTCAATATCTAGCAATGCAATGCCAACAATATTTCTACGGCTAGATACATCTAGTCAATACAGTCAAAAAGATTTTTACACCGTTTCACGAGGGTGCTCGAAATCGCGAAACCACTGAAGCATCGGCAAGAAAGTAACTTGTTTGTTTTTTTAACTTAATGTATCGCATACTCATACAATTAGGGATCACTGTATATGTATCTGCTTTTGTAAACCTTAAATGCTCTACCCACTCTTGCTATGCGTTATGTGAACCGACAATGTGTGTTTTTTTGTCTCCTCAGCACTTTGTGACTCAGCACTAAAGAAATAAATATCTTTTATAAACATTTCTAAATCCCGAACAATAAATTAAGTTTATCAAATGTGGTTTATATGCATTTTTAATTCGACAACGGAAAATGTGTTTTCAGTGGTTAAATATTTGTTTGCCTTACAAGACGCACCTCGCGTGAGCTTGAAAATAAGTGTTGCTGGGAGGGTAATAACACTATTATATCTGGTTTGTGTTGCAAGTAATTATCAAACTATCAAATATATTTATATTTATTTTTAAATATTATATATGAAGTCGGAGCTTAACCGTACTATTAATTTTAAAATCTTACCAATTACTCAATTTATTTATTTTTTTGTTTATCAGAGTCTTAAGCATTTCGGATAAACTATACTTTTATATTGTCTTAATTCTTTATCGTGTGTATTCGTGTATGCGAATTTTAGTTGTTCATGGTCGCTGCTTTTGAAATATCTCTTTCTTTTGCACACACACACACATACACACACACTTATTGGCATCACGAAAACATTTAGGCAATTAATTTATTTCATATATTTTTTCTCTAGTAAGTTAAACTTTCTAATTGGTTAACTGCACTCCACAATGAATGCAAGTTTTTAGGGGCTGCTTGGTCGAAACTGCAGGCAGTCGTCTTTGCGATTCGCGATGAGGAAGTCGCGTCCAGTGCGCCAACAGATATCGATATCAAAGCAGAACGGTTAAAACCGAAGCTCAGATAAATTTTCAACACAGTGAAAAATGTTTATAAAGCTAGAAGCTAAGCAAGCGCCAGAGTCAAAATATAAACGCCTGCTGGGTACGGATCCTGCAAGTGGCAGTCACAATAAGGCTACAAGAAAAAGGCTACGATTGCATCGGATTATGGGCCCGCTCTATGTGTACACAATTGTGAGACAAGTTTAGAATTTAGTGCATGCTGCAAACTAAAAAATGAAACTTAAACTTTCAATTTTTGCAGATGTCTCTTATGGTAGTTAAGGTCGCATCCACAGCAGCCTTATATCAACAACAGCAGCAGCAGTTACTCAACCACATTGAGTCAGCAGAGGAGTCGGAAACAACACCCAGCACAGAAAGTGACAACTCAGCGGAACGTCTAAACATTGAGAAGATGCGTGCCAAGTTACAACAATTGCAGCACGAGCAGCAACAACAATATCGTCTGCATCAACAACAGATGCAACTGCATCTACAGCAAATGCATCAACAGATGCAGTTGCATGCGAATGGAGTGGAGACAGCTGGAGGAGAAATAGAAGCTGCATCAGGGAGTGGTGTAGGTGGTGTTAATGGTGGTGTTGCTGCTGCTGGCGAAACTGCGTACTTATTGGAGCGTGCAGACGACGTTGCGCCCATTTACGGAACATGGCGCACGAAAGCGAGACGACCTCAGCTGCAGCACGCAACTTCAGCACAGCTCAACGCGCCTGGCAACGATATCAACGGCAACGATGGTATCGATGATGATCATCATCTATATGAGCGCCTGCCCAAGCGATCCGTCACTGCAACGCCACAGCTGCGAGATCAGCTGTCTCGCCCACCACGCCTCTCCACGCAACGTCCCCCCTCCGTGGCGCTGCTGCGTCGCCAGTTCTCGGAAACGCCTGGCTCGTTAGCGCTTCGCGAGGATTTTAAACCAAAACCCTTTCAGTTTCCCTACGAAGGGCCACTGCCCGAACAGTTTAAGAAAGGCGAAGCGCTGAACAACATCCAGGACATACTGCACAATCTGCACATCAATAGCATGATGCCCAGCAAGATGCCAGGAATGCAGGGTATGCAGGGTATGCAGGTTCCCTCGCTGGTCATGATGCCCTCTGGGCTGCACATCGCAGGCAATTACAAGAACCTGAAGTCCAGCGGTATTGCGAATTTCTTTCGGGGCAAGCGCAACAAGAAGCAGATGCAGTTTAGCATTCCCCTGCCCATGTTTCCCATGGGAATGCACATGCCACTTTATGGTGGTCCGACGCATCAGCGCGTAGCTATTGAGCAGCTGTATCCTTATAAGCCACGCTCTCCACAGGACATCAATCTATTGGCCCTCCAGCAGCCGCCGTCGAGCAAGCCCAGCTCCAAAAAGAAGCACAATAAACAGCAGCAGCAACAAGAGCAGAGCAACTACAACATGCTGCTGGAGCATGGTAGTCACCAACAGCACTTTGTGGCCGATCCATTCCTGCAAAACTTTTCACCAATCATTGCGTTGAATGCCACCCGACAGCCGAAACATAAGCGCATACCCTTCAAGGTCAACCTGGACATATACCCGGTATTGCCCCCTTCGCGGCCTACGTCCGTGCTGCGAAATCCCTTTCAAAGCGATGCTCTAACTGCATCTACAGTACCCGCTTATGCGCAGATGCAAATGCATCATGGAATGCAGCATGGCCTGTATCAAACACCCTTCAAGTTTCCCACACAGTCGCCTAGTCACCTGCCCATGATATTCCCGGATCAGGCCACACACTACAGTCAGCAGCAGGCGCTTTATCAATCCCAAAAGTTTGCCCAGTTGCCTCAGCCTCAGCAAAACTTGGTCGCCGATGATTGCATCTATGGACAGCAGTCAAATAGTAATTCCAATCCCAATAGTGGACTAGCTGATACGCATTCCAATCAGATAATGCTGCATCTAAATGTCTTCCCCAAACACAAGCCGACAGCAACGGTGCGCACCTCCACTAATCCCTTCTATAATCATAATTACAACAATTACAATGCTGGCTTGCAGCGTAACACATTCATTCCCAGTGAGCGGGAGCAGCCGCTGCCCAAGCCACCCAGTCCCATTGAGCCACGACAGGTGGCATCCCAGTCTCAGTCTCAGGCAGGTAACATTTCACTGACTGCAGCATCCCCATCGGTATCTCAGTCGCAGCACAATCAAACGAATAATTCTATTTCACGTAGTGACAACCTATCGCTTATTGATTTTGAGCATCCGATAGTGGCGGCTGAGGTTCCACATTTGCCTCAACTGCCGCGTCCTGCTGCACTTACTGGCAATCCCCCATTAAATCGCTACAGCGTCTCTGGCGATCACTTTCGCTACCACAAGAATTCACGCATCGATCAAATGGCCGCCGAGGCTCAGACAGCTTCGCTGTTTCGCTTTCCCGTTGAGGATCTAATACAGTTTCAGGTGGACGATGCGCTATAAATTGATTTTGCTATTAGTGTTTATATACCAAAAATAAATAAAAATTATAATAAGTGTTTACATTAAAATAAAAAATAAAACGGTCGGAAACTTGGAATTCCGTCAGAGTATTTCGCGGCTTTTAAATTCGTTGCCTTCGGCAGTAGCAGTAATTTATGTTTTGCAAACATGTGTAGCATACTTTTAGGTAATTTTTGAAATGATTTTGCCTTATTAAATTTCCCAAGACAGTGTGTACACACTCGCACTGTATTTCATTGCCACTCGTTTTGCGCATGCGCGAAATGTGTATCAAAACAAAACCGGCGACAGCACGAAACCAGTATTTACTGTGGCCTGTGGCCGAATCACGCACGCTGTTGGCCAGCCAAGAACGGCGGCAGCAACAGCAACGGCAACAGGTAAAACGGCCATAAGACAGAAGGTGAGCGAGCGTCGCGTCGTTAAGACGTTACTGCGGTTGAAATTTCGTCGCTGAGTGACTGTGTGACAGTGGGCAAAAAATCGTACGAAATACAAGAAATACACAAAAATTCGGAACCAGAATCAAGTTTCGTACCTGGCGTCATACTTTGGCGTTGTTTTATTTTTCGCGTGTGTATTTTTCGGTGCCTTTCTGTCAATAAATGTGAAATAACGAGTATATAAGTAGAATAACTCTGCATCGGATTAAGTGAGTTAGGGACTGCTTGCACTTCTGCTTCAGAACATAGGCGCGCTATGAGTGATGAGTGCTTCATCTATGCTTTATGTTTGCTTCCTTCATTTTTTTTTGCTTAAACAACAACAAGAGTGCTGACCAAATAACTATATGTATCTTACGGAAACTTATGTATCTGCGGGCAACTGGCTGTCTGCGTCTGCACGCTGCGCCAGCGCAGAGAGCAACCAGTTCTGTTTTCTGTGCTTATTTATTTTAGCTGCCTTTTTGCACATTTTGGTCTTTAGTGTGTTGCTTGCTTTCTTTGCCATCTCCCCATGATCCACACACCTCATTCCTCACTCTCCAGCTGTTCCAAGTCCGAGTGTGAGTGTGTAATTGTGTGTGTGCGAGAAAGCCAACATTTGCCAATCGCCGCTTGGCTCGAATAGCGCCTCGGCCCAATGATTGGAACTGTTCGGCAGCAGCACCATCAGCAGCAGCAGTCGCCTCATCATCATGTGCCACTTTTCACATGCGCATAAAGTGAAATTGCCAGCGGCATCAAATTTCTTTTTTTAGAATTTGTCAAATTTAGGCTGTTAATTATAGCAAATAGCTGAGCATGTTCAAGCGATTGCTGCATGACTTTTCAATTAGGCAAAAGAACAACGGCTAGTCAAGACTCAAAGTTGTAACCTAAACAAACGTTTTGGTATTGAGCTTGCCACAATTTTTCCACTTTTCCGCTGACTGAGCGCAAGTGCTGCAACAGCAATTTCAATTGCATTGCCATTACCCACCACAGCCAAGGTCGAGTGGGCGTCTTGGCTAACATTGAAAGAGTTGT
Source organism: Drosophila nr. perissopoda 5 BK-2023a (assembly GCA_035044105.1). Lineage (NCBI taxonomy): Eukaryota > Metazoa > Arthropoda > Insecta > Diptera > Drosophilidae > Drosophila > Drosophila nr. perissopoda 5 BK-2023a. The sequence continues at coordinate 448,688 of JAWNMK010000124.1, forward strand.
TTTAAACAAAAATTCTTGTTTTTGCATAGTATCTCGAGAAAACAGTTAAAAATAAGTGCTACTCTTGAGAAGTGAATATTGTGCTATATGTGCTAAATAGTTGAGAAAACAACAAACCAAATTAATCAAACCTAACGGATACATATAACATATAACTGCACTGGAATTGGCAACGGCAACAAAATGTTGCTGCCGTCGCTAATGTTATTGTTGCTGCTTGGATTGAGTGGAGCACAACTGCAGAATCATCCGCCACATTTTGTGCCCGGCTCGGGGGATATGTCCCGCTTCAGCCTATCGGAGCATACGCCAGTTGGCAGTCCCGTGTTTCAGCTTAAAGGTAAGTTGCTCAAACTGAGGTCAACAAATGACCAAACCCAGGTTATATAATTATAAGAAAAAAATACTAGCAACAATAGCCACAATTCTCACACCATTTGCTGCAAGCCGTTCACAAAAACAGAAAAGCTATTATTTTAGACTTAAAGATACTCTGCTGGCCATCAACTTAGCTCATGCTCATGAGTTCAGGCCAATCTCTAAGTAATTACATTATATTTGTGAATTGTAATTGCATAACTTAAAAATCTGCGTGCATTTGGTTTTATTTTGCCGGTCATTTGATAATTTAATTATTTGGTAATTTGAGTTGTTGTGCACCAAATCTCAGATTGCCATTGCTGACTTTCATTTCGTTTGTTTGGGGGGCTCTAGCGAGAAGTGTATATGTACGTGTATGTTTATAAATGTGTATAATTGAAATATTAAGCATTTGGCTCGCCACAGCGCCACCTACTTTTGCTTAACCTTGTTCAGAGTATTACATTTTTGTTTTTTGCTCTGCACGGTTTTCTGCATGTCGGTAGATTTGTGTGTATCTGTTGAGTATCTCTGGCGATTACTTAAGTCATGTCGCCAGAGAGGAGAGGTAAGAGCGATAAGACTTTTGGGTCGCATGCTTAAAAATGCAGTTTGGTAATCAACGACAGCAAACACAAACAATGCCAACAGATACACATGTATAAATATATTCATTTGGTATCTTTGCGTGGTAGATGCGGAAATGCATTTGAACACGTTTGTGCGTAGCTTTCATGATAGCAAAACAAACGCTCCGATAAATGGCGCATGGCGACATGCAATTGATAACAATTATGTTGAGAATGGCGTGCCGCCAATTATATGCAAATATCGCTGGCTGATGGCCAGCAAATGGTATTTGCAAGCGGATAATATTATAATGGCCAAGCGCACTCACTTTTATCACACGTAGAATCTATGATACTTTTACTTTGACAGACGACATCAATCAATTGAAAGTAACAATTGCAGCCAACTTTTTTTCACACCTGTTTGCTACTTATTGCATAATCGCTTCCTTTCGCAAATGCAACTACAACTGCAACTGCAACGGCAAACTGCAGCTGCAGGTATCAGCTACTCGAGCAACATAATAATTCGTCGCATGATGATTATCCAATAGCATAAAACAAACAAACTGTCGGCATTCGCTATGCATTCTGCACGAGACCGCCTTCAGTTCATCTTCATGCTTGCTTTTGGCTCTTACACCTGTCCACATGTGAATGTCGGCCGCCCCGTTGACACCCTAACACAGAGGCCCAGTTAATTTAGTACAGAGATGCGGCTTGTAATTTGATGCGCCCAACGTGGCGGTTAGAGATACCAGACAACAAGGCAGACAACTTTCAAGTCAGCTTATACATATGTATCTTAATATATTATCTTCATAATTCTCAATATTTTAATATAATTTTTGTTAACACGATAAAGACCTCAAAGAGACTTAAAGTATTTCAAGTATTTGTCTTAACTGAGTAGTCGACTCTTTCATCTCTGTCTGATTAATTTTGTTGTGTGTGTTTGAGAGCTGGGTGAGTTGGGCCTACCAGTAATTTAGTTTTGCAAGCTGCATCCGTGAGATACTCGCTGAAAGAAAACACGTTTGAGCTAACAACTTGCAGCTCACTGCGTCTGAAATCAAGAGTGCCATAAATACAGACAAACAAGTGAACAGACATTGCAACCAAATTGAAAAATAGCCGTCAAAAAACGTTGAAATTACTTGGTTAAACTATTAGACAGGAAGCAACTCTATCAGCTATATAATTTGTTATTGCAATTTTTACTGGCAATCATCAAGTTGCTTGCATCATAGATCTCTTTGGCAATAGGCAAAAATCTGGTAATTTATCAGCTGCAATCAAAATTAATTTGAATTTTTAAATAAATTTTACGGGCTTGGTTTTTATTTTTTTATTTTTATTCAAATTAGTCGGATGAAAAATCAATGATAATCAAGAAATAAAAATGGAACAAAAGACTGCTCAGGGTCATATTAACTATATCTACACATTTTTAACTAAGCACAAGTCAAGAATAAGTTGGTCGCTTGATGAATTTCAAAATTTGATTGATATATTTTTGTTTTTAGTGAATTTTGATATATAGAAAAAAAAAATCAAAAATATATATATTTATTTTTAAACTACCCATTCAATAGATATTTCGTTAGCTGTTTTTACTTTCCATTGATTGAAATGTTAGCTGTTAAATTAAATTGCTTTCAAGATTATGTATGGCGTGGAGTAATTATATACACACTAAACGCAAACTGTTGTCTAAACAAAAAACGAAGAGGAATAATTGGGCAAAAGTTGGTACAATGCGGGTGTTTCTATTGTTTTTCGCTTGGTTACAGTGTGTAATAAATAGCAAAATATTAACAAATACGCTTCGTGAAGCATGAAATCACAAATTATTTACTACCCTTCCCCCTCTTTAAAAAACACATGATGCTTCTGAAGACAAGTGAAAAATAGAAAAGTTTCAGTTTTGAAAACTCGCATTATTGTTATTACAGACTGCAGATAGTGTTCCCAGCTCTTTTTTAAGCATGTCTCAAAGCTGGATTCCCATACGAGGCAGTAACAACAATCGTAGCCCGAATAATATAACTGGCCCCGTATGTACCAATATACGTACGGTATATGAGAAATAATAAAAAAAAAAATGTGTAAGCCCCGAAAAAATGAAAGAAAAACTAGAAAATGATTATGTACATTAAAAGTGGAAACGGCCACTCACGCGCCAGAGGGTAGTGGGGGAATGGAATGGGGACTATTCGGGTTGGCGACCGCAATTGTTGAGCTGTTGTTGTTGGGTGTAGTAAGCTGGAGAACGTGTTGTTTGCTTCCCGCTTTGAGTCCATGTCTTGCTCGTGGTCGCGGTGCTGCAATTGTCGGGCTCCCAGTCTGTCGTCTTCTCCAAATGGTTAGAGCAAACTTGAAAACCTGAAAAAAAAGAAAAAAATCTGTCTGCCTGCCTGCGTCTGTGCCAAAAGTCGTTTTCCAGACCGCCGGTGGGTTTATTATTGTTAGCTTTTGTGCATGCGCTGTTGGGATCATTTGTTTTCTTTCTTCACTTTGTATTACTTTGAAAGAATTTCTAATGCTTTTCGTGTTTGCCCCCAAGCTGAGTTTCTGAATTTCGGAATTTTGATGCATGGCATAAGTAGTTTCCTGTGATAAACAAAAAACCACAAAGAGAAAGAGAAACTGCCATGTTAGAGAATAAGACAACCCATATTTATGGATAAGTTGACCCAACTCCCAGAGTTAGTTACATACTAGCTCCATTTCCACGCCCAACTAAACTGCCAGCGAGCGCATTAGACTAGAAAAGCCAAAGTGGAGGAGGTTGTGGGAACTTCATTAGCATTTTTCACACGCTTAAACATAACCCGACAGTCAGAGTGTCAGTCGATGACGTTACTCCGACTACTATTCGTAATTAAAGCAGTGAGCGTGTCGAGCAAGACAAGAAGTCGACAAACCGCTTTTACTGCTATTCACAAGCGTTTCAACAAATTTGTTACATTTTCCAGGCGTTGATCCGGAGGGTGGTCGCCTCAAGTACAGCATATCTGGGCCAGTTTTCTCTGTGGATCGGGAGACGGGTGTGGTGCGCCTGCGCCAGGAACTCGATCGCGAAACACAAGACACCATTGAGGTTATTATCAGCATTACAGACGAGGGCGTCTATGGCACGGAACCGAATACAGTCTCTCAGCGCCGCGAAATACCCGTACGCGACTACAATGATAACCAGCCCACATTTTATGGTAGACCCTATTCGGCCAGCGTCAGTGAGTCACTGCCTGTGGGCGCTGAACTTAGGGTGGAGCCTCCTATCATTGTCGTCGATCGTGACGAAGGCTTGAATGCAGAAGTGCAGATAAAATGTGTGCAGGTAAGTACCCCAGACTCCTTAACGTATAACCTAAGCTCATATTTATATATTATATATTTTAAGGAGAACAATATTTGCGATATCTTTGAAGTACGCGCTGTCAAATTGGCTGATGGTAATTATACAGCTCGAGTGGCTTTAAAACAGCAACTGGACTTTGAGAGCCGCCCTTCCTACATCATGACCATATCGGCATCGGATAGTGCGCTCGAGAACCGTCTCACCTCCTTTGCCACAATTTCTATAAACGTTATCGATGTGCAGGATCAGGCACCCGTTTTCACCAACGCACCTTATTCCGCCACAGTGGCAGAGAATACTCCGGCAGGTGTCAGCATATTGACTGTGAAGGCAATTGATGGTGATGTGGGCATACCACGCGATATCTTCCTCTCGCTGGAGGATGAACCATTTGGTCATTTTGAGCTGGTGCCGTTCGGTGATCCTAAAGACGGCACAGCCATGCTGCAAACCACAAATGAACCGTTGGATCGGGAAAATCCGGATATTTTACAAAATGGTGGTGTCTATGTATTCTCTATACGCGCCACAGAGCTTATCGATGGCGCAATACCCGCTGAGTATACAATCACGCGCGTCACCATTGTGGTTACCGATGTCGACGATCATCGGCCTGAGTTTAGCGCATCGCACTTTAACGTTTCAGTTGCGGAGAATCTAGCAAATGGAATGCCGTTGCCAGGTCTATCGATCTTCGTGGAAGACCGAGACATGGGCGAGAACAGTCGCTATAAGCTCAAGCTTCTGGATGTCTCAAACGCTGCAGGTGTGTTTGGTGTCTCCCCTACCGAGGGACAGGGGCGCACTCCCGTTGTGGTTAAGGTGCTGAATGCTAGTCGCCTAGACTACGATAATCCCGCACAGCGTAAATTCGAATTTGATTTGGTTGCTTCCTCGCATGGCGTTGAGCAGGCGAAGGCACGTGTGGAAGTCCATTTACTGGATGCCAACGATAATTCGCCTATTTTTGGCGAGCAATCCTATCGCTTTACAGTTGCCGAGAATTTGACAACAGACTCCTTAGTTGGCATTGTGAATGCCACCGATGCGGATTCCGATGAATTTGGTCGTGTGCAATATGTGCTTAAGGGATTTGGAGCCGATAATTTCTATGTGAATCCAGAGACTGGTGGCATTTATCTACTCAGACCCTTGGATTACGAGAAGCAAAGCACATACAGCCTGACTGTGGTAGCTGTTGATGGCGGCGGCCGTGAATCAAATGCAAACCTTTTTGTGGATGTCCTCGATGTTAACGATAATCACCCAATCTTCGAGAGCAATGAGTACAGCCGTACAATACGCGAAGGTGCTGCAATCTTTGAGCCACAGTTCTTTGTGCGGGCAATTGATGCAGATGGTCCCAGTCAGGGAAATGGCAGAGTGACATATGCCATTGTGTCGGAAAACAGCATAGCTGGCAATGTATTTCGCATTGAGCCGGATTCGGGTGAAATAACACTACAGAAGGCAGCTAGATCCATGGATACGGAGCGTGGGGAATACGAGTTGGTCGTTTCTGCAACGGACTTTGGTAAGATATAGTTATATATTTTATATGTTACATATTTCATATGTTATATATGTTTTATATATGTAACTTCCTTTCATATATTTTTTGATTTATGTTTTCCTAGGAATTCCACCGCTTACAAACACCACACGAGTTCTAGTGCGTGTTGGCATCTCTGGCAATCAACGTCCAATCTTCAAAGGCCACTTCCAAAACGTTGAGAATTTGCCCATAATTGGACCACCCAGTTATCGCGTGTCCATACCGGAGAATGCGGCGCCTGGCTTCAATGTGACAACGGTGTCCGCACACGATCCCGATGGTCTGGACAGTCTGCTCCGATATCGCATTGTCGGCGCCAACGATAATTTCCAGATCAATGAACTGTACGTAAAGTCTGAAGTTAATTTTTTTGAACAATTATCACAAATAATGCACTTTCAGATCTGGTTTGATTACTGTATCGCCTCAGGCGCGCATTGATCGCGACTTGAATATGAATAGTTTTGAGATCATAGTGAATGCCGTTGACTCAGGTACACCAATCCCAGAAACAGCTACTACCACGGTCTATGTCAATGTCAAGGATATTAACGATGAGAAACCCAAGTTCGAGCACAACAGTTATGCTGCCTACGTGTCCGAACGAACTGTGATTGGAGAGAGCGTGTTACGGGTCAAGGCCATTGATAAGGATCTGAATTCACGACTGGAGTATAGTTTGCAGGGACCAGTTAAAGCCACTACCAAAGCGGGTGTCAGCATAACAAATCGAAGTAGCTACCCTGTAGAGGAAGCCTTCCGCGTGGACAGCCAAAGTGGAGAGATCTTTGTGAATAGCACCCTGCGTCACGATGTGGCTGCCATTATAATCTTTACAGTGGTTGTGCGGGACTTGAACGCGGAAGTGGATCCAGAGCTTCAAGTGGACACCACAGAAGTTACTGCTTATGTGCAGTCCTTTAAGGATAAGGATCCAGTGTTCAAGAATCCTGGCTGGAGCAGCTCTAGTCCTGTGGTGCATATCACGGTCAAGGAGGAAATGCCCATCGACAGTGCGCTCTTCATTTTACAAGCCGAGGATCCAGTGACGGAGCAGGCGATTACCAGCTTTGAATTGGTAGAGCCAAAGGAATTGGAATATTTTCAAATATCAGAGCGTACCGGCGAGATCATCTTGAAGAAGCGTCTGGACTATGAGGCTCTGGCGGAGAAGGGCAGCACCCACTTTGAGCTTCAGGTGCGCGCCAATAGTGCCGATCGCCAACGCAGCACCATCAGTCGATTGAATATAACCGTTGAGAATGTGAACGATAACAGTCCGATCTTTGAGCAGAGTTCCTATCATGCCACCATCATTGAGAATAAGGGCTACCCAGAGCGCGTGATTCAAGTCAAGGCTCAGGATAAGGATGCGGCGTTGAATGAACGAGATGAGCGTTTGGGCTATCATAAGATCATATATTCACTGCAAGGCGAATATGCAATGCTCTTCGAGATTAACAACCTCACAGGACAGATTGTCGTGGCACGGAACCAGACCATTGACCGAGAGCGCACGCCCACCATTCGACTCCAAGTAAAGGCAGAAGATTCGCCGGGCAAACCAACCGATGCCAAACAGAGCGTTGTGGAACTACTTATTGATGTCCTGGATGTTAACGATAATGCACCAGAGTTTTCCAAGAAGTTATACAGTGCTGTCATACCGGAAAATGCTCTGAAAATGGAGAATGTACTCCAAATTGAAGCAACCGATGCGGATGAAGGACCTGGCGGTGAGGTGCGTTACGAGCTGGTCAACGAAGGCGATGCCAATGGATTGTTCAGCATTAATGCACAGAATGGTTTGCTTTCCACTCGGCGCAATTTAACGGGTAAAGGTCGCGCCGAGGCCTATGTGCTCATTGTACGCGCCCAGGATAATGGCAACCAAGTCCCCAAGCAACCCACCCTCTCCACGGATGTTGAAGTGCGCATTTTCATTGGTGATGTCAGCGCCAATGATGGTGTTCCATTTTTTGTGGCTCCACGAGTTGGTCAAAGGGCAAATGTGACTGAGGTAAGTCTGCAAGCAGTGACACCTACGAAATTGTTGGGGACATTTAATTTTTTTGAAAAGAAATTAAGAAAAGTTTAAAATCCAATTATGTATCCTACTTTCAGAATGCTGCAATTGGTGCCCCCGTTTTCCAAGTGATTGCCAGCGATCCCGACGATGAGAATACGCCTTCCGGAACTATAACATATCGCATACTACCCGATACGCCTGATGCCGAATCCTTTGCCATAGATACGCATACGGGGTTGATAACTACACGACAGCCACTGGATCGGGAGGAGAAGAGCATGTACAAAGTGTTGCTAGAGATCAGCGATAATGGACAGCCCAAGCAGTCGTTGACGCGCATTCTACAGATTGAAGTGCTCGACATGGATGACCATGTGCCCAGATTCGCTAGGGAAATCGTAAGGAACAAGAAATATTATCTTTAAATTTGATTAATCACCTTACACCTCAAACAGGATGAGGGTCCTATGCCAATGTCTGTGCTAGAGGAACAACCAGCTGGCACAATTGTTGGCAACTTTAGCGCCATTGACGAGGACATGGGAGAGAATGCAGCCATCGATTATGTCATTATCGAGGGCAATAACGAACAGATGTTTACCATTGAGCGAACCAATGAAAGTCTGGCCATTCTGAAGACTAGCCATCCCATCGATCGCGAGCTCGTCGAATCCTTCACACTGACTGTCAAATGCTTTAAGCTGGGAGAACCGGCCTATAAGTACATAGGCGATGCCTATGATCGTCAGGATACCTCGTATCTGCGCATCGTCATCAAAATCTTAGACATTGACGACAATTTACCGCGGTTCGAGAGTCCTGACTCCACTGTTGGTATACGCATCAATGTGCCCATTGACACGGTAATTACCACACTGAAGGCAGGTGATGCAGATGCCGAAGCTGCGCCCATATCGCTCTCCATTGTGAACGTGACGTTTGTGCCGCAGTTCTACAAGCGCAGTCGCAAACTTGCCACCGGCAATCTACAGAATCTGTTCACGCTCAACAATCGCACGGGTGAACTACGCACGGGCGGCTCGTTTGCGGACTATGTCGATGGCTATTTCTTGATGCGCATTTGTGCCAATAACTCCGCCAAGGCCAAGCGTCAGACTCACAGCAATATTAAGGTGTTTGTCATTCGCGACAAGTCTCTGCTCAAATTCGTCTTTGCCCGTCCGCCCAACGAGATACAGCATAACATCCGCCCATTCCAAGAGCAGCTGCAGAAGAAACTCAAGCCCCTCGGTCTGGAGCTACATGTGCTGGACACACAAGTCTTCACTAGAGCCGACATGAGCCTGGACTTTACGGCGACGAGCTCGTGTTTCCAAATGTTCCGAAATGGCGCAGCGCTCTCCTTAAGCGAGATGCAGAAGCTGATGAACTCCAAGGAGCTGCGTCACGAGCTCATTGACATTTATGCTGCGTATGGAGTCAGTGACTTGGAGTCTTGCTCGGTGCGACGCACTCACACAGCTGCACTTTTCGGAAATATGCTGATGTCAGCGGGCTCATGGCTAGTGATTCTAGCGGCTCTAATAGGCATAGCCGCATTGGTCTCACTCTGTACTGCCTGCTGCCTGAAGAAGAAGTGAGTATATGGCTCAAGTAGCTTCTTTTCTTAATAAAAAAAACCTTTATCATAGATTCAAGCGGCACAGCAAACGAAGCTTGCAGGCGAGTCTGCGAACCCCCACAGAGCATACGCCCACATCGTATAGCTACTCGATGCCCGCTGTGCTCTACTCGGAGCCCATCTATGGACCATTGTAGCCTCAGCTCATATTCTGCACAGTCAGGTCCAGTCAATGGCAATGCTGAATTAAATTGTAGTAATCTAGTGCTCAAGACTATAAGCCCTATCTGCACCCTCTGGCAAATACCCATAAGTAAGTGATGTGGAGTATCTATCGGTTATAACTAGAGCAGATCAGGTGCACATGGGGCTTTGGAACCACAGTTGGCCATTTCGCGTGAAGATGGGGCCAAAACAGTCCATACAAGCATAAGCATACTATGCACGTGATCTAGTATGTACATACACCTATGTAGAGTAGAGTACGATTAACTAATTTAAAAGTGTATAAAGTCCAATCAAAACATTTAGCTTTAAGTACTTCTTTTTAGACTAGAATGCAAATCGCAAGTCATTTTAAGTGTCATCTGTGCGGCATACACTGACTCAATTACTAGGTACTGAGTTTTGAGTAGTTTTACTGTTAGCCCAACAGATTTAGCAAAAGCATGAATTACTTTTGTTTTAGTAGAAATAAACTGCATTTACGTATATTTATCTTATCGTTTATTCGCCCCACTAAATGCTTAACAAGTGCAAAATAAATATGAGTTAAAATGCAACTTGGTTTCAGCAGGAATTTCAACATCCTAACGCTCCACAAATGAGCAGCCCGTTACGTGAGTTGAGGTGTTGCCCGAAAATGTATAATTTCCACTACACAAACAATATGCATATATTTTTGCCGTTAAGGTAAATACATGTATTTTGTATATTATGAGAACGAGTAACAACAACGAATGTGAACATGTGTGCAAATAAATTGTATCTACTACAAAATACATGAATACTTAGTCACATTCCATGGACATGCGAGGTGATATGACAATGAAATGAAAGTAAGTCAACAAACATTAAGCGAGACAAAAAGTAAATAACAAAAACTACACTAAATAAAGATATAATATATTTTTTAGCTAGCTATTACTAAATATACCCGTTTTTCGTTTACGACTGCTTTGTTTCGTCTTGCTAACCTTCACAGCCCATATAAATACATTTTTTGGTAACTGGTTGTTCTTCGTGGGCTCACACAATATCTAAGCCCAAAATGGAACCATTCTCATAATATAATAATAATAAACTTCGGAAAAAGTCCAGTTTCCAATTAAAATCTATGTGATTAAAATAATTGCAATTTAAATTTTGAATTAAAAAATGCGCCACTGTGTAAATGTATATGTAATGTCTCCAAGCACTTCTACTAAGAAAGCAAAAAAGTGAAACCCATAAATAATAAATGTTGTTAAAACTAATGTGCGGCGCTCATTAGCCCCAGGCAACTGCGCAGTCGACGACACAGCCAGGAACAAGTACAAGGGATGATGATGCTGGTAAATGAACTGACTGCCTGCCAGCCTGCCTGCTAGACCATCAAACCAAAGGGTGCAACGAAGCGTGTGTGTGTGTGTGATGAACTGATCAGGGGTTGATGGTTGGTATACAAGTATAAGTAGTTAGCTGAAGCCGAAATAGCTGCCACATCTAACGAGTTATTTTTATAACTTTTAAAATCGAAACAGCAACAACAACAACATCAGCAAATCAAGTGTTGTTTGGGTCAAAGCAAGTCGGTCATTTTCTGGGGGTTGTCTGGGGATGTGTAATTACAGTTTGTGAAATTTCAAAGTACTTGTAAAGTTTATATTTGTATCTGGCGGTGCAATTAGCATAAAACCCAAGAACCGAACAGCTCGCACTCGTATTCCCGCGTACCCATTGAAAATGTTGCCAAATCATTTTCCACTTGAACATTGATTGATGATGGCGATCGTAAATCACACTTCAAACTCAATTGACATTGCGTCCCTCTTTTGTTTGCTGGCTAAACAATGACGGCGCCAACTGCCACGCATCTAAGCTATAATAATCACCAATTAATGCCCATGATCAATGAGGCGCCAGTGAACAGCCAGCTCCAAGCCCAGTCAGCCACAAGTGCCAGCCAATTGCAGAGAACCCATACCCAAAAGAATCATAGCCTGACTGTCTACACAGTGCAGGTGTCCTGCATAAACAGTGTCAAAAAGCAAGTAGTAAAATACATATCAACTTTTTACCCTAGATTCATTTGCCGGCATATAGTGAGCCGAGCAGCAGAGTGGGAGAGAGGGGACGCCGGCAGCAGCTGGCCAGATGTCCAACTTTAACGGACAAACAATGCAAACAATTAATGAGTGAGCTCGTGCGACTCTCGCAGGGGAAGTCGCTCATTTCCTTAACATTTGCGGCAAAAACTATTTGTAAGTGATAAAGCAGACAAGTAAACACGAAATGACTCGACTTACACATACGCTCTTTTAGTATTAATATGTGAAAAGCACTTGGTCCCATTTCAATTTTTCAATTTCATTTCGATTTTGCCAAGGCTAAACAAATTTGATAAGTATGATTTGATTTGAATTAATATATAAAATCTCTAGCGCAAACTATTTAAACATTCCAATTAAATGGAAAAATGTTTATAAATATCTCTAAAATAATATTTAAAAAAAATTAATTTACCCGTTTTATCAATAATTTCTAGGGTAGCAAAGGCTTGCGTGCCATTGCCATATATTCATCAAAATCATAACGGTTGCTTTCTGTCGCTGTCCCTGTCCCTGTCAGAGGTGCCATAAAAAGCGACTTAGGACACACCCTGCCAGAAGCAATTCATTGCAATTGTAATTGCTGCTAACTACTTGTAAGGCTTACTGCGCTTTGGGGGTAAAAACTGCAGTTTTTCGCAATGTTTTCTATTTTTTATATAGAATCGCACAATGGCCGCTTAATCGCAGGATTTTCGCGCGTTTTTCGCTAAGCCGGAAGTGGCATTAGAGCGAATAACAGACAAACAATCGGAAGCAATAGTTTCTGCGGCTTATGCGCAAGCGACAATCAATAGAAATTTTTCGTCAGCCTTTCCATTTATCAACGGGTAGCATTGCATTCAATCGCCCATTGTTTACATTTACAATAACTGGGCATGAAACCGTTGTTTTGCCGACATTTTAGCACCAACCTTAAACTCAATTTATGCACTGCGAATAAAAAAAAATTAACAAATATCAAGCATAAATTACGAATGTCACATTCATTATGCACACGGCGCTGCATATTAATTAGGCAGCCACTGATGCTCCTTTACCCAAATATATTTATGACCACTTGATGAACTGCGCCCAAAACCCAGTGAACAGCGAGTAGTGACGGGCCCGGCATTTATATTGGGGGTTGCGTGCATGCTTTCGTCCTGGTTGTCCTCATTTGCATAACAATCAACTCGTCGTTTGTGGTACAGCCTCAGCTACAGTTTCGCTACTGCCGTAACACTAACGACGGGTCTCGGGTCTCGGGGTAGAACTGGCCAACTCTAATGGTTTCTGTACACATGCAGCGGGTGTGAAGTTGTAAAGTTTAATGTATTGTTTGTCTAACAGTTTATTCATTTGGAAACGGAAAATTCTTTATGTGATTGGAATATGAAATATGTATGTTATACTGGGGTTGCAAAAGAAACGTCATTTCCGGAGTTTGCAAATGCAATAGCGAACAATTGGAATGCTCAAATAAGTAAAATCTCATTCAAAATGTTACCGAAATATTTTTAACGCAATCACAGAAGAGCGTATCTTTTAAATTAAATCATAATCATTTAAAAAAATAGTTCTCCCAACGAATATCAGTTGAATTTGCACATCTTATCAGATCACAGTAATTTTAAAAAATATACATATAAAAAGACAGCAGATTAATACGATACAATCCAGAGTTTCTATTAATGTTACCCATTAAAAAATTTAAGTAATTTTCTTCATAATAATAAATAATGTAAATAATTTGATTCATGTGTATCTAATATGATTTTTGATTTACATGTGTTTACATTTTTGTGTACCACTTTCGGCTGCAACAATGTGACACAAATCTGCTTAAATTTGACTAAAACCGCTCAGATCGGATTAAAATCACAATCAAAACTTGCATCACATTTTACAGTTTCAACTCGCACACACACAGAGACTGCTGCTTATCCTAAGGACGAGCATGCACACAAATGCGACAGATTGGCTTCCTCGGAGCGGCAACAAATGTAACAAAATACTCGAGCGGCTGTTTGTTTATCCAATGTTTTTCGGTTAGATGAGCACACAACTCAAAAGCGGGCAAGGTAGGGCTCTGCCAAGGACCTACGTTAGAGTAACAGTAACACACATACAAATGCGAACCCCGAGCGGTGAGTGCTGTTGCAACACAAACAACACGACGTCACAGATTTCACAGATAAACCAATTCGAGCAGGGCAATGAATTGCTAAAAAGGTCGAGCAACTTGCTCGGCTCTGCATTCGCCATACCCGTAAAAAATAAAACCAACAACAGCACCAGGGCGAATTGTGTTTGCAAAAAAAAGGGGTAAGAAAGAGGCACAGGATATGTGTGATGCTGCACGTGTACCGCAAAGGGTTAAAAGAGTGTTTCTATTTTTGGCAAATGTGTGCCAACGAATCGCATATGAGTGCAATGCTAAACAGGCGTAAAACAATCAATTCGGCAAATAAAATTCGATTTGCGATTTTCCTATTTTGAGAACGGAATCGGAACTGAAACGACAAATTGGCACGTTTATGCTTGAACAAGGATTACACGATGTTCATAATTTATGTGTCTACGTATGTCCATTTTTGTGACTTTTACGTTCAATAGATTAAATAAGAGTTGATATTTTTGGCCTATGAACCCATAATGTAAATATACTGCCAGCAGTTAGCAACAAAGATATACTAACTAAGCATTCACAAGACAAAAGTTATTATTTTTGTCCATCAAAAGAAGAAGTCTACTACTTATGTTGACTCCATAATGTGTAATCTAGATTTTCTTTTTTCTTTTTAGTAAGACAATTTTATAGATTTGCTTTCACATTTTAAGGGCAGTTTTTTACAAACTCTTGAAATTGAAAATATAGCATCAACTTGCATTCCGGATGAAATCAAAGTTGCTGCTCAGTGGGTCGTATATGTATTGTACCCAGAGGACCTGCACTTGACGCAATCGTATTGTATTTGCTCCTTGCACCGTGTCGGCAATTTGTTTCCATTTTGGTTTCCTTATCATCTTAGGGCAATCTCCAAATTGTTTTGCCAGCCGCACAGAGCATTAGCATAGTCATATACATAGACAGCATCTGGATTGGGAAGGTGGAAAGGGAGGCGAGACGAGACTTACTCGTAATGCCGTTATTGATCCGGCGATAAGCATCTACAGCTACCCCGACAAACAGCTAAGAGCATGCAGGACGCTAATGATGCCAGCCCGAGCTCTGAGTCGAGTCTTGTCCCCGCGTATCCTGCTGCCCTCATCCATCCCTCAGCACCAGCTCTGTGGAATTGAATGCAGCTTAGCAGCTCGCCCGCTGCGTATTTGCGCCTTTGTAACGCACCAGCACAACGACAACAACAGCCAATGTCCTGGCTATAATAATGATTATTGTAAAGATAAATCCCGACACCTTCAACAAAGCTGCACAAATGACAAACAGCAAGCGGTAGAGCAAGCGGCTTACTTCATCGGTCTTAACTTTGAGAAGTTGCATTCTAGAATACTGCATCTTTTAGTGTACGAAGTCACCCTTTATTGGAGGTTGGCAGTTTTCACTTTTCCTTGTAACGGAAAATGTCAGTCAGTCAGTTAGGCAGGCAGGCAGTCAGTCAGTCAGTTTATTTCGACTCTTGCCGGTTCATTCAACTAAATAATTTGAGTGGCATTCATGCAGGTCCACTGCCACTTGGCTCATGTTTCAGGATTGTCGGCTGCTGTCTCGGTTGCTGTTGGTTTTCGGTACATTCATTGGTACATTTGCTTTGTACCCGTAATTCTGTGGCAGGTGACGGGCAATCTTTCCATTGTTCGACTCACCCCATGTCGAATTGTAAGGGCGCAAAAATGCCCCCTACGATAAACAAGCTGCACACATCTACGCACACACACACAGACACACACGCGCGCAGTTATTACACAGAGAGAGCCATTCATTTTATGTGCACTGCAATATACAATATTTATTTGAATTTAAGTCTTTTGTTTGGAATCTGAAATCTGCACACACATATAACACACACTGCAGCTTAGGGTTGTTTGCTTTTGCTACCAGGAATTGCCTTGACTTTTACATTTCCGTTCACAATTTTCTACAAAACAGCATTTTATTCGGTTTTTTCATCGTTCAACTTTATTAGCAAAAATAGATCTTAATAGTTTACAAAAATGTATCTTATCACGTACAGTAAAAGTAAAACCTGATCTCAAAATGACTAGCCCTCGTTTATCGCATTGCAATTTGTATTCACCCACTAACTAAACTAAAGCTGAGCCCAATAGTTGTTTAAATTTTAGCTACTGCTTAAAACTCTTTAAGGATACTTGATTAGTAGTAATGGCTTGGTTACGTAACATCTAACTGAGATGCGTAGGTATGAATATATGGCTTATTAGCCAGGTACATGGATGCTCTTACTAAACATATATGGACAACCGAAGTTATTATTATAGCAAGTATAGAAGAATGTGATGGTCAAAAAGAATATTTTATAAGATGTAATTATAAAATACTCTTTTAGGTTCAATAGTCAACTAGTTAGTTCCACAAACAAGCAATCAATTTAAAGCAATCGGCAAAATCTATTGAGTTTAAAACTGCATTTGACATGACCTTTGACATTAGTCATATCTCATTGGTTTTTCGTTTGTGGAACCAACTTAATGAATTTAAACAAATTGAGTAATAAAGCCAGCTGCCAAGCAATGCTTTAGCAATCAATTTGGTGTTCACTTATTGCAAAATATCAACTGATTGTGAGCCTCAACGGAAATGAAATCTAAAAACGTGAAAAATTCGAGATTTTCCAGCTGCTTCATGCAAATGACTTTTGAAACCATTTTTAGCTAATAAAAGTCAATCGCTAAAGCAGCCCATGGATCGTTTCCAGATGCCAGTCCCGTTGTAATCAACACATTGTCGAACATATCACCCAGAGAAGACTGACACCAAAGATGCCCGCAAAACTATGCTATACCTGATGAGCAAATTGTTTGTAGAGCGACTGCTGATGTTGCGGGTGCTCCTCCTGATACTCCTTCCAGGGTGGCGTCTGCGTGTAGAAGCTACTCTGCTGATGCAGTCCAGCTTCGGTGCCGGGCTGTCCTCCATTGGCAGCTGCCTCAAAGTTGCTACGGAACAGATCATATTTCTCCTGGGAAAAGTGACCCGATGGTGTTTGTTCTGGACTGAGCCCCTGATGCTGCTGTTGCTGCTCCTGCTGCTGTTGTTGTTGGTAGAATCGCATACTGGTGCCAAAATCAAAGCCAGGTGGTTGTGCAGACTGATAATCCAATCCCTGAGTTGGCGCATAGTGCATTGCTGGAGTCTGATGATGAGGCCCATAGGGAAAGATGCGCCCGCTACCGAACATAGGAAACGGCTGAGGATTCACAAACAGTGCATCGAATAGCTCCTTTGTAATGCGTTCACCACTCAGCGTAAAGTTCTGCAGTTTCTCTAGATCCAGATTAATAGTGTTGCCACTCTCGAGCACTTGTTCCAGAGCAAAGATGTAGTTGTGTGCAAAGCGCAGTATCTCAATCTTGGTCAGCTTTGTCTCCTCGGGCAACGAGGGCAATGTCACCCGCAATTTTTCCAGTGCATCGTTGAGACTGTGCATCCGACTCCGTTCCCGATCGTTGGCTTTCATGCGCCGAAACTTCTTTATGCGCACCACCTGAGTGGGACTACGCGAACGTGTAACTCGGTTCTTGCCGACGGCATACTTGCGCTTTGGCCGTGGTGCATCCGGATCCTCCGGTGACTTGACGGGTGTGCTTGTCAACTGTGGCTCAAATCCGTTCGTCGTCGTCGCCGTCGCACGACTATTCAGATGTTCAACGAGAGTGCGTCCACTGCGTGTACTATGATTGCTGCTGTTGTCTAGCAGACCCACAAATCCCGCCGTCGACGGTGGTGAATTCAGTTGCACATCCCAGGCGCCACTGCCTCCGGCATACGCCAATGGAGCATGAGCTTGGTTAGGCGGCGTAGCACCTGCATTTGCACTACCGTTGTAGTGCTCCCCAAAATTCAACCGACGGCGTGAGCTCGCATTCGCATCCGTTTCGAAGCTCTTCTCGTAGCCGCTGTCGAAGGAGGCGTCATCGTCATCATCCTCGTCGAACGCAAAGGATTGAGAGGGATTGTAGGCGTTGTAGCAGGCGGACATGTTGAGATGATGTGAGTGAGTAGTTGTAGCTGTAGCCGTAACTATGCTCAAATGTCAGCCACACGCATTTGAAAGTTCTTCGTGAGTTGCTGGGTTTCGTGTGTGTTTAGCCTTAACCGTTTCGCGTGCCCGCACCAACTAAAAGCTGAACAGGAGTGCGCGCCGGTTTTATTTTCAGCCATTAGTGCGCGAGTGTTGCAGAGCTGTAGAGCTCACTGCCCAGTAAGCCCGCTGATTTAGGCGGCAACAACCCTCGGCGCATTGTCGTCGGTCGCGACGATGGCGGCGCCATGGCACAAATCCCAAAAGATATGCGCGCCGTGATTGCCGCTCGCTCGCTCTTGCCCTGGGGGTTGCTTTGCCCACACATCAACAGAAAACACACACAACACAGCACACACACTCGGGCTCTGCTACCACTACCAGTTAAAATGCGAGCATTTTTTACGCTTTGCTAGCGCGCCAGCACGTAAGCCAATCGGAAGGATGAGTTCACCGTCTGTCTATCTCTCTGCTGTGCTCTGTCTGCTCGTCGAGGATCAGCAAAGTTCAAAGCGACATGCACTTTGCCTTATCATTTGTTTTTGTAACCACATTTAGCCACATCCAGTGTTGTGTCCACTTCAATCTTTGAATGGAGCGCTACTCTTTTATTTTCATTTTACAGTAATCATTGCGGGCTTACGCCTGTCGTTAAGCGAATTACCGCCACGTGGCCAACACTTTCGGAGAGCGCAACATGTGAAGATGATATACTCCCACCTTGACACAAAGCGTCGGCACGTGCCACATAACTGTGAGTTCTGAGGTTGTGGCATGTGGTATTGCTTTCATTTTGCGACTGCTCAAGTGTCTGCATGTGCCGCTTTGGGTGGATTTGTGCTGTGGAATAGAACACAAAACGCGGTCGGGATTGCCGATTTAAGTAGCTGCCGGTTGCCGCTTACCGACTGCCAATTGCCACGTGCAGGATTGTTATGATATGTGCCCCAAATGCGTGGCAATTGTTGACACGAGTGAGCACTTTATAAATTAATTCTAAAGTGACACAAAATTTACGCTACCAGAGGTATTAAGGGTGCTAATTGCTTAATATTATAATTGTTTATGTTAGTAACTCTTTATTTATTCAACCAAAAAATATATAGTGTCATTTGCAAAGATTCCGTATAGTATTTATTGACATATTAATAGATACTTTTCAGCAGTATTAAAATACATTTGGAGGTATTTTCTATTAAGACTGCCTTACTGGAATCTGTAGAAAGTCGTCAAAACAATTGGCTTGTTACAAATATATAATACCCATGTTGATGTTGTAAATTTTCGTTATTTCTATGGTAGAGTATTGAATATCTTATAAAATTAGTTTATTGCAATTTAACACTAAGCTAACTCACAATTCTACGGCAAGTTTAAAAAAAATAGCAAATTTTCGGCTCTTGTCTAATTTGGTTTATTACATTGTGTATGTTGACGAAAAAATTCTCACCACTCGACACGTGTCGGCGGAGCACGCATTTGTTATTGTTCGTTACGCCTGGCCAGCTCAAGTGGCTGCCGCTGATCGGACGCGTGTGGCTAATTAAGGTTTACCGGAATCATAAGGCGTATCAATTAAACAGTAAATTGAAGTGCGAGCGGAAGCATGCGCCCATATTGATATTGGTAAGTGAAATGTTTAAATGTTTATGGAAACTGCATCTTTGTCGCTCAAGTTTTACACACGAAACAGCACATTTTACAGCCTCGGGGCTGCACAAACCAAATAAAAGCCAGTATGGCATAACTGAGGCTATGGGCTGGCTGCTGTACATATACATATAATTTCATGAAAGTCTTAACGCAGTCCGAGTCAAAGCAAATACTACTACTACGCATGAAATATGTGCCTCAGGCTAATTGCATTTTAACAAGCGAGGCAAATTCAATTTGCCAAGCTGCTTGTGTGCACAAGCTCTGTCCGTCCCTTACCTTGAACCGTGCGCGTTGTGCAACCCCGATTGCATTCGTTCCAAACACGTAGCCCCAGGCTAGGCAAAGACAGCCCTACAACAGAGCAGGCTGAATGAATAAATTTCCTTTCTTCGTCCTCTCAAAAGGGCACAACTTCTTCCTCATAGAGTGGATCCAATTCCAGATTCATGACCACTTCCGGAAACTGGCTCACTGTCAGAGGCACTGGCGATGCTGACGACGATAGCGAGTCCGAGGAGAGTTCTATGACATCCGTATCCGCAGTTACGTGCTTCGTCTTCTTTTCCCTCGTCCATTTGTGACCACGGCGTCGTCGCATCGATGCGGGTCGCGCGGTTTCATCGGGATCAGTTGAAGTGGATGAGTCTGAGGTGATATGCTTGAAGCGTTTGAATTGCTTTGGGCGCGGCTTCGAAATTATTAAGTGCGCTGATGTTGCTGCCGAATCGGATGTGATGTGAACGAATCGCTTTATATTTCTGAATCTGCTGTTCAGCTCCGACGTGGGTGTCGATGCATTGCTGTCTTCCGTGAGGCTTTGACTGTGGATCACCTTGTTTCTGGATGAGGGCCTGCTGTGACTGCGCTGCCTCCTCTTTTCGCGATAGTAGTCATGGAAATTGGTGCGTTTCACTCGCACTCGAAGACCGCGCAACTTTTCAATATCCTGCATTGTGAGCTTGTCCAGACGTACCTCGTACTGGCGCGACAGGCATTCCTCGATCAGACGTTCATCGAGTTCGCTAACTGCAGCATAAGCTTCTTCCTCCTCCGGGATTGAACTGTCTTCTGTTGTCTGTGGCTTGAATTGGGACTCATCGGGTTGCTCGTCACCTGGCTGCTTCCGTGTAATTTGTCCTGTTGTCGGTCGAGCTGGATCTACTCCTGGGTCTGTATCCGTCTCCACTTCAGTTGCGGTAACCGTCTCATCTGATACGGCGTCTGCGTCATCGGTGGCTAGGGACTTCTCCCTGAGCTGCAACACTGCAGTCTCCATAGTAAAATCAGACGTTGTCGCCGGAGGGGGCGTTAACTCTTTACTTACACCAAAAAATTCTTCAGATTGTCCCCCGTCGAACTCGTTGGCATCATGCATCGCTATCATCGATGTTTCCGATTGCAAACTGTCCGCATCACTGTTGCTGCGGCTGCTGGATCGCGCTACTTGAGTTTCAGTTGCGTTCAGTTCTAATACGTCCTTCTTTTCAAGCGGCGATATTTGCGTAATTCGGCTTGTTGTTGCTTGTGTTTTCTGTCTCAGGCCCTGCAAGCTTCTGAACTTGCTCAGCAGAGAATTACTCTCCATCAGCACATTCTCATCACTTTTAATGCTGATATGCTCATCCTTCTCGAAACTCCAAATGTCTGCGAATGCCTTGAAGCCAGTCGTTTCGTTCGTGTACTTTGCCTGCGACTGCAGCAGCTCACCAACTGAACGGCTCGGTATGGTTGCCTGTTCGTTTGGAGGAGGTTTTGAGTGCATACTCTCGGTCTGTGGCACCTCATCTGGTGCTTCCTCATCCGCCAGCTCTGCTGCAGTAAGAGCTGCAGGAGAACGGCGGCCACTGCGCATGGTTCGGTCCATGTCAGAGATTATGGCGTTGGCCACCACTGCAGCGGCTCGTACCCGAGTGCGTCGCCCAGTGCCCGTGTAATATGCTTCTGAATCATCTGATTCCTGCTCCTCCTCCTCCTCCTCCTCATCCTCCGATACTACTGAAAGTATATAAATCTTACAAATCAAATATTTTTGATTTCTTTTTATCTAACATACCTTCTGTCCAGAATTTGGTTCTATTCCGCTTGCGTTTTGTTTCCCTCTCTGCTTTCTCTCGTGCTGCCTTCTGCGCTGCCTCTTCATCCTCCTCCTCGGCGCTTAGCTCAACCTCCGCCTCAGCTGTATTTCCAGCATTCTCGTAGCCCTCTTCGATGGTGCCATAGTCTAACTGAGGCCGATTTTTGTACTTGGCGTAATCGATTTTCAAAAACTTTAGACGCTCGTTGGCCTCAGCCATATTGAGAGCAACAAACTTTCGCTTTAGATCTGTACTCTTCAGCAAGGCGCTACATCGTTCGTGCAAAGTGTTCCACTCCAGCGCCCAGGAGTAGCGTTTGTTACGCGGCTGAAAGGCCACTGTCAGCAGATCCTTTAGTATGCTGCGCGGCAGACGCAGGGCTTGAAGCGCCTTATAGATATCATCATAGTCGGCTACGGGCGCACTATGGTTGGTAATGGCAACAATTTCATCCACATCAATCGTTGAGCTCAACAGCTCATATTTGATGTTTTCCAATCTGTCGACACGCGCAGATGATTTGCTAGTGACTTGTTCGTCATCGTCCTTTCGTTTCTTTTTGATGCGCGAGCAGCGCTTGACCTCATAGTAGTTGCTGCGCGTCGGATGCAGATAGAAAGCAGTCAGCCAGAACTCAGCCTCCATGAAACCATGCTCCGAAAACACCTTCGCCAAATCAGCATAATTCTTTGAAAGCTTATGCTCAAGATTAAGCATAAACTCTGTTGTCAATCCAGGATGATAACGCCAAACTTCAATTGTGTTTAGCTTCTGGCCAATGATCTTTAGCAGCAGCGCAATCTTTGCAAACTGCCAGCCTCTAAATTTCTGTAAAATCAAATTAAGAATAGGATTAGCTCGCGTGTATGATAGGATTGCTAAACACCTACCCTCTGTGCCAGCAAATTATAAACAAACTCCAACACTTCCTCATTGTTGGGCACATTCTGAAAGACGGGATCTATTTGCCTGTCTAGTTCCTCGTCTACATCCAACAGCGGCTTCTCATCATCGTCACAGTTCTTGTAGTTTCCAATATTGCTGGCACGATTGCCCTTGCAAATCTGTTGCTGATAGTTAAGATTTAGCTTCACGGTATTTGGGAGAGCGTGGCTATTACGCTGGCTCTCCAGCTTCTGTAGCTCATTGAGTAAATACCGTTCACTATTTTCGCGCTCCTCTACATACCGATACATCAGCACCTTGAATTTCTCCAAGTTCGCCAAAAAGTCATGCTCATTGAGCGCCATCATTTTCAGCAGCTGATTGCCTAGTACATAGCTAGTATAAGCCTCCAGCATAACAGCGAATGAGGTCACCAGGCTTAAATTGAACTTTTTGAATACGATGTGCTCGAAGAAATCATCCTTGCCCAGGCCAAGACGCACACAAACCTGTGCAATCAATCTAGCTGGAGTGTAGCCCATTTCCTCCACACTTGGCGCCTCCTCCATGCTCTGCGCATAGAAGCGTATGTTGTACATCTGCCCGGGTAAGAAGAGAATTTATCCAATTAGATATTTTAATTGTTGGTACAGCAAATTACTTACCATATTGTCAATCATATAGCCGCGATTATCGTCCGCGACAAAAACTGTGAGCAGATAAAGATGTCCAACTAACGTTATGGACGATTCCTCAGACAGCAAGCTCGGAGTAGACGTACTCTGATTGAGCTTTAGCCAGGCAGCAAGAACACGCAGTGAGAGTTGCTTAACAGCTTCCCAGCTGCCAGCATCAAAGAGTTTTAGCAAACGGAGGATTATAAGATGCAGGCGCTCTTGCAATAGAAATGTTAGATCTGCCAAAATTATATGTATTCGAAAAACTCTGTTTAAGCATGTACTAAGGCATACAAACCTTCTGCAGATGCTGGTGACACTGCGTGCTCTATCACACTATGTTTATGCTGGAGTAAGCTGCAAAAGAGTTGCTGCAGGTAGGGCAGACTCCAGGGACTGGCTTGAAAGTTCAGCATATATTGCCAGTCGATATCGCAGAGTCCCTTGATTTTCTTAAACGCACAGAAACTTTTTCTTAAATAGTGGAGAAGCATGTCCTGGAGACTCTGCGAGCATGCAATCCATTCTTGGCCGAACCACAGCTGCAGCGAATGGTGCGCCAGCAATCGGACGATGTGGCCAACTTCTTCTGTGATGCAATCGCGGCAGTGCAGGCGACACACATCCCAGCCATAGATAAGTTGCAGGATGCGATCGTCGGGTACCAGCTTATAGACATCCACATCGCTGCAGCTCACGAAGAACGCCAACATTTTCTGCGCCAACAAAGAATAACATTAGAATTTGCAAAGATTATTTACATGATGCACTCACTGCGTTAAACTCGTTATATTGTATCTGCGAAGCGCACTCGAGAAATCTTTGTTCATTATATTGCTCGGGCAGTATGATTTCCATGTCGAGCACTTCATCAAATGCTTCTTACCTCTAAAAACTAATTTGTTAAGAATAATACAACAAAAAATTCTTATTTTTCAGCCGGTATGGATTTCTGATAGAGATGCGAGTTTGAGATTATTCAATGAATAACTATCGATAAGATCCCGTTTTATATAGCTGTGAGCTTTGGTCAGCTAGCTAAGTGCGGCAGTTTTTAAAAGCAAGTGAGAGTTATCTAAAATCCTTTTGCATATCATATTTTTCACATTTTAAATATTATTGCTAATAGATTTATATTGCAAATGTATTTATAATATATAAATTTTTTATATTATGTGCTACAATAGATTTCAGCATTTTATTAAATTACATTTTCATGCTTTCAACACAATACGATTGGCTTTTTGCTGGCCAGCTGGCATATGCAAAGTGCAAACAAATTATTATTAGCTGCCAACTGCGTCTGCTACTTCATCTTACACAATGGAAGCGCCAAGGGTATTCCTATAGAAATGTGTCCTTTCTGAAGAGTAAATATGTGTGTGTATGTGTGGGGGATGTTGGTCAACAAGCGGGGCTTCAACGCGTGCAACAGTGCATGACTGCAACTTCAGCTGTGTTAAGGGTCATTGTTAAGATTTATAGCTAATAGCTTCAATTTGTATATTTAGGCTAGCGCAGCAATCAGGCCAAAGTCAAATAATATTTTCCATATAAATGGCGAATGATTTACAATTGCCAACAGCAAAAACACATGTAGCTGTCCGCTATGTTAGATTACAATGTCTATGAACCAATTTATCAGTGGCAAAATCAATTAGTAACTCGGTTGAGCGATGTTCGATGTGCGATGTGCCATGTTCGTCGGTGTGGTGCATAACCCATTCATTATACGCACCCGGTGGCAATGGCCATGTCATAAATATTCCCATCATCGTTTATTTGGTGTCCTCACCCAGAGTGGCTATCAAATGGCACAAATGAAAACCTGTTGATATCAGACACTTACATGCACACACACAGATGAATAGATTGCGTGTATCAAAGATTGTGTTCATGTCGTAATTGAAAAAACGTTTTTAAAGGGAATTGAAGTGTTGCAAAAAAAAAAAAAAAGGAAAAGGAAAATGAAAGAAAGCTCTTGTCCATAAATATTCATGAAGCTCTAAAAGGGTTTTTATTTGTGCAGATGTTTAGGTGGGATGTGTGACATGTTGCGTCTGCTTTGAGTAGCGCAAATTGACCCCAAATGGAAAAATAGTATTCAACGCGTTCAATCGCGGTTACCACCTACAGTGAGGTGAGCATAAAATGCAATTGCAGGCCATACGATGAGTGCAATTCAGATTCAGTTTAGAAAGACGCTTAATTTTAAACGTCAGCAAAGGCGTTGGCTTAGCTCTGGCTCATGTGGGGGACAGTAAAGGAAAGGCTGAGGAGCATTATAACCCAAAATGGAGCATGCACATGAATTTGAATGAGTTTACTTCTATATACATACATATGTGAGAATATGTTTGTTGTGTCCAAAGTATGTCGATGCTCCCAGGGGAAGTTAAATAAACACAGCAAGGGCGCGCATGTGTGCCATCAACTTCAGTTCGTAACGCCTTCGTTAAGCAGGACAATGGGCATGGGCATGGGCATGGGTAGGATAACTGCGACGGGGAAGATGCTATTTTAACGACCCCCACCAAGTATGCAATGCTTTTTTGTCACTTACGTCGCTCCAGTCGCACTACTGCCTACCAGCAACAATGTTCGCCCTAACAGGCCACTGTATCTATGTATGTGTGTAAGTGTGTGCATGTTGGCACTTCGTGGATTGCGCTCGTGTTTTCCGTGCGCACCAATCGTGCCTCGATTCGCTTCCGTTTTGATTTATAAACGACTGTAGCAGCCAGGCTGCGTATCATTAACAGTTGATCAACAGGTTTGCGTACACATCCCGAGACCAGAGCTCCCTGCATCAGTGAAAAGAGTGCATCTGTCAATCCAAACAGTCAGTCGCACATTGCTGCACTAATTGAATTGCAGCAATACCACAAATTCAGTTATAAAAGTAATTTCACGCGGAAATAGAAACTAAAATACAATATAGTCGCGTGCGTGTTGAAAATTTTTATTTATATTTGTGGCGACCACAAAAACGAATCCTATTTTGAATATATATCCAATTATCTACAGACAGGTGAGTTGATGACTAAGCAATTTTTGTTTAATTTATTAAAATCTGGAATATTAATTGAAAAAAGAAGGAGACTTCTCCGACCACACAAGGCGAATCGACATAGAAATATCCATCTGTCCGTCCGTACGGATGTCCTCTTTTTTTACACCCATCCTTTAAATGAGTTCAACCAGATCAGTGTTAAATCTGTCGTGATGAAACTATATATATAAGTCCCTTTCCTTTGGTCATTCAAGATTCAACGACCGACTGTACTATAGCATATAGTCGTCATAGGAAAAAGTTTAGATGTCTTCAGATTAACTCCAGTCTACAAGGGTATATTAAGACATTATTGAATTTAACTGAATATACTTATGTAGACCACATTTTAAGCCACTGTTAAGCACTCGGGCTAAGTATATTTACCATATCCTTTTAATAATAGACGAGTTTGTTGGCTTAAACAAACGCTATGAGCATTAAAAATTGAATTATTAGGTCGTCAAGAAGTAGGCATTAGTGCCTTTTCGTATAGCCAATTCGAATTCGTGCCACATGTAGTGGCAAGAGTAGACTCAAATGGGGTAGAGAAACAACAATATGCAAAACCTAACAAGCCGCTCCAAATTTATTTGCACTTCTGTGGATATTTTGTTTATTTACGAATTTTCGTTGATGCGGGCGATGATTTTCATTCAAATGGCGGTCGTCGAACGTGGGACGACGAGGCTGGAAACCTATTTAAACAAAATACTTACTGCCATCCTTTGGCAAATATTGGCAAGAAGACGCCTTGAAAAGAAATTCACGCCGAGACACGCCTTTTGAAGCAACCAACCACCAAAATGTTTAATTTCGATGCGCGAAATACCTTATATTTATGTACATACGTATATTGTATACATATATCTTAGGAGCTGTTACAAATCGACTTTTAGTAAGCACCCCCAACAAAGTACTTCGTTCCTGTCACTGGCCATAAATAATGCCTGGACAGGCTGAGCTGCTGAATAATAGAAAGAGTTGACTGGGAACTTGATGCTGTCTGGTCTGTCAACAAAATTTTGCCAAATTGTCAGGCTTTAACAAAGCAATAAATATTTTCCGTTCATTTCAATTACAAGCCGAGCAGCACGTGTTGCTGGTGGACTGTGGGTGCTGGTCCTGTATGTCCTGGTTCCTGGTTGATTAGTTGTCCGTTGCTAGGTCGAGTGTGTGGCCATAAAATTTGATGCGTGCCCTATCACCCCAACTGAGGCTATCTATTATAATTTAAGCGCAAACCCGCTAAAACTTTCATCTGGGACGTCAATCAATCAACGACAAGCGCACAAATTAAATGCAAAGTAAGACACCATAAAACCCAGCGTCAATCCCAGCGACTCTTTCACTCCGACAATCAGTCAAGAGTCAAGATTAAACTGCAGAAAACGCTGAATGCTAAATTTGCCAGCTCCGATTAATTCAATAATGTAGCCATAAAGCAACAAAGTTAAGCATCATTTAATAAGCACCCGCGTCGATAAGATAACGATAACGGCACACGCCCCATAAGCAAGAAAATGCATTTACTGAAACTTTTTGACTTTTGGTGAAAAGCATTTTTGTGTCGGCGGCTTACATTTTAATTGTATTAATAGTGTTCCGTTCCTGCAATAAATTAATAGCATAAAGTGTCGCTCCAACCACATTCTCGAATAAATAATTTAAGCCATGCACAGGCATAAGAAACACTTCCATATATTTGAGCGCAAACAATCCGAAGCCGCTTAGTGCCACATATTGTCTTTTGTTGTTGTTCTTCAAAGCGGTGGAGACAGTGGCCTCAAGTGCATTTCTCTGCCACTTAAGTTCATTTGCAAACATGGCCATAAGCTTTACTGCTAAGATGATCCAGTATCGTTTAAAAGCATAATGAGTGCTTCCGACACACACACACACACATACACACAAACGCACATATGCATCACAGTCACTTATGAACATTATGAACATTTTCATTTGCTTGCAATTTGGAGAAAAGTTTTGTGATACTATATGACGTATACGTATTATCAGTAAAATGCCGCTTCTCGGGAAAGTTACCGCCTACCGGGAGCTACCTCAAGCTCGTGTTGAAACAACAACACATTAATAGGCCATAAATTGTAACTGTTATGCGTTGTTGGCTTTTAACGCAGCGGTTGGCATTTGGCATCAACTGAACTTGGCCACTCAACGCCACCGTTGGGAGTTGAGTGCCGTCTCCGACTAGGGGCGCAAAAGAGAGAGTGAAGGCAGAAGCAGGTGTGGGGGAGAGATAGCTATGCCGCCCAACCGCTTTCAATTAGAGTCGTTATTTAGCTAAATCGTTACGCTTGTTGCTGTAATTTGAGGCGTGGGCGGAAATGATTGCCAACACCAAAAACAAAAAGCGATTCGAACACCCCACTGAGTGCCCCAGGGAAAACCCTCTACGGGGCGTAGACTTCTACGGTCAAAGCTTTGACTTAATTGAAGATAAGTACTGCCACAATTCAATGCTTAAATATTTTCACCTTTTTTTCCAGGATTATGGCTCAGTCTCTGACATCCTGTGGTGGAACAAGCAGCATTGGCCTTTTGCTTCTGTTTCTTCTCTGCAGCACAGGCAGCAGCCAAGGCGCAGCCTTGACTAATAGTAACAATGAGCAGGCAGCTACAGGTCTCTCCGACCAGGTGGTGGAACAGCTTAACGACAATGACCTGTTTGGCAACAATAACAACAAACGCGCCTGGCAATCGCTGCAGAGCTCTTGGGGCAAGAGATCCAATGATCCGGCTGCCTTAGAAGTGGATGACTCTATCTATATGACGGGACACTTTGTACCGTTGGTAATCTCCGACGGCACTAACACTATAGATTGGAACACCTTTGAGCGCATGGCCAGCAGCAGCAACCTGGAACAGCACCAGCAACCATCTCAGTTGCAATCGCAGTCCAACGAAGAGTCTGATGATATCAGCGCTGACAATACACTCGAGAAGCGGGCCTGGAAGAACATGAACGTCGCTTGGGGAAAGCGACGTCAGGCCCAAGGGTGGAACAAGTTTAGGGGAGCCTGGGGTAAGCGTGAGCCGACCTGGAACAACCTGAAGGGCATGTGGGGCAAGCGCGATCAATGGCAGAAGCTGCATGCGGGTTGGGGCAAACGCTCGCTGGCAAACTAAATGCGACACAAATATCCCCCATATAGAGACGTTCTAGGCAATTAACCAATGGATTTACAAATACTATCATACGATTTAACTAGTAAAATAACTGTGTATAACAATATAAATATGTATAACTAATGCGTGCATTTTAGGTAACTTGTTTTGAATAGAGATTCTCATTGCTCTACAGTGTTCTAGTGGGAAAGAAGATCATTAAGGTAAATTCCGAAAATGTATGAAAGCGCTCGCCAGAAAAACTTCAAGAAAAATTGAAGATGTGTAGAGAAAAAATAATTAAACTATGTATTTGTACTTGCATCACTATATATGTGTATTTGAGCCAGTATTATAATCAGTACGCATTGAATATATGCAACATATACTTTACTAATAGAAACATGTATACCTAGCACTAGTTTCCAAGTATACAATTTCCGTACAATACACAAACGTATTAAGTATAGAAAAGTTAATCGTCGCATATTTTTTAAATACGTATACATATACCTAACTTACTAAATGGCAATTACTATATAAATGCAATTATCAAAATAAATTCAACGAAAAATTCTTCGTTTTTCTAATTCGGAATTTATACACAGCTGTATAGTTTCTATTATGAATAATATATTAAATATATTGTGTTTATTGTTTTCTTGACCATCGCTCATTATTATAAATATGTATCGTAAATAATTGATGTTATTTAGGGTGCATTTTGACTTCTGTCGAGTGTCTAGCAATTAAATCATTATTAATAAGTAGTAGTTAATTATGGAGCATAAATAGGCTGCGCGTATTCTAATGGCAATTCAGTTGTCGTTTGAATCTTATCCATGCGCTATCTACCACGACTCAGAGATGGAAGGCCAGCACCTTTACCTTGGCCGGTTGCGATTTATCGCATACTTAATAACATGATGTGGCCACTGGAGGATGGAGCTAGTCGTCGCGATGTACTTATAGACCGCTTCACAACTTTGATAGGATTTATCTTGTTTCATTTTACTAACTTTGCGGATTTTCACTATGTGGTGCATAATAGCAATGATATTGAGAAAATGATAGCAGGATTGCCAACTGCTCTGGTGCTGGTTGAGATAATGGTCGGCGACTTCCAGCTGATCCTCAATAAAGATGCCTTCAAACGTTTGCTACAGAAATTCTATGCAGATATCTACGTGACGAAGGAATCGGAGCCACAGATATTCGCTAGCATCCAAAGGCAGATGTTTCTGACACGTCTAAGTGCATTTAGTTATGTTGTGAATATGGCCACCAACTACATTGTGGTACCTGTGCAGAATTATCGATACAACCGGCGAGACATGCTCAATGCGCAGGAGTATTTTTTCGACCTAACGGAGATGTACATATACATACCTTGCCTCTTAGTCAATTATTATGTGGTAACCTTGGGATCTGCCACGGTCTTCGGAGGCCTGAATGTCATCGGCGAGCTCTTGATGCATTTAAATGCTCGCTATATAATTCTTTGTCGGGACATGAGTGAGCTGGCAAAGAAGTTGCAGGAGAAGGGAAATCCTGAAGAATTGGCAGCCACTTTTCGTTGCGAGCTCCGTCAAATAGTGCGTCGACATGTTGCACTAAATCAATTCGGAGAGGAAGTGGAAAATACATATAGTTCTCGTATATTCTTCATGTTTATTTTCAGTGCCTTTATTCTCTGTGTCTTGGTCTTTATGTCTTATACGGTATGTGTGAAATGCAATAAATTACATTCATCTCTGCATTCATCTTCCTCTTCTGCAGAATCCATCAGCAAATATTGTAAATATTCTTTGGGCGATAGGCAAGTTTATTCAGTTGCTGGCGCTTGGAATGCTCGGCTCGATTCTTTACAAAACGGTGCGTAATCCATGCCTAATATTTCATAGTTTTGTTTTGCTTTTTTTTTTATATATATTTGATTATTTTACTACATATTCGCAGACGGATGATATGAGTCTTATGTATTACTGTTGTGGATGGGAGCTGATTATTTACCACTCGACAAATATACGTGAAAATGTGAAACTTATGAAATTTGTCACAATGGCCATTGAGATTAACTCACGACCCTTTTTCCTTACCGGCCTGAAGTATTTTAGTGTTACTCTGACCAACGTTTTAAAAGTAATTATTTAAATGTTGAGCCATTTTAGAGGTCAATGTAATTTTCGGAACATTTCAGGTATTACAAGGGGCGTTCTCGTATTTTACTTTTCTCACTAAAATACGCTAGAGGCAATTGAAGCGGAATCTTCCCAATAAACAATGGATAAAGAAGTAGTACTCATTTATATATCTAGCAATGATAATAATACTCAATTCTTGAATTTTAAATATTTTTAATTACTACGCGGCATGTTGTTTCATAGCTGTCAGTTTTTTTCAAGTGCACGATTATTTATTATAGTGACCACATTTAAACTTATCGATATATTGCACGATATCTAAAATTTTTGTCTGTTGTGTACACATTGCTTGAGTCCGCCAATTTTGCGGCATTAATTTTATTTGGAAAATACATTTTTGCATAAAAACATGAATTACTCGGGCAATGAAAGGTAAAATAATGCATCACTTGCAGCTTACCCAAATTTCGCAGTCCTGTCGGTCAAAGCACCAGAAATGAAAACCAAAAGGCTCGTGTCAATGTGCCGAAGAGTTTAGAGATTCGACAACGGCGTGGCGAGGCGAGAAACTTCTTGAAATGGGGTTTTATAAATTTAATTATATTGGCGTTAGTCTCCTATGACATCCATAAGACGTGCGTCTCGGCTAAAGCTCGTTTCTGGTACCAGGCGGAGTTCACGTTTGCCGTGTTCATCTTTTTGAGCGTCTTCGCCTGCTTTGGCAAATACCTGTGGTGGCTAATTGTGGAAAACCGCCAGATCTGTGTGACTGAGCTGCAACGGTGCCTGCTGGACGAAACTAATGGTAGAAAGAATAGAATGAAAATGCATTAATGCATACAATGCCTAATTGATTATTTGTTCTTATAGAAAACTCATTCAGAACTGTAAGACCAATATTAGCCATGCACAGGCATAAGAAACTTCCATATATTTGAGCGCAAACAATCCGAAGCCGCTTAGTGCCACATATTGTCATAACAAGTTTAGGGGAGCCTGGGGTAAGCGTGAGCCGACCTGGAACAACCTGGAGGGCATGTGGGGCAAGCGCGATCAATGGCAGAAGCTGCATGCGGGTTGGGGCAAACGCTCGCTGGCAAACTAAATGCGACACAAATATCCCCATATAGAGACGTTCTAGGCAATTAACCAATGGATTTACAAATACTATCATACGATTTAACTAGTAAAATAACTGTGTATAACAATATAAATATGTATAACTAATGCGTGCATTTTAGGTAACTTGTTTTGAATAGAGATTCTCATTGCTCTACAGTGTTCTAGTGGGAAAGAAGATCATTAAGGTAAATTCCGAAAATGTATGAAATCGCTCGCCAGAAAAACTTCAAGAAAAATTGACGATGTGTAGAGAAAAAATAATTAAACTATGTATTTGTACTTGCATCACTATATATGTGTATTTGAGCCAGTATTATAATCAGTACGCATTGAATATATGCAACATATACTTTACTAATAGAAACATGTATACTTAGCACTAGTTTCCAAGTATACAATTTCCGTACAATACACAAACGTATTAAGTATAGAAAAGTTAATCGTCGCATATTTTTTAAATACGTATACATATACCTAACTTACTAAATGGCAATTACTATATAAATGCAATTATCAAAATAAATTCAACGAAAAATTCTTCGTTTTTCTAATTCGGAATTTATACACAGCTGTATAGTTTCTATTATGAATAATATATTAAATATATTGTGTTTATTGTTTTCTTGACCATCGCTCATTATTATAAATATGTATCGTAAATAATTGATGTTATTTAGGGTGCATTTTGACTTCTGTCGAGTGTCTAGCAATTAAATCATTATTAATAAGTAGTAGTTAATTATGGAGCATAAATAGGCTGCGCGTATTCTAATGGCAATTCAGTTGTCGTTTGAATCTTATCCATGCGCTATCTACCACGACTCAGAGATGGAAGGCCAGCACCTTTACCTTGGCCGGTTGCGATTTATCGCATACTTAATAACATGATGTGGCCACTGGAGGATGGAGCCAGTCGTCGCGATGTACTAATAGACCGCTTCACAATTTTGATAGGATTTATCTTGTTTCATTTTACTAACTTTGCCGATTTTCACTATGTGGTGCATAATAGCAATGATATTGAGAAAATGATAGCAGGATTGCCAACTGCTCTGGTGCTGCTTGAGATAATGTTCGGCAACTTCCAGCTGATCCTCAATAAAGATGCCTTCAAACGTTTGCTACAGAAATTCTATGCAGATATCTACGTGACGAAGGAATCGGAGCCACAGATATTCGCTAGCATCCAAAGGCAGATGTTTCTGACACGTCTAAGTGCATTTAGTTATGTTGTGAATATGGCCACCAACTACATTGTGGTACCTGTGCAGAATTATCGATACAACCGGCGAGACATGCTCAATGCGCAGGAGTATTTTTTCGACCTAACGGAGATGCACATATACATACCTTGCCTCTTAGTCAATTATTATGTGGTAACCATGGGAGCTTCCACGGACTTCGGAGGCCTGAATGTTATCGGCGAGCTCTTGATGCATTTAAATGCTCGCTATATAATTCTTTGTCGGGACATGAGTGAGCTGGCAAAGAAGTTGCAGGAGAAGGGAAATCCTGAAGAATTGGCAGCCACTTTTCGTTGCGAGCTCCGTCAAATAGTGCGTCGACATGTTGCACTAAATCAATTCGGAGAGGAAGTGGAAAATACATATAGTTCTCGTATATTCTTCATGTTTACTTTCAGTGCCATTGTTCTCTGTGTCTTGGTCTTTATGTCTTATACGGTATGTGTGAAATGCAATAAATTACATTCATCTCTGCATTCATCTTCCTCTTCTGCAGAATCCATCAGCAAATATTGTAAATATTCTTTGGGCGATAGGCAAGTTTATTCAGTTGCTGGCGCTTGGAATGCTCGGCTCGATTCTTTACAAAACGGTGCGTAATCCATGCCTAATATTTCATAGTTTTGTTTTGCTTTTTTTTTTATATATATTTGATTATTTTACTACATATTCGCAGACGGATGATATGAGTCTTATGTATTACTGTTGTGGATGGGAGCTGATTATTTACCACTCGACGAATATACGTGAAAATGTGAAACTTATGAAATTTGTCACAATGGCCATTGAGATTAACTCACGACCCTTTTTCCTTACCGGCCTGAAGTATTTTAGTGTTACTCTGACCAACGTTTTAAAAGTAATTATTTAAATGTTGAGCCATTTTAGAGGTCAATGTAATTTTCGGAACATTTCAGGTATTACAAGGGGCGTTCTCGTATTTTACTTTTCTCACTAAAATACGCTAGAGGCAATTGAAGCGGAATCTTCCCAATAAACAATGGATAAAGAACTAGTACTCATTTATATATCTAGCAATGATAATAATACTCAAATCTTGAATTTTAAATATTATTAATTACCACGCGGCATGTTGTTTCATAGCTGTCAGTTTTTTTCAAGTGCACGATTATTTATTAGAGTGACCACATTTAAACTTATCGATATATTGCACGATATCTAAAATTGTTTTCTGTTGTGTACACATTGTTTGAGTCCGCCAATTTTGCGGCATTAATCTTATGTGGAAAATACATTTCTGCATAAAAACATGAATTACTCGGACAATCAAAGGTAAAATAATGCAATCTAATGCGAAGTAAATGGTTATGTATATAACTATATCACTTGCAGCTCACCCAAATTTCGCAGTCCTGTAGTTCAAAGCACCAGAAATGAAAAGCAAAAGGCTCGTGTCAATGTGCCGAAGAGTTTAGAGATTCGACAACGGCGTGGCGAGGCGAGAAACTTCTTGAAATGGGGTTTTATAAATTTAGTTATATTGGCGTTAGTCTCCTATGACATCCATAAGACGTGCGTCTCGGCTAAAGCTCGTTTCTGGTACCAGGCGGAGTTCACGTTTGCCGTGTTCATCTTTTTGAGCGTCTTCGCCTGCTTTGGCAAATACCTGTGGTGGCTAATTGTGGAAAACCGCCAGATCTTTGTGACTGAGCTGCAACGGTGCCTGCTGGACGAAACTAATGGTAGACAGAATATAATGAAAATGCATTAATGCATACAATGCCTAATTGATTATTTGTTCTTATAGAAAACTCATTCAGAACTGTAAGACCAAAGTCAAAGCCACGGATTTATAAGCCGGAACGTAATACAATTGATAATGTGCCCATTATCAATTGGCATTCCTCATTTGAAGATAGCCGCTGGGGCACACCGCAGTCGCCACGCCGCAGTCTTAGTCCAACGCGCACGCCCCAGCAACCACCGCAACAACATCAGCAGTTCACCAATCAATCCTACAACTCCATGAGCGGAAATAATAGTTCCCTTAATGCCAGTAATGTGAGCAATGATTCAACCTACATGTCCCCCTACGCGGAGGTATGTCGCGAAGATTTTTCAACGGATGTGCGCGAGCTACCACCACTTTTCAGGCGGATAAGGCGAGAACAAAGACACAGCTATGCTGAACAGGCCGATGCGGGAATTATGAAAAGCCGGAACTCGCCGAACTCATTCTGGAACTATTGCAATAATGCAGCGGCGTATATGCTGAAGCGTACTGTCTATCAATTGGCACCGGCGCCTGTGGTATCCACTGAGAATGCTCCATCCAATGAAGACTTTGGCATCGTACAGTTCAAGGATAGCAATTCGGAAGTCATCAAGCGCATATCCACGGTCAAGTTGTCACAATACTTAAGCAATCTGAGATATGTAAGTAATTTCCATTGTCAAATTAAGCTTCAGTGCTAATATTCCTTAATTTTAGTGGATTTCTACAACCATACTGCAGCGTTTGGTTAAGCAGATTGACCTTATGGATGAGGTGTTTCGGCAGCGTGGCCTTAGCGATTGGAAGATCGGTACAGTGAGTCTAGAGCGATTGCGAAAAATGGCGGAAAATCAACAGTTTGTTCAGAGTTGCACATCCATGCTTCCCTTGCTGCTGCCATTCCTCGATACCTTCAACAATCAGGAGTATCTCGTGCAGCGCATAAGGGAGCTTTCCCAGGGCTCTTGCATTGGAGAGTACCGCTGGAACTCGGGTAATGTGCACAACGGAAAGGAGTGGGGCGAACACCTACCCACGGATGCTGCAGTGAGTTCTGCTTACTTATCTATTCCTTAAATGTTTATCAATCTTAAATGATGTACCCCTTTAGATACTCTTTCATGTGTTTTGCGTTTATTTAGACAGTCAATTGATGCCACTGCCTCAAGGTGGAGGCAGGCCTTTCCATTCGCGTTATGTACTCATAAGCCAGGAGCAACGCTCTACCAAGGATCTCGTAAATGCTGTTAATAACAAAGCACACTGCGCCATACTCGTTACCAACAATCAGCTGAAGCCCAAGTTTAATTTCATCAGCGAGAAGGAACTGCACAATTGCGCCCATGATCGAAACAATTTATTTTATGTTATCATACAATTTCTGATTTATATGCGTACACACCAAGAGTCTGCGCTCGAGGGCGTCAATTTGGGAAAATGCGGCATCAACATAATGTGCGTTATCGAAGACTGAGGCACCCAATTTGTGGATGCCCCTTAATACCGGACTTGGCCAGGCCAATGGCCACGCAACCTACTCCTTAATTTAAATTAATTTCTACATATATTGTTATTTCTGGACTTAGCCAGTTAAATCAATACGTTGATCTATTAAATTACGCATTGTAATTATGAAGTCACTTGCCAAGGCAACACACGCAACACATCAAACTGTAAACATGTTCGCGGCTTTTGCGGTTATAGCAGTCACTGCTCTTCGTAACTGGCCGCAATGCATCATCATCAAAGTGTCATGCGAACTTTTGAGAGCCATTCGTTATTGGTCCTGTTGCTGTTGTCTTTGCGGTCATTGCGGTCTACGCTTTGCCAACAATTAACTTATGCCTTGAACATCGTCGAAGTCAGTCGGATAATGCGTCCCTCCTTCGCCAGTCATCACTGGCTGTGGACCCAACGGACAGGTGCACAACTTTAATTGCTTTTTCACGATTTTCAATATTGCTCTGGTCAATGCCCGTCTCCTCCAACAGGACTGACTTGAACTTCGGCTGCAACATCGGCTCATATGCACCTTCACAGCATGGATAGAGTGACAAAATTAATGGCTTCTGGCAACGGGTGTCGTCATTTTGTCGAGCTTTGAACAATGGCTGGGCAAAACGGCAGCCAGGAAGGCATCATGTGCAAGTTTGAAAGTGTTGGACGAAGGAGCTGAAAACACAAATGCCGGCGTCAACATGAACTCTTGACTAACTCTCGTGCTGCATATACTTACGTCTTGTGGGGTCTGTGTTTGGCATCGGCTTTAGTTCTCCGCTCAGCTCTCGGTCTTGGCAGGACCGCATTACCATTTTTCTTGGCCATGCTCATTTCAGCCGCTGCTACTTTGGATGCTGTTTCTGTTTCAGCTCTGTGTTCATTTGACGTTGAATCGCTTGGTTGGTTATTTTAATGTCGTCGTCGTAGGTGGCACCTCGGGTGAGTAATGTGCTTGGGTTGTCAACTTTACACTTTTATCCCTCGCATTATATTTGCCTTACCTACACACACAAACACTCTCCATCTCACACCCGTTTGATGGGATGGTGATATGTTTTCTTGATACTTTTCTCAAGTTGTAAATTGGCTTAAAAATAATTTGTCAAAGCATTTCAGCGTACGGGGATTGGGTTTGTGGGAGGTCTGAAGCGACAGAGGCAACGTCTACATGGAGAGGCTGTTGTTTGGACGTTCTGTTAGCTATGTACACGGAGTGAAATTCTTTTAAAGAAACGCATGTGCGCGTCTTCATATCCAATTAGAAAAGTTTTCCTTCGACTGTACCGTAATTGTGTTGATTAGTGCGGCTCGCTGGCTTGCCGAAGTCGGCAGATGAATTTCATTTCTTGCCAGAGAAGCTGAAACCCTGAAACACTTTAAAAGAAATAAGCGAGATTCGATTGGCAATCGTTGTACATTCAATAGGACTCCTTCCTTCCGTCCTTTCTTTATTTGTGGCTTACACAAACTTCGATCTAATATTATTCCTAGAGTCACTTAGTGGGTGTTCAACTCCTGCACAGCACATGCTCCCCGTCCCAGTCCCTGTCCTAGCGTTGCTTTAGTCCTGCAAATGTTTGTACACAATAAACTGGCTAGTGGCAAAGCTTTTACTTTTCGGCTTTCCTTTTTGCTGCTTATTTATTTTTATGCCCTGTTACTCAAACTTTGCAGGGATATAAAAACATGGAGTACATGCTTATAAGAAAGTTATAAAATGGTTCTCATGTCCCTGCTTGTCCCTTTTAAGACAGCTATGTGCATATGAGTACTGGCAATCCACGAATTTATGTGTAATTTTTGCATTTCTATTTAAAAGAGAGTTATAAATTCTTGAAAATCTTGTGCTTTGCAAATGGTAATTTTTAAAAATTGTGATTTTATATTGCAACAAAAATATATATACTTATAATCATTGTTTACTAATGAGCATTAGTGGTAACAGGGAAACTCAAAGTCGAGCATACCCGAATGCAGCTCTGCTCTTTCTTGTTGTAACTTGTTTTCCATCTACTCCTCGTTGGGGCACATTAATGAACAAAATATTTTCCCTATTATGCGCCAATATGGTCGCCCATATTTCGGTTTATTTAATTTTGCGCAAATAAAACGGAAGTGGCATTTTTATTTTTACCATCGTCTTGTTGCTCACTCCCCTCCCCTTTGTTCCCTGTACCCATTTTTGTGCTCGATCCTGTCTCATATTTGTGCGCTTCATAAAATTCTGATGCGAAGCCAAACAAACTTGCGACCATGATGATAATGTCGATGCTTAAATGTTGAACAAATATTTGGAGCACTTTTTTTTAAACAAGCAATTTGTATAGTGCAGACGGAGAGCTTTAAAGAGACGACGACGTCCACATCCCAGCCCCTTCCCCAACCACACCAAAGGCAGTTGTGAGTTTTCCCATGAACTGATGCTGCTCATGGAGAAATTGGAATAGAAAATGGTTGTCATTTCCTTTAGAAGCAGAGTTTCATTTTCAACGCTCGCCCTCAGCGCGAAACTCGACTCTTGTTACTTGTCGAGTCCGCTAATGGCCGAAATGAGTTTTTATGGCAACTATTTGGCAGCATTCTAAGCCATGCAGTTTATCCATTGGCAAAGGAACGAGCATAAGTGTCTAGCACTCGATGATGCAATGCTAATGCAAGTGCACAAAGTGCTCAGAAGCTCGTATCTATTGAAATAATAATTAGAAGCCGCCGAATGTGAATTACTGCAGTATTAGGCACACATCCACCAACATGCGTATTGGTGTCGTTTCTAAATTAGATGCTCATGCGAGTGACGACTGCTGCAGTGCAACCGCCTGGCCACTACTGGTCACTCTTGGCTACTGTGGTCTTCATTGCCGTTTGCTGATTACTTACGTAACTAAGCTGTGGCCCTCGATGGAGGTATGGTTGGTTTTGAGGGCCCAGCATCATTTGCATTTAATCGGATTTGTTGTCCAGATTACAGGTAGTAGAAGGACACGAAGCTCTAATTTGAGTACCGAGCATGAAACACACAAAAAGAAAATCACTTGTTGTGTAATTGTGTGTGCGTTCTGACCACAACCACTGTCATGACAAATTAACGTTGCTACCAATTTAAGTCTTGGTCCGTATTGATCCTCTGGTTGCTGCTCTAGTGGCATCTGTTGGTCATTTAGTACTCTTAAAATTTAAATATAATCTTTATGACTAGTAGCTTCCTGACATTTAAAAGAATTAGATTTTAGCATAAAACTTAAGTCAAAAAAATGAATTGTAATTTAAGAACTTGAATAAACTAAAACTTGACTAAAGCTTCATTTAATAATGTTGATATGGGCTTACATTTAGTTATACGACATCTACTATTTATAATGTCCACTACTTCAGAAATGGAAGGAAATTTATTTTTAGTGTCGTATTAGCATTTAACAACTTTATTGTCTTTGGGACAATTTTTATAAATGTATAGCCTTAAGTGCACTTCGCTGACCAAATTTTGAATTATAGATGTTTTGAAAGCTGTTGGCTGTTAGCGTTAGAAGAGTATTTCAAGCTGAACGCTTCATATCTGGATGCCCTGCTTGCTTGTTACAATTGTGCGTCTAGGTAACAAACCGGAAACATGGTAAGCATTTCCGCTTTATATCAAATATAAAAAATGACTGCTTTTAGACATGTTTGACAAAAGTTGTACATCAGATCCACAAACACAGATGGCGATGGAGAGCGAAAGAGAAGAAGGTATAATTGCATAAATCAAACTCAAACATGTAGCATGAAAAATCGCATTAATTTATCTGCTCAGTGCGCATGCAGCCACTGCCTATACACACACACCCACACATCACCCACATCCAACCAGGGTACATCAGCAACCCCATCCCCATACATACTTATTCCATCAGCCTCGCAAAGGCGCTGTGTAACATATCCGCTTATGTCAATTTTTTTACTACTACATACTACATAAGAGGGGAGTCAGCGGGAGGCGGGAGGCGGTCGACGACATCATCAAGGACTTGCTCCACGTTCCGATCGTTCTCATTCAGCCAGTTGTCACTGTCAGTTTTGGCTTCCAGTGTTTGTCACTTTGCTCTGCTCAGTCCCGGCTGTCTGCCGCTTGGCTTGTTTGTTTAAATGCAACATTTACTTTATGGATTGTTGCTATATTTTTTCTTAAACTTTCGACCCGAAAACAGAGCGGATAAATTTCACGACAATTTCCATACGGTGAGCTCAGCTGGGTGAGCTCTTGACTGATGTGGCCCTTCACAAGTTTGCTCCCTTTTAATAACTTGTTTACACACAGTCACCCATACACATATACTCGTTAATACACACTCTCACACATACGGTGACATACACTAATGCGCTAATAACCTGGTTCTTGTGTGCGCTTTGAATGTCCTCTTCATGGTACATAGTTTTAAATTCTTTATAATTGGATTGCTCCATCTAAAGTAGGCCCTGCCATGCCCACCTCTAGCCCCCTAGGGGCCAGCAGATTTTTTATGACCACTCCGGACACAGACGTAGTCAATATGAAACCCAAAAACCCGCCCCGCCCCCTTAAGGCCTGCGCTACCCGTGGCATGTCAAATAGGATTTTACAGTTGACGCGTACAAACCAAAGCTGCTCAAAAGCACCAACTCGTTCTCCACTACCACCCCATACCACCCCATACCACCAACAAGACCTATTTGTTGCCCTTTTTTTTTTTTGGTTGGCCGGCCAGACAAGCTCCTCTGGTATAGGCCGGGACATCCGGCATCCCACACATGTGTGGGTCTTGAAGTGATGATATGTTTCATTTCACACGGCAACTTTCGGCAATCCTTTCGACCGCATACAGACATGACCATGCCGAAAATGGATACGCCTCCTGCTCCAACGCACCGAGATTTATGTTTTCTTGTAAACAAAATAACGGACATGCCTGAGGCAACGACGGCTCGAAAAAGAATATGTGTAAAGGTGCATTGAGCGTGAGCTGACATCAGGATTAGGCGTGTGTAGGGCTGCGTATTCGATTTTCTTTCAATTCCTGCTGATATGATCTCGCGTTTGGGTGAGTTCTCTGTGCGTGTGTATGTGTAGCATGGGAATTAATTATTCAAGGGTTTATAGAAGCTGAATATTTTATCCCTTACACAATCTGTTTGCTCCTTGGCTTTAAAAGGAATATGCTAAAGCACATATGCTTTAGGCAAGGCACTGTCGTAACTTGATTTGAAGAAATATGCCTTAATATATCTTGGTAGTAAAACAAACCGTTAACGTTTATAATGTAATTAAACAATGATAATAAATTTAATGGCTTTGCATGCACTTATTCTTTTATTGGTGATGGCACTGGATGCCCACATTTATAGTCAAAAATATTGAGCAACTTTCAGTTTGGACTCTATCTAATCTTATTATAAATTGGCTTAAAATTATGTCTAGACAGCGCCTGAAAAATGTTCTATCCTCACAATATGAGCACATTTGTTATGCCGCATACGTGTCCACGTCCAGTGAGAATCAGAGGGAACAGCCGGAGGCCCATGCTGCCACTGTTATCCTGCCACATGCAAATATTCTAATTTGCATATGTTTAGCAAAACACTCAAAGTTGGTACACAAAATTTAGGCGAGGCAGAGGAGATTTTTGTTGAGGAGGCATTAAAAAAGCTGGCGGCGCCAAGACTAACAAATTATGCTGAGGAGACGATACTCATACGCACCGCGTGCACCACAGGTGGAAGGCAACTTGAAAGAAAACATAAAAAAAAACCCGAAATTGC
This sequence comes from Drosophila nr. perissopoda 5 BK-2023a, assembly GCA_035044105.1. Lineage (NCBI taxonomy): Eukaryota > Metazoa > Arthropoda > Insecta > Diptera > Drosophilidae > Drosophila > Drosophila nr. perissopoda 5 BK-2023a. The sequence goes on from JAWNMK010000124.1 coordinate 491,653, forward strand.
CCAACGAATAGCATGTCAAGCGGAAATTGCGCACAGGCGAGAAAAAAAAATGCCACGGAGAAGGAGCAACACAAAGAGAGATAGACCATTTCAACATTCAAAAACGCTTTTGGTTTCAGTTTCAAGTTTCCCATTCAGCTAATTGAGCACATCGGTAAATGGCTCTGGCAGCCACCCACTTCCTGCACAACCGTAATTATAAATCAATCGCTTGCGGAATTTGCTTTGAATTTTATGAATCTGTTTGCCAGTTCTCCAAATCTAACTACATCAGCGTCAGCGCCAGCAACAACTTCGAGCTGCGTGACATTTGGCAAATCCTTTGGGGCAATTTTTTTTTGCAGCCACAGTCGGCAGCGACAGAGCCACAGACTGGGCCAGACAGCACGCCCACAGAGGCTCCCCACTGAATTTGAATCGTGCCATTTCTACACATTCGAGCGGCTGTTTGTCAGGTTGTCTGTCTGTTCCGTCTCCCGTTTGCTTTCAATCTGTGTTGCCTGCTGCGCTTTTCGTTTTCAATTTCTTTGGAAGTTTATTTCATGCAGAAGAGCAAATTTCATAACTTCCCACCCACCAAGCTCTCATCGCAGTCGAGCCCGCGTTTCAATTCTCCAAATATATATATATATTATATAAATATATAAGTAAATATATATTTTATGTGTTTATGCTCGCATTTGATGCGTTGCCTCGAGCTGGTTTACTTTTCGAGGAAAGTTCTTGTAAATATTTTTCTATGTATTTCTGGTGTCCCGCCCGGCGGCGGCCACCGACTGACTGCCGCATGCCTCCTGCGCCAGCCTGTGGCTGATCCTGATCCGATTTATATTATATATATGTGCATACACGAGCCCACATTGATTTGTGCCCCAGAGCCCGAGGACTCAAGTATGTGGCGGCATTGTTTGCGCCCATGGCGGCTGCGAGAAATAGCCCCGTAAACGTTTAATAAAATATGATTTCAATTGATTCGCAAGTCGCATTTGAATCGAGATGTGTGATATACTCGCATTATTTGATACCATTGCCCATCCTTTTGGACCTTACCAGAGGGCAATCAATAAAGCAAAGTGCTGCAACAGAACGCTGCCCTAGCGATCTCTAAGGGTTACGTGGCCATTCAAGGATTATTGCTGTTTGTCCCTCTATCTATTCCTCTATCCACTAACCTAGTCCCTGTCTAGGGCCGCAGTTATCCGCTTAGATCACTCAACTAAAAAACTCAATTTGCATATTAATATTATTTGGGTTATTGGACATTCCTGCTGTGTCGAGGCCAATCTCTACTTCCCATCACTTCGTCCTTCGTTGTCGACCTTTTATCTTTCAAAAACAACAACGAACAACTGGCTAAGCAAAAGTAGTTGAATTGAATTTGCTGTGCTTCAACGCCTTTTCGGTCTTTAATATGCAATGTGGGCTTTGTGTGTGGGATACACGCACCCAAAAAAGTTCAACTTGTGCGCTGCCATTCCCAGAAGCATGCTTTGGGAAAATGTTGTCCAATATTAAGTGCCAGATCTAAAAGCAGCACAATTATCTTAATCCAAATGTTTTTCATATGCGTATTTTGAACATTTCATACCTGACATAATCATATATGTGATGGGACAATAAGGTTTGTTTTAGAATTGTCTGACATAAATTGTATTTAAGCAGCACTTTTGATAGAGATTAACACGAGCTATATACCATAATATATTGATATAAGATACGAGTCGTGATTTATGAAATTGCCACTGCAGCTGGCATTGCGCATCAATGAAAATGGTATCTACTCAGTGTTTGCCATTAAACCGAATGAAATTTGTTGCTGCGCTGACTGCTGCAATCCAGAACGACGTTTTCAGAGTCGACATCGAAACGTATCTATATCCACATACACCCCTAACCTTATACATAGCCATAACTGCCAAGCTCCATGATGGAGTGCCAGCAATGCCAGGCGACACTAGGGATTCTTGCATACTTATGACACCGAGAAGTAGAAGTAGAAGTAGGAGCAGGAGCAGGAGCAGGAGCAGGAGTTGTAGTTATAGCTGCACAATGGAACATATAAATCGACATACATAAAATGTCGTTACAAATATTTTATAACAGGAAATCCGTTATTTATACGCACATTGTGCACGCTGATGCTGATGGAGAGGGTAATAGTATGATTGGGGGTGGGTCTCCCTCCTTCTCTTTGGTAAATATGAATGAATGTTGTTTGCATGTCGCATGTCGCCTGTCGCCCATCGCCTGTCATCTTTTGCCAACGCTCATCGCCCGTTTGTAGCGACAAAATCCTTATGAATTGACTACAATTTTATTTATTATTACTCTTTCTATTTGCTCTACTCCAGTTGGAGCTCGCTCGCATTTCTATGGCACTCGACTTGTTTTGATCCAATGCAGAAATGACGTTCCCAAGGCAATTCTATTATTGCGAACAATCTGTTGGCAATTTGCAAGGCTCAATTGATATTGGCTCAATGTATTTGCTGCAAACAAGGCCGCAACAACAATGATCAAGCGTAACGTTAAACGATACATACCTAATAATTGGCTATTAGACTAATTGGCAAGCTCTACAACAGCTTACGCTTTGGATCTGCCTGATGTGATGCTGTCTTAAGCTACCTTATTCGTATTTCATGTGTGTGTGCATATGTTTGTAAGAAATTAAAGCCAAAGTGAAAATAAACAACAGCCACAACAACAACCACAACAACAATCTCAACAACAACCACAACAACAGCCACAACAAGGCAAACGGAAATTCAATCAAATCAGCTCCCCTCTAACTGTGCTAATTTTCAGAGTAGCCTTTTAAATTAAAAAAGAAAACTTGAGCCCAGTTTTCTTGACATCCCTTGCAATGCTCTAGCTTAATAAAATCTCTAATTGTTCGTCAATCTTATTGATATACATATTTATTCTTTTTGGCACCAGTTAAAAATTTGGCGCTGAACACTATGTCTTTCTTGAAATTCATACCAATGAATCAGCTTTTTTTGCCTGTGAGAATCAGATATACCCGCTGTGATTCATTCTACAGGGCATTAAATTCTGCTTTCTGAAACATAATTAAAAAGTTGCCACACATTGTTGTTGCCAGCCTGCTGTGGTTAACTCACACCCCCTCTTCTGCTTCTTTTATCAGCAGCTGCTCGACCTACTCGTGTTTTCAATGCTGTGCGTGCCGTACTTTATTGGCTTTTCTCTTATGATTTTGGCAAGGCCAAGGCCAATATAAGCCTATAGATGTCCACCTCTCGGAGCTGACTGATGCATTTATATCTGTCATAACCCAGTTGCAGCAGATCATGCTCTTGCTCCTCCTCCACAGGGAGAAGCTCTTGGATGGATTGACTAAGCTGATCCACTGTGCGCTCATAGAGCCTGCGACCATCTGTGCGAAACAGGTGAATGGCCTGCAGGAGTTCAAAATGTCGCTGTTGGATCTGCCGCTTATCCTGCAGGAACTTTTTATGGGCGGCCAAGAGACGCATTACAATAAAACGCCGAAAGCGGCGCTTCACAATTGAAATTGGTGGCTCAATCTCCTGTGCGACTTCCGTGTAACTCAACAGCGTTCGTATTAGAATCATCAGCAGCTGAAGGACAGCAATGAGCAGCATAAGTGCCATTGGCTTACCCTCCAACCGTTCCAGCATCTGTCGCCAAAATAACAAGTCGCAACCATGGATGACATGCCCGTATTGTAGTGTACCGACAAGGCAGATAGAGATCATGGACGCTTCAACCAAGGCAACGTGATGCATTCGCAAGAGCAGATTCAGATGATGCCGAATTCCGAACATTTTCCACCTAAATATTAGGGATAGTGAATCTGAAACTTGAATTTTGACTGCAAAAAAAAAGTAACTTTTATTTTTCTGATTAAAAAGATTGGTTTTAATTCTTAAGTATCTTTATTTACAAATGTGGTACGACAGCTTTAAAGCAGTTTCAATGCTGCTCGTTGCTCAGGCAACAAAGGATTATGGCGCATTTGTTGTACATGAGATGTGCTCTGTCGTCGCCAATCTTCCAGTGGGGGAAGATGACGCGGTGGCGTAGAGTGAAGTGGCCTCTGCTGGTAGAAATGCTTATGTATAGTCACAGGACGTAGATTTAGTTTGAGTTGCTCGGCACGCTTATTGGCAAGGAAGCGCTGACGATCGATGTTGTCCACACTACTCTTCACGCCAAATACTATATGCAAAAACGGTTTAACCAGAAGGCTTAGAGCGACAAAGCCCAGAAAGCCAAAGACGACAGGCGAGATCAATGTGAAGAGAAAGACACCCAGCGTGAAAGGATTTAGTACGGTAAAGAAAGCGACGAACTTGATAAGGGGATATAGAACATGACCCACATGGTTGACCCACTCCTTTTTCTTCTTCTTAAATAGAGTGTTGTGGCGCAGTAGATACTTGATCTTGCTGAAGGGCGCTTTTGTGGTCGCAGGACGTTTGGTGGTCAACACCTGTAGGATTGTGGTTGGATTTGCTTGTTGTTGTGGGTGTGGATAATAGCTGTGGTGCGGATGGTATGGCTGCTTTATAGGATTCGCATAGATAAGCTGTGCCTGCTGACCGAATGTGTTTGCCATTTCTGGTTTCTTCCTTCTATTCTTTTTCTTCTTCTTTTTCTGACCCTTTTCTTTTTTCTTCTTTTTCTTCTTGCGTTTCTTCTTGCGCTTCTTCTTGCCACGTCGACGTTTGCGTTTGCGGCGACGACGAATTCTCTTACGGCGCCTCCGGATTCGTTTGCGTTTGCGTTTTTGACTATCCTTGGCGCGTGACGACTCTGCCGGCAAAGATTTGTGCTCCTCTAGTGGCTCATCTGGTTGAAGGATTTCAAAGGCGCTCTCATGGTCCTCAAGATCCAGCTCCGCGAACACATGGAAAGGTTTCGTCGTTGTCAATTGACTGGCATGCTTCTCTTGCTCCATTTGAAGTGATTGGAGTATATTGAAGCTGTCGTTTGGCGTTTTGCGACGCAATTGCTTAACTTGTTCCACGGTCAATTGCTCTAGGACACTGAAAGGTTTCGCTGTGGTCCAGTGATGGAGTTTCTCTTCCAACTCAAGATTCCGTTGCTCTAGCACATGAAAGGGCTTCTGTGTCGTTCCCTTCTTCCAAAGTGTCCGCACTTGTGGCTTGCGAAGGCCACGACCTCGACGCTGCTGCTGCTTGTCGCCAGTTGTTGCCTGCATCCGTTGTGCACACAAAGTTTCATCAATTTTAGTAAAATTAAAAACATATAGGGGATCTGCTGGAGCAACGCTTTGGTTGCTGCCACCGATAGTGTCCGGTACAGGCTGCGCGGCGCTAAACTCAAACTTTGCTAATCCATCACGCCTCTGATGCAGCTTCTGCTCGATCTCGGGAAGGGTGCGTGCCTCGCCGCAGTTTCGTAAAATCAACAAAAATATAACAAAGTTTGCAACACTTTCGGTATTCCATCTATGCCCCATTCTATTTCATGTTGGATGAGTGGTCGAATGTAGGATTGGAATGGATTCGCGCTCAGCTGACAAGCTACGGGGTTTTGTGTGTTTCTGCGATTCAGCTTTATGTTTGATTTAATTTCAACTTTTGCGCTCGACTTGCAAACTTAAACTGGCGTACCATTATGGCCATTGCCACATCATCAGCTCGGTCGTCAGTCAGTCGTCAGTCAGTTAGTCAGTTGGAACAAGAACTTGACAACTTGTTGAGCTTGTTTGACTCCATAACGAACACATTTCATTTCATTTCATTTATTCGTTTCTCCTTGGTTTCTAGGTTGTTCTTTTGGTTGGCTTTTACTTTTTAGTTTTCTTCGCTTGTAGTTTTGTTTTAAAAGTAAAATTTATTGCTGCTTAGTACATCATCAACGACTTGTGTTATGACAAATTCCCGTTCTTACTTTCAAAAACTTGTAAAGCACTTAATTATGTTTTAAGCACAACAACCGAAAACTGCTGCCTAACTTGTCCAAGCATCTAAGTAACAAAGCAACAAAAATCAACAACAACAGCAACAACAACAATAGCTACAATTACATTTTGGGGACAAGCCGAAAGCAAGAGCAAGAACGGGACTATCACAACACGAATTATGTGAACTGGCATGCAAAAGACTTTGGAAAGTGCTTAGTGGCCAATTGAAGTTGTTGCAGTTTGCTGTCTGCCGGTTCTGAGGTCAGCATATTTGTTGGCGTTGGGGATGAATATTTTAAATGCATTTTCTATTGTTCTTAGAAACATGTACATACACAAGTGCTCAAGAGTTTTACTGAAACACATACAAATCACTTAAGTTTAATTAAAGGCTGAGGTTTGGCCAAAGTTTCCCAGAAATGGTATTAAATCATCAGAAGTAATCGATTTATGAAAAGTAAAGATTTGTTATTGGATTACGACAAATTATAGAATTATTATAATTAGGCAAAAAATCCACCTGGTTATGGATCTACATTTTCCACTAAACATGGTGCATTCAAATTAAGAAGAGCGATTCTTAGTCCAAATCCATGTTGAGACTCAATCTAAAAAAAAAAAACAAATAATTAAATGAGTACTGTCCCAAAGATTATACAAACCGAGCCTATAAGCATTCGTTTGTTTTTATAAAATGCAACATAACGGAATCTTATCAGATATCGACTTTGAAATTGAGCTTAATCTGTGCTGTTGTCCAAAGTTAATTGGAGCATGGAAGTTTTCAATTGTTTTCGCTTATGGCTTTTAGCCCATGTGATCTGTAATCAATGGCATTTTGAACAGCTATTATCGATTATCGCTTATGGCGAACTTTTATTAGACACTTTGCTGAATTACACATTTTACGAGATATTGCTTTATGGCGAATGCCGACGACCATGATGGTGGACTGGTGTGGAAGGACACGTAAATAGCTGTAAAAATTCAGGAATGTGGAAAATGGGAAACGTAAGAGCATGGGACAGGTGTTGATAACAATGGCGCCCCATCAAAGTGATTGACTGCGACACGCGCCCCCAAATTGAGGCCTTGGAAAGAGGCTGTGGACCATCTGGCCTTAACATGCTCTGGGTCTGTTTCTGTTTCAGACTCTGACTCTCGTCCTCTATATTGCCAATTAGGCGGGGCATGCAATTTGAACAATTTGAGCAATTTTCAGCACGTTGGGGTCCCAGTGATGCGATCGGGTACTGATTGACATATTGTGCCAGTTAGTTATTGGCGACACACGCATAAAATGGCGATTGTTGCCATGGTATTAAAGAATTTTTGCCTAATTTGATTGCGCTCTTGCCACACAGGCATAGTATGAACAAAGCGCTGACAATTTCAATATCAAATTGAAATATAAAACTACAGGCATAGAAGGCGTCGCAACTTGTCCTCTCATGTTCATCAGTTTGAGATTCACACAATCGTTAAACTTATACAAAAACCAATATATTTTCCAAAATGTACGTGAATTTAAACCGTTTGTTACAGCTACCGCGCCGAATGCTACAGCCTCAGCCGAATCACCGAGTCATTTGTGCCACACCGCCGCTTCTTAAAACCAAGTGCAACTTGAGTGACAAGCTGAATTTTGAGTTTACTGCGGAGAACAAGTGTCGCGCACAGGAATTATTATCCCATTATCCAGAGAAGGAGACGCGTGGCGCTTTATTGCCACTGCTGGACATTGCTCAACGCCAACATGGCTGGCTGCCAATCACAGCCATTCATGCTGTTGCCGGTATGCTCAAGCTCGAGCCCTTTGCGGTGTGGGAAGTGGCAAATTTCTACACCATGTTCAATCTGACACCAGTGGGAAAGTTCCACATTAAAGTGTGCATGACGACGCCTTGTCAACTTCGCGGCTGTGTGCACATTTTGCAAAAGTGCGAGGAGCTATTGCGCCTTAAGGCTGGTGAGACCTCAGAGGACATGGAGTTTACATTGAAGACAACCTACTGTATAGGCGCCTGCGTTCATGCGCCCGTGATGACCGTGAACGACGATCTCTATGAAGATCTTCATATTAAAGACGTTGAGGAAATCTTGTGCCTTCTCAAGTCAGGCAATATGCCGCCATGTGGACCTCGTAAGGGGCGTTTTGCTAATGAGCCAAGCTCCGGACTCACCACCTTGCTCATTGAGCCACCGCCAGCGGGTTATGGTATGCAGGATCTCTGCAAGCCAAAGGCCAAGCCATGCTAAGATTATATACACATATTACGTTTTGTTTCACAGGAATAAATGTACATTCCTTATGGCCAACTGTGCAATTGTTTATTTTTTTCTGCGCTCTTTCTTGGAAACAGCTGTTTTGCTTAGCTAACCTCTTTCTTATTTCATTGCAGTAAGCTGGGGCTTATTTCTAACTATAGGACATGCTTCGCAAAATCAACAACAAACGGAAATGGGAGCCGCAGCGATCCGACCGCTAAGCAACACCCAACTCCAAACCCAAGCATTCTCCTAACATACTGCTTTCTGCCACCGGCTACGTCCTGTCATCCATTGCAGCAAGTAATCAGCTTTTGTCTTTTTACACGGTGCTTCCCATTCTGCACCCGCTAGATTGTTGCATGCTGTGGTTTGACCTCGGTGCAAGCCCAGTCAGCGCGCTAATGAAATGCTGCCAGCCATAAACACGTAGCACCAACAACCACAACAACAACGAATAGCAACAAATGCGATAGCGATAGCGACAGCGTCGATTTTGTTTTAGTCAAAATAGTTTTAATTGCTACACGCCCCAAAGAGCGACTAACAACTATTGATAAACAGCTCAGAGGGGATATCTTGAAATTATAATATTAAAATATCTCCTGTAACCGACTGGAACTCGAACAATTTATTGAATAAAGCACATAGTGGAAAAATTCTGTTTGAAATGTTTGCTGTGTAAGATATAATACGAATTTATTAAGGTTCTATTTAATAAAAATGATTTTAAATATATTTATATTATAGGTTTACTTTAGGGTAGCTCAGAGTCAATCACATTTAAGACTAAATTGCATTCGAAATTTGTTTCTATTGTATTTTATTGTTTACTGTTAAGCAAACTACTTGTCCCATGCAGATTTACAGTTTTAATAATCTGTTTGTCACTTTTGTTTGCCGCTTCAATGGCCATCAACAACAGCATCCGTCGCCGCAGCAGTGGCGGCTGACCATCGCGCCACGCCCATGCCACGTTTTGGGTCGCATTGTCGTGGTCCAGGCGCATGGCGATGAATTTTTAAATGAAAATTGTAGCTATTGAAAGTTTTTAATTTGTGTGTGAGTGTGCGTGAGTTTTATTTTTATTTCGTGGTGTTGTTGTTACTGTTGTTTTAAGCTGTGCAGTGCCTTTAGCCCCTCTCTGTTTGACCGTCGTTCGCATTTTGCGTGATTTTTACTGGCTGAAATGGCACCTTTGGGAAATTAATATCCTTTTTGGACGATGGCGCGAGGCACGAGGCACGCGGCGCTCCTGACCCAGAGCTAACGCCAAATCCTTGGCAGTCCAGTCGGGTCCAGTCCAGCGGCCCTCAATATGAGTCACGCGGCAGCAATGCGTGAGCTGAGCTTTAGCTTTTTGCGGCCACGTTGCACGTACGCTTCTGCGCTACGCCCCCATTGCTGCCCGATAACCCGGGCTGCCCTTTGTTTAAGTTGCTGTTGTTGACAACTTTTGTACTGTAGCCGTTTTTGCCCGCACACCGCATCCATAATTGCTGCCGGCTGGCTGGCTGGCTGGTTGGTTGGTTGGTATTCTTGTTATCCTTACCAGATTGCATGCTGTTTTTTTGCGTAACAGCATGTCGTGTCCTTATTACTTTTGCGCAATTACTCATTACGTTATTGCATTTCATACTTGTGATATACACGGATAGTTGACTAAGCAACCAAAAGAGGAACAAAGGTTGAGAAGCAGGACGTGGGCGAGGCCGGATTCGTTGCCAGGCGACTCGGCATTCTGCACTCCACGTTGCTCTGAAATAATTAGAAATATTTTTGCACAATTCCATTGGAGAGTTGTCCAATTCGCCGTAGAATTAGCTACCCTCCTCAGCCCGTTGAGGAGACTAGCTGCAATTTGTTGGCTGCACTTGTGCATCCTTATTGCCCTCCGGCCTGGTGGCCTGCAAAGTTTTCATTTGCATGTTTCTAGTTAATTGAATTATGCACAACTTTCCGCTTGTCGCTGAAGGCGACTTCCGCCCCAACATGCATACATAAGCGCTTTGAGTCAGCACAACTGGTGCTGATATTAAGCACACCGAGCATGGAGCTCATTAGCTGTGCCCCACCATTGGGGCATTGGCAACAGCGGCCACTATTTGACTTTTTCATTGTGGAGCAGCAAAGATGGAAACTGGAGTAGCTGGCTGTGTACATTGCCTGTGATTTCCTTTTATGTATTCGCCATAAAAGTCCGAGTGCGGGGCGAGTGGTATGCGTTTGGCGCTCCAAGTTTATTACATTCCTAAGCTGTATTGCCAGCTACGAAGTCATGTCATCGCATGGCAATAAAAAATGCTGGTGATGCTGCTGTTGTTGTTAAGGCAACATGGTGCACATATGGACCGAAAGCAGGAACTGGATGGACTGTGGATCTGAAACTGCGCTTTTGTTCGTGCGTAGTCAGCCGAATTTAAATTTGACTTTTATTAAGCTCAAAATCAAAGTAAAGAAATTTATTCAACTCTCGATGCCGAGAATATTTCAGTGCTGCTATTGTCTTCTGAATGTACCGGAGAGTATAAAAGCCATTTTATTGCTCAAGTTGAGCTGCTCGATAGGATAAGCCCCTCACTTATGCCCGTTGCCGGGCAACATGTTGCCTTTGAACCATAATTCCAATCCGTATCGCAAGCCCAATCCATGTAGGCGGCGGCCACTTGCCACCGGCTGTGGGCGTAACGAGCTAACTATTAAAGTGCTGTTAACTTTATTATTTCGAGCACTTGTTGTATAATGTGGCAGCGCTGTCATGGCAACTTACTGCTATAGTTTGTGAGAAATAAAAACATACACACACAGAAGCACACAGAGACAGAAACCTTGAAGAGGAAACAAGAAATAGCAAAGTCATAATTTGTCAAAAGTGGCTGGCGGAAGGCGAATAAATATGCTCGGCAAATATTTTCTGCAAAATAGCTTTTCTATGCAAAAAGTTGCTGTTGCTTTTTCATTTGCTTTTGCTGCTGCTGCTGCTGCTGCTGTTGTTTCTCCGTGCCTCCAGTTTTGTTGCTATGTGGGCGGTTTCTTGTTTTATATAATCAAAAAAGGTAAATATAATACATTCAACTTTTCCCATTTGCTACTCTACTCCTTCTCCTGTTTGCAAATCTGAGTACATGAGAAAAATTGTAAACATTATTTTTCCTTCGCTTCTTATACGCAAAACTAAAAACTTTGCACTTCAAGAGCTGCTTTAAGCTTCCACATCTGGATTTTTAAATCTTGATAGAACAGAGCACTGCTTTTATTTTATAATGCATGTTACTTAGCACCTGCTAATTAACTGCATTTATTACCACTTACGTTAATCCGTTGAGTACAATAATGTTTACAATAGGAAAAAAGATTTATTATTTGCAGTGAGTGTATACATACATGTTTAAATGCTTAATTCTTATTTCTAATGCTTAAAGCAAAGTATTTATTTTACACACAAAAATGGATTACATTTTTATTCATTTCAATTTGTTTTTACCAAATGAATGTTAAAAGCGTCTGTAATTTGCATATTAGAAATACGTTTCTTATTTTCCCGACATTTTTTTGATTTGACTAATCTACATTTAAAATAGCACAACGCAAAAGGCAGCAAAAGCTAAAGCTGTTGTCTAGGTGATGCAATTTTTACTGGGATTTTCTAATTTATGCTGCGCCTTTGACAAACTTCTTGAAACGTATCATTACTTTATAAATATTCAATTTATTATAAAACTTATGTTTATTTTTCACTTTGAACTTAATAATTGAACGCATTTAAGCTTCACAATACACGTTAATTAACAAATAAAATAAGCAATATTCAAATAATTTAATTGGGCTTCGCTTGGAATAAATGGACATAATTTAGTTCTTATTGTATTTCGGTTTTTGTGTTGTATTCTCATTTCGAGCCGCGATGCCCAGATGCAACCCTTGAGTTTTTGAAATCAACAAGAATTGCGTTTGGACAATCATAGCTAAAAATCGAATTCACCAAATGTTTGCTAAGTTCATGGGAAAAAGCTTTCAGTCGCTGTGAAACATTACCAGCTGTTTGGCTTTGTCGTCAATTATGTCACATAACATCTTCAGCTGTACCATTTCCAGTTTTCTAAAACCCCTTTCATTTTTTGTTATTGTCCAAAGTCAACTTTACGCTGGAACTTAATACTGCAATGAGGACGACCATGGCTATTCGGATGCTTGCTTAAAGTCTTTCACTCCATTATACTCAGTCCCATAAAAACACAACTTACCAAAGGATGTTGGTTCCCCAAACGGTGGCGACGCGGGATAGAGGGTAGCTGTCAGCTCGGCTGGCCATAAAGTGTCGGAGGAATCACAAAATCATTGTAAATGTTGAACGAATCTCGCATTACACGCAAGGGGCTGGCGCGTGTTGCTGGCCAAGACAACTTTTTCTAGCGAGTGCAGTGGGGCTTGGAGTTTTGGTGTTGGGGTTTTGTGGCTCGCCTGGCGCTGCACTTCTTGATTAAATTTTTGCACTGCAAGAGTGCAAAATGAACTTGCCTCGCATATGTCCTCGCCTCAAAGTCGTCAATGGACGGACTTTTGTATCCTGGTGCCTGCTGGCAGTTCCTCGGCGGGAGTTGGCGTGTCTGCGGTTTTATTTCGCCAGCGTTGTCTGTCTTGTGGCCAGCGTCTTGTGTCTTTTATTGTGGCTTCCAGCGATGTTGCCCATTGTTGCCTAACTGTAGAACTGCGTTCTATTGATGCGCTCGCTGCTCTTTTTTTTCTTTTTTTTTTCCAAACTGCATTCAACTTGGACTTGATGATACTTGTAGAATACCAGCGGTTGTGTGTGCGAGCGGAGTCCTTGGCCCGTGTCGGTGTCCGTTGCGTGTCAGGCTACTGTTATTACAATATCCTTAGCTGTTCTGCAGCGCTTTCTACAGCTTCCATTCCCCCACTGCTTTCTGTATCTTTTTTGTGGTTATTTTGCGCTTGCAAGGGTTGCTTTTGATAAGAACATCAAACTGACGTTTGTGCTGCTTTCGTCTAGTTGTCCGTTGCCCGGTTTGCCATTAAATTTTAAATTAAATTGTCTTGACATTCTTATGTGCACTTTGTGGATCTGTTTTGAGCTGCTTTTATGAGCGTTGTTAATTGGAATTGATTGAAAGTTATTTGATGTTTGCCGTTCGGCCCAATCCAAGCATCATGAAAGCCGAAACCACCGAACAATATCAACAACAGTAAAAGGAACAACAACAAAATTATGGCATGGGAACAGGTCGGGTTTACGTGTCTATCACGTTCTCCCTCACACTTCCTCACTTCCTATCTCTATTTCTCTCTCTCTCTCTTTCTTGGTCTCTCAGTTTGTATGTGTGCGTGTAGGCTGTTGTTAATAGACTTTCAGAAGTAATTAACATAATTTAATTAGGTGTTCAGCATTAATTTTACGCACGGAATTAAGTGTTGAATTTTAAGTGTTTCCATTTTAATTGAGCGACATTTTTCAGTCACGGAGAGGCCAATAAAACTGCTGTACATACTAATAACAATGATACGAGTGGGGCAAATGAAAACTGGGAACTGGGGAGCAGTTGCTGAATCCCTTCACTACTCACTAATTAAATAGAACAAAAGGTAATTCGCGCCTCCAGTTGTGCAAGTTGTGTGTGCCTGAAACGTGGACAAAAAGTTAATGTTAAAAATGTTTTTTTTTTCGCTATTGTAAATAGAATAGAGAAAACATAGCATATGTGATATGGTATTGGATATACACGATGCTGTGTTCATTTCGCATGTTTCAGGATTAATTGGTTTAAAAATAATGATCAAAAAGCACTCGCTTTTTAAAATAAGTAGAGTTTTGATGAAGTTACGGCATTTTGAAGTTTCGACCTATGCCCATACATCGATATATCGATTTTCGGGCTATAATTTTTACTTGTCTTCCGACCTCAAATTTCGTTTTCAACTTTAAATGTACGATTGATTTAGGGGCAAAACTATGATCAAAAAGCCCTTGCTTTTTAAAATCAGTTGAGTTTTGACGAAGTTATGGCATTTTTAAGTTTCGACCTATGCCCATATATCGATACATCGATTTTCAGGCTATAATTTTTACTTGTCTTCCGACCTAAAATTTCATTTTCAACTTTAAATGTACGATTGATTTAGGGGCAAAACTATGATCAAAAAGCCCTTGCTTTTTAAAATCAGTTGAGTTTTGTCGAAGTTATGAGATTTTGAAGTTTCGACCTATGCCCATACACCGATATATAAATTTTCGGGCTATTATTTGTACTTGTCTTCCGACCTCAAATTTCGTTTTCAACTTTAAATGTACGATTGATTTAGGGGCAAAACTATGATCAAAAAGCCCTTGCTTTTTAAAATCAGTTGAGTTTTGGCGAAGTTATGGCATTTGAAGATTCGACCTATGCCCATACACCGATATATACATTTTCGGGCTATAATTTTTACTTGTCTTCCGACCTCAAATTTCGTTTTCAACTTTAAATGTACGATTGATTTAGGGTCAAAACTATGATCAAAAAGCCCTTGCTTTTTAAAATCAGTTGAGTTTTGACAAAGTTATGAGATTTTGAAGTTTCGACCTATGCCCATACACCGATATATAAATTTTCGTGCTATTATTTGTACTTGTCTTCCGACCTCAAATTTCGTTTTCAACTTTAAATGTACGATTGATTTAGAGGCAAAACTATGATCAAAAAGCCCTTGCTTTTTAAAATCAGATGAGTTTTGACGAAGTTATGGCATTTTGAAGTTTCGACCTATGCCCATACACCGATATATCGATTTTCGGGCTATAATTTTTACTTGTCTTCCGACCTCAAATTTCGTTTTCAACTTTAAATGTACGATTGATTTAGGGGCAAAACTATGATCAAAAAGCCCTTGCTTTTTAAAATCAGTTGAGTTTTGGCGAAGTTATGGCATTTTGAAGATTCGACCTATGCCCATACACCGATATATACATTTTCGGGCTATAATTTTTACTTGTCTTCCGACCTCAAATTTCGTTTTCAACTTTAAATGTACGATTGATTTAGGGTCAAAACTATGATCAAAAAGCCCTTGCTTTTTAAAATCAGTTGAGTTTTGACAAAGTTATGAGATTTTGAAGTTTCGACCTATGCCCATACACCGATATATAAATTTTCGTGCTATTATTTTTACTTGTCTTCCGACCTCAAATTTCGTTTTCAACTTTAAATGTACGATTGATTTAGGGGCAAAACTATGATCAAAAAGCCCTTGCTTTTTAAAATCAGTTGAGTTTTGGCGAAGCTATGGCATTTTGAAGTTTCGACCTATGCCCATATATCGATTTTCAGGCTATAATTTTTACTTGTCTTCCGACCTCAAATTTCGTTTTCAACTTTAAATGTACGATTGATTTAGGGGCAAAACTATGATCAAAAAGCCCTTGCTTTTTAAAATCAGATGAGTTTTGACGAAGTTATGGCATTTTGAAGTTTCGACCTATGCCCATACACCGATGTATAAATTTTCGGGCTATAATTTTTACTTGTCTTCCGACCTCAAATTTCGTTTTCAACTTTAAATGTACGATTGATTTAGGGTCAAAACTATGATCAAAAAGCCCTTGCTTTTTAAAATCAGTTGAGTTTTGGCGAAGCTATGGCATTTTGAAGTTTCGACCTATGCCCATATATCGATTTTCAGGCTATAATTTTTACTTGTCTTCCGACCTCAAATTTCGTTTTCAACTTTAAATGTACGATTGATTTAGGGGAAAAAATATGATCAAAAGGCCCTTGCTTTTTAAAATCAGTTGAGTTTTGGCGAAGTTATGGCATTTTGAAGTTTCGACCTATGCCCATATATCGATTTTCAGGCTATAATTTTTACTTGTCTTCCGACCTCAAATTTCGTTTTCAACTTTAAATGTACGATTGATTTAGGGGCAAAACTATGATCAAAAGGCCCTTGCTTTTTAAAATCAGTTGAGTTTTGGCGAAGCTATGGTATTTTGAAGTTTCGACCTATGCCCATACACCGATATATACATTTTCGGGCTATAATTTTTACTTGTCTTCCGACCTCAAATTTCGTTTTCAACTTTAAATGTACGATTGATTTAGGGTCAAAACTATGATCAAAAAGCCCTTGCTTTTTAAAATCAGTTGAGTTTTGGCGAAGTTATGGCATTTTGAAGTTTCGACCTATGCCCATACACCGATATATCGATTTTCGGGCTATTATTTTTACTTGTCTTCCGACCTCAAATTTCGTTTTCAACTTTAAATGTACGATTGACTTAGGGGCAAAACTATGATCAAAAAGCCCTTGCTTTTTAAAATCAGTTGAGTTTTGGCGAAGCTATGGCATTTTGAAGTTTCGACCTATGCCCATATATCGATTTTCAGGCTA
Organism: Drosophila nr. perissopoda 5 BK-2023a; assembly: GCA_035044105.1. Taxonomy (NCBI): domain Eukaryota; kingdom Metazoa; phylum Arthropoda; class Insecta; order Diptera; family Drosophilidae; genus Drosophila; species Drosophila nr. perissopoda 5 BK-2023a. The sequence continues at coordinate 508,223 of JAWNMK010000124.1, forward strand.
TAATTTTTACTTGTCTTCCGACCTCAAATTTCGTTTTCAACTTTAAATGTACGATTGATTTAAGGGCAAAACTATGATCAAAAAGCCCTTGCTTTTTAAAATCAGTTGAGTTTTGGCGAAGTTATGGCATTTTGAAGTTTCGACCTATGCCCATACACCGATGTATAAATTTTCGGGCTATAATTTTTACTTGTCTTCCGACCTCAAATTTCGTTTTCAACTTTAAATGTACGATTGATTTAGGGTCAAAACTATGATCAAAAAGCCCTTGCTTTTTAAAATCAGTTGAGTTTTGGCGAAGCTATGGCATTTTGAAGTTTCGACCTGTCCCAGATACCGATTTTCAGGCTATAATTTTTACTTGTCTTCCGACCTCAAATTTCGTTTTCAACTTTAAATGTACGATTGATTTAGGGGCAAAACTATGATCAAAAGGCCCTTGCTTTTTAAAATCAGTTGAGTTTTGGCGAAGTTATGGCATTTTGAAGTTTCGACCTATGCCCATATATCGATTTTCAGGCTATAATTTTTACTTGTCTTCCGACCTCAAATTTCGTTTTCAACTTTAAATGTACGATTGATTTAAGGGCAAAACTATGATCAAAAAGCCCTTGCTTTTTAAAATCAGTTGAGTTTTGGCGAAGCTATGGCATTTTGAAGTTTCGACCTATGCCCATACATAGATATATACATTTTCGGGATATAATTTTTACTTGTCTTCCGACCTCAATTTTCATTTTCAACTTTAAATGTACGATTGATTTAGGGGCAAAACTATGATCAAAAGGCCCTTGCTTTTTAAAATCAGATGAGTTTTGACGAAGTTATGGCATTTTGAAGTTTCGACCTATGCCCATACACCGATATATCGATTTTCGGGCTATAATTTTTACTTGTCTTCCGACCTCAAATTTCGTTTTCAACTTTAAATGTACGATTGATTTAGGGGCAAAACTATGATCAAAAAGCCCTTGCTTTTTAAAATCAGTTGAGTTTTGGCGAAGCTATGGCATTTTGAAGTTTCGACCTATGCCCAGATACCGATTTTCAGGCTATAATTTTTACTTGTCTTCCGACCTAAAATATATGTACTTTTCAATTTCACCAAAGACAAAGCAAATCTGTAAAGTAATTAATAAGCATTAGCAAATGTAAATGAAACTGATAAATTATATTTAAGCGGGACGTAATTTAAAATGGGTACCTTTTACAGATAAATAATCAAATAAATTAGGTTAAATAGTAAAAATAGCATATATATGTAGGCATTCACACAGCGTCTATAAAAATGTTTACCCTTTACTTAAAGAGCATTAAAAATGTAACTTGCGCTGTTACTTTTATGACCAATGAAACAAACTTCCCAGCGCAGCACTCTGCCATTCCAAGTTCCATCATAAATTTCTCTAGCACACCACAATTCAACCTCCAGCCCATTCCTTCCTTAACTTGGGACCACCTACAACCAACATTGAAGGGCTGCTGCTCGTAAAAAGCTCGAGCCTAATAAAAATGCCGCAGCACGTACGTCAACCTGCTGGCATTAGCCTAACAGCCCCGGACGCTAACACACATACAAATAGTGTATGTGTCTAGGAGGCCGCGTCTCCTGTTAGATATAACAACAACTCAACGAAAATGTATAAGTAAAAGCTGCTGTTATTAATTTGCACAGCGCAAACTTGTTTCTCATTTACTCGCCATATCCGGCAATATCGGGTAATCAGACATAGCCGCAGCCATAGCCCCCTATCCGGCCTTTTATTTAGCTATTTGCAAGCAATTTGATTTGGTTTTTTGAGGGGTACTGCCTTTTGTGGTTGTTTGTCGAATGAATAAAGCGTGAACGCAGAATTCAGTTGGGAGCATATCGAATTGCAGTTGTTGGTCCATTAGACCGGCCACTTGACTCCGGCAGCTTTTAGCACCGGAAATATGTATGTATGGACAGAGAGAACGGATGGAAAGGAAGAAAGGGTACGAGCTCCGAGGGCCATAAAGCAAAAACAAATGCCAAATATTGTATTGCCATGCACTTGCTGGCCAAAAAGCATGGCCCAAAGTGTCGACTTGACTGCGTAAATTGAGCTGCTAATGGAGCCACAGCATAAATACAATAACAAAATATATAAAGGACTTTGCTGCCTTTGTTGTTTTTGACATTATCGTTGCCGTTGTCTGATGGCCAAGACAAAGGCGGTACCAACTCCCCACACCACCCCTCCACATAAAAAAAAAAGGGCAGCAAGAGCAGCCGTTTGGTTTCCCAGCAGACAACACGCATACGCCGCGTGTAACGTCGAGAGTCCCGCTGCTTTGTAAATTTAATCTGAGAGCAACTTTATTAGGCCACGTTAACAGCTACTTTGCTTGCTACTTGAGTGCCAACTTCAATACACTTTAGGCGGCAGCTAAATGAAGTTGTTGCTGTTGTTGCTTGCCGTTAGCGGCTGCTGCTACTGCTGCTGCTGCACCTGCCGCGCTTGAGAGGTTGACAGTCGTCAGCTGCTTGTTGAAAACTGCCATTAACTTGTTACAACTTCCGCCGCTACCGCTGCCGCTGTTTGCATGCAGTTGCTGTAAGAAAGCCCGGCCAGAAGCGAGCAGTTGCATCTACACTTTAGTAAGCCTCTGTCTGACTTTTTATTTGCAATATTCGCAAAGAAGCGCGCCTAACTTTTGCTATGACTTCCGCTGGTGCGGCCTCTAGCCCAAGCACTTAATCTTCTTCACACAAACACAAAAAAAAAATACGACGCATATTTACTTGACATGGGCGAGGACGTGGACGTCAAAGTATGAGTGTGGGCGTGGCAACTACAGGCATTGCTTACCTGCTTCCTTGCCAGGTCTCAGACAAAGCCAAACAATTTGCGTCAGGCTCACCTGCTGCACGCCACCCATCCACACCGCAATTTCACCTGTTTGCCCCAAGCTTTTGCTTTTGCTTTTGGCTGCCGCAGTCTTGCCCTCAACGTGCTAGTCGTCATCATCATCACCGTCGTCTTTATAATGAGAAAACTGTTTCAATTATGTTTGTTTTTAGTTGCTTCAATTTGCTAAGCAACATCATTAAGTGCCTTAACTTAATTCATGCCGCCCACAGCCGATATTTGCCCTCGTGCTCATAAAAATAGAATTCCAGCAGCACCAGCAGCAGCAACCCTTGCAAATAGTCGACGTACTTAATGTGAAAGAACAAAACTACGACTACACACGCACACTCTCACAGCCAATAGATGAAAAGCTAGGCACTTCACCTAGCCAGGAAGATCGAGCTGTTGCTGCTGCTTGTGCAGAGCTCTTCTTGTAGTTTATTATGCTAATACTTTGATTTTGTTCGCCTGGATTAATTTCACATCGCAAACAAAAGCGGACGCCAACGCAAAGTCTTTTAGTCCAAGCAGAATAACATGTATAAAACTAGAACTCAAGTTTTACAGCGAATCTGCTAATGGTGCACACTTAGAAGCCATTTTACATAATTGTAGTGCACATGCTTAAAATGAATTAAGTTGTCTTTGTGGTTAACAACTGCTAATTTTTTTTATTTTAGCAAGAAGGTTGGTGTAGAAGGAGAGTGCTACAAGTGTAAACTATTGTGCCGCTTCGGGGACTTTGGGCTTGTTGTATTGACACAGTGCATCGGTGTTGCATGCTCAGCCAGTCCAATGGCAATTGTTGTAGCATATTGTGACGTTAGTTGCTATCAGAGGAAGAAATCCCCCAAAAAGCTGCTTTATTGCATGCTCAGCACGTTCGTGTGTTTGTCTGGTTGCCACTCCCTATATCCTTGTACCACCCACCCACCCACACATTTAACTCATGTTCATTTGCAAGCCTGAGCATTGGCAATGTGATCAAGCCTGCATTTTGCAATTTCAGGCTGTGACGCCCTAAGGTATGCAAGGAAAAATGTCAGGGAGGAAAATAAAGTTTAATTCGAATGCTTCTTCTGTTGAACGTCACATGCTGTATGTTTAAGTGTGTGTGTGCATTTTGTTGGTTGCCTTGCCTTGCATTGCCATGTCCCAACGGGTAACTGGTGGAAAATCAAAGTTATTTGTATTTATTTGCAAAATCGTGTAGCGCGTGCTGCAGCGGAGAGGCAGTAGACGAGGAAACAACAATGCCCAGACATAATGTAGTGGGTGTGTCTCTGTAAGTGTGTGTGTGTGTGTGTGTGTGTGTGTGTGTGTGTGTGTGGGGGTAAGTGAAATAACTCGCTTTAGTGCTTGTGATGGCCGCTAAAATCTTCTTATTTGTCGTACCATTTTGCAGCCCATGTATTCGCTGTTGCTGCTGCTTGTATTTGCAAGATATTTTTACGTCAATATCAAATGCAAGTCCGACTAAGACTTGAGACTGTCTTCAGTCCAGTACGCACGTGCGACACGTTCCAGTTGCGTCCAACATGTACGACAGGAGCTACGCGGCTCAGGAGGATGCCAGCGCAATGCCAGGACAGGACTGCAGATACCGGAAGAGTCTTCGCTAGCTTTCCGACGTGTATCCATGTAGCGGCAATGCCTTTGACAGGCTTTAACAATAGGTTTCTGGACGCTTATTTACACTTCAAATATTTTTTCAACCTGTCAATTTCATTATTATTATTTCAGCATAACTTGAATTTGGCATTTAATTGAGTGGTAGAAAAGTGAATTTGGACATGTGTGTATGAGTGTGCATTAGTAACGAAAATAAATATGAAAATATACAGTATCTAGCCAAATGTGTTTATGATCCTAAATAGCATTAATATGGGCAATTTCGCTTGACCATCATGATTTTTCATGAAAAATAGTTCATTTACAATAATAGAAATGCTATTATATATTATTGGTTTATAATATTAAAATTAAGGCTTACCTTCCAAAATATTGAATTTCTTTGTAAATTTTAACTGATTAAACGACTTCTGTTTATAACCAGAGCTTTTCACCTGTCTGCAACAAAAGTTATTTATTACATTTTTATGAATTTTGCTTTATATATATATATATATGTATATGTATATCTGATAAACGTTATCGGTAACTGCATATCAAACACTCATTTATGGTTTTAATACCCAGCAGCTGTAGTTACAGATCCCGATAGGCCTTAGAACTCTGGCTTCTTGCCTCTATCATTTGACCCCAGGCAAATGCAATGCTCCTAAATCCAAATGCAATGCATAAATTTATTACATGCCACAGCACAGCACAGCAGACAATTAAGATTTGGGGCAGGGGCCACGGACTGACTGGCTGAGCACCCGAGCCGGTAGCAAGCAGATTGGCTCGCTTGTCTCTGGCAAACGTGTGCACTGAATGCATAAAACGGAAATCTCAAAAAGTTGACTCTCCGCACCTATGTAGACGTTTTAAATGCTCTTTCAGTTAAATTGGCTTGATCCAACATTGAGATGCTTGACTCACCATTTGCTAATGATTTTGAACTCCAGATAGTAATGATATAATATAGTTGATCTAAGGTTTTCATAGTTTTTAGCTTGTAAATATTAAATAGTATTTAATCAATCACATTTAAAATAAAGAATCAATTAATACAATTTCGTCCAATATCAATAAATAGATGTTGATTTACCTATCTTTAAGAGAATCCATGTTTTCACAGCTTTGCCTAAGCTACCTTCAATGATTGAAAACGGTTAGTAAGTAATTCAATAAAATAAAACACAAATTTATAGAATTTACATATTAAGAAATCAAAAAATATTTCTTTGCATTTTTTGCCCACATATACGAATTGTTAAACCCTTTTACTGAATAGGGCAAAAGCGAAGGCGTTTCTTGTCTGCTGCTGTTGCTGTGCGGCTAGGCCGCCGTCTGGGGTAGTTGTTGTTGTATTATTTGTTGTTGCTACCACCATAAATAAAACAAGCGAACATGGCGCCCAACGATCCAAAGCAGGCAGCAACGACAACATAAGCAAAGCAGAGTCCATGATTGTACTACTATGTTCCTTGGCTATATACGAAAATACATATATATATACATATACATATACATGTACACATGTGTATTTCATATGATTTAAATTCAATTTGTGGCGTTTGTTATCGATATCAAGACAGGCCCACACTCGCACACACACACGCATATATAAGCACACACATACACTCTCAATTACATGCAGTAAAATTTGTTTTCAATTATACATTTATGTGCTATATGTGCGTCTGTTTGTGTTTTTGTTTGTGTTTCTGTGCAGCGCACAGCGGGACGTATACGCAATATTTTATAGAAACGCTTTAAAGTAATTGAAATTGTTGCCCATTGTGGCGGCAATTTTTGGTTGGCGCTGGCATTAAAAGCGAAAATGATTTCGGCGCTTTTATTGTGTCCATGCGCAAAAGTCAATCAAATGTTTAAGCCACGTATCCAAGCAGAAACAGCAACAGCCACAACAACCCCCAAAAGTATGGAGCATGTGTTAAAAATTTTAACAACCAAAGTGGTTTTTGGGGCAAATTGCAAAAAATGGTAAAGAGCAAACGCATTGCCAGGGCAACAAGGCGTTGTGCGGGCGAATCTGTGTGAGGTGCGGTTGTGTGGCGCTTGCGGATGAGGATGGGGTGTCGGGGCGTGCTAGGGTGCGAACAGTTGCGAGAACTTGAAACCGCAATTTACTCATTTCGTTTCGTTGCTTGGTTTTATTTCGCTTACGAGCAAATCCATTTTGCCGTAGCTTAACTTTCTGCATCGTTTTTTGCAGCTGTTTCCAGCGAACGAACCGACCAACTAACCAACCTCAAACCGAACTCATGCCAACTTCAACTTCAAGTGGCGGTAAAGTTGTTTAAAAGGCTGATTTGCACCGCATATACTCACATACACACACACACGCACATACACACGCATACAAGCAAGCTGAGTGACTCTTTCGCTTTGTGGGTGGGAACTCTATACAAATTGCATGGTGCTCGGCTCATTAAGAGCGGCATGCAATTATAAAAGCAAATGCAAACTGGCAACTGAAAACTGTTGGCATGACGCCCAAAACGGACTTAAAAAGAAAACGGTTTATTTCGTACGAATACGCTGGCATAAGGGCAAACCAAATTCGCGTCATTACACACACACACACACTGACACAAGCACAAACACATGGAGAACAGCGAAAATGTTGGACAACGTGTTGGCCACTTGACTCATTAAAAAGCCTTGCTCTTCTTCTCGATTTGTTTTTTTCAGCGTCCACGGTTTCTATATGTGTGTGTGTGTGTGTGTGTATGTGTGTGAGTGCTGAAAAGCGCTTCAATTGCAGTTTCAGTTTTCAGCTGCTGCCTTGAAGTGTTGATGAAAGCAGCAGCCCCAGCCCTGCATAAGCCTCACCATAACACAGACACAGCAATGTAGCTATTTGTAAGCACTTTTAAGCCGTTGCACGAGTGCTCGTTATGCCACTTTTCAAAGAGCAAGAGAGAGAGGGAGAGAGAGAGAGAGAGAGACAGAGAGCGTGCGGGTTGGTGTGGGTGTTAAAAGCAGGTGTGAGCTGACTGAGATGCAACAGGTTGGCACACTGGCAAATGTGCATGTCGTGCCATATTAATTATACATTACGTCCGTGTACACAAGCGCATTAAGTTGCATTATTTTCAAGCCACTCGCCGCGTCCCCCTCACAATCCAACTTACCTTATATAGTTAACCGTAAACAGTATGGCGTAAAGCGCATATTGTATCCATGTGGCTGCTGCTGTTGGCCAATGTTAATCCTCGTTTGCTGTTGTTTGCTGTCCCCAGAGCTCGTCAACTTTACCCGGACACTAGAAAAACCTAAGCAGGAAACATAAGAAACTAAGTTAGTAACTCGTCGAGTGGCTTTCTCGCAAATAAGCGAGAGGGTGAGAGCTGCCAGCTACTTTTGCCACTGCTTTTACTACTAATATTTATGTGTATCTTTTGTAATTAATAAAAGTTTTAGCAGCACTGCTCACACACACACACATAGTCACACAGATGTTCATGGCGAACGCTCAGCGCTAAAACTTTGTTCATTTTTCTTAGCCCCTCCGAAAAACTCTGTCTGGACGCATTGCATAAATTGCGTCAAATTAGACAGAAATATTTAATTAATCTCCATGAAAGTTAGTTTATTGAATTATTCACGCCGACACAGACTAAGGACACAGTCGTTGTCTTAGCGTCACCCCCGAAATTTCTCAAATTACTTTTGCAAGACGAATTAAATCTACTCGTCTGCACGGCGTATGAGCAATGTGAGTAAGCATTTATTTATAAATACTAATATACACACACTTATATAAACGGTTGTCAAGACATGCCGATTGTCATTAGGCTATTGTTGTTGTTGATATTCTTGTTCTGACAGCTGGGAAACAGCTGCTCTTGACAAATGACACGATTTACATTATACTCAATGCAATTTTTCCCTGTCAAAATGGACAGCAAATGTGTAGACGCAGATGGTAATGGGCAGCAAAAGCAGACAAACAAAAAACACAACGAAAACAACAACAAACAAGCAAACAAATGATGCGCGCTGCATGTTGATGCCCTCAGTGTGTAAGTGTGCGTGCGTGTGTATGTGTGTATGTGTGAGTGTACAACTGTTTGCGTGGCTGCATCTTAAGCGGAAACGGAAGTCATTTGGCCAACGTCGACGTTTATGATGTTGTTCTCGTGCTGATGATGTTGAGTTGAGCTTTATGGCAAATGCAAATACATAAATAAAAATAAAATGTAATTTCTCATTTACAGCTTGCCTTCTTTCGGCTTTCCTTCTTGTGCATTAGTTTCACGTTGTTGCTTAGCTTCGCTTGGTTTTTTTAATTTGCGTCCCGGGACAGGAAACTGGCGCCAGTCGCCGTCACAGTTACAGTTACAGCCACTAAAAGCAACCGGAAGTCTTGAAATACTTTTAAAAGTTGCAACGATAAGATTTCAGCGCGGTGAACCAGCGGATCGGTGGTGCCAGGCCCTTGCTCTTGGGGATTGATTTGTTTGATTCGAATCCACTTACCGGTAATTATTACCAATGTATAAGTTGCGACTTTAAGTTTACTCATATTGTGGCTCTTTAAGCTGACTCACTCACTATCTGTATCTTTCACCCACCAATCACATTAGCAAGCACACTCTTTGGGGTCTATTTTGCATGGACTAGAGCCCAGAGTTTGATGCCGATAAGGATGTCGCAAATGTCAACAAGATGACAGCAATTTGTAAAAAATACTTGATTTATTTGCCAAAAAAATCCACAAGATGAGGAACGAGGCCCAGCAACAACAACAATAACAAAATTAAATGTGCTGCGCTAATGGCAAGTGGATGCGGATGCGGATGCGAGTGAGACTAAGAATGGAGATGGGCCTGGGGATGTAAATCCATGTGCTTGTCGCCACGCAACTCACGTAATGAATGCGAGTCGCAGACAAAGCATGAAAAATAGCACACACTCCTACACACACAATGGGTGGGTGCTTTAGGGCGTGTGTTTGCGGTTGGCTAGCATATAATTTTCAATGTTGACAGGCAGCAAAAGTTAATAACGCACCATATACGATAATGGACCGAGCATAGCCTCACACACAAATAGTGAGGCATAGCACTAAAGGGAAGTGAAATGGAGGCCTCGTAACAGTAAAACTGACCCTAGACTGTCGACCAGTCGCACTAATAGCGTCAGAAATGGCCGAGATTTAGTTGCCCGGACATGAGCCACGTGGACCCACAAGCTGGGATGGAGAAGGTACGACCGACTTCAATTCGATTGATGAGTTTTGTCCGCGATGGAAGTGCACGGCAACTACTGAAGTAGTGTGGTGTTGTGAAACAGCGTGGAGCGGATACTGTTCACCCACTCACTTTACGTCGTGCACTTCTGTAAATTGTGGGCAATTAACTTGCCTGATGGTTGCTGCCAATCACAGTGACCTGCCGCCTGTGACGCTTGTCGTATCCAGCCTCGACCAAGCTTTCCCTTATTCGTGCAGGGGTTTTAAGCTGACTTCCCGCTCTGCTCCATTTCTCTCACAAATTCTATGTGTGACGTGAGCTGTTTTTCTATTTGTTTTTTTCTTTTCTGTTTTTAATGTTTTTTGTGCTGTGGTCGCCGGTTCCAAGGATTTTCATTTTAATTTGCTAAATATGCTGCACACTGTAAATCCTCTCATTCGTCCTTTGCACGAAGAGCACTTGCATAGAAACCCCCAACAATCTGGTCGCCAGTAGTGTGGAGTAGGGTTTTAGGTAAATAGAGAACGGTATGCATTTAACGGATTAGGGGCGTTAAATGCTTTGATTTAGGATACGTGCGCCAGCTCTGATATGTGATAATTAATTCAGCTACCTGCTACAATGAGTGCACAGCACCCAAACGCCTCGTGGTGTGCACACACAAAGTAATAAGCTGAAAGCTCAGTTAAGAGATGATGATGATAGAGACATGGGAAGTCATTTGTAGAGAAAAATGTGCACCATGTCATTGAAATAAGTCAACATTACAGCTACCCCCTTAGCCTGCTGCCAACCAAGTGCAACTGTGCATTTTCGCATAGGCAAGAACATAAAACACAATGCATAGCGGAGGCAAGAGCATGAGAAGGTGCCAAGCAAATGAACATAAAATGCCACTCACTTTCAACCCAAGCATGCCCAAAAGCCACGCCCAGGCTGACGACACTTATGCCACAGCCAGAAGCAGAGGCAGAGGCTGACAAACAAATTTCATGTGGGTGCCGAGTGCATTCTTTGTGCAGCGACAAATGCAACACTTTCGCAGTCATCTTCATTTGCATTCGTCTGGGGAAAACATTGAAACGATGCTAGACGGGCTAGGGGGTCTGACCTGTCTGATAATGGCGGAAATTTAATGCCTGTGGCAGCTTCATTTAACTTTTTTCAACTCGACTAAAACTCTAATGTATTCTGCCAGCAAATCCATGTCACACACACACACACTTATGCGAGAGTTTCGCGTTGTGGACGCTGTTTTCGTAGGTGACAAAATGCTGGTGCGCCCGCGGCAAAAACGACCCGCCAGCTGCCACACAATCTGCTATATCACTGACAGTTTTATCGACTTAACAAAACTAACTGCCATTAGTTTCACTTTGCTGTGAGTGTCGCTGAAAGGCCACGAACGCTGCGTTCCACCATCAGCATCCACTACAAAAAGTTGTCTATTGTTGCGGGTGGAAGCAAAAGGATTCGTTGTCACCGCTCAAAAAAAAAAAAAAAACAACACAAATGTAGACAAGAAAACAGGCGATAGGAGATAGTGCAAAACAAAGCCAAAATAAGCAGGGAAAAAATGGCAATGGCGGAGATAAGGAACATAAGGAAACGTGAGAGATAAGAACGAACCGCCTGTTTGGCTGTTCTCCTGCTTTGGGCCGGACATTGAAAAATCACTTTAGCATGACCCCAAAATGTCTATTTCATTTATACAAATAAACCCAAAAGCCCCCACAGCCCAAAATCCAATAAGCGATGTCGACCAAAACAAATCGCTTGTGCGTCCTGCAACAACAGCCAGACAAATTAAAATGAACACGAAAGCAGCGCAGATACTACGAATAGGGAGCTAGACCAAATGGTCGAACCCCCCAAGCCACGAACACTACTGGCACAGTCGTGTCTTGCCACGCCCCGTTAGAGCGCACGTCTCCAGCTATTGACATTAAAATTTATCATTCGTTTTAGACATTTTTTCGATTTTGCCACTCATGTATTTATAATATCCTATTCTGAGTGAATGAAGGGGCATGCTAAGCTTGTCAAAGATATAACTTATAGCTTTGAATTGTGTATAGGGTACGTGGGTAGTCGAACTTTTTTTTTGTGCCTCACTTATTTATTTTGCAATTCTTTAGGATATATATTTACCATTTTGTTCAACTACTTCAAATGCCATGCACGTGGCCAGCCGCAAAAATGTCCTGAAAGATGGCGAAACTAATCAAGCGAGTGCTGGAAATAATTTCGAACAGCTGATCGTGAAAAGTTTTCGGGCGATTGATGAGCCCCACTTGAGCCTGCATCGTTGAGCTGTCATTGCTTGGAATTCGCTTCATTTATATTTGTATTTCATTAAAATTATTGACAGAGTGTGAGTTGTCGGCCCTTTTGTGTGTAGTCTGAGCTACTGTGTGCTCTCCATGTGTGTGTGTGTGTGTGTGTGTGTGTGTGTGTTTGTGTATATATGAACGTAAAACTAATTGATTGACACAGTTTTTGCCGGTCAGCGTGGCGGCTTGATCGATTGATTTAATTTATTGTATAAAGCAGTTGAAATTGATGGAGTTGATAGCTGCCCGGAATGCCGAGACCACCTAAAAGCGTAATTCCATTATGCAGCACACTATAAATGTAACAAGGGCCAAAGGAAATGTAGATTAAGATTGGTTACGGCAGGCCACGCCAGACGGGGGAAACTCTCAATAATGTCATCAAAGTGGCTACTGCTACCAGCAGTAAATGCATAAAGCGGACAACGATGGCGAGAAAAAAGGCTCAAAGGCAAAGGCAAAAGCCAAACAAAAATCGATAAGATTGTAAAGTGGCTGTAAGGACAGAGCAGCAGAGGCGAATTTCAAATAGCGTTAGGGTCGGGTGCTCGGTTCGACTTTACTATCGTCTTCGTCTTTGTGCACAAGAGTTGCACATTTGCTTTTGAATTGAAGTGGAGCGGAGGAAGCGAAGTTTGAGAAGAAGGTGGGGAAAATTGCACTTTTCATTAAACTGAAAATAATAATACTCGTAACAAACCGGATGATGATGCTACTCCTGCTGCTACTCGTGCTGCAACGCGTGCTGCTACTGCTCCTGCTCCTATTGAGCGGATCAGCGCCACTCAATGTGGTTCTACAGCTACTGACTGGCTCCTTACGGCATTTCTGAAGCGCTTTGCCCGCATTACTTGGTTAGGTCCTGGCGCCTGTCATTCATCAATGGGCGGAATTGGCTTTGCTTGGCTTGGAAATTAGTTGCTAGCATGCAACTGACATCAAAGTGTGTCAGAAGCTGATGGCAGTGCAATGGCAAAATAATTTAGTAAACTTTTGTCAACTCACGACGATACAAATAGAAGAAAAAAAAGCGGCAAACAGCAACAACTACAACAAAATCGAATCGAACTTTAAGGGAGTCATGGCGATGTATTTTTCAATTTCCGTGACAAACGCGTAAAACGTTGGCCAAATTCAATTTTGGCAACTTTGAGAGGGAGGCAACTTAGCCAGAGTCTATACCACGTAGACGCACTAAACGCTGTCGAGCATTTAAATCTAACATTATTACATTTGGCAATGAATATGTCAACAAACTCCAGGAGAAACAGCAACAACAACAAGTAAGACCAAATGCGTAGAAAGGACTCCTTTGACATTCGTTGCTGAATGCGGCAGTTCAAGATACGAACGTGGCCCTGACTGAATGGTAGCTTGCATGACAGACAGACAATCAGCTAAATAGACGAGCGCATGCCAAATGTGCTGAGTGACATTCTTAGCAAATGATGAAGAATGAATTTGAAATGGTAATCGGAATGTAAATCGCATTGGAAAATGGCATTGGAAATGAAGTTGGAGATTGATAATGTGGGACCCGCACGTTTAACTTCGCTTGATTTGCGAGTCAACGTCAGATGAATCAACTTGCTTGGCTCCAGCTAAATGAAAGTCAACTCTATGCACTCTACTTTAGCTCTTGGGGCAGTTCAGATCTGTTCTATTGCCAAAATCCCCCACCTAGTGCTGTTGCATTAATCAAAATCCTATCGAACCGTGGCCATGTGTGAACTGTGCAGGCCACTGATTGCAGATAGCCCCGTGCGAAGAGGAGTCCGACAAATACAACTAAAATGAGTTGCAGCAACTCTCTGGCTGTGGCATCCTTTTGTCGTACGTGGCGCCCTGAATTATGCAGTGAAAAATTGTCGATTTCATGATAAATGGTGTAGCAGCACATAGCGCTGAAAACGTGGTCAGCCAGCAATATGTGAAAGCAATATTAAGAAGAAGAATGTGTCATGAATGCAGTGGAAAACAAACGTTACGCTGTCCGTTGGGATACAAGCGCCGAAAAAGGATAAAAATAGAGATAGTGCTCTGGACTGTACCAGCAGCAGCGAATTATGTGTTTAAGGATGCGCTGATGGCGCTTGTTTGCTCGCCAAACAGCACGTCGCCACCGTTGCCGTTGCCATTGCCGTTGATGTCCTTGTCGTCCTTTTTGGGCAACGCCTTGCACTTACTTTGTGCGCATTTTCAATTTGTCAAACGCATAACGAATGAGCGTGATTGAAGTGCCAGTCGCAGGACATCAACATGGAACAAGAACATCGTGTAAGCGCTATGGCTTTAAGATTCCTTTAGCACACACAAACACACAGGCAGAAATGAATTGCCAAGATTAATAGTATTCTGCCACAACCAGCGCTTACTGTTCCTGATCTCGTTCTTCTGGTTGTTATTGTTGACAGTTTCCCAGCCAGCAATACAATTACAACAACAGCAGTAGTAAAATCAGCAGCAAGAGCAGAACTCGAGTTCTGCATAATTGTGTGACAACACGAAGGCGGATGCAGCAGGATACACGCAGCAGCTCAGGCGAACAGCCTGCAAACTTGGCCTGCGCCCTCGGTTTTGATTTTGACACTTTCGAGAAACGCCCCAACAAACTCACATACAAAACACACACTCTCACACTCACTTATACTCGCACACTTATGTGCGTTGTATATCCTTATTGCCTCAGTGCAAACAAGGCTGTCATAAATGCATTTTATGATTTTAATGAGTTTTCTGTTGATGTTTTGGGGTCGTTTAGGGGCGCGAGCTTTAAAATGCCGACAGCTTAAGCAGCTGACATAATAACAATGGAGTTAAACATTAATCAAAATGCTGGAAATTTAATAAAAAAAAAGTGTAAGAAGTATATAGACGATAAGAGCACGACTTTGAGTTACCCTGTATTTTAATAAAATTGTAATTTGTGAAAGCACTATCTACAAGAATATTATAGGTTAATGGGCTATACTTCAAGTCTGATATATTTCTCTGCCTTTTTATTTCTAGCCATTGAGTTCCTTGAGTCGAAATCTGTACAAGCATCGCTCGGTTTATGTTTATCGATATTTTCCATTGATTCCGCAGGGTATAAAAACCATTCACACAGAGAGAGTGCGCATGGCTGTTGGCATTGTTAAGCAAGTGTTATAAAACATTTTTGATAAATGCAAGCGAAACCGCAAAATATCATATGAATTATTGCGTTCATAAATAATCGTCACGGCTGCCATGCAGCTGCAGCACTGAACCCACTCAAACCCCAAACATTTACCCGAACAATCCCCACTGCCATGTGGCCTCCGCTCAAATTGCTGCTCACACCTTTGGCTAGAACTGATGTGCTTTGAACAATTTTTTGTTGGATTTTAATTAAATACAAGTGCGAATGAAAAAGTTTGCTGTTGCAGGGGCACAATGCTTTTTAATTAGAAATCAAATAAAATTTAGCAAACATAATCAACATACAAAAACCAGTTAAACCAACAAACAACTCACTAAATAATGCAAAACTCAAACCTTGCCAGAGGCAAATATATGAACCAAAAATTAAAATAAATAATCATTAATTTTTGTATATCGCCGGCATTTTAATTGCAGTTTGCAGTTTGCAGTATTGCCTAGATAAACAAACCAACTCCGATATCCTATATCTGCTCTGACTCCCGCTGGTTTAATCTTTTTGGAGTGCTAAAGCAATTACTAAAAGCACAACGCTGCACCTGCTACCCATCTGCTCTATGCGCCCACCTAACTGACCAATTCGCTTTTTGCATACAAATCTGTATTGTGTCCAGCAGCCATCAGCATCATGCTACATACGGAAGGGTGGGCGGTTTGGAGGCTTCGAGCCCTTTTTTTATGCAGCAATAGTGACAGCAACGAATTCTTTTTTATTTTTGTTAAATTTATAGCTGCTAGTTTGAGGGCAACGCAGATTAGTTTTTATGGCCGAAACAAAAACTGATTTAACTTTTTGTGAGCAAAAATCAATGTTGATGTTATCTAAAAAATATCCGGATTTTTTACGATGCAACTAGAAAAGTGATGTTATAATTATAGGTCACAAATAAAATGGGATTTGATTGAAAACAAAACTTGGAAAATTGTAGACATGCAAAATTTAAGGTTAGCCTATTAACCTAATAGAAAATATCATTTCCTCTTTTTGATTCTCAATATTAATAGTTATTTAAGAAAATAACTGTAGATACTTCAAGGCTCTTTGACATAGATAACTTAGTTATTATAATTTAAAATTGTGTGCATTTATGAATTTTGATATCATTGTTACTATTTGTACCCTGAGTTGGTACTAAACAATCCCCAGACACTGGAAACGCAACAGAGGCAACAAATAATTGCCAATTTAATGCACATTTGGTAGTGTGCATTCGAAATGTGAATGGGTAGATTGCCCCTGCTCAGTTTATATCCATCTATACATCGTTTTCTCTCGCCTCTCCCATTTCAATGGTTCGTGCTGTTGCAGCTGTTGTAATTCAATTATGTTTGTCTTTACGAAATCAGGAAAATAAATTCGCTTATTGTGCAGCTTTCACATTCGGATCACATTGTGAGATACGCATCATAATTGCAGTTATTATTCTTGTGGCTGCCTCTGCTCGTGTGCAGCTTTGAGTTTGATGCCAAATGACCTTTGATTATGCATGCGGCACGTGTGCAAAGTTTCTAATTACTTTGGAATCGAAGATGCGGCAGCCAGCATTCAAAATACTGTTAATAATACCCTTTACTTTAGCACACAGATTTCATTTTGCTTCAGCAGACACACTCTAAGCCAATATTAATTAAAATAGAAATTAAATCTGATTACATTGTTGATTGGCCTTTTCTATCTTCAGATTTTATATTCGCAAATCAAAACTCTGGATTACTAATTACGCAACTTGTGTAGATTGAAAACCCAACAAATATCGTTTTTTGTGTTAAAGCATTGACGTATGGCTAGAATTTCCATGGCGCATTCGTTTGGGGGTGTAATTTAATTGAAATACATATATACATAATTGAAATCTCTGGAATCAAAATTAATTTGTTCGATGCAAATTAAACACATATGACAGCTGCACAATAAGAAATTGTAATGTCATTTTTTCGATGCGAAGAGGGGATGGATGGCATCGAATCGTCATCAGGAGAATAACAAAAACACAAACGGAAAACTTACTAGTCTTCCCGGCTGCCATATGCATTGCGTTGTTATGTTTACGGTAAATACTCGCTATGGAGTCCTGTTCAGAATGCGCGTGTCCAATTAAGTTGACATCGTTATTTACATATGCACATTATTGTTTTTTGCACGCGTTCGGCTCACTTTATACCAGTTTATTTATTGTACAGCGCCTGTGCAACAATTTCTTTACCCTTCTTTAATTTACGTAAACCATTAAAAAATCAGTCACAAAGTATATATATTCACAATACACATATATATATTTTTATATAGACGCATCGTTATCTCTATCAGTGATTCCGATTCGGATTCTGTTGTGACAGACAGGCAGGCGACGATTTCCAGCTGCGTTGGCTTGCAAAACGCTGATGCGTTTTAATTGGAATTTCCGCTTCTCAGTTGGGTAAAAAATTAAAATAATAATTTTCAGTCAAACCGCCAGGACAGTCCAGCTCAGCGTTGTGGGCAGAAGGGCGTGGCATTTAAATTTACGCCAGATATTTGCAAGTTTTGTCACGCAAATTTTGGGGTGCAAGGAAAATTTCCGAGAACGTGGAGAATGACATCGGCGTAATGTCATTAAGCACATAGCCCCCAATTAATTATGCAATTTTATTTGGCTTAAATGCAGCCTAAAAGTATTTTTGGACAATACCGTAGGGCAATAATTTAATGGACAACAAAAAGAAAATTTAATTGTGCATTTGAGCCCCAAAAATCGCACCACCAACTCCTTTAATTCCCGTTTGATGTGGGCTTAGACCCATAGAGGCGCCTCGCTGCCTGTTAAATGAGTTTTTAAATAAATTGCAGGCACTTTGTGCGTCTGTTTACTCATCTCGGATCCAACGCTAGCCTTTTTTAACGGCCCATAAACGTGCCCGCCAGCAAAATACTTTTTAAATGTTAAATAAACATTTTATGGCTGCAAAAATGCTGAAATACCGACAAAATGATGTTCATGCGGACACTAATTATAATCAGGCCATCTTATAGGTAGAATGAATTCAACTCATAATTTGCATATCAAACTACGCAATGGACAGTTTTGGACATTCAATAAAAATATATAAATATATAATTATTAATATAAATAGTCGTAAATAAATCAAATATATATATTTTAAATTAAAACTCGGAAATGAAATTCATTTATATGTCGTTTATAAATATAGGAACTAAAATTTATCGTTTTTATTGACAGTATTTGTTGTGTATCAAAAGATTTAATGAATTTGCGACCAATTAATATATTATTATTATCTACGTATTCCCAATCATAAACAAATATGATTTTTTACCTATTTTAAGACTAACCTTTACGATTTTGATGTGGGCTGAATACAATTGAAATTTCATAAATTATGCACATTTAAATACATAATTTTACTGTCTCGCTTAAACTGTTAATCGAAAAATCTGGCAAGAAGGTCGCTTAATTTTTGACGCATTTCTGGCATTATTATTATCGCCCTCGGCTTAATAAAAAAAATGTTTGGCGAAAAACACCAACAATAGCAAGAAGAGTAACAACATTGAAAAGAACTGCTGTCGCTTAATGCGCGGAAATTTAATAAAACGCTCGTCGCGAGAACCGAAATTCCATTTTAAATAGCGGCCAGTCGGGTGATTAAGTTGCCAAATAAAGTGCGACAGGCATCGCGACGAGGGGTGGCCAACAAAGGGTTAACGGCGCCGACATTTGGTCCCATCGGCACCGATGATGGCATTAAATATCAAAGGGCTTGCGCCTGTCTTGTTTACAAAGTGATTTTCCTCTTTCTGATTTTTACTTTTAATGAATTCATTTTGAAAAATTCCTACAACACATTTTTAATATATATGTTGTTTACTCTTCTTTTTTTTACATATATGTATATAGCTCGTAGCTATGGTACGATCCGCTGTCGCTTTAACTGCTTTCATACATTTTTAATGTCATATATTTCCTTGGTGGTGGCCTTCGTTATACGCTGAACATAATTGAAGTCCATTTAGTGAAAAGGCGGTGTCAAAAAGTGACCGTCACCCTCTCACGTTGTGGGAGTAAGGCAGATAAGAAACGGATTGGGTGGGCATTTGTTGGCCCAGTATAATTAATGGCATGCCATGCTCGATGCACAAAATAGATTATCTATCAATAGATGAGCCTTGACAAGTTACATATAAAAAAGAGTATTTACGATTATATATAGTCGTACATGTATTCCTAATGATTTAATGTTTGTTGGATTGATTCTGCACAAAGGCGGCATTAAACGTTTTTAAATTATATATATATATATAATTATATTTATATATATATATAGACACATTAGGATGTGGCTGCAACATGACAGTTGCTGGAAATTGAATTAATTGTGGTTAACCACACTTTTCTCTCCGCTGACGATAAGCAGGCAACAATTTTTGCCAGTCCAGGCGCTGGCTTCCTAAGCACTTATATCAATATTGAATTTAACCATTGCTGCCGCAGGCGAAAGGGCAATCGAAACGGTATTTGAGACAAAGTTTAAAGCGCAATCCAAATACGAAAAGTAGCAAAAAGTTATTTATTATATTTGCTAAAGTGCCAATAAGTACATAGCAAAAAAGGTCTGTAAATAAAAAGGCTTCAGTTCACATTGATATAAATTTGTTTTTTCTCTCAGCATTTTGAGTGGTTAGGGCGTCGTCAAAGGCAAAGTGGACAGAGGGCGAACTTCCGCTACGAGTTGTTATGCTTGCTTCCTTTTTTCAACGGAAGAAAGAGTTGGCATTTTGCGTTTAACTCCAAACTTCCGCTTGTTGTATGCCCCTTGAGCACTTGCCACAAGTATGTTGCTGTATTGGTGGATAAGACATTGAATGCCATACAATGGTAATGCAAGAGGATTGCACAAAATGGAATTTCTTATAATTTGCGCTCAAATGAAATCAATTTCAGTATCATTTAAATCAAGGCACACGACATAAAAAAATTGTCCAGGCACGGTCTGTCAGCCAGCCAACTGGGACATGAAACAAACAGGTATTGGCAGAGCACTCAACGATAAAGAGAGACACCAAGACAGTTTCAGGCAGACATACAGACAGAGAGACGAGCAGTTGCTTAGCAGCTATTATGTGCACATGCTACTCCAGCTGACTGTTTCATTGAAATGGCGGCGATGTGGGGTATTTTGTGGCTCCGCCTTCATTTATTCATTCGCTTCATTGCGGCCCTGAAGCTGAAACCGGGCCTGAGCCTATGGCAGCCATTGGGGGATTGCTTTTAGTGTTGTTATTGCCTGCGTTGACGTCGATGCTTGGCATTTGTATTTATGAAGTTGCCATGGCCATAACAAAATCAAACCACATCAATTGTGCACCTAAATGGCCAAGTGGGACCTCTTAGCTATTCATTTGGCTTTTGGTTGCCTACGGAGATAGTGCCACAGTCATGGACCAAAGACAGTTATTGTATGGCGAAACTGGGGACTTAAACGAAGCGGTTTAAATTGTAGCTGAGAGCGAAATGCTCTCTGAATTAAATGAAATTCATATTAAACGCTTTTGCATTTTGCAATTGTCACTTGGCTTTGTTGCACTGTAAAATGAAATTAATTCTGCAAAGTACAAAAACACTCATACGACATGTTCAGCCCCTCGTTCCATTTCTGTCTGTGACATTGTCATTTCTGTTGTTGTACCTGCTAGATGCTGTGCATTTTCATTTCCATTTTAACTTTGGTCACACATGAGTTGGGTTCGTCTCGGTTACAGTTGTGCTTGTGAATAGCTTGATACCTATGGCAAAAAACATTTGCCTTGCATTTTCCCAACTTGGCCAAAATAGTAGCAAGAGCAGCTAAGGCAGCAGCAGCAGCAACAGAAAAATGCCACAAAATAATGAAAAAAGTTTTATAATTGCATGAAACTTTCCAATTAACAGGCTGCCTCTGGTTGCTGGCCACAAATTGCCAAAGCCAATGCCAAAGACAAAACGGAAAAGTGGCAATTAGATCTATTCATTAGTGTTGCATTAGATCTGTTAAATATATACAAATGCATTCTTTTATTTAAATGAAAGGCAACAGACACATTTGAACCACCGCACAAACTCACTTCTGTCTATTTAATTGAGAGACATTCATTTAAGCATCTCAAGCGAGATATAAAACAACTTCCTTTGTATAATCCAACATAACTTTTCACTTGTCTCCATGCTGTGGCTAAATATGCGCAGACATGAAGAGGGATACATGCAGAACATGACTATATTCTGCTACGGCTCCCTGCTCCTGTCTGTGCTGACATGCAGGCAGAGGAGGCAGCTAGCTCAGCCTGGCAACATTTCATTAAGTTTTGCGCAAAACTTTTATTAAAACAAATACGTGCTACGGCCAACAACAACACTGCTGAGAAGCAAGGGGCTAAAAGCGGTGGCAGGAACTCGTTTGTTGGAGCCTAACGTCCCGTTATATTTTGGGCCACATTTTTTTTTGTTTTGTTTTGCTTCTCGGCTTCGTTTCTTTTGCTTGTATATTTCTTGTGGCAAGCAAAAGTCAAGTCAAGTAGATTTCTGCTGACTTTTGCACAACATACAAAGGCCCAAATGCAACAATTTCCTGACTGCGCGTCGAGACGCTGTCCTTGCGGCCCGACCCTCTGTCGACTTCCTTTTACCCTCTACTCCATCCCGTCAGCAGCACATTGCCTAAGAAAGTTGTTTAATTCCGACAACGTCGTCGTCGGCCGTTGCCACTAACTTGCCGTTGTTGTCTTTGCAGGCGGCGCCAAACGTGCAAAAAAAAAATGGCCAAGCAAAGCGTGTATAATTTCAAGATACCCAGCATATTAATTCGAAAATCTTTGAATCTCAAATATTCTTATATATAACTAGTTGAATAGCCTGAATGTAAACGAAGCTTCACAAATGCAATAAATTGTCAAATTCTTCAATAGCTTCAATTAATGTTGCCGATTCACTCATTCATTGATTACATTATGAATCGCTCGAAGTTCTTAAGTGTTCTTAAAGTATTCAAAAACATCAAATGAAATTCAGAGAAGCCACTTAAATATTTATGCCATTACTCTCCAAAATTTAATTGATATTTTTTGGCAGCTTTAGCTTCATTGAGTCACCATATTTATGGGTGCTACATTAAATATACTTGACATTAAGCTGCTTACAGGGTATTAATATACGCAGCTACACCCACACATCCATAATGTTGTGCAGCTTGGTGGTGTTGAGTACATTTGCGGCACTGTCCGTGCAAGTTGAAAGAAGGCAAGTTGCAAAAGTCAAGAAAATGGCATCTTGAAATGTGAACTTTTTCAGCTGCACTTCTTTTTGAATACTTTTGTGCCTGAGTTTCGGATTCAGCAATTGTTACTATTGTTGTTGTTGTTTTTGCTGTTGTCAGTTACTTGGCAGTTGGCTTAAACTCAAACTCTTTTGCACTTTGTGCGCAACTGTGCAGTGCATTTAAAATAGTCGAAGCTTAAGAGCAAAATCTGCAATTCAATGCCATACAATGCTCGAAATCTCTGCATCAACTGCATCGATTGAGACCGCCCCAATGTCTACTTGATTGTATACACTTGGAACCCTCGGGGAATGAGGTACAGAATGCATGTTAACGACATTTTGATTTTGTCTGATGCTGTAGTGCATTCGAAGTACTGCATTTAATTAGATTGCACAACATTATGCAGTTGCAACCTGTCACAACAAGTACTTACCACAAAAGTGTGCAGCAATTCTCCACTGTTATCTTGATGGCCGGGCAGATTCGACTGTAAATAATGAACAATGTTGAGAATTACATTATACTACATCTGGACAGTGTATATAGGAGGTGCATGCTAATTTAACGACAGATAGTAAAATTTAAAAATGATAAAAAAAATACAACAAAATAATAATAAATATTTGGCAGCCGTAAATTGTCACAGCAACTTTGTCGCAAACAGTTTCGCAACAACTTGATACATTTTAGTGCTTTATCTCATAATTAATGGCGGTTCCCGTGGCGAAGGCAGGGTATCTGCGGGTGGTCCCATGGCAACTGCTACAAGCAGACAAGAAATTAATTGCGCTTCACGCGCCACGATAAACGCTCTTCCAGCAACGCCAGTTCTGAAACTCCAGCTCCATCTATAGCCAGTTACAAATGAACTGAGTCTCGTAACTGTCGCTGCTGCCGACAGGGCCGAGAATAGAGGAGGACCTCCAGTTCCGCTTGTTGCAAAATTAATTAAAAGTAAATCCAGTAAAAACTATTAAAGTTAAATTTGGCATGAACTCGACCACAAATCAATCTGCCACACTGTAAGCGCCGGCGTAAGCGCTTTATGTGTTTGCCAGCCAGGACGACATTCGAGGCAGGATTGCAGCTGTGGTTGGTGTTTTGTATTTGTTTTTTGCCTCCTACCTCGCGTGGCTAACAAAGGAATGTTAAGCTGTTTATAAAGCGTTCAAGTCATTTCTTGTCATATGTTGACTAGGCCACGTTCACACACACACACACAAACACAAACTGAAACTTGACTGAGCCAAACCTGGGGCTTACTGGTTTTACGGATTGTCGATGAAAGTTCACATAATTTTCTTCTTTTTTTTTTGCGTCCCCGTTGCGAACATTAAGTGGCAAGTTTTGGGCTTTTGTGCCGTGACTAGCGCGCTTTTAAGATGATCTGCAAACTTTGATATGATTTGCATTCTCTGACTGTTTTTGCTCCATTGCTTTTTGTTATATCACCAGCGACAACAATGACAATTAATTAAAACAAATTTTTGGGGTCCTTGTCAATGTGACTAATCTCAACTTTGAGGACACACACCCCAATCTATAATGCCTACCCATCACTCAAACAGGGATGAAAAAGTTTGAATAAAATCAATTTGTGTTGGGGCAACTATGGGCCACAATGTCTATGCCCTAATCGCAGCCATTTGAGTGCCGTTTTATTGACTTGCCTCTAAATGCTGACAACTTCGTCGTACAGTTCAGAACTTACAACGAAGGCAACATAAGGCCATTTTAAGAAGCGGGGAACTCATTTTATAAATGGCAGAGCTGAGTCCACGCCGCATAGTCCTTTGAGCCCGACTTCCATCACACACGCATATACAGGACACATGTACAAGTATATAGATGTTGAACAAATGGCAGGCAATCAATAGACAATTTACTGATGCTGCAGTATCGTGTTCGTATTACTCGACCACTTGCAATTTGCTTGCCGAATAACACCCATGTTACACGTCATTCATTTGGCAATCATGTAGCCCAATTAAATGGAGTTCACAAACCGAAACTAACGCTCATATATCAATTTATTTTTTATGAACTCTTACGTAAAAAACCATATGTCAACCGCTTTTAGTTGCCCTTTTTTCTGTTATATTTTTCCCTTTGATTTTTGCAAATGCAGTCTGAAATTGGTATTTGAAAAAACGTGACATATTTGCAACAGTTTATTTTGAAATGAACTCTTTACGGAAGCTTTGCAATTACGTTACCAACAAAAATTGACACTCTTAATATCCAAAAATGTGTATTTATGAATTATTTCACTACACACTACAGTTTTATTATTGGAATTTAAATAAATTAAAAACCAAAGTTGAATTATAAAAAACAACATCAAACACAACAACAAAATTAAAACGCAAATATGGCCAATAAAAAATTCATATGTATATTGAATGTTTTTTATTGTAAATCGAATTTAGTGCAAGTAAATTATAAATATTAAAGGCTTTCTTTTAATTCTAATCGGAAAATGGTGCAGAGGACAAATAAGATTTATAAATACATAGCTAAATATGGAAAGAGAAGTGCGAATATAAGTTGATAAGCTAAATGGTATGCGCCACCCAGCTTAATGATTATTAAGCGAAATGCAATATTTATAAGAAATTAAGTTTTCAAACTAAGCTTTCAATAGTTTGAGATTTATATAGAGTAACTACAAAGTATATATGTAATTATGCACAATATTTAAGATAAAAATTCCAATTATGTAGAAAATCGATTGCACTGTTCATCCCTACCATTTCTTTTACTCATTATCTTATATGGATATCCGGTTTTCTTTTTACATAATATATTAAACTACGTTCGGGAAGGGTAGAAAGGCAGCTTTTAATGGTTTAGTATGTGGATAATATTGATGGATACTGAAGTGTTAACGTGAATGTGATAAGGGCGTAAATCGTTCGCAATGATATCAAACTGTTATTTAGTTAAGCCATGGCCAGCATATGAGCGTATCGACCGCAGACCACCCGCTCAAGGCTACAAGCTATACACGCATACTCACACCCACACCCAACACACATATACAGCGAAGTGGTGGCAAGCAGCGAGCAAGGACAAGGACAATATTACTTATGTATATTGCCGCATAAGCCGTCACTTGTAGCAAAGTACAACCAATTTGAAATGGTGCCACCATTGGGGGCAGGGATGAGAAAAAGCTAGATTGGGGTTGGGGGTAACGAGTAGCAGCAGGCGGATAAGAAACGCATTTGTATTAGTTTTACGCGCATTAGAGTCTCATTGCCTGGCTTAAGGACCACAACGAACCGGAGCACAAGCACAAGCATAAAATAAAGTAATAAAAATCTTAGCTTTGCTGCTGGTCATATCTGTGAGTTGCAGACATGTATATTACATATATGCTATTTATAGCAAATGCTACATATACATATATATTTGTATGCTCTGTGAGTCGCTACATTTTTGTATGTGAGGGTTTGCGACTACGTGACATTTAAAAGGGATAAAGCTACTAAAACCCAAATCGAATAATAAAATACGAGCCAGACTGACACTGTTTTTGGAGAGCAGGCTCTGGCGCAAAATCCAAAAGGATAATTGCCATTTAAAGCTAGCATTTTTAAGCTGTTTTTTTTTTTTTGGGAACCCCAAACCCAGTTGCACATATGTTGCTAGGATTTGATTTGTGCAATTTGTTGACGTTTGAAGTCGCGTTTAGCGTACAAACTTGCGGCAATCACAAGCTAGGTCGTCACGCATATCCTCGATCTTTTTTTTTGGTTTTATTTTTGTGACAGCGACCCTAAATCAACTCCAAAAAGGCAACTTTGCGACAAGCTACAAGTTGTGCGTCATTGAAATGAATGCAGCACGAAATGCATCCAAAACCCCAATCAAAGCCGAATTACCTAACGAGCTGCGCCATCAAGTGACCCAAAGACGACAAGGACAACAGTAGTAGCTATTGCCATGGTTTCGACTTTGGCAATGGCTGAGTGAGCTACTTGAGCTTAAGCAGATCTCGGGCAGCTTAAACTTTTTTACGGTCGGAACACCATAAAATGGCCATCACAACGACTATCCGCGCAAATCAAGTCAACTTTCAGCAACTTTGGCTTGATTTAAACCCATTAAAAGTCACTTTTTTAATGCTTTTGGCACCCAGCTTGCTCGATGTATGTTTCGCCAGGACAGGGACTCACCTTTACAGCAGTAGCAGCAGCGGAAGGACAATAAAGCTGCTCACTCTTTTACCTGCTTTTGATACATAAGCATGCCCTGGGGGAATCGGTACTTGGGGAGCTATTTAGACTGAACTAGTACAAGTCGCTTCGGAAAATGCGAACGAGCTCCACTTTAGTCAACAGGATGACGGAGCGACGTCAGCAGCATCACTGAGACAATGGCAATCGGATGAGTTGTGAATGATAATGCGCAATATAGGAGTCTGGGCGGACAAGGCTGATGATGGTTGGGCTGAGCTGTGGATGAGTAGAAGATGTTGAGAGATGGGGATCAGTTGGATGAGTAAGCACAAGTACAAATCAAACCAAAGGCTAATCAGCTGCATATGTGTTAGTGCAGGTGTCTGTGTGTGTGTGTGCTTCTTATGTGTTACAGATAGATGACATTGCTTAAAGTCTTAATTAATTTAGCAGAGGCCATTTGGAGCAGAGAAACGCAGCTCTCATGAAATGTTGATTTGAATACAATGCGAGTCGTGTGCGGGTCTTCAGCGCAATTACAGTAAAACGCAATGCGGCAATCATGTAAATGAATGCCATCAGCGAGACATCAAGCAACCATTCATTTAGTCATTCGACGCTTGGGACTCCGAATGGGATGAGGAATACGATGAGGAACAGTAGCTAAAATACGCACGAATGCTGCCGAACAAGGACAAGCTGCTGCTGATGCGGCGGAAATAATTGTCTTGACACAGATAATCTCGTTACCTTTTGGCCCTGCGTCTGCCCCTCCCACCACTTCACCAACCCACCACCCAGTATTTCCTGCAGCTTACCGAACAGATCCTGCTTCGGTTTGTCCGCATTATTGTCAATTTATTTGCGTAATTTATGCCTCGCCGCCCAGAGGCGCTAGACACAACACACAACGAGCTACCCCAACTCTCCAACGCATACCCCTCCCCTCACCTCTTAACGCATGTCAACTGTTGCCGTATTTAAGCTATTTCGTGAGTCTGTTTTAAATTCAAATCAAATCTCGTCAGAATTTCTCTAGAAAACAGCTCGCTGTTGGTTTTTTTTATTAGCTCTCCGCTCTTTATGTTGCAGACAAGGTTGCCACAAATTTTTTTCATTCGTACCTTTCTGTCTTATTCTTGGAGCTGTCAGTTTGGCTGGTCTTCACAAATTTTGATTTCTTGTCACAATTTGTTGACATTTGTTATATATTTTGGTTTCCTTTCGTGTGCCTGCAGCCAATTAAGACGACAAACAGAAAAGGTAATGAAAACAAAAATAAAAAAAAACCCACCCAACTGAACTCTATTTATTTCATTTTATCACGTTTAGTGCGCGAAGCAACGGGTCCAACGGAGCGTATGCTTTATATTGATTTTGTTTAACAAGCTACGTCAGCTGTTATTCTTATTATTGTTGTTGTAGCTGTTGCTGCACTTCCTGTGCGACGTCAGTTCCGCTTTTGTTTTGCCAGGCCTTAAGGATTGCCTTTCACTTAATTGCACAACAATGGTGCCCTTCATTTCTGCAGTCGCAAATAGCAGTGCGAATAGCAACGTCTTCTTCAATTTCCGCACTTATTGTCAGAAGGCAGTCGAGCAGTCAATCAGTTGGTCCGTCCATCACTTACTCAGTTACTTATTCCCTCATGCGGAAACTTTAAATTGTTTCACAGCTTAAATTAATTTGTGTGTTTTGGCATGTGTGCCTTTTCTTGAGTGATGCGTACAATTTAAGTGCTTGTGAAGTGAACCATAAGCCAATGCGATTATAAGCAGTTTAGGAATCCAGCTTGGCAATAAGATTAATGCAATATTTGATGCAATACAAAGCATGAAGCATGAATAAGCTCATATAATTCTTGTTACAGTTTGAATGAACTTCCGAAAACTCGCTTGTTGCCTGCTCAAAACACTGAACTGAAGCACATGCAAACTTCTGGCATTTATAGCCCTGGCTTTCTCAGCACTACTACAACTGAAAGTTAAGTGTGTTTACTTTGCGCGGAACGTCTAAAATTGCCAAGTGTCTCAAGTTTTTAGAGCAGAGCGCACTTAATAGGCAAAGCAAACACTACCCCAAACTCCATATACCAAAAATGCCAGGACCTTCGTCTCGTCGTGCACACACCTCTTACCCGCCCTGCTCATTATTTTCACACAAAGAATAACAATAATAATGCGTTATGTATTTTTCAACTCAATTAGAACATTGTTTACAATGCGCATGAAAATTTGATGGGAGGATGTGAAACTTTTTGGTTACCAGAAACTTTTGCAATAACAACACCGCTTGAGTAAAAAGTAAATGTTGCTCTTCCATGGAACTGGCGCACAAAACCAAAATAAACCAAAAAATGTATAAAGAAACGAAAAGAAAATGTATATAATTTAAATTGGCTCTAGATGCAGCTACAAATGGAGAAGGCGAGGCAACAACAGCTCCAACTGCAAGCCAAGCCAAATTCACTTTATTAACGTCAGCGGCCCTGTTTCATGAGCTTATTTAGAATTATGAGCGCATTTGCCTAAGCACCCGAAATGCTGGAAAATAAAATCACCAGCAAATGATGCAAGTTGCATAAAATTGCTGCAGCAGCCAGGACGAGGACCAGCGAACTACGAGACGTGAGCGTCAACCCGTTTTGTGGCGACGCCAACTCGGCCAAGTTTTCGGACTGCGACGTCTGCAGTTTTTTTTTATTTCCTTCTTTTTTTTTGCCCTTTTTTATTATATTTTTTCACTGGCGTCAGGTTGTCATTGCGGCA
Source organism: Drosophila nr. perissopoda 5 BK-2023a (assembly GCA_035044105.1). Lineage (NCBI taxonomy): Eukaryota > Metazoa > Arthropoda > Insecta > Diptera > Drosophilidae > Drosophila > Drosophila nr. perissopoda 5 BK-2023a. The sequence continues at coordinate 537,690 of JAWNMK010000124.1, forward strand.
GCTGCTCACTAAAGGTTTTTCGTTTTCCAAGCGGACGCTCCTACACAGTCAGCATTTTTCAAGCTATGTCTGTGTGTGTATGTGTGTGTGAGTGTGCCAACGTGGCGTATGCGTGTTTTTTGTTTTTGCCTGCTGTATATTTTTTGGCAGACACAGCAGTGGCAACGGCTGCCACAGTTGCTTGACAATCAATGAAGATGCCATTATATAGCCAGGACCACACAAATACATACACACATGCATACACCAGATATATACAAATATATGTATGTATATAATATACATATATATAGCCTTACACCTGCACTACCTTGTCTCGTCGACTGGAGTCGACGTTGTCTGCCATAAAGATAGCACACGACCATAACTTTAGAGTTCGAAAACTAATTATGCCTATAGCTATGGGCCTAGACAGCGTGTCTGGGCCAAAACTGGCGGCTGCTTTTTTGCTGCAACGTATAAATTATGCCACACTTTTATATGTTCTGCCCCCTCTATGCTCTTATCATTGAGGCAAGATTCGAGTAATTTGTTTTTGCATTTGGTTGCATTTTATGGCTAATGGCCTTTGAATACTCGTCCACGTTGACCGGGCCAAAGCCATTCGCACTAAACTCTTTATGTAGAACGCATTTATGTACATGTCTATATATATATATACATATATGTGGGTTCAATACGGATGCGGCACGCATGTACATGTATATTTGCCAGCTTAAGTGCCGCATTAAAACAGGCCAGAGGAAGCTGTCTAAAGAGTCACCCGAGTTGCTCTCCACCACTCCACTTGTATACATCGCCATGACAATAAAGGCAAATGACGAGTGGCATGTCGAAATAATGATTAACGAGCTTCAGACCGGAGATGCCGATGGTGATGGCAATGGCGCTGTTTATGGAAACGGGAGCTGAAGACGGTGACATGGCGCTCAGCAGGGCATATAAAAAAATAAAATACGCAGAGTCTCGTTTCTGCTTTTGGTATGTGTGTAATGGCGGGCAAATCAAATGGAAATTAAGATACGGGGAACCGCGGGGGTATGCGGGGCAGAAAGGAGGCTGCAACATAGACATTCGAGCTGTAGCATCATCAATGATTTAAATTAATCGTCGTAACACACGCAAATCTCGCACATGACAACCGAAACGACAACGAGCAAGTAGGGAGCAAGATTTTCACATCTCTTCTTTTACTTGTGAATTTTTTTTATTTATTTATTTTTGTTTTTTTTTTTTTCGTTTTTACGGGCTGAGGATATGATGTCGAAATCAGCATATCAGCTAAATTACAAGAGCAAATATAAAATGGCTAAGCCAAATGACTAAACGGAGTGCCACAGCCAGAGCTCTTGTGGGCAACTGGAACTGGGCGTGAAGGGTGTGGTCTCTATGGGCCTGAAAATGAATAAGAAAATTTGACAGACAGTGAGTCAAATTAAAGCGAAACGTTGCGACGACAACGCCGACAATGAACCAAAAGCTAAAAGACCACTAGGAAATGGAGTGTGGGGGGCAATTGGGACGAGGCAGGATATCATCTGTATATTGACGCAAGTCTAAGTCAGTGGCAGGCAATCATGTGGGCAGCACGCTGCATGTGCGTCTGTCTACTATGTCTATTTGTCTGTCATATGTATACTACTGTCTGCTTGCCTGCCGCTGAGCTATTTTGACAGATTAACTCACGCATGCGGTGATATACACCGCTTGCCCACTAAACACGCCCACTCTCTAGCTCGTTATGTCAATTGTCAGATCAGGCCAGCTAGACGTCTGCTGCCGCTGACGGGGAGTGCAGTGGAGTGGAGTGGAGTTGACTCCCCCCAAACCAATGCCTGAGCAATCGCGCACAAAAAATAAAAAAAAACAAATGGCAAACACAAAAGGGGCTGACTGGGAAGGGGGTTGTTTGGGGCCAAACTGCCATTTGCCGTCGCTGCATGTGTTAAATTTAAGTTTTGATTTACGACCTTTACTTTGTAGGCTGCTGTATAGGCAATACACTCACACTCTCACACACATGTGTGTGGATAGTGATAAATTGCGCTGTCAGAAGTTGGTAGCTACAATCGCTGGATTTTTTTCTATTTTTCTTTTTGCTGTTGCTGCTTGGCAGATGCGTCTACTGACAGTTAGTGGAGGGGGGTTGTTGGAGACGGTCTTGCCCATATCTGTGCCAGGGCATAGGTTGCGTTGCAAAACCTAACTGGGTTAGCAGCCGGGCTCGAGTCTGCGGGCTTGGCTCGGCTCGACTCGAGCGTTTAATGGCTGTTGACAGACGTGTCAAGTCACGACGCTTCGCTTTGTTTTGCAACCCTTTCTAGCAACTTTTTCTTCGTTTTTTTTTTTAATGGCCAACATCGTGTCGCGCACACTTGCAGGCAAGTTATGTGCTCATTTCATTGTTGAGACTGCGACTGAGACTGAGACTGGCATGAGGACATCGGCTCAAGTGCGCTTATAAATTTGTAATAGCGTTGACGTCCTGTCGTCGGCAGTTGTGATTTATGCGCGTGCCATGCGGCGTATGAGCGATAAAATGCATGCACCGCTAATTACAAGCGTTAAGTATTAAAAATGATTGGCTCCGATCATTATTTAAACTGCAATTTCAATTAACTATGCACTGTTCTACGGAAAGCCACTCGGTCAGCAATGGTGCGGATTAGTCGCAACTGGGGTGGTTACGGCTGCAAGGGGTCATAAAAAGCGACGGCGCATAAATTATGCAAAATGATTTATTGGCGCAGAGCTGAACTAAAAGCCACATTCAACGTTAAAACTAAACATTGACCAACCGCATAAATTAATTGAATTATGCCAACGGCGGCACGCCTTCCGCACCTCCCTTGACCCCACCCATATTGGCGACTAGCTGTATGACATACACAACTATTATGTAAATGTGTCTGTGTGTGTGTAAGGCATTTAATCAGGAGTTTTGAACTTTCGCTTGATTAGCGCTATGACTTTGCTGGACAAAATTTATGACGACGCCGAACCTGACGGCTGAGTGAAGCGCAACTAAAAATTAAAATCAATTTGCTAGACACAACGCCTGCGACAAACAGTGGGCGTGGTTTTTGCGTGCCAGCGCACATTATTACTGCCACCCAGTGTGTGTGTGTGTGCGAAATGTCTGCGTGCATCGTTAAAGTCTATAAAGACTGCTTTTGAAATCAATAAAGCACGCGCGCGTCTTTTATGAGCCTGATTTATATATACATATACACGTACACACATATGTAAGTCGGCTTATATGTATGAGTGGGTATTTTGTTCATGTGCATGTCATGTGCGTTGGCCCATACCCTTGATGTTAACTCCGAAGACGATGTCCTTAATTTCTTAGTAGCTGCATAAATAAACTATAAATTCAATTTTATTACGAACAACGCATTTGGCTGACTAAATAGACACAGACACATATATGTATATATATATATATATATGTATTTATTTAGACCGGTATGTAGACTGAAGGTGCCACTTGTGTTTGCAGCAACATGGATCTGAGGCCAGTTCAAGTTTGTCAACAGTGGAGCCATTTGAAAGGATGGTTGATGCTTCTATTGCCCAAGTGCCACACAAATTTCATGTTCAGTTTGTATCAGCTCTCATATTTGCACAGTTTGTGTCATATGCCACCAGCTCAGATTCTAGTTAGAGTTTGCCTGAGCTGCTGTCTGGTCAAAGTGCTGAATTGTCGCAGCAGCTGATGGCACTGGGTAAACGTTTAGTAGCCCGTAAAGCATCACTTCGTTTTACGATTCCATGTGCTGCAAATGAAACTGATCAGAAGCCGAACAGAACAGAAGAGAACGGAACAGTATAGAAGAAGCCAAGGACAGCCATAGTGCTTAAATTTTAATGGCCATTCAAGACACTGAAGCTAGTCAGCTACTTGGTCGGCGTCTTTTATTAGCTGTGTGATTGCTAGCCATGTGTGTGGGTTAGCTGATTGTGGAGTGGCTTGTTGGTTGGTTGGTTGTGGGTGGATGGAATGTACATGTCCAAGGACTACAAAGTCAATTGGAAAGATACGTAGGTATAAGAAGAAGCACCAACTGCAAATAGCAAAAAGCAAACAGCATACGAGAAAAATGCAAAAATATGCAAACGAAACGCTGTCATCAAAACTTACAATCAACTATAGAGTGCACACACAAACACATACACCAAAAGTTACTGATACAGACACAGATACTCAAACTCGCGCGCCAAGCATTCATTGTAAACATGAGCTCCGTCAGCCGCAGCACCCATTCAGTTGGAGCTGCCCGGGTAACCCAGGCAACCCAGGCAACCAATTCCTGTGGCCTCCTCGTGTCAATGCAAATTCAAACAAAAGTGCACAACGCAGAGCAGACCATCGGCAATCCAATCTCGTCTGTAGCCTTCCCTAGCCCATCAGGATTAACAGCATCAGCAGTCGGCCAACATGAATGGAATACACAAAACAAAAGTAAAAAGATGCAAAAATAAAGACCAAAACGTTCGTCCGCACAACAGACATTCTTGTTGGTTTTGCACATTGCATACCCTTAAACAATAAACAATAAACAAGAGTTGCCACGTATTTTTAGAGACTGCGATAGCTATTCGATCATTATTTTCTCCAATAAACTTGCTTTTCGAAACTTAAGTAGATTGTGCCGAAATGCAATTTAAAAACCTTTTCACAAATAATTGCATTAATTGCATATATAATGAGTATTTAAAAAAAAAAAATGGGTATACGATAGTCGTATATATTTCAGTGCTGTACTTCTGCCTCGATTTTCAGCCGCTTGATTTTTTCGCCAGAGCCAGTTTGCATATTGGCCGCGCGCGCTTTGATAAGTGAAAATTGGAAAAATCCGCACTTTGCATGCAAAATAATTACGAAAATATTTTCAGCGATGGCAGCGGTAACGACCAACGTCACTAAACGAATTGTTGTTGTTGCTGTTGTTATTGAAGTTGTGTTGCTGGCTGGTTGGAAAGTCGTCCAATTGAAGGCTTAAATTGGGCGGCAGTACATTTGACAGTTTTAAGCACCCACTCGAGGCATTTTTTGGGTATTTGACTGTTTTGTGGCTAAACGAGAGCCCGGGGCTTTTACACCAGATGCAGTCATACAAGATACCACTATTGCAGGAAAAATAAAAAACAACAAATGGCAGAAAAAAAAAGTAGCACACATAGACAATCGCAGTCCCATTGTCATATAACGAATCGACCAAGTTACTGAGCATTTTTTTTATTTTTTTTTCGATCTTTATTTGGTGTTTTGTACTTTTATTTTCGCAATTTTTTGCGAGTGTTTTGCAGTTGACTGCAAATGAAAAGGCCATCGAAAACAAAAGCCCACGTTGGCTATAAATAGCGTGAGCGCAACTTGACTTTGCAGTTGCCAACTTTCTTGCTTGCTTTCTATTTCTACCCATCCCCTCTGCCTCAACCGGCCCCAAACCGATCCATTTAACCATTGTCTCGGCGTGTGTAAGTTCTCTTATCTGTTTTTAGCATTTTTCGTGTAAGTTTTAGGGCGTCGCTTTTTTTCCGTGTGCATTGTTGGCAAATCCTGTAAAAATAATGTGTTGCTGTTTTGGCCATTTCCCACTTCTTCCGCCCATTTATCCATTTTCATTTTAAGCCTTCAAATCAGCGGCTACATTTCTATGGATATTTGAAGTCAGTAAATTGCATTTTTGCAACATGCTCGTAAATTTAATTGCAATTACACAATTTGTTTCATAATGTGAACATAAATTCATGCATTTTACTTATTTTGCGATAATGTTCTATATGGCATATTAAGTACGGCCTGCGGCAGCCTCGGGCGGGGAGGGAGGTCGGAGGTGTCAACGCTTGTTTGCCAATAAACACAAATCGCTGTTACAAGTATAATTTATGCATATTTGGCGCGTTTGCCTGACAACCAACGAGCGCCAAAAGTTAATACGCTATATATATTATAATTTATATTTCGAATTGTAATTATATAATATAGTTGGAAACACATCTTGCCAGTATACATTTTGGCGATTTTTTCTATTCGCTCTCTCATTGTGACAAAGTGCATTTAAATTAATAAAGGTTGGCGCTAAAACTCCATTACACCATCACCAACACGCCAGGAATTACCATTTGAAATAGATTAATTAATCACTCATCTCTTAATTTGAAAATAAATAGCTGCGCTAATAAGTATGCAACACAATTCACAAATTTTAGCAGAAATTGTTAGCTAATAATTGTTACAACTCGAATGATAATTTTAAAATTATTTCTGATGGAAACATTGACTTGTTCCTCTTAAGTTTTAGACCTCATTAGAATGAAGGCAGTTTTGCTCTTTGAGTGTGCTCGCTGTCTTGAACTGTTTTATTTGACTTTTATATCAGCTAAAATCCAATTCCATGACGGGAAGTATTTCAATTTGTTTACGTCTCTAAAGTTAGTTAGGAACTTAAATAATGAATTAACGAGAGTGCAGAAGACACTGAAAACTTTCCTTGTGACCCTATTCTGCGATAAATTTTATTTGCGTGACTGTCGTAACTTTTTAAAATTAATTCATCATGAATGTAATTGATATTTGATTGAAACTGAGCGAATCACACTGTAGCAAAAGTTATACACAAGTTGTAACCCATTCCAAGGGCGTCTCTTTCGTTTTAGTTGCTTAACTTCAGTTAGACAACATCTTGAATGATTTTAGCCGCAAATGCCCAGAGCCATTGCTAGTGTACTTAGCCATACTTAGCCAAAATAACAAAATTAATTAAACATTTCACAGCACTCTCTCTGTCTCTTTGGACCCTGTTGCTGAGTAAATAGAGTTATTTATACTACACTCAACTTAATTACAAGCAGCAGCAGCAGCCAAGACGCTTAATCCAGCTACGTAGCTACGCTTCATTAATCAGACGCGACTATAAGCCACAACAAAAGCGGACAGCCAACAATAACAAGAGTAAGAACAGCTGCAGCCAGTGGCAAGGTAGTTCAACGTAGCTAGCAACATAGTTGAAATAGCATAGAAAAAATTAACAAGCAACTTAACACTTTAACGCCTTTCACTCCACTTTACGATGCCTGCGAACAATGTAATTACTTCAAACAAGAAGACGCAGCCGCCGGCTCTGGCTCTAGCTCGGAGGCAATCAGGCACCCGCCCCTACATCTGGACTGGTCTACTGTGCTCTGGTCTGGCTGCCTTTGTGGCCACGTCTGACTAACTGAAAATTGGACGCTTGGCTGCCTCTCGGTACGTTGCGGAACTTTGGCTCTGGCTCTGGCTCAGACTCCGACTTGAAGTTGGACTATGGGCCTGGTTGACTGTATTACCATTTGATTATAGAAAACATTTATTTAGCTTGGTGGCTTGGCCTGGACACGAACAGGGGCAGGAAGTGGACCAGGGGATGGGCTATCATTAAGCTACCCGTGTACACAAAATGGCAGGCTGCAGGCTACACGAACAAACAAACATACACACACACACATACACACACAAGCATAAATATACAGCCTGGTTTGCCTTAGACTCAGCGCCGCCAACTAACCACAATGCAAATCCGCAGAGCAAACAATGTCAGGTGATGTTGGTGTTGGCATTGCTGCTGTTGTACGTGTGTGTGTGTGTGTGTGTGTATTTTTGCAACGACTACCATCAGCCACAGACAGGCTGACAGACAGCGGCGCACCTATGCAACTTTTCACATTTGAGCAAACCGCATTCCCTCCTTTAGCTTATAGTAGCAGAGTTGGGGGTTTGGCTGGGGGACTCACGTAATTCAATCTGCTGTTTCAGTTGATTTTCAACAGCTGCAGATGCCGAGAGTTGAGTGTCGAAAGCAGTTGGCATCATGTGTTAACGGGTCGGTTTTTTGCCATTTATCTTGCCAAACATTTGGCAGGCCGACAGCCAATGCAACAACCACCCGCACAATACTCAGTTGTGTGTGCAGTGTGGCCGAATATCAAATAAAAGCAAAGTGTGTTAGCAAGAGAACTTTCGGCAACAACCCTGCTGTTATAAATGTTATGGCAACACGACCTGGGACAAGGCCAGAGGCGCATTTCGGCCATGCAGCTGGCCAGCTGGCTGTATCCATGTCATAAGCTTGCCGCAACTTAGCAAATTTCCACTTGATTGCCTTGTAGCGGGTAAGCAATGAGGCGCCACTTGCCACAAGTGCTGCAATGCGGAAGTGGCGACACTATCACGCAATCACACACACACTCACGCACGCCTCTTTAAATTTGTGCGTACTTGTTTGCGTGAGTGGCTTAGCTTGGCGACATAATTAATTTAAACGCGTACCGGCAAATGTTTGCGAAAAGTGTCAGGTGCTCAGTTCGCAACAATATATCAACAAAGAATTATATGTGTGTGTGTGTGTGTGTGTGTGTATTTGTATTTGGTGAGTTGCATTTGCATAGCTGTCAGCTGTATGCTTATTGAGTTGATTTATTATAATTGCAATGCAGCTGACAGACGGATACACAATCATTTCCTCCATCTGTACTCTGCTCTTTAATTATGTAAAAAAAAAAGTACATATTTATGTATATATAAATATATATATATGGCAATTAAATATTGAATGTGGCTTAATTGAGGGCATGCGTGTAAGCCACTTTTAACAAACTACTTACCCAAAAGAGACCAGCTGGAAAAACTTCTTTGCCACTTTCCACTTGATTTTCAATAAATACGACAGCAAAAAAGTTCAGCAACAACAATAACAATCACTATGAACATTTCATTTCCAGGCAGAGTGTTTTTGGCTTTTTAAAATACCAACGGCAAAGTTTTACACACATACAAAAGACATAGTCTGGCAGCATATGGCAAGTTGTGTAGGGCGGGAGTATGTGAAGTGTCAGCAGTTTGTTTGGCCGCATAATGTCCACACTTTGCAACGACCGAATCGCGTATAATGCCAACAACACAAAAGGCGACAACAAAAAAAAAATAAACGAAAATATAATAAAAACACAACACGCAAAAAAGAACAGAAATGAGCAAAAAAAAATAATATATATATTATGGAACAAGTAAAAACAGTTTAAGAAGAAACCAAGTCATTTGCAGGCCACACAAGAGGCTTATGTGTGTGTGTCAGTCACTGGGTGAGCACGTCTTAACTTGGCTAGGCGCACTCTACTGGGCGTTGCTGTCCTTACTCGAGTCTATGCCTATTTTGTTGTTGTCATCTCTGCCTTTAACGATTTTATTTGTTCTTGGCTTTCTTTTTGTGTTATAGGCTTGCACTGCACTCACAAAACACTCTTATCAGCCAGGAGATTATGGCTATAGGCACTTTTTGCTACTGATTCAGGTGGGGGCCAGTCAAGCGCACACAACTACCGCTGCCGCAGGACGACAGCCAACTGCGCGCTGAGCATGGACACCGTTAGCAGCGCAGGACATCGTATACTAGATCGAGCTGCAACGTGTTCGCAGCAATCACAAAAAGGGGAACAAGCTCTGCATACAATGTGTTCGATGTCCGTTCACAGCCCCTCACATACAGCCTCAGCAGTAGCAACCTCAAATAAAAAAATAAGCTCGACATCAAAAGTGTTCGATGTTCTTTTGCAGTTGCTCAAACACAGCCGCAACAGCAGTAACCTCAAAAAAGGACACAAGTTCGATCTAAATTTAGTTTGATGTCCTTTCGCTGTCGCTCAAACACAGCAGCAGCAACAAACTCAAGAAGGGGTAGAACCTCATGTTCGAACGTGTTCAATGTTCTCCGCAAATTGCTCAAACACAGCCGCAGCAGCAGCAACCTCAAAAAAGGACACAAGTTCGAGCTATATTGTGTTTGATGTCATTTCGCTGCCGCTCAAACATAACGGCTGCAACAAGCTCAAGCTCAGAGGATATAGGTACGAATTCCAACGTATTCACCGGAATCGCTCGAGCACAGCAGCAGCAGATGCAACCTTGAAATGAGTGGTCTAAGTTCGAACTGGAGCGTGCTAGTTGTCCTTTTGCAGCCGACCAAACACAGCAGCAGCAACAGCAACCACTGAAAGGGGAACACGCTCGAGGTCGATGTCCCCTCTCAAGCAAAAAGGCGAACAACATCGAACAATGCGAACAAATTTGATCTGCGACATGTTTGACGTCCTCACGCAGCCGCTCAAGGGGAGCAGCGGCAGAAACATTAAGACCAAACCGTGCCCCTACTCTTCAAACAGGCTTTGTTTGCTCGACACTTGTTATCGTTACCGTTACAAGTGGGTGCATTAGTATGTGTGAGGGTGTATGTGTGTGCGTGTGGGTGGCTGTGAGTGTGTACAACTAGAACCGCAACGAACGCTTGCAGTCGTGTCGTATGCACACTTCAGCGGCGAGATTTGCTCAACTCATTGGCTGGCCACATTTTAGACGATACTTTTATATCTTCCGGCAACAAAACCAAGCTAATATGCATATATACAATATATATATATAAGTATACATGTATGTAGGAGTATGTGTGGAACGACGACTGTCATTATTTAGCAATTTAAACGATTTGGCCGGGGTGTCAACTATTTGCAACTCAGTCGCCCGCAGCTGCAGTCATAATGCCGGTCCAGGTCCATGTCCAGGCCCCTTGTGGTCATTTGCAGCAGCATCAACAGGAATGTCAGAGTATACGTGTGAAATGGGGCTGATACTGAGCCAGACTCTGGCCATAATGGCTAGCAAACAAGTCAACACGCACACACACACTAGGCAAATATGTGTGTGTGTGTGTGTGTGTGTGTGTGTGTAAAGCGAACACAGTCAATTAAATTTCAACGGGCATCAAGTGTTAAAGCGACAAAGAGGCAAGGGCAAAGGGCATTGACGGTGTAGCCGCTGAGCCTGTCGGCATTTATTTGCATGCGTTTTGTCGGCAACGCTTTGTTTCCGCTGCCTTTAAACTATATGCGAAAAATTTGATTAAATTTTGCTGCACTTGAATACAATTTGTAATTCAAATTAAAGCACGAATAGTTCTTTTTTTTTTGCCTGCAGCACTGAGAAACTGGCAGGAAGGCAGGCATAGCCAAAGGCAACAAAAGGCATACCAAATTAGTGCTGTAGCAAAAAACAACACCAACAATAAGTAATGAAATGAAACGCAGTCAGTGGAAATGATGCCCAGAGACGTTGCCAAGCAACTCAAAACCCAAAAAAACAACGACATAAAAAAAAACAAAATGAAAAACAAAAATGCCGCCGCATTTGAATGCTGCGTGGAAGCAACAATGTTGCATACCACTTGGGCACTTTGTTAGCAAGCAGCAGTCATATTGCAGCCACACACATGCACACACATGCACACACATGCACACACATGCCAGATGCCAAAGTAAAAAGGATGAAAAGTAAAAGCTATGCAGACATTTGACACCACACAACATTTTCAAATTTCAGCAACAGAATTGCGGAGCAAAACTCTTAAATGATGATCAGAACGTGTCTAACTGAAATGTTGCCAAACACATTGCATATGAATATTATTTAAGTATGTCAGATAGCTATATATATTTTCTTTGTGTGCTTTTATTATTTCTTGGCTCCTTCTGCTCTTTTACTTGATTTCATTGCTGTACAATTTATAGAAATGCTTAGTATGAAATTGTGGCATTTGCATGTTTCAAAGCATCAGCAAGCTTGTAACAGCAAGTTACAATGTAACAGCAAGTTACAATGATATTACTATGATATTATGTTAATTTAAATGTAAATCAATTTTCAAGTTCATCTCACGAAATTTGAATGAACAAACAATGCATAAGGTGTTTAGTGAGTGAGTTGCCAAATCGAATATTCGCTATTGTGACCATAGAGGTGTTTGTTAGCAATAACACACGCAGGCACATAAACACACCCACAGAAATACAAGCAAAACACAAAAGGATGAAAAGTAAAAGCCACGCAGGCGTTTGGCACAAAAATATTTTAAGATTCCAACAACGAAAGTGCAGACAAAACTCTTAAATGACGAGCAGCACGTGCCCAAATAAATGGGGGAGTGCGTAGTTTGTTGTGGCAACCGTTTTACCCTATCTTTCCTATCCTTGACACTCTTAACATCCTATATTCGCACGTACCTATATGCTCACATACATATGTAAAATGGTGCAAGTGGCAAATGTACGAATGTAGTATTTTGAATGCCACCACCACAGACCGACGCCACGAGGACTCACTCATTCACATGTTCCAGCGAGTCAATTTCGCACAGTGTCCCTTTGCAGGATGCACAGTCAGGCTGCCAACGGGAAGAAGCGTCCGTTTCGCCGTCAGCGTCACCATTTTTAAAGTCCTTGGCTTCGCTGGGATGAAGGCTGACTTGCGTCTTGTGTATTGCTGACTTTCCGATTGCGATGTGTCAAATTGTTGCAGCACCAGATTGGACTGTCTGCATGTAGCTCAGCAGCATACCGAAATCAATGAGAATGGAAATAGAGATGAAGAGAGATAGATCAAAAGAATGAGGGAATGACAATGGAGCTGGCTATGAGGATGGGTTACTTATGCAGATGTGACAAGTGCATAAGCCAGCGAATGGAAAATGGCTTATTTATATTGATATATTGACGAAAATCAATGCCATACGGCATTAGACGACTGACTGGGTTACACAAGCTACAAATAATTGCAATGAAATGAAAATAATCGACAAATAAATACACTATGTGCACAATTTATGGCTGTACACTAAATAGAGTTCACTTCGTTTAAAAAACACTTGAAAGACATTAAAACAACATAAGCATAAATTAACATGAGCTACACACCCGGATCCCCGATGATTGGTTGCTTTAATAGCTTCTAAATGTGGCCATTGTGCTCTCATAATTTAGCTCACAATAACAATGTAGTTTATTTACAACATTTTATGGTTTATTTTTTTTTTCAGTTAACATACTTATTATACAGCATGTGCTGTAAAAAGATTCCATAGATTTTTATTGGATTGGCTATCGCACAGTTCGAGTGTATTACGCCAGAGTTTATGACAATAAATGCCAGATAATTAAAGTTCAACAATAATATTAAATTTATTCACTTTTCTATATTTTTTTCGCTGATATGTTCCATGCGTCGACTGATGTCAAATTTGCATAAAATCAGCATTGGTATTTACGAGTGAATTTCATTGTATTTATACACAAAAAGGTGAAAATAAAAAGAAATAATGCTCAATTATTACAATTTTTTCACTCATGTACCAATAATCAATCAGTCGTAAAATAAATAACAATATGTAGAGTAATGCAATATGCATTTTAACTACCGCAGCCATTGCCTGGTCGAAATTTTTAATTTTATTTAGGTTTTTTGTTTTTTTGTTTGTTTTTTTTTTTGCATGTTTTTCTCCGGTCTGGGCTTGTCTTTAATACGACTTCCTGTGCCATTAAATTTTAGCATAACAAACAAAATACTTTTCGAGTGTTTCCGTTTGCTTGTTTCAGTGACATTTCGGCGGCAAACCGGCAATCCAGCAAAAGAGTAAAACTCAACAGAGCAGCAAAGGCAAAACTGCAGTAAAAAATTTGTTGAAATATGCGACGTCCAATGGCTAGCTAGCAGCCCGGTTTGGCTAGGCAACAAAAATTGCACAGCTTTTATTTGCACTTCAATTTTGCCCTCGACGATGGCCGGCGGGGCCACTCTTTATGGCGATTGCAATCCCCCAGTTGCATTTTGTTAACTGCACTGCATTGCAATGCTAACTGCGGACAAGGACTTTTGCAATCCCAGTCGAAGACCGAATCCCATTCCCTGTTCCAGTTCCAGTTGCAGTCGGAGTCACAGTCGTGCAAGTACAAGACAAGTGCTCCTAGCAGCTATTTTATTTTTGAATGTCCTTTAGTGCTGCTTATCAGCGTTTAAAATCAGACAGAAGTCTGCCCAAAAATAAAAGTGAGCAAGTCCTGTGACTCGGCTGTGGCTTGCGCTAGTCTTGGGGCTGGGGTTCCTGTGGCCGGGGCAAGTGCAGTGCAAAAAGCTGCAGGTGAAATGCACGAAAACGAGCCAAATAAAATCATGTGACACTTTGTGGTTAATAATGTTGTATGTACATATATCCAGCGCTCTGTCTCCCGACTCTCTGACGGCAAAACAGTCGCTTTCTGCTGCTTTTGTTTCGCTTGCCCAAAAAGTGGACCGCGCGCAAACAGGACGACACCCCTCAAAAAACCAGGACAAGCGGACCAATCGTCTGGGCATCGGTGGCGGTGGCGGTGGCGGCGGCGGTGATTTAAATGCAAATTTATTATCATGCAGCCAGCCAAAATAATAAAATACAAACCGACCCTCTGCAAAAATACACAAACACACACTCCCACACACATACGTGGAAAATAGTAAAAAAAAAAGTAAATGGCAAAAAATGTTGTAATAATATTTACAAAATGTCTGCTTGCCCTTTTTTCATCTTTAATATATTTGTTGTTGTTGTTAATATTCTTCATTCACAGGGTGCAACATTTTTATGGGCATATTTTCATTTTTGCATTTGCATTTACATATTGATTAAATGATTTGCATATTCTCTTCATCATCATTATCAGTGTTATCATCATTATCGTTAGTTTTCGTGCGACTTCAGTTTAGATCTACAAAATAAATACAACTTATTTTAGTATGAAATTAGTATCTAGAATAAAATATCACCTCTTCTTCCAGCTGGTGTGCCTTACGTGCCATAAAACGAACATAGCGTGTCATAACCAACATAACACACAGAAACACGAGACTAGCGGAGCCATATATATCAAGGAAGTACGGGTAAGTCAATTCCAATATGTCGACGAACCGTCGAAGTCTCCAGAAGCAATAGACAAGGGCGACTGTCAGCGCCGATAGACAGACGCTGACGCCGCGGTAACAATTGGCCAGCTGCTCGCGCAACCTGCCATTTATCGAGAAGTTCATACTAAACACAAAAACTTTCGCAATTGAACTAACATATATGACAATATTTTTAGCCTGGCATACTATGAAACTTTCTATAGTTGAATTTGTCAAAATTTTTACATATACATAAAATACATATTTATCTAGGCATATACTATGTAAAATAAATATTTATTATTAAATTTACATTTGTAATCAATTTAGATAATATAATTTGCTATTTTATATCTGTTTGTGTGTTTGCTTTGATGATTGCTTGACAGACGTTCGACATTCCGGCCAAGTTTGCACATACTATATCGTTAGTCATTCGTTCTATGTGCACAATGTTGTACATTTCGGAACGTACTTCTAAAATTGCCGTTACTTTCGTTAAGTGAAACTGTTGTTTAAGTTTGCCATTTTTCAACAACTCATCAATCTGTTCTCGATGCCATTTGCTTTAGTCGGCCTGCTCATCCGGCTTGCCTCTCGAATGTCGCTGGCCGGAAACTGTACGTGGGGCATGGGGTACGGGACTAACTTATTCGAGGCACGCACTCACCGCAAATGCAGCAGCATCGCTCTTCTTCAGTCTGCAGCACCCTGGGCATCAACTGCTAAGCGTATGTTGAACAAATATGGCAGACTTTTGCTGATTTCTTTGCATTTTCCTCCTCACTCTTTGTTTTACGAGGGGAGGGATGGGTGCTAGTTATCTACAGATACCCAGGCTGCTGAGCTGATCTCGGTCTGGCATTTGCCGCTGAAGTTTCACTCAGAGACGCAACCGATGTCGCCAATGACTGAACAATAAAAAAAAAAACTTTTTTATTATGTATTTTCTTCTTTTATTATTCATCTATCATCGCTGTTATAGTTTAATAGAAAGTTTAAAAGTCATCAGCTCAGCAGCAGCGGCAGCTCCAATGACTTGCTTGCTTGCCATATGGAACCCTCCGCACATGACACGCCCATAACTCACATACATGGCAGGCTGACAACCTGAATGCCAGCCATTGAGCAGCCTGCTCTGTCATTAGCCAGGGCCCAAAGCATTTTGTAGTCCGTTAACTGTACGGCTGGCGAGCAGCCAGCAGAAAGCTGACTCTCAGCTTTTAGATAAACAATACAATTTACGAGAATGCGGCGAGCGGAAGTTTCATTAGCATTGAAGATGCAACCCTTTTAAGCCGTTAGTGTTAATTAACTTGGCGCAGAGTCAAGTGCCAAAAGTGTACGAGTCATAAGTGCAAATGGAGATGTAGATGGAGGTCTTGGCCTGGGTTTAGGTTTTTTTCTGATTCGTCTTGTCTTTCCATGACAACATGTCGCACACTGCTCAGGCCACAAATTCAATAAAAATGCGTTGCAAGTGGCCATGAGACGTTTATGGCATCGCCTGCGTCGCATGCAAAAAACCGAAACAACCGCAAAGTGTTTCTAATAAATTGTGGGGCAGCAACTTTTGTCTACACAATTCTACAACAAGTGTTTAAATTTATCACAGTTGCTATTTGTCCCTCTCTTCTCTCATGTTTGCTGCTGCTGTTTGTGTACTGAATAAACAAGTAAAAATGGGAATGAATGCGAACATCCTCACTCAGCGGAAGATACTCTGTAAAAATGCCCTTTCTTACTTTCAATTATCACAAAATGTATCCAAAATATTTATAAAAGATTCAAAATACCATTTAAGCTCATTATAAAACTTAGCCATTAATTCACAACAATAATCTAAATTCTGTAGTATGCTTTAAGAAGAAATTTGATGGAGTTAATTTATTTTATGTGATTTTTTCACAGCTGCAACAATCGTCTACCTTTCGCTGATATACCTTGCCTCACATTTAAACTAACTGGGTACAACAATATTTTACATGAGCCAAGCCCGAGGGCCACTTTGTGAGCGGGCTTTACCATGGCTAGCGCTGACTGAATAACAACACAAACAACATTAACAACAACATCACTTGCCAACAGCAGCGGCAGCCACATAAGCAACAACAACGAAAGCCACGAAGAGCAATTATGATATCGGCCATGATTTTGTGGGCAATTGGCTTTAATGGCTTGCGGGGCCAGGCCAAAACTTTGCCGCGTCGAGTGTGAGTGAAATTTATTTAAAAGCTGCCAAATGGCAAATCGGTGGCAAATGTCGCTCCTGTAGCTGATGTCTCTGGCTATTTAAATGTAGAGCCTCTAATAAATACTCTGGGCACTTGCCAGCTGAAGCCGAGACATGGGCCTAAGAATCGAGTGGGCGCCAAGTTTCGTCTCTCCCTGGGGTTCCCCGCCATTTTCTTTCTTTTTTTGTGCTTATATGATAATCGTTTGCATTAAAAACCTTCGTCTGCCCCCAAAAACCATTTCCAAATCCATTTCCGTTTTGCCTTTTGCCGCTTGCCAAAAAAAAAAATTGCTTGCTGTTGCTTGTTGTATTTATTTATTATTCAAAGTGTTATCGGCGAAGTCAGAGGCTGTGCGGCCAAAACAGGCTGACTGCCAGGCAGCCAAAACCCCAAAGGATTAGTTATGATAAATGTGTTTTATAAGCGTGACACACAGGCCGAAACAGCGACTAGGGTCCTGTTCCATTTAATGCACAGATAATGAGTTCCTTTGTTGGCAATATGTCAAATCGCTAGCCCAATATTTCAGACTCGACTGCAAAATGGAAAATACGAAAGGATTCTGATTCGGTTTTTGCTGTTTGCTCTTCGCCACTTTCTATCCCACTTCCTGCTCTGTCAATCTCACTCATTGTGTGCGCGTCGAGTCGTGTTAATTGCGGCGGCCCCAAAGAACCCAAAATGTCCACTGAAAACTGCATGAGATTAGAGCCTACCACATAAATCAAGCCATGTTACCCAAATTAAGCACCAATTCCAGGGTGAACCGATGAGTGAAATTAACCTTAAGAATTTTTATCTTACCCCAGTTGCATGCAAGTCGGCAATTACACAGTGACTGGAAAAATCTTGCACCTTCTTAAGGAACCTATTTAAATATACAAATAACTATTAAAGTTCAACATTAAACACATAAATGATTAAGTATTCATTATTTACGAGTATTTGGCTTTAGATGCCTGTCTAATTATTGCTTGCTAACAGCAATTGCAGTTATGTAAGCTAGCAAAATAATCGATGACCTTCCGCAAACCCCGTTAGCACCACTTCTAAATTAATACAACATAAATCAAATTTCCTATGTCATTGATAAATTGTTATTATAGCTGTTTAGCTTTTATTGTTTTTCCTTTAATTTGTGTGTTTTTGGTTCATTTATTAAAGGCGCTGCAGTTCTTTACAGTTTTTTTCTAATAATAGTAATTCGAATTCAAAATCACGAAGACGTAAGGAATCGAAACTGAAGATAATTGGAAATAAAACTAAAATTGAACTAAATTCTCTATTCATCAATGGGAAAAAATGCCTTAAAAAAAACTCTCATTTGAATTTGCGCGCAATTCTGATAGATGCCTTACCAACACTGCCACATATCCAACAACACAAAGAGCGCAGTGTGCCCACATTTAGTCAACATTGAAATCGATAAATAAGCATCGATAGGTTTCGGAGGAACATGTGCTCAGCTCGTTTTAAAAGTGAAGCAGCTTGAAAATATTTATATTTTGTTGTTAAATTGCAATAATAAATTAGCCAAATATGGCGGATCATGCATTTCATCGGCCTGGCCCGCTGAAGCAAACCAACAAAGCCCATAAAACTGGTCGTCATCGCTCCAAAGGCGCCATCGATAATGCGCTGAAAGGTGTGTGAATTTAGCTTCAACAAGTGCAATAAAAGTTGTTAACTTAATTCCATTTGTTTACATTTTAGGCAAAGTGGGTCTCAAGGCCACCTCGCACAAGCACAAGCAGCAGCAGCGCAGGGAGCAGCGTCGCAATCAATCCAACCAGCTGCGCAAAAACAAACGCGACGAGGTGCTTCAACAAAAACGTCAACTTGGCGGCCAAAATACGGCTCCATTTCTGGTCTGCTTGCTGTCGATGCACGAACAGATCGATGCCAACTCTGCGCTGGCCATTCTCGAAAGCTGTGACAGTGAAATTGTCGTGGAGCGCTCAGCCACCGGTACTGTTTATATGAATCTGCCGCGCTTTAAGCAGCGCTTTGCTTTTGTCGTTCCACCAACTGGGCGTGGAAACGAGTTGATTGTCCTGGATTATTTGAAGGTGTGCGATACCACACTCATGCTAACGTCGGCTGGATTTGGCGACGACGAGATCTTCGATCGTTGGGGACACCGTATGTTCAATATGATGTCCGCCCAAGGCATACCGACGCCTCTGGTGGCCCTGATGGATCTGGCATCTATAAACCCAAAGCGTCGACCCATCACAAAGCAGGCAGCCCAGAAATTTATCAGCAAACTGCTGCCGGAGGAGAGGATCATGCAGCTGGACACCAGCGCGGAGGCATTGAATGTTATACGACGCATTGGTGGACAAAAGAAAAGCGTCTCGCACAATGTCAAAAATCGCCCCAACTTGTTTGGCGATGTTGTGGAATTTGTGGAAAATGGGGATCTGGGTACCCTGAAGGTGACCGGCTTTCTGCGCGGACAATCGCTGAATGTGAACGGATTGGTGCATATACCCGGACTTGGTGACTTTCAAGTTGGTCAGGTGGATGCGCCAACCGATCCGTACAAGCTGGACAAGAGTCGCGATGGAGTAGAAGCCGAAGTGCGTTTGCTCGTTCGCAGCAATCCTGCGAAGCAAACTTCGCTGCAAAGCGAGAATATACCCGATCCCATGGATGCGGAGCAGACGTGGCCAACAGAAGAGGAAATCGAGGCTGCAGAGAAGGAGACCAAGAAGACCAGGCTAATCAAACGAGTGCCCAAAGGCTACAGTGAATATCAGGCTGCATGGATACCCGATGTGGAGCAAGTGGAAGATCAGGATGATGATGATGATGACGATGACGACGATATGAGCGATGAGGACGCAGACTTTATGTCTTGTGACAATAAATCCTTCGAGGATGAGTGCGAGAAATGCGATTCCGACACAGAAGAGTTTTTGGACAGCGTTTCAGTCACCTCGGAGGCAGGTGTAAATGATGAAAAGTACGACAAGCAAATGGACTTCCAGGAGGAGCGTGAAACGCTGCAGAAACTGCAACAGGCGCGCACCGATCAACTGTGGCCAGACGAGATCGACACGCCCCTCGATGTGCCCGCTCACGAACGCTTCCAGAAGTATCGCGGGTTGGAATCATTTCGCACATCGCCCTGGGATGCCAAAGAGAATCTGCCAAGCGACTATGCGCGTATCTATCAATTCAAGAATTTCGATCGCACCAAGCGTCGCATTTTGACAGAGGCGAGGGAATTTGAGGGCATTTCGGTGAGTGCTTGAATTAATCGTTTACTTTAGTAGTAATTGATTAACTTTTATTGCATTTAAATGTAGCCCGGATTATATATCACACTGCATGTCATCAACGTGCCGCTGGAGCGCTGGAATGCGTTTAGGTCCGCTCATCTGTCGGACAGTGTGGTTGTCTATGGCATGTTGCAACATGAGCACCAGATGTGCGTCATGAACGTTGTCCTGC
The DNA here is from genome assembly GCA_035044105.1 of Drosophila nr. perissopoda 5 BK-2023a. Lineage (NCBI taxonomy): Eukaryota > Metazoa > Arthropoda > Insecta > Diptera > Drosophilidae > Drosophila > Drosophila nr. perissopoda 5 BK-2023a. Next base: position 558,168 of record JAWNMK010000124.1, read on the forward strand.
AACGCATACCCGACTCAGAGGTGCCGCTCAAGTCCAAGGAGCAGCTGATTGTGCAGTGTGGCTATCGTCGCTTCGTTGTCAATCCCATCTACAGTCAGCACACCAATGGCGATAAGCATAAGGTAAGCATAAAGATTACACTTGCATTCAGTAATCACTTAATCTGATTTCTTATCTCCTTCAGTTCGAGCGTTTCTTTCGTCCTTACGAAACCGTTTGCGCTACCTTCTATGCACCTATACAGTTTCCGCCGGCGGCTGTGCTCGCTTTTAAGGTGAATCCCGATTCGACGCTGGCACTGGTCGCCCGCGGTCGTCTGCTCTCCTGCAATCCGGATCGCATTGTGCTCAAGCGCGTCGTGCTCAGCGGTCATCCGATGCGCATCAATCGGAAATCGGCAACCATACGCTATATGTTCTTCTACAAGGAGGACGTGGAGTACTTCAAGCCGGTCAAACTACGCACGAAATGTGGTCGCATGGGGCACATCAAGGAGTCGCTGGGTACGCACGGTCACATGAAGTGCTACTTTGATGGCCAGCTGCGCTCCTACGACACGGCATTCATATATCTTTACAAGCGTGTCTTCCCCAAGTGGAACTACGAGGAGTGTGTGGTGCGCAGCGCGGAGCATACACGTCAGGAGGCATCAGCGGTGATCAGGCGTAACTCAAAGCAGTCGGATGGAGAGAATATGGAACAGTAGTATAATTTGTAAAGAAATACAGTTGACATATATGTATATATAATGTATCTGTGCATATATTGAAATAAATTGCCTTAGGGACACTCAACATAAGTCATACTTATTGTATCTTTGTTGTACACAATAGGTTTCATAGAACTATATTCACAAACATTTGGCTTAAATAATCGGGGGATATTATACGTATAACATGCATTTTACATATATATATGGATATATATATATATTATTATAAAATGGGTTACGGTTTAAAAGCTTAAGCCGCATTGCACAGTTCTATGGGTTTTTTAATGGCTAATACATTGGGTTCTAGGAGTTACAACAGATGGGATATTTAGTAGTTGTAATCAGTGGACAGACACGTTCGTCGCTTCTTCTGAAGCTGCTCAATCTGCTCCACAATGTGCGTGTGCGTCTGGAATGCTTTATTGATGCATTCGCAAGTAAGTGCTGTGGCTATAAACTGATTTATGGATATGTGCCAGGCAACCGAGCTGTTTGTGCTGCTGCTGCTGCCACTGCTCGTCGTTGTGGTGGCTGCGCCAGCTTCAGCTGCAGCTTTCAGTTTCGCCTGGCGCAACTCCTCCTCGAGAGCGACAAACAAACGTGTCGTGCTGCTGGGCTCGGCCGCGGGCGTTGTTGGATTTCCATTGCTATCCGGTTGCTGAAGTAAGAAGAATTAATATTTCCGAATAATATCCGTTATTAGATTTACATAATCCTTGAACTCACCTCATCACCGCTGCCGCCCAAATTGAGCTGTGTAAAGCTCTCCAGGCTCGCCTGTTTCTTGATATTGCTGTTGCCCATCTCAATGAGATTTTCGTCTGTTGATCGAATGTGTTACAAATAGTTGCCTGAACTGTAGCTTAACTTAACTTACATGCACGTTGCATTTCCTCGTCCTGCACACAACCCATAATTTCAATGATGCTGCGCCATAGCAGCCGGAAATTGTCCTTACGCATATTCGGCACATTATGATGACGTCCCGACGAGACCCCCTCGTCCGGCTGATCCAGCAAATAGCCGAGACTGCCTAGGCTACGTGTATCCGTTGCATTCGAATCGGCGCGCTCGTGGCCAGTGGCCGCGATCAGGTCGCTGATCTGTGAGAAATTCGAGATGGTCTCAACGTTCAGGAGCATTTGATCGGCAGACGTCCCAGCTGCTGCTCCTCCTGCTCCTGCTGATGTCGATGCATGTGGCGGTGGCGTGATTCGAGCCGCCCCCAAATCTGAAATATCCGAAAATGTGTCAATCGATTCGTAACGTCCCTGCTGGCGTAGACCGATGTCATAGTCGTCATCCTGCCCAGCCTCTGTGCATGTTGCAGTACCACGAAGTGCAGCGGGCAAATCCACATAAAATGTCGAGTTGCGGTGCGCCAGCGACGATGCGTTTGAGTTCAGCGAGAAATTCGGCGTTGTTCGCGACAAATCCATGAATGTGTTGCCCGAAATCCCAGCCAAATTATGCAAATGCTGTGTGGCATTCATTAGTTCAAAGTTGTGATCCGATGGCGAGGGCAGTGCCTCTATTGATTCTGAGGCATCCTCGCTAAAAAATCAAAATTATATTAGCAAAGACTAGAGAGTAATATTAACAAGTAGCGATTACTCAAAGAAATCCTCCGCCTCGATGGCCTCCTCGGCATCATCTTTTGTGGCAGGACGCGGACGACGTGAACGTTCAATTTCCGCCTTTGAGAGCAGCGGCGGCAAATGCAACACAAAAAGCAACTTCAATTTCTCCATGTTTTTGCTGGAGCAGACCAATCCAAACGCGTTGATTAACTGGGCAAAGTCCAGGTAACCATTGCCCTTCTTGTCGGTTAGCTGGCATAAGATTTAAATTTCAGTTAGTTTGAGTTTGAGTTATTTGAAATTTAGTTGCAGACCTACCCGAAATAGTTTCTCGCCAATGTCGACGGCAACACACTTGCGCCAGGGCGTTAGCTCCAAGAAGAGCGTGTGAAATACCTCAAAGTTGACGCTGTAAGCCTCGTGGCGACCACAACCACCACCGGGCATAATGTCCACTGGTCCAGCACGTGTCGGCGACTGTTGATATGGCAGCAGCTGTGGCGCCTCACTCAAATGACTTTGCATCTTCTGCTGCTGCTGTTGCACAGACTTCAGCATCAGTTTCTCCTCGCGTATGATGCTGAGCAGCATATGCAACTCGGCACTATCAAAGTAAGCATTTTGCAAGTGTGCTTTCACAATGGTCTTCTCGTTGTCAATGTCGAATTGTCGGACGGTGAGCCGACGATGCTTATTGCGCAGCTCCTCGATGCGCTGCTGTGTGATCTCCTCGCCGAACTTGGTGTACGCCCCGTGGATAAGGGTCTGCACCGTTTGGGTTTGGGGCCGATCCATTTTGCGCTTGTCCGTGGATGGCGGAACTTGATATTCGGGATTGTAGATGCCCTCCAAATAAGATTGCAGCACCAGCATCGCTTCGCCATCGTCCTGACACTTGAGCAGATCGTCACGATTCCATTCGATGATCTGCAGTGAGATCATAAATATGATTTTGGCGCCCTCGTAGAAGAAACAGTCCAATATTTGCAGCGAACTCTCGTAGCTGATCACACTGATGAAAATGGTGAGGAACCAGGAAATGGAGATCATTTTAATTACGCCCAAACGCTCCAGATGTTCATGCAAATCGGATAGATGCGTTTCCACCAGCTCATTGAGCACACCCTGATCAATCTGGGCGCCCACCACCTTGTCCTCGTAATAGTCGGGCAACAGGTTCTCGCAGAGGCTCGCAAGCATCCAGAAGGCGTTCTCCTCATCGCAAAACAGCAGAAATACCGAGGAGACAATATTCATGGCCTGACAATAGCCCACCTTTGAATTACGCAGTGCATATGCCTGCAGGACACGCCGCAAGGCGCCAATGCCATCGGTACATTGGAAAGCCGGATGCTCCGGCAGCGAACGCGGCAAATCTCTATCGATTTCATCGTGAACAAAGCAATTCTTTAATAGGGCGGCTTTCTCCACCAGATCCTCGTACAGTCCAGGATTATTCTCCTTATCATGTATGGCGCCCGAGAAGATTAACCATATCTCCTGCCTCAGTTTATCCGGAATGCCCTCGACAATCAAATTGATCACGTCTGTGGTGCGGAACATCGATATGCCACGGCCAAAATCACGAAAATGATCCTCCCAGCGTGTCAGTTTGTGCTCTTGGTTCTTCTGTATGTCCGCGCTAAACTGCGTCTTGAATGTGTTGAGCAAAGCAGTCTGTTTGCTCCACGAGATATCGTACTTGGCGCGTTCGCGATTAACGGGTCTGCAAACAGTAAATCAAAATAAAGTAAGCAGCAGCTATCTTCGGAATACCAAAGATTAAGCACACACAAAATGTGTGAATGACTAATTAAAGTTGCACTTACATATCGGTGCTCGAAAGCATATCTGTGATCTTTGAGATGAGCACTTCACGATCCACAATTTTGGCGAACATAAAAAGCACATTGTCCGACGTAAAGATAACAATTTGATTGTCATAACGCTGTTGACCATCGTCCTTCTTCTCAACACTCTGAAAGAATGAAGTTCCAAAAATATGTTAACATCTCCAAAAGCCTGCTATAAAACGGACTCATAAGAAGCTCAAAAATAATATAACTTCACCTTAATGGTTTTCATTGGGATCACAACGCTCACTAAATCTTTGACATCGCTGCGGAAGCAAAAGAAATTGGTCGACAGATAAATTTTGCCGGAATTGAAGCGCTTCGAGTAGGGCGTCCAAATGTCTGCCTTAATTTTGCCGTCAATAATTTCTTTTTGCGGCAGCCGAAAATATGCGCGAAACTCCTCGGATTTTTGGCGTGCTGTCAAATCGCGCAGCAGCACTGGCTTTTTGGAAGCCTTGGCGCCGAAACGTACTAAATTCGAGGGATTGTGATTTACGACGGGACTCTCCGGGTCATGCATTAGCTTTTGGATGGCCATTTTGTTCAGCTGCTCAATTAGATCGTGTGCCTCGTTCGGGTTAAAAAGCAGCGTGAAATTGTACGTCATGTTGTTGGTGGTCTTCATATAGATTGTGTTGCCAGTGCGACTGATGTTCTCCAGCTCAGCGAACCGTATAATTCGCTTGATCTCCTGGCTCAGCATGTACGAGTAGAAGCACACATGATTCAGCGAAATATACAACTGTCCCTGGCGTGGTATTTTATTTTTTACATAACTGCAGTGGTAGAAAGAATAGGACTACAACTCAAGGAATTTATCATTGTTGTTAATTTACTCACGTCGCCGAATAAGAGTTAACCAGGCGTTCCTCTTCGGGCATTTTGAAGATTTGACGAAACTGTGACGTCTTCACTTTAAAGTCCGGTGTTTCGCCCGTATTGTCTTGATTATTTTGTGTGAAGAGCGATTGTATTTTACATATTGTAAAATTTGTGACTTCAACCTCGTTTTCCATTTCATTGAGAACGCTAAAGAGATTGACCTGCAGCCATTCCCAATCCTTGACGATATCATCTTGTGTTATACCAATGGCAATCTCTATAAAATTATAATAGATTTAAATAATAAGAAAAACCTTATAATTACATTTGTTTATATAATAATTACATCATTTGGTGACACATAGAGTTAGTTGGTGCGCCATAGTGAACTTTTATTCTCAGTACACTCCACTAATTTTACATAATTTCATAATATAAATAAGTACAATAAATAATACGTCTATTTTGAATGTTTTGTGAAGTCATCTTAAAGAATATATAAACTCAATTAATATAAAATCAATACAAATTGTAAAATGAATAAAGAAAATATAAACACAAGCACAAACACACAATTTCTGCAAACTACACGAATGTTTTTCTAAGTTGCAAACTGTACTAAAATTTTTTATTTATTCTAATAATTGACTTGGTATTGAAATCTTTTCCATTCTTGTCGGTTATTTAGCTATATTATTTTACAGTGAAAGAGTTATATTTAGGAATCTCTTGTTTGACTTTCTTATCGCACATTCACAGAAGTTTGAAATTGCCTCAGTGCCGAATATAATCACAGTCGTCGAGCACATTTCGACTATATAAGTAAGCGCAGATGTATGTGTGAGATTCGGGTGAATCAGTCCGTCAGTCAGTGATTCAATGCTGATATTGCACTCAATATTGACGACACATCAACACATGTGGCACCGTACCAGTGCGCTGATAGGGCGTGCTTTAAACCTACCGTAAGAAACATCAGAGGAGGATGTTTGATGCACTATTCGATAAGGAGCCGGTTTGGTGTTCATCACGCTGTCAATGGTGCCAACCAGCATGGAGCCAAAGCCCCGAGATTCGCCATGTCCGCGACGCTTCTGCATCACAAAATACTTTGAGTACATTTCGGCTGTCCTGTAAATTATAAATGGGAATAGAAAACATAAAATATTTATAATAATAACGGGGTATTTGCATGTGTGTTTTGCTTAGTTTCTTTCTGTGTGTTTTTTTTACAGGGGTTTTTACGCAGCAAAAAACAGTTGTGCGGGCAAACAGCACAATCAATTTTTGAAGCTGACATTGCGCTTTTGTTGCACAGTTGCTTATGGAATCAGTGCAGAGCTCTGGCGACTTGAACTCTGCTCAATTAGTTATCAGCTTATAGTGTATACACCAGCAACAACAAAAACCACAACAAAAGAACCATTACCTACATAACTGTGGGCGTGTGCATGTGTGTGCGTGTGTTGGGGAGGGTATTTCTTTAGATTAATCAGCTGCTGAAAACCGCAACTGGGAGGCGACCCAAATGAAAGAATCCACCTACTTTTTGGGTTTCTCACGCTTACCAAAATGCTGAGGGCAGTAGCAGCAGCTCCTTGGGTTGAATCCACATTTTTGCGCTTTGTTTTTTTTAGTTTTTTTCCGTTTAATTATCGGCAATTTTCATAGTTTGCTGCTGATGTGCAACTAATTGGCGACTGCCACGGAATGCGAGGAGAGAGCTATGCGTGCGAGCTTTTCTCGTTATTTCTGCGACTAAAGAACTCTAGGGGAATGCACAATTATTTACACTCTGTTTTATTTATTTCTTGAATTGTGTTTTACTGTTCGTTCGTTGTGGTCTTCCTCTTCTTCATTTCTCTCTTCATATGTTTTGCCATCCAAGAGTTTAACATATTTCCATGCTGTTATTAACAGTAAGCATTACTTTGTTTGTTTGTCATTATTTGTTATTTTATTTCAGTGCATACAGCTTTTCTTAATGTAAATGGTTTGAAATTTTCTTTGTGACATTTAAATAATAATAAATAGCGCAAGTTGATAGTTATGTTTCCATTAATAATAAGTAAAGTTGCAACTAGAAATACTGCTAATCTGTCAAAGGAAGCATAACAGAGAACAGCTGTTAATTAGCTTATCGAATATCAATTTCGTTCTGTTGCCAAATGTATTCGAGAACAATTTTTTGAAATGGCAGCTATTAAATTTACGGCAATGCTCAATAGCAATACCAATGTGATACAACTAATAGTTAATTAACAAAGTATTGTTCAATAAATTTGTGTGACGGCAATGCGATATATTTTAGCAGTATCGATATTTTGGCTGTGCAGCATTTAAAAGTGTTTTTGACTGTCCGGCCGTGTTTAGGATTTCAAACCCGCCAAAATTTGTAGTAGGCCTTTGATTAAAGTTATTTTCGTTAGTTCAAACAACTATTTCGATCCAACCGTGTGTGGTTCTGACTATTTTTTCTTTTTTTACACAACTTGCCGTAATACTAAATTTTTGGTTTGTCACATTTTTAATTTACATATGTGCAAAATTAATAGTTCACAATGCTGAAGAAATTTGTCGAGGTCAATGCGGACGCGAGTCCCTCACACAATCCGTATGCGGTGCGCACCTACATGGGCGATGACGTCCAAACCGAGTGGAAGGTGGAAAATTGTGCTCCTCGCAATCGTGTGTGCCTCAAAAAACCACCCAACTCCACAATTACACATGTGCTGACCATTGAGGATGAGCTGCGCCGACTGCACCAGAAAGCCGAGGAATCCCGGTTCGCCCATCCACACAAGAAACGCTGTGAAATGTACGATGAGTTCACCATGTGCGTAATCCCGCAACGAACGCAGGCCGAGTTGAAGCTCAACGCCGAGATGCGTGAACGCCTCATAATGTCCCAAGCCGATACTGGCTTGGTGGAACATGATGCACGACTCGATAAGACGTGCCCCAAAGATCTCATCGCGTTAGACAACCCCATGGAAGCTGGCGAAGAGGAAGAGGAGGCGGCCGGTGAAGATGAAGGCGACGAAGAGGAGTCCGAAGTAAAGCCACAGCCGGCGACACCCGAATGCAGCTCCGATATGATCATAATGCCCGACAAGCGTATGGTAAGCGACGAAATTTAAAACAGGAGTCTAACTATTCAAATAAGTACATACAATTTAATTTAAATATTTATTTATATATGCATAACTGTTACAAACTATTCAATCAATTCAATATCATCGATGTCCGCTAAAATGCTGCCGGGTGGCAATTCTGCTGGTGGCAGTGCTGCATCTCCATTTGGGTGCACGGTTAGGGCATGATAGTTGCCATTGGTTGCCTGCTGCTGCATGTGCACGCCCAGCTGTGAGATCAGCTCCAATGCCTGCACATCCGAGTTCAGCAGCGCGAACTGATGTATTATCGCCAGATGGGGGAAAACGCTGCTCAGCAGCGTGCATGTGCTCGCATTCATAAGCAGACCAATCGAAGGATCTCCCAACTGTAATTGCTCCTCCTCGCCATCGGATGTGCTGGCTGGCGAGGGCAGCACACTGGGCTCACAGGTGACCATTTCGACACCATCGTCTTCCAGCTCCCCCTCGGATATTTCACTGTTGTCGCTCGATAAATTGACCAATTCAGGCGCTGGCATATTCAGCGAGGCATTCACATCCATGTCGGTCAGCTCCTTCTGCATGAAGTTGGGCAGCGCATGCTTAAACTCCATTATGATCTGCTCCACGGGTAGCTCACTCCCCACCGGACTGGCGCCCGTATAGCCCAATTCGTCCTCCTCGTATCTATATTTGCTACGAAAGCGATTCAGCCAGCGATAGGATGGCCTAAACGCTGGCAGCTTCAGCACCGCTGCCATCTTGAGCGCCGTCTCCTTCAGCATGTGGTTCCTTATGGTTACGCCCAGGCGCAGCTGACGACAACGCTCCACCCATTCGTGCAGCAGAAAACTGATGGCACTCATCTCAAATTTACGCCGCTTGCGCGTCATCTCCTCAATGATGATGGACGCATCCGTTTCGCTGAGCGTATCCAGCTGTTGCAGCAGTTCGCGTTTCTTATCCAGGATGCGACGTATTTGGGTCGTGCAACAGTGAAACATTTTCGCCAAGCTATTTCGCGATATGTTTGTCTCATCGTAGTAACGTATAACCGCAATTTTCTCATAGAAAGTCAATATGTTGCGCTCATTGCGACGCTTCTTTCCCTTGGCCTTGACCTAAATGGAATATTAGAGACCATTAGCGAAATGTATATATTATGTACATATTTACTACAGGTATGAATCGTAAGATTTCTGTAGAGTAAAACGATGTAAAAATTGAGCACTACTTCCAGATTTAATTAAAAAAAATGTTTTAAGACTCTTATTTATTTTTATTTTTATCATAAATTGTCGAGTACTCTCCTGTCTCTATTTAGTTGTAATCAATCAATATTTATTTACTTAATTTATTATATTTTTCTTCCCCCTTGATACCAAATATGCCCCTTAATAATATTACAGGATATGCCACTGCGCTGAAGTGTTTGTCTTCCGAATGTGCGTGTGTGCGTCATAAGCAACAACGCATAACAAATCAACCCCCGTCCAGCTTAAGGGCCAAGTTAACACAAAATTGTATGAGAAATTTCAACTTACCCCTTTCTTGTTGTTATTGCCTTTTTTTGTGGTTGCTGATGCTGCCGCTATCGCTGCAGTGTCCATGGCTGCTAAGCTGCTGCGCTAAATGCAGTCACTCTTCTTCTTTGCGTCTGCTTCGTGTTCGTCAACAGCTGCGCAGCGTCCTCAGAATAAAAGCTCAAACTGCTAAAAAGCCAATTGCGCTTTTGATGTCTCTTTATCTTGCTCTCTCTCACTCTGTCTCTCGGAGCGCAAGTGCTCTCTTTGCGCTGCTGCTGCTGCGACTCCTTTTAATGCTGCGCAAATAGAAAATAAGGCATTTGTAACAATATAAATATAAGAATGCAAATGCGCTTCAATTAAGCCTTTATGTGTTTGCCAGCAATTTGATTTTTACTTTGCTCCGCTTTGTTTGTTTTTTTTATGCATTTGCTTTCAATTTCAATTGCCGACTGCCTTTGTTGCTGTTGTTGTTACTGCTGCTGACATTTTTACACGCGTGCTTGGCCGCTGAGTAACACTTGTGCACTGTTTTTCGGTTTCAGGTGCTTTGCCGTATGTTTCGTACCCGTTGCTGTTGTTGTTGCTGTTGCCCCGTTGCCATATGAAATAAAAACGGTTCGCTATGCACAGGGCGACTGGCTTGGTTGAGTGCGTTTGTGTGAGTGTGTGCGTTTGTTTTGTTGTAGCAACAGCAGCGCACCAATGTTAATGCTTGCCTATATGCGTGTGTGTGTTAGAAAAGGATAGCAGACCCTTTTTTGTTTTACTGTTATAGTAATTTTAAACGGTGTTTGAATGTCATAATATATTTAGGACAACGCCATTGAAAAGTGTTCAACGTGCTAGTTAAGTAACTAGTAGTTCTGAACTAGTTCTGCGGGAGGGCGGTTAAAGCGAGGAGCACACAGCAGCAGCAGCTGCTATACTCACAAATACACACACACACACAAGCAAACGCATTTGCAGCTGTCGCTCTTCGCATTGCATTCGTTTCTATGCAAAAGCCAAGCGACGTTGACGCCAGCGTCGCCGTCCGCTGTCGGCGTGGCTGCTGTTTAATTTCGTTCGCTTTTATTGTTAGTTACATGTTTCGTTCTTGATTTCCTTTTAGGCGTGTTGTTTGTTATGTTTCAATTGTCAGTGGCGTAGACGGTGGTTTATTTGCTCTTTATGAGATCTCATATATATTATACGTAACTACATATTTTAAATGGTATTTTGATTTGAACAAGTTTCACCTTTATTACTAGAACCCTAAAAATTTGACAATTTTTCTTTTTCTGAGTGGCATTAAGCTAATTAACTTTTTTCAAGATAAGTCAACGTAAAATATACTACAATTAGTATGTGTGAGCTCTTTAAACTTGGAGCACAAAATAATTTTATTTATACTGATAAAATCCGCTTCAATGTTTTATGGGGCGTTTATTAAGTGCGCCTTATCTGAGTGCGCCTTCACAAGCTGTTTAAGCAGTCAAATGTCACAAACGTCAACTTGAAGCATTTATTTAATTAAAGAGATCCTTTTTAAAAGTCACAGTTAAATATAGTGATTTTTTTTGCACACGTTTTGCTAATTACAGCTTATGTTTTGCTGTCTCCTTGACCCTTTTAAATTAAATGGGCGACGCCACTGCAGCTGCCATTGCTCGTTTTGCGCTTTACTTTGACGTCGCTTGTTTGCCTGCTGTCTATTTCATTCTGTTGCGGCGTGTCTCTGTGTGTGTTTGTGTGCGTGTGTGTTGGTTGTGTGTACCTTATGTTGGGTTATGGCCGCTCGCTTGAAAAGTTTGCCAAGTTGCTGCTCACAAAAAATAAAAATACAAAAAATAAAAGAGAAAAAGTGACAGCGCACACCTGGCCACCAAGTCTTTATGGCATGCAATGGGCTTCTTTTGTGTGCTTGGCTTGGATTTTATGCAACTTCAGCATCTTAATGGCATGTGCATATACACAACACACAAAAACATACATCTACATAAGCAGCACAGAGTCAGTCGCATATGTTATTAAGTTGGAGCGTTGCTGATGTGGCTCTGTTTCGCCTTCTGCTCCTTGCTGAACTTGAAATCAGGCTGCAGCAGCTGCCACACACAAACACCAACAAATTAAATAAATGTATACTTATTTTGTCTATAGCTCTTTCTTAATTTGTGGCCAAGTATTTATTGATTTTATGCATTTTAATTGATTTATTTGGGGGAGTAAATTTAAAGTGAAGGTTCGGTTGCTCGACCTTACTGCATAAATATGCAATTGAAACACCTGTAATTTTCTCAGCTTCTGCCGACTCCTGCCTGCCCGCCCACTTTACCCTCTTCTTCTTGCGTCATGCATATAGCAATGCTTACGTACCAAGTTTGACATTTTGCCAGCTCTCGCGTCAGCGGCATTTAAAGTTGAGAGGGTTGAGTGTTTGTAGTTGTTGTTGCTGCTATTGCTGTTGCTGCTGTTGCTATACGGTGTTTGCTGGTATTAGTATCGCACAACGTTGTCGTATATGTTGACGTCGTCGTCGTCGTATGCTATAAGTGCTCGCTCACTTGGCTATAGCTGGCAATTCCAGTGCTAGTGTTGCTTTAGCTAGCTGCTGTTGTTTCTTTTTTTTCTTTGTATGTTTTTTTTTTCTTTCGTATTATTATTTGTTAGATGACTTGTTTGTTCTGCAGCCGACCTACGCTCGGCTCGAGTTTGTCGGGTTTTTGGTTTGATTTGGTGTTGTTGCCGCTGTTGCTGTTTTTGGCATTCGTGCGCTTGCGATAAGATTCGTGATGTGGCACTAAGCGCTGTTCGTTGTTTACTACTCTGTGCGCCGCTGTTTTGTGGCCGTCGGCGTGGCCAGCCAGCCATAGAGGCACTCACACACACACACTCAACACTCACATACACACATACAGATAGACACACGTACAGAGAGTTGAGTGTATAGTTATAGTTAGCCAGTCTAGTTGGCATTTCGTGCTTACTTTATGCCGCTTACTAACTTCAATAGTCCAGCGCAATAACGTTGAGTGCGACATGGATTGGCTCTGGGCTTGGCCTCCATATTTAGCTCTATATACGATATGCGTACGTACATTTTATATACGGATATATACAAATGTGTGTATGTTACGTATTTATAGGCGCGTTAACGTAGGCATCCGTGGCGTATGCGTGCTATTTTCAGCGTTTGCAACTTGAAATGTCGCATTAGCTCGCCAGGCAAAGAACAAAAAAATAAAATAATCGCAGCAGGAGGGACTCGGACAAGTGAAAGCACAAAGCATTTTGCGATTACATCCCATATGGACTGCTAGATGCATAAAGTTGACTTCTAGTTCAGTTTGGTATGGCTTCTTGATTTTTTGCTGCTTTTTATGTTTTTTGCAAAATTTATGCAGCTGCGGGGCGCAAAACTGCTGTCGAGTCACAGCCGATATGGCGTATGCGTAATAACCGCACACAATTTACTTTAATTAGCTACAAATTCCGCTGCCAAGACAATCCCATCCGGTCTCAAGCGCATAACAAAGCTAAACAATGAAAATTAAAAAATAAAACCAAATATTGAATGAAATTAATAAATAAAACAAACTGAAATATAAATGTAATGTGTACGAGTATTGTACTTTTGGGAACCCAAATATTGCAATTGGGTTTTTTTTAACCTCTTTTCAAGAATATAAATTTTGCATTTTTACTCTACAAGCTGCTTTAAATTTCAATATTTATATACTCAATCATAATTAATTAATTATGAAGCTGGGCAAATATAAAAAAAAAGTACTCTGATTTGGAAAAACGATTCTTAGTCGAAATTCTTTTTCAAAAATCCACTTGATGACAATTCCAATCTTTATTGAAACTGAACTCATTTTTTCATCATTCACTGTATCTCCTTTTTATGCTTCCCTGACTAGCTTGATAATAGAGTAGTTTTGTGCTTATGCTTGTTGAATTTGAACTAATCTGTTCCCATACTCGTACTCAGCTTGAATTGAAACGCCCGAAGAGCCGCATTTACTTGAATGAAACCGAGGTTGGACCTCTGGAAGAGTTGCCATTTCCATCGTATAATCCACGTGTCATTCAAGAAGGTTTAGAGGGTGAAAATTTGCGCACCTACGATATTATCGAGGGTTGCAATCCACAAGATTTGTGGACCTGGAATATGGGCTTGCAGAGACGTGAAATTGACTTGGATGAAGAATTTATAGCAGCTGCTCTACCCAAATACGGTGTGTGTTTGTATACAAATTCTTATAGTTTCACAAAACATGACCACTAATTAATGTCAGATCTGTGTAAACACAGCTCACGACGCCGGACTTACCGTCTATAATCTACCCAAGCAACTAGAGAAAACATTTACAGTCGAAATTGTCTTCGGCAAACGAAATATTTATCCTGAACCCAAAGTGGAACCATTTCGCCAAAGGTGAGTTACAATTTCACAAATGCGTACAAGGCTATAGCAATGGCTATAATGGGGCTTACCCCGTTTCGTAGATATTATTATCGACCCAGCGAAATTGCTGCAATTATCATAGCCTTTGTGGAGACATATGAAGTGAATCCAGATTTCTGGACAGCTGGCACCATGGACGGTATATTGAAACGCGGTGTGGCCTTAACAAAGAAGAGCATACAGCTCAATTATAAGTCGAATGATAATGACTTTGACATATTGCCGCAGGTAATGGAACGTAAGGCAGCTGTAAAAATTAAAATTCACTTTACGGGTCAATTCAAGAGGGAGCCCAATGTCTTTAAGGCACTTTCTCTGTTCTTTTCGCAATATAATGCCTGCATTTTCACCTCACGCGATATGTTTCTGTTGATCTGGAAACGTTGCATGGACTCGTTCTTTATCTTCGATCCTAATGGACGCAATGAGCAGTGCCAGCGGGACTTCCCGGATGGCATGTGCTCGCTGATGGCAACACGTTACATGGAGCATCTGGTGTACTTGATAACCAAGTTCAGTGATCTCACCGACAGCGATGAGTTTAATATCTATGAAATATCACTCTCACAGTATGGAAAGCTGAAGGAGCCGCAAATACATAAGGACACACTTTATCACTATCACAAATTGTGGGCTGTGGTCAATGAGAATTTTGCCGTGAAGACCACAGGAAATAGTGGTATACAACAGCCCATTTCTGGCAATGAGAAGAATGCATCGCTGGTTGTCTCGCTCATAGCGCTCATTTACGGGGAATTCGAGCTGGCAAAGCTCTGGCGACCCATGACCATCGATGATATCATTCGATATGGAATTGCGTATTACAAAACGTTGCGTAAAAAATTTCGACTCGATGGCAAACGCTGGAAGAAGAAGAAGCCGGAATTAAATATCGTCGATTTGCCAGAGATGTTTCTGATGGGCGCCTTTAAGGCAACGGTGCGCAAGTATCCCTTCATGATCACCGGCCACGTGACCGATTGTAAGTCCTACCTGGAATCGCAGTTAACCCGTGCGCTGCAGCAGCTGTTCGAGAAGCCCGAGTGGCCGGCGGCCTTGCTCCAGATTGACAACTCCGTATTGGCCATTTGGCGGGATCGTGAATTCTTTTATGCATTCGATCCGTTTCGTCGTAATCGCATCGGCTTGGTTGTTGATCCTGATGATTATAGTATCAAGGGTATGGCCGTACTGCAAATGCACACCACATTCGATTCGTTTGTGCGCATCTTGTATAAGAATGCACTAAAGATGCGTCGCGGTGGCAAGTTCTTTATCCATGGCATTAGAACGGGCTGCATTCGACCGTTGCAGGTGATGTCGGAGCAGCCGAACAAGTTTCCAGCTCTGCAAATGGGCTTGCCCACTTATGATGATGAGCCGCTTGAAAAGGAGCTGGCGCAGAAGAAGAGCATCGAAAGCATTCCAGAGGAGGAACGGATACCCACAAAGGATGAGAATGAGTTTATTGAGGAACTGATTCTTAACATTATCAATGGTATTATTAAGGAACTGCCTGAGGGGAGACTTGCTCGTCCCGAGTTGTACAGGCCAGGACAGAAGATACTACTGGCATCGGACAAGGAAAATCTGCGTGCCTTGCGCCTCAAGATTAAGCGGGGCTACGAACTGGGCGAGGAGGAGGAACCCGACCTGAAACGTGTGCTCACCATTGAGGAGGAGCTGGAGCTCAAATCCAATTACCAGACGCTGCACGATGGTGCTTACATCATTATGGGAACCACGAAGCTGCCACAACTGGATGCTGAAATGACGAAGCTGGGCGGTATTTTAGCTGCCCTGGTGGCCATCGCTGCATCCGCCAAATTTAAGGTATCCACTTGGAACGCTGAGCTCATCGAGTTCTGCATCTATTCAGTTAACAAGTTCGGCGAAGAGTATCAGAATTACGAGTTAATCCTCTCCTGTCTGCTGAACAAGAAGCTGCCAGATATTTCCGTTGGCGACAGCAATTTCTCGCTGGTTGTGCCCGAGGTATACAAGTCCTCAGTGCAATCGTCGCTGAGGCAGGACCTGCTCGAGCTGCTCATCGATAACAATCGCGTGATGGTCGTCTGTCAGCATTTCTCCTGTGTGATATTCAAGCGGTACAATTTGCTTTACATGTTCATTGGTTTTCCCTGTAACGCAATTGGCTATCGCAAAGGGGGATCGGGACCCGCCTGCATGATGCGCTTCATCGAGCTTGACTCGCTGATACGACGGATTGAGTTTGGCTGCAATCCGCAGGGTTGTTCGGTCATGAATTACATTGTGGCCGCTATTAAGATTGTGGACAATAATATCGAAGGTCGGTTCCGACGCTGGCCGAAGACTGATGAGGATAACGAGTACAATGCTGAGAAGGCACGTAAGGAGAGGTTGCGCAAGCAGCGACTGGAGAAGATGCGATACATCGACGAGGAGCTGAAGAAAGAGAACAAACGCACTCAAGACTTTCTGGCGGCCAAGCAGAAGCATGAAGATCGTAAAATTTGCAAACGTAAGTTGCCTTGGAATACCTACCAAAATCATAACACATTCATTAATTTAATAACATTTACACAGCCGAGTATAGGGATCTGGGATTGGATGAGGGGATGGGCGAGGAGGGTGATGACTGGGGTATGGAGGAGGAAGAGGAGGGCGAAGAGGAAATCGAGCTGAAGCACAAACCCGGCAAACGTCTGCCCAAGGAGATACGCATGGCATACAAGCCACGCCCCATTCTTTATGGATATCGCATGCGCGAGAAGGATTGCAACTTTAAGATTCAGGGCAGCATGAATCTGGAGAACCGTGCCGATGGCAGCTTCAAGGAAATCAAACCCTGCTACTTCGCCTGCGCCTTGGCCATCCTGAGTGTCTCGCTGCGTCCGCTGAATCGCTGGAACTCGTATCGCATCGATCGAGTGATCATTCATGCCAAATCGATTGCGACGCGTGTCTGTGATCTGGAGTCGGTGTTTGAGCGCGTTGTGCGCCATGTCACGATCGATGAGTATGAATTTGACATCTGGATACGCATCCTGGAACCGATGGGTATGTGGACGCCGGCCCCGAAACCGACTCCGCCATTGTCCACAGAAGCCGCTCTCGTTATCTTTAAGAAGAAGCTGGAAAAAATGCTGAATACCCGCAAATATCTGATGATATTTACGCCCAACGGTTGCTTTGCCTTGTACCACGATGAGTTCTATCATCTTTTTGATCCATATGCCAGCATGGATAAGCCCGGCGAGGAGGAGGAAGAGGCGGATGATGATGCTGATGGTGGTGGTGGTGATGAGGAGGGCGATAGCAAGAAAAAGAATAAGAAGTGCCCGAAGGGACCCAAGCGTTACCCGGAACGCAACACAGCCTCTTGGGTGCTGTTCGCCGATGTGGAGAGCATGCTCAAGTACATGGATAAACGCTGTGCCCAGCCAGACTGGAAGGAGCAGAATCAGTTTATGTTCTATGTCGTCGATGTGCTCTCGTATAAGAAGGCAGCACCCAATGCACGCATCCTGCAGCTCTTGACTGATCTGTCCATACCGATGACGTGCTCGAGTCGGCAGTATGGGCGTCCTGAGTATGAGATTTGTGCTACGAATGAATCTCTGGGTTGGCTAGAGCTGGAAAACTGTCTGCCCGTGTGGAGCCGCATGAATCGACGTAACACAGCTGGCAAATATCGCAATCTGCCCTTGAGCAAGCTGAAGAAATATGACATTGAGATTGATGGACGTCTCTGGTCGCTTTGGGGTAATCTTCATCCTGAGGCACCTGTCTTTGAGGACGGGGTGCGCGGACGTCAATATCTTGCTATCTATGTGATTGCATGCTGTGCGGCAAGCGTCTATAACCTCATGGACTGGAGCGCTCAACTGTTGGACACGGTTGTTGTCAGTGGCACCAAGTACTTCACAGAGAGCGTCAGTCAAATAACTAAAGAGGACTACGAGTTCTCCTTGGAGAATCTAAACATTGACTGCGCGCTGGAGACCATTAACTTTGTGGTGCACATCGAGCATGTTTGTTTTGGCAAACTCTATCGCGTTCCCACCTTCAATCGCATGAATCTCGCCGAGGCGCTGATCTACTTCTTCAGTCATTATCAATTCGGCATTGTGATGGTGAGGAAGCGGGCGTTGGCTATTGGTTTCTGCCCGGGTCACGACGGTGGTTACTTTATGTACGATTGCCAGGAGAAGGATCAACCACTGTTCCCGAAACAACAGGGCGCCTCATATCTACTACGCACACGGCATCTCCAAGTGCTGCTCTACTGCATTGTGGTCACCCTAAATGTACCCTTCTACAACATTGACTTTAGCATCCACAAGGTGGAAATGTTACGTGAGGGCGCCACCGTAGAAATCGAGGAGGAGGAGGAGGGTGGTGCGGACGACGAAGATCAAGAGAAATAAGTGGCGATGATCTTGTAGTATTATTTGTGGGCTGTGTTTGGTATTTAGTTGATAGGGATTTTTAATAAAACGGATTTGGAATAAATAATAAAAGCAATGACTAATCCCTTTGAAATCTTTTATGTATCTGATAGAATCTATCAGTTTGATTATTCATAATATACTTGAGTTAATTCGATTTAAGTTTAGTTCAAACACTTTTTATTCAAGCTTTTAATACTACGTAAACATTTAACAACATTGAAGTGACTCATTGAGATGAAGTCAGCCCGTGAATCAAGTGGTGATCTAATGCCTCAGCCGCTGCTCCTGCACAGCTTGCTTGTAATGGTAGCCATCATTGCGCAGTTCGTGAGCTGGCTCGGTCTCAACGTCCAGAGTCTCAGCATCGGATGGTGCCATAGGCTGCTGCACGTCCAGAATGTAGGGCATCTGCTGCTCCTGCTCTTGCTGCTGCGGCAGCTGCTGTTGGTATTGCTGATAAATGAACTGGAGCTGCTCAGGCTGTTGCTGTCCGGGCGGCAGGTAACGCACAGCTGGGGCAGCTTGGGGCTGAGCCTGAGGCTCCATAGTTGGCATGACCATCATTTCGGGCATGTGTTCCGTTTCGGGCATAGGTTGGGCGCGTTGTAGTTCCTGACCGGGGGGCAGATAACGAGTGGCGGGCATAGCTGCTGGTTGAGCTGGGGCTAGATAGCGTCTGGAAGGCATGGCTTGCTCAGCTGCCTGAGCTGGGGGCAGGTAGCGCATGGCAAGCATTTGCTCCGCTTGTGGCATAGCTGGCGGAGTCAACTGGCTGCTGGGCGACTGCTCCATGGCTTCCATCTGCTCGTCATCATGCATATAGAAAACCTGCTCGGGCAGTTCACGCAATTCGTGCTGTTCGATGCTCATTTGCTCCACTTGCTCCGGCCTTTGTGGCGGCAAATAGCTACTGGTCAGATGCGAGACATCCGCAGCAGCCAGAGCCAGGCAGGCAAAAAGTATTACGAAGCTGATTCTCTGCTAGGATAAATCCATTTAGTGTTTGCTGCTTGTATGTTGACCCGTTCACTTACCATGTTGTCTGTTTGTTGGTTGTGTAGCGTTTGATGGTTGACCAGATGGCACCCGGAGTATTTATACGATCTTGCAATGGTAGACCTTCGATTGTGTGAGTGTTTCAATATTTAACTTG
Organism: Drosophila nr. perissopoda 5 BK-2023a; assembly: GCA_035044105.1. Classification (NCBI taxonomy): domain Eukaryota; kingdom Metazoa; phylum Arthropoda; class Insecta; order Diptera; family Drosophilidae; genus Drosophila; species Drosophila nr. perissopoda 5 BK-2023a. The sequence goes on from JAWNMK010000124.1 coordinate 577,822, forward strand.
GCCTGATGCCGTGTTCCGTTATTTATCTTTAATGTGTATAAATTTATATATATTTAACGCTCTTTAGCGCATCATATCATCGGACATGCGAACGCTGCTGAATCATCGCCCAAAGTCAACAAAATAAATACTGACCAGAGAGGCAGAGCACAGCAAGTGAACCGATCCAAAACTGAATTGGTCGCGGCTTAAGCCGATTTTTTGGCCAACACAGCCTCTTAATGGGGGGCGTTCGACAATTTCAATGGCTCTCAAGATCTTCGGACCGGAGGCATGGCAACTGGAGCAAACTGGAGGTTTGCCTGCTACAACATTACCTTGAAGTTTCACATTATTTCTCTTATTTCGTTTGTACTTTTTCTGCACTGTCTTTGCCTTGTCGCACATCCAAATTTCACGGTCAACACGTGGGCAACAAGTGACGTCTGAGTGTGCGCTGGAGGGAGTGGGTCAGCATCATGTGAACTTAGCAGGTGAATGGGCTTTAAAATGAGTGGCTAATCAAGTAAATGTTTTTCGTGCAAACAATCGTAGCGCGATCAAATGTAATAATTGAATATCTAATCTTTGCTTTAGGCACATAGCAGACATGACGCACAGATTCTACCTGTCAAGATATCTTTAAAATCATGAGCATGATAATATTACATTCTTTTCGTTCGTTTTCAAAAATGTTTGTTGTAGATGTATTAAGCTAAAATTTGCTTTTTTTCTTATTTTAAATTTGTAAATGTATTTCTTATGATTTTAAAACTATAACTCCAAAATGTATACGTGCACGATATGCGGCTTGAAGAAGCCAGAGCTTGGCGATAATCCGGAATATGAGTTCCGCAGCCGGCGGCGTCAGCAAGAGGGTGGTTACATGGAAGGCATCTCCGATTGGTGCCCAAAATGTGAAGCTTTGCGGTTTTTCCTCAAATCTGACAATGGCGACGAGCCCAACCAATATCTGCAGGAGCAGCCAAAAAGGAAGCTAACCAACTCGACGCTCGAGGCGACTGCGGCCGGTTTGCAAATACCCCGAAGAAATGTGAGGCCGAATCGAAACGATCCGAAAATGAAAACGCCATTAGATCGCCACATACAACATGAGGTATCCAAATTTTTAATGCAACAGTCATTGGCTGCGATACCAGCGCAATATCCACGCAATTTGGATCAGCAGTTGCGTTCCCACAGCGCAGATCGCGCTCGTCGAGGTAATCAATATGTCGAGAAGCGATCCAAGTCATTGGTTCGAGAGCCACTTCAGAAAATGCACCAGGAACTGCCGCAGGCGGATAATCGACGCTGCTATGTCAGGAATCTGACCGGATTGGGCGCCTTAAAGTCTGACAGACATGTGCACCTGGATGAACGAGATGCAACACATTTCGCCGGGCAGCGCAATGACCTGAAAGATCTGGAGGATGAACCTAGAGTGCCCCTCCAATATATGCGTAAGGCGCCCATGGAAAATATGCACCAAGCTGAGATGATTAATCCGTGGCAAGAAGAGGTACAAAGGCACGTAAATCAACTGCTTGTCAACAGTGGCAATAAAAGGGAGGTGAAAATTGCAAAGACTTGCGACGAGATAAAACTAGATGACGATGTTGCCACAAACAGGCTAACCATGTACGAGGTAGCCAGAGAAATTAGGGAGATGGAGCAGGAAGCCCTCAAGAAAGAACTCGATCAAAAAATGCTTGAAAAGCAGTCTCTGGTGTGCGAGTGGGATAGCATACGTCGCCGGGTAGAGGGTGAATGCGACCGGGTCAAGGCGGAGTTGGATGAACTGGCACGACAGCGAAATGTAGAATTATCGCCTGCCGGTGAACGGCAGCAAGGTGGTGGACAGATTCGACCACCTCCACCACCCTACAAGCAGTTAGAATGCGAATTAGAAAGCCATCTAAAGAACAAGAATGATGAATTAGAGATTGAGATTCAGAGGGAGAGACTGGACAGCATATTGGCAACGCTGCAGGAGAATTCACAACAAGTTGAGTGCCCCGTTAGTGATTTGGCTGAGGACGATAATGAGAACGGCTTCGAGCCCTCTGCTCCGCAGCCCAGTGAAACGGATTTTGAGATGAGCGAAACACATATCGAGTGTGATCATGATGACAGCCTACATGAGGCGGATTCTCTCTCTTCAAAAGAGTACAACCCAAGTAAAGAAACTATGCATTCGATTCAATTTCAAGAAGGGACTGACAGCTTATTTACGCATCCAACGCGCGTCTCTAGCAATCTGAACCTATTGGTGTCCACGGTGCAGCGAGCAACATTTTGCAGTTTTGCCCAGGATCCACAAGAGCTGCTGCAGACATTAAACACAACGGATCAAGCAAAGCGCGATGATCCACCGCCTGCGCAGTTCAGCACAGTGCCCTGCCACTCCAATGAGCTGATCAGTCTGCTCAAAATCAAACAACCGAATATGGTGCGACCGCTGAAATTTTGCCGTTGGCCCATTTTGTGTCCGCATGTCGATTGCGGGCAAATGTTTCTTATCTCGGAGTTCAAAAATCACCTGATGCACGAGCATCCCTCGCTGCCCATTGAGCGTATTAATCCCGGTCGGCCCAGGACCTTATATTTGGACACGAGCGTTACGCCGCTGAACAGGAGCAAATGCAACATGGTCTACTTTGTGAATGACATGTTCAACGACAAGAATTGCAATTCCAAATTAGGCAATCTACTTCCCGTGCTCGTAATGACTGCTCGTTTGCATATGCCCGAGTTCCTTGCGGCCAACAGCAACCATTTAATGCAGTCCACCAAGCCCTCTATCAGTGGTCCCGATACCGAAATCTTTCTAATTTGGCTGACCAGCGTTAAGCCGCATGACATGAAGATTATTGGGACCATAGCAGTGTGGCCAACAAACAGGGAGCCCCTTATTGAATACCTAACGGTGCAAACCAATGAGGTCTACGATATCCATTCGGATCAAAGACTACAGAGCATCTATAACAGCAATCGAGTTCTGACATTACCCGGCAATTATGTCAATCGCATAACCGAGGGAGGCAAATACCTTATGCCCGCACAGGTCTTGATTCATTAGAACTTCGTTTTCTATATATTTTGGAGAAACCCATTTTGATTTTAGATAATCTTTGAATAAATTTTGGTGCAAATCAACATTATTTTTCTTTTTATTTAATAATGATTATGGCAAGAGCTCATATCTTAGATGATCGCAAAGCAAAATACGCCTACAAGTATGCACCACAAACTGTAGCTAAGGCAATTGCCAAAAATGAGTTGTACTTATAAAATCATCAGAATGATTTATATTGGACAAAAGAATAGCTTCTTTAATTGAATTAAACACAATTCACAGATAAACTCGCTGCTGGAAACCCCTAATCTTTCCCTGAATCAATTAAACTCTCAGTTTTGTTTCGATGAATGCAGGCAAATATTGAAAATAAAATCACTAAAAGAAATTCGAGTTTGTGCATCACATTTCTGTTTCTGTTCAGTTTGAAAAAGGTGTGATGAATATACTGAGCCCTCATTGTAAAATCTCAACAAAGACGCAAACCTTAAAGCTTATCCATGACCAACAAGCTTTGTTAGGACTTTGAAATATCATCCATGACAAACGCCAGCCCTAATTTAGACCCACATCTGCATCTAAGCTACGATATTGTATTAAGCTTTACGCTCCCTTAAGTATGCAATTGTTTTTGAAAGAAATAAACGCTTATCATATGTCAGTTATTTTTTTTATATTTTTTGTAATTAGCATAAGGACGTCTTCGTAAAGTGGGAAATATATTAAAAGCTTTTACAAAAAAAGGATTGAAAAATATATATATATATCGATAAGTTCCTGAATTTATCGCCACTCCCACACAAACATTCCTAAATATGCATTGCGCATGTCCACAAAATGTCAAACTATTTGCCAGTGGACAGTTCTGCCTATCCTTTGGTGTATATACCTCAAGTGGACATGCAGAAGAAAACTTGATCGAAAGATGAATTTTTAAACTACAATATAATATGTTGACTGCATTGCGTCGCAAATTTCGCTTAGGGATGCAGCGTACGGTTCTAATTGCAGTGCTGCTGGCGGTTGGCCTCTTTAGCTATGCTTTCCTAAATCTCTCCTTCTGCTTCAAACTCATGTCACATCGAAGTCTGACGCACATGGTAAGAAAAAGTAGAAAAAAAAAATCACAAACTTTTCAATGCATAATTAAACCCTCATATCATTTATAGTGCCAAAAGTATGAGCATCACGAGTTTAGTGGATCGCTCTGCGAGGAGCTGTGCGGCAGCCAGTCAAGCTTTGATAACTTCCAGTGTCCGTTGAATGACATGAAAACTATTTTGTTTACGGCCGAAAAGAATGGTGACATGTATGCGGTGAAGGTAGGTCAGTTTGGCAATAGTTTTAAGGGTTGTCATGACTACCAGATAAACGTTTACTTGCAAGTAGCTGGCTAAGCACAACGATGACGATTTGAGCTGGACGAACAGTAAGGGAGATGCCATTTACCCAAAGATCGAGGAGTTCCACGAGATTGTCAAGCTGCACATAATACTTGCCTACAATGTAACTTTAGATGATAATATGGTATGCATTATTTGCGATAAGTTGGCATGTTTTGTAACTAAAATTCGCGTGGAATTTGCAGATACGCGCCCTGGTCAATCAGGAGATAGCGGATAATAACTCACAGCAAATGGTAAGCTTCTGGAGATTGTTCAAGGACAACAATTATATGATGGGCAAGCTGTTTGATGAGGAGTCCGTGTTTCCAGCGGTGCTGGGCTCCTGCGGCCCCTACTATGCCACAGAGGGCCTAGACATTGTGCAGTCCAATCCCAGCATCATTCAGTATCTGTAAGTCAACAGAGAAATAATGAATCATATTCTATTAAGTCACCATTCGTTGACCACCATGCAGCGCCTCAAATCGACAGCAGCGCTTGAAGCATGCACTCAACATTATGGAGTACATATTTCGGCTGGAGGAAATGAAGCCGGAGCCGTTGCGAATGTGTAAGATGCAAGTGAATCGCTTTGGCCTTACGCCCGACCGGCGTCTCAAGTACCAAAGCGCTGAGCATATTTATGTCGAGAGTCACTTGGACAAGCGTATCTCCAATGGCGCCAAGTGTCACACCAATCAGGACTGCAACTTCAACTCCTGCCGCGGACTATGCGATCCGGAGCGACAGGCCTGCACACATGTGCAGCAGAACAACAACTTCCAAATATTTTGCGATCATATCCTTTTGGGCAGCGGCACATTTCAGCCGGGACTCTTAAGCGGGATACGTTTGCCCAAATCGGTGCAGAAGCTGGTTAAGATGTGTGTGCAGCCGCCAAAGGAGCATCAGGTGCCAGGTCGTCGCCTGGCGCCCCACCTACAGTTGGCTTTGAGGCTCTACAATGAGTTGAAGCAGTTGCTTCAGGCGATGATTACTGCCTCCGGTGCTGACTCTGAAGTGGAAGCGGAGAGTCCACGGCTGAGGCAGCAGCAGCAGGATGGAGGCGTTTAGTTGACCAGGACGCACATGTAGTTGAATTGGTAGCTTCTGCCGATGCTTTGCTCAAAAATTGGTAGGATTTTTACAGAAATTAGTTTTAATTAATTAAAAAAAAATAAAAATATAGAATTAACATAAATAAACAATTTTTTAATACATGATAAAGTGGCTTTTAATTGTAGTTTTGGTTTTGTGTTTTTTATTTTCTTTTTTTTTTTTAATTGTCATAAATTAATGTTTAATTGCAACAATTTGTTTCACTATTGTGTAGCTTGCCGATGAAAATGTATTTCGTCTGTAACTTATTTTAAATTTCATAGAAAATCAATTGCTCACTTGAGCGTTAAAACTTGAATTAAAATGTTGTCTTTGAAAGTGCCCAAAAGTAAGTGTATTCAAAAAGAGTTACATAAAAGTGTTGATTAGCTCTTATCACATTGACATTTTAAGTTTTTTCTTTTAGTTTTTAGATTTATATGTTTTGTTTGCTTTGTATTTTTGAAAAGTACAGCGTGCACATGCATATCTTATTGTTATATATATATATATATATATATATACATATATATTAATTTAATTCGTTTCCTCTGATGATTGCTGGCTTCACTATATTTCCTATTTCCATATTTTTTCTTTTTTGTTTAGTTTTTTTTTTATGTTTTTTACAATAAGTTAACGTTTTGTTATCGGCGCTGCTAGACTATTAAGTTCACATACGGTATATAACTTGTTTTTATATTTATATTTTGTGTGTTTAATCGATTTTGCATAGGCAACTTTGTTAATTTGTTTAGTTCTCTAGGGTTTTATCTGCAACCAAAGTTTACCCATGGGTTGTTAACTTGTTAAACTGTGGCAGATTTAGAACGAAATTATTTCGTTGGTGTTTCCTTTGATATATATATTCATTTTTTGTTTATATTTAATTTTATTTTGTTTTTGTTTTAGGCCGCTTAGCATAGTTAATAAATTTTAGCGCTTCCTTAAAGCCATTTCCAATTTGTGTATTACAATAATCAAGATGTTTTTGAGTAAATTATAAAAAAGAGTAGAAAAATCTAATAGATATCGTAATTTTTGTTAGTACACGTATTTCGTTTTGCAAAAAGTGCCCTATGCGCTCAAAAATTATTATATGTATGTTTGTAGATTTAATTCTCGTTTGTTAATTTAGTTACTTGTATGTATGTTTAATTGTTTTTTTTTTTTTGTTTTTTAAATATTTAAAGTACATACATCTGCTTCTCAATACAATTTCTAAAAACATAAATGAAGCGTTTGACTTAAACTAAACTCGAAAAGGATGCGGACTGCTAAGTCAGTGCAATGGAGACCGGGTGCAGGGTAAATGATTTAAACATACCGAAAATATGAATTAACTGCCTGTCTAATTGTAAATTTCAAAAATGTCATAATGTGGATGTGGAAGATAGGTGTGTATGTGTGTGTGAGTGTGGTGTAGTGTATGTGTGTTTGTGAGTGTGTGTGTTAGTGAATGTGTAGGTGATTATATTCCTTCCGCAGTATTTGTCTTTATGCCGTTGTTGGCGATGCAGCCGCTGAGGCAGAATTGGCCAATATGGGCGGATGCGTGGCATTAACCACCCGACCGGGCGTATTGGCATTCTCCAGCGTCTTCGAGTGTTGCAGCTGCATCAGATAATGCTGCTGGGTGGGTTTATGCAGCGCCAGCTGAGACAAGGCATCATCAATGGTGAACCATTGCCGTTTGCGTCCAATGCTGCGCGAATCCTCCCATTCATCGAGTTCCTGGGTCACATTCATGACAAACACCTCAGTGCGATGCATGTGATCGTTATTCTACAATATAGAACAACTTGTTAACTGAATAATCCTGTCTGTCTTTAGCGATAGTTCACCTCAAAGACACCCAAACAGCGACCCAGGCTGCCAACAACGCCCGCCTCCTCGAGCACCTCACGCACAGCGGTCACCGAGGGCTCCTCTTCGGGTTCGACACCGCCGCCGGGCACAATCCACAATTCGGGGCGGCGTGACGAGGTCACCAGCAGCACCTGCAACATATATTGAAAACAATAGGTATGTATTAAATATATCTCTGAATGCTTTCATAGTTAAAACTCACCTCCTGTTCATTCTCAGCGCGCACGCAAATGCATGCGGCTCGTCGCCGGAAGCCATCCTTATCGTAGATGCGTGTTGAGTTTGGCTTCTCCTTGACCATCTGAAAGATATGTATTCTTGATAGCGACTGATGTTTTGTTGTTTTGGAAAATAGGCATGGGTTATAATTCTTGATTTTTTTTATCATTGATTGCTGTCGCTTTTTCAATGTGCGCGCACATGAAAATCGTGATTCAGTCTTATCAGACAGAGGCCGCCAGCTTATCAGCGATTTATTTATACATATATATACACATATATATCTATATATATATAGATATATATATTTATACATTAGTGTGTGTGTGTGCTGGGTACCGTTTGCCGAGTCAATTAGCATTGTCATGAATGGTAATCGAAACATTTGCACAAACATTTTAGCGCATACCTTTGAGTTGTTTTGTTGTTGTTGTTGTAAGTACGGCGGCAAAATGAACGTTAATTGCCAACTGCTTAGGCACTTTATACACTGAGAGACAGCAGCTGCCTGTCAGCCTGCCTATTCCTTTGTCTCTTTCGCTCACTGCTCCTCTTACACTTGCTTTTTCTGCGTTCGCAACAAGTGTGTGTTTGTTGTCGTTCTTCTTCTTTTATGGCAGCTTCTTCTTTATTGACAGCTGCAATGGAAGCCGGTCGCTGGTCTCGTGCCGCTTTATTTTTTCTCTTTTTTTACGTTTTGCAGGTGCTTTTTGGTGGCTGCTGCTGCGTCACAGCAATCAAGTGTCACTGTATGCGTTCCGTGTTTGTGTGAGTAAAGTGTAAATGTATGTGTTGCTTGTGTATGATGATGTTGTTGTTGTGTAGTAACGAAAAAAGAACTGCGCGTCGAATTGGTTTAAAAAAGATGTGGGGAAAGCGAGAGAGAGTGAGATAGAGAACAGAAAGAAAACTTGTTGAAATTAAAACGAGTACAAGAATAATGAAGAGGAAATAAAGCGCAGACAGGGCAGAATTATTTAACTACTTTGCAGTGGGTGCATGTTGTTGTTGGTTTTTTTGTTTTTGTTTGTGTTTGTGTCTTGTTGGGTTTGTTGTTGTTCTCTGTTAGCCACCGTCTTTGTCCTGGTTGTGGCAAGTCTGCGGTCGCTGTATGCTTGGTTGTTGTTGGTTTTTTGTTTTGCGAGTCGAGTCGCACAATTTGTTGCAAGTTGTTGAGCGAGACCGACGCACAGCTGGGCCTTTTATCTGAGCACAAAGCATGCGTTTTCCATTTTTGTCGCTGCGTACACGCCCCCAAAAATGGTGTTGAGAGGTAGCCGCCTTTTAGGGCAGGCAGACAGACACACGCGTCGCGCCTCTATCACCACGTATATTATTTACGAGGCTAAGGTTTGCTGCAGCTGCGGCAAGTGTCCAAGTGTTAAAAGTAACAATTTTAACAAATTTCACGAATGTTGCATCGGCGAATGGCTCAGCAAAGAGGACGACGGCAAAACGGCGGTGTGACCGTCTCTGCTTAAACGCATCTGCCGGAAGACTGCTAACGGTTGGCAGCCCATACAATCAGTTGACACTCCAAATTTGGTTAGTTGGCAACAGCTGGCCTACGACTGCTCTCAGTTGGCACTCCAAATTGGTTTAGTTGGCAACAGCTGCGCCATCACTGCTATCAGTTGGCAGCACCATGCAAACAGTTGGCATTCCACATCTGTTTAGTTGGCAACGCACACGCACATTCAAAACGATAGATGGTGCCAGCGTTGCCGCTAGATGGCCTGCACACAAGATATTCTTAAGCGCTAAATTCAAATTGATATATAATGAAACATTTATGCAAAAGAATGCATGAAGAATCTAAAGGAACTTTATTGAATTGAATTAGTATTTGAGTATTAGCTTTAAGGCCGTCAACACACACACACACACATGATTTAGTGCCACAACGCGTCACGTAACTCGAACCGCAGCCAAAAATCAGACCAATGGGCATGAGGGAGGGGGGTGGAAGGCGAAGGGGAGGTACCCAAAATTTGCTTTGCATTTGTTTCATTTGCCGGTTGAGTTTGTATTTGGATTTGCTGCCTCTGCGTTTTGGCTGTGCTGCTTTTAATGCAACTACTTAGCACAGGGAATATTTTGGCTGGTGGCAAGTGGCATGGCTGCTATGTGTGTCTGTGTCCTTGCCTCAAACATTTACTGCGCCAGTCGCGACACTTTGGCTGCCTTTGGCCCCGGGTCGTGGCCTGTGTCCTGCATCCAACATCCTGCCTCTGATCTTGTGGCGCTTTTTTTCTGCTGCTGTTGCAAGGCAAATTGCTTATTTCTTAATGCATTGCAATTTCCTTTTGGCTTTCTTAGACATTTTGCCAGTTACACCCATGTGTGTGTGTGGGGTATATGAATTATGGGCTTCATTCTGCTTTTTTGGGTATTTCTTCGACGTGGCCATGCAGAAGTGTTGAACCATTTAACACGCGTTTTTCTCCCACTTTGTCTTCCAATTGCGCTTTAATTTCAATTGCAACAAACTCAGCAACAACAACAGTAACTAAAAAAACCAATAAAAAACAATTTTACACTTATTTTTAGCTCATAGATTTCATCTATTGATTTCTGACTATAATGATAATTTTTTACTTTTAATTTTTTTACTTTTGGTTTCTGTCTGCTTTTGGCTGTGGCAGGCCGTTGCTCAATGTGCCACGCTTTGTTGCACATAAATTCAATGCCATAAATTTACAATGGGCGTCCTTTTGGCTGGCAAACTTTTGTCTATTTGATGCGTCCGACGACCACAATGAAATCAACTGCAAAAATTTACAATTTACCAGGGATGCTGAATGCGATTACAATGGCCAGCAGGGCTGCAGTAAATGGCAATCCATGGAAGATTCATAGAGTAAAATGGGAAAGAAAACAAAGTCTGCACCTTATACTCAAAATGTTATATATAAATGTATTTAATATTATATTATTTTAAACAATATTTGTGATTTTTGCTATAAGTTGAACTTTCACTTTATAAATAAATATTGATTTTAAAATATTAAAATAAAACAAATTTATGCACTTTGTCACTTTTACAACAAGTCAAATTTTCACTTTATAAATAAATATTGATTTAAAAAAAAATTACAAAAATAAATGTGTTCATTTTTTAAAGTCTTTGTCAATTTTTCTTTGCAGTTTTTTGTTGCACACCTTATTCTACATATATCCTCCCTCATTCCTAATCTCCCGTTGCGCATACGCCATGTTGAGCGGCCAAACTTCGCTGAATTTAAATGAGCTCTCGCAGCAATATTTGCGGTACTCAGTGCTAATTGACTGGCAAGCAGAAACTCAATCAACTTGACTCATTCAAAGCCAATTCAAAGCTGCTGACTGCAAGTCTGTTTGTCGCAGGTGTTGATCCTGTCATTAATTTAGTATCGCTGCCATCAGCAGTAGAAGCAGCAGATGCAGCAGAAGCAGTCGAAGCAGTTCTCGTGCACGTGTCCAAAATGCTCAATAGGATAAGAAGCCGCAGGAGTTGTTAGTTGGTCGCTGGTCCTTGTGAACGCTTGCTGGGCAACATATTGTTTCATTTTCGCTTTGTCTGCTACTGCGACTGTTGCTGCTGCTGTCCATAACAAAGGGGCACCTACAAACGCAATTTGGCAACAAATTCACAAAACAGACAACACAACACAACACAACAACAACAAACCTAACAACTGCAACAACAATGACCCGGCCAGAATTATACAATTTATGCGATTTACGAGCTACGGCAGCTCCTGCAGTCTGCCCTCCAACTCCAACTCCACATCCAGTTTCAGCTTCCACTCCCGTTCCAGCTGGCATCTCCCGCTCTCTCCTATCTTTGCCCTTTTTTTTTTGTTGTGCCTCAGGAGCCGCAAAACTATTTCTATTGCTGCGGCGCCGTCGCCATCGCCACTGAGCAAGGATATGCCGTATTTCCGTTTACATAATAAATTTGCTAACCACGTTCTGTCGTCGTCGACATTGGGCCCGGACTCGGGCTTGGGCTCGGGACCTGGCCATCGCCACCAGCGCCACCAGCGCCACCAGCGCCACCAGCGCCGCCAGCGCCACCGTCGCTTGGCATCAAGTGCCTTGCGGTTGGCATTTTTTGTTCTTGTTGTATGTTTTTTTTTTGGTGCCCAGCTTGTTGTTGTTGTGTGTCGCCATCGCCGCCGACCGGGGCACCTCGCAGTGCCAGTTGACACAAGGCGGCGCAAAAAAATTGGACAGCAGCCGCAGTCGCAGCAGGCGTTTGAATTGAGTTTTGCGCTTGCTTTTGCGTTTGTCTTTTGGCCGGTTTATAAACTTTAACTTGGACGACAACAAATTGTCGCTGGCAAGTGTCGCCTTCACCTGCCGCAGCAGCAGCAGCAGCAGCCACAGCAACAGCAGCAGCCGCACCACCGCCTCCCGCAATCTTCTGCTGCTGCACATTTCCTTGCCAGTTTGATTGACGGAAGTCGGCGAGCGACAACAACTTTTGCTTAATCATTGGGCGGCTCTGGCCGTCTCTCTAATTAATCTATTAAATGCAAACCAGCGCCTACAAAAAATATGCGTTATCGAGGAAGTCATCTTGCAACATTCAACATTCAGCACGGCTAGTCGATTCAAACTAGCTGCTTCCGTTTTCCGCTGGAAGTGAAATCACTCAGCGGACGTCATAAAAAAAAAAATGCCAAAAGGCGAGCCAATTCCAGGGCTACCTGGTTTCAATCTTGCTTGCTGCGAGGGCCTTTCGATTAGAAATTAAGACATTTCGAAATAATATGTCAAAATCCTTAGGACTTGATTATTTTCCATTGGCTCCTTGAATATAAAATTATATTATCATATTAAACATTCTCTTATTTTCGTTGAATATATTTATTTTTTGTTACATTTTTGAAACTCAATATTCAAATTCATAGATAAGTCATTCGTATATAAATAAAGCTCTTTATACTTATCGGTTCTATATCGGTAACAACACATCAGTAGTTGCGTTGAACTGTCAGCTAGTCGCTATTTCCCCTGTAATGAGGCTAACTTAAAATGCATGGAGCAGCCCACGCAACCTTGCTCTAGATGCAGTATGTGGGCTGGGCCAGTTTCCACTTGGAGGTGCCACGGGATGCTCTCGTCAGCTGTCCCTGTGGGGCAGGTTCAATAACCCGCGGCTGCTGACTTTGCAGATCGGTGGCCGCTGCTAACTACCCGCTGCCCGCAACTCGTACCACAATGCTAATGGCTTGCCACACTTTACATTAGCGTCACAATTTATTGGCTGGCTGCTGATGCTGATGCTGCACTCGCTGCGCCGGCGCAGAAGCAGACGCGCCTCAGACGTGGATGTGGATGTGGTTGCCGGCCCACTTGGCCGTATGCTTTACGCATGCTTGGTAGCTAAAATGGTCATAATAATAATAAAAATTTTCTGCCAGGCCCGAGGCCGAGGCCGATGCACGAGATTGCGAGACGATGTGAGGCAAGGCAAGGCGTTTGAGCGCATGTTTGACGCATCAAATGATGGCAACAGGTCCGCAGCAGTATCTGCAACAGCATCCCGTGCTGATCTCATTGCAAGTGCGTAAGCAGCAGCAGAAGCAGAAGCAGCAACAGCAGCAGCGCTTTCGACCGGTTTATGGTTTATGTCAAAGCATTGACAGGTGCATGCAGCGGGCGATGGCTGCTCCATTTATACCAGCTACAGGCTTCAGCTCCAGCTCCGATTGTGCCACTCCAGTTGCAGCCATGAAACTGGCTCGGATTCATGCATATTTGAATTGAATTGATTTTGGTGAGCAAATGCAATGTCAATATGGCCATGAATTTATGTTTAATAAATGAATTCAACTAGTAACTGGTAACTCTAGCAGCTTTCCGCATTCCTTGCCCAGTAGTGACTGCTAACACCCACAAGTAGACGCTTGCCAGGGCGGCGGCCATTGTGCAGCCAGAAAGTCAAAGCCAAAGCCAAAGCCAAAAGCCAAAGCTGAAGCTGAAGTTGGAGCCAACAAATTCTCAAAAGTGGCGGCGGTGGCGGCTCCTTTGTGCCTTTGGTCAGCTTGCTGCAGTTTTAGATTATTTGTTGCTGACAGCTTCATGAAATATTTATTATTATGGTATAGGTATGGGTTTGGAATATCGGGTATGGGAGATCGGGGTATGGGCAATGGGTTTGGGGCTATGGGTCTTGCCCTGGGTCTGCTACTCCAAGTCTTTTGTGCGCAGGTGTTGGGGGTGCAGCATCAGCAGCTGGACAGACAATCGCCTAGGCTCGGCATAAGCAAAGCAGCTCGCTTTGGCTACCAAAATTGAGAATTGAGGTGTTTGTCTCTGCGCACCAAAACTTGAAAGCCAAAATGCCGAACACAGCAAAAAACAAAAAAAAACACAGCCGAGGACGCCGAGGATCAAAGAGAGCTTCAGAGCGGGAACAATGCTGCGTTAAAGGTAATTGTTTGTCAATTACTTGACTCCCGACCAAGCGCGTGGCTATGTTACACAGCCTGAGTGTGTGTGTGTGAAAGAGAGAAAGATATAGATAGGATGTAAGGATGCGAATCGCTTTGTGTGAGTATCTCTGCCTCATGCATACCTGTAAATGCATCTGTGTGTGTGTTGCTGTTGCTGTTTGTGGCCTGGGCCAATTATAGCTGCCTGCTCGTTAGCATACACGAACTGTATCCGTATTGCAATCGCAATCGCTGCCCGATAATCGTATGGAGTGTAAAATTATTTAATTCCCGCTTATCGCAGCTGCCGCCGACAGCGACGTCGACGTTGACGACCACGCCGCCTGCCCCCGTGAAGAGTGTGTGAAAATGTTCAAGTTCAAGACAATGATATCTGCTGGAATGGGTATACGATTTGAGTATGGGTATGTTAGACTGCTTATGCCCTTTTTGTTTTGAATCGAAATGTATCGGTTATCATTTGTACTTTGAGATATCATTTGCTTCATTTCATTCTTAGAAGTTTGAGATATTTTTCTAATGAGTTGTCTAAATGATCGAGTTAGTGTTGTAGAATAGTTAGTTCTTAATTGCTTTATTTTGTGTACTAATAGAAGCTCAGTTTATAAATTATTCTAGTGTATTATAGCTTCGGGCTCACAGATACATCTAACTCCTTATTGCTGTTGTTGCTCGTTTTGTTTTGTGTGTGTGTGCTTGTGTGCGTGTGTGTGCCACAGTTTACACAAAAAAGTAATTTCGAGCATGTTGCTGCAATCAGACGATTCCGCCGCCGTTGCCGCTGACTGAGAGATGCTTTGATATGGCCAACTCCTGATGCTGTTCCACTTGCGAGCTCCAGTTGAAGTGGAAGTTGAAGGTGTTGCTGCTGTTGCCTGATGCCTTTGGTCAGTGGCTGCTGCTGCTGTTGCTGTTGCTTTTGTTGCTGCTCTTAATTGCTTGCTATTTTCAAATGCTGGGCGCTTTCAATTTATCACATGTCTGTGACATCTGCAGTGACATTTTATTAGGCGATAACGATAAATTTACAGAGATTTATTAAGTGGCGGCGGCCAGTGGGAAAATTGCGTTTGCAGCGCTAATTTAAACAAATTAAACGAAAATCTGTACAATTATTGATCGCATGCGGCGGCCAAGTAGCCAAGTGGGTTTAATGAACGCGCTAATGAGCTGCTCAGCTGCACCGATCAATTTGTTGTCATTGTTGGTGCAACAAAAGCATCGAAAGGGGTTTTGCTCTCAATTACCACCAGCATGTGGGTATGCCATGCGGGTGTTGGTAATTGACTTGAATGCAATCATAACTGACTCCGTTCAGTAAAGGGCGTTTTTGCCAGTCGACTGGCAAACTGGTAAACAAGCAACTGGCAACTGCCAGTCACCATTGAGGCAAGTGTGGCATGGCGTGGGTGATCCTAGACGGGCGCAGAAACAATCCTTAACAGCAAATTATGCAAATTTTGCGACTCCTATGAGATCAGAGCATTTGCTGTCTGTCTGTGTGGCTGTCTGGCCAACTCAGTCCGGACCTCTGGTCTGCTTTGCTCTGTCGTCTGCTCTTGTGGGTGGACAATGTGACACGCGTCGTCGTGAAAAACAACAGTTTACTTGCCACATAGTCTACAGACGCTGCTGACATGGAGAGCTTGCAGCTTGCAGCTTGGCGCTGAGCTGCTGCACTCAAAGGCCCCGGGCACAGACAGTTTTACTGACTTGACTGAAAATTTATATTATTTCATGCAATTTGTCATCGTTTTGCCAGCGGAAGAAAGATGACTTTTTATGGGTTTCAGTTTCTTTCTTTATGCTTTTGCATCATTTACTCTGTTGCAAGATATGCGGTTAGTTAGTTAAATGCGGTTTACTTTTAGATGAGTGCGAACCGCAGCAGATTATGACAGTGCTTAAAATGCGATCACGTTTTAGAAGGTTTTGCTAAATGACAAAACAATTAAAACGATATCAAGCTACAATCATTAACGAGCTTCTGAATCACTTTGGATTTTATACAGATACTTCAAGTTGTTTACTTTACAGACACTGAAAATTCAAAAGTTATGTTTTGATTCAAAATGCACACTTCTAATTTAATTACAATATGATTCGCAGACCTGGCAAATATATATATGCAAAGATAAATGTTGTTTCAAATAATATTGCTAAATGAAGAAGTTTAGCTTTTAGATAATATTTCTTTAGTATCAAAGTAAATTAAACCAGAGCGCAAAGCATTATTCCACTTTAATGCCTTTTCAGTTCATAAAAATATGTGTCTCCTTGGCTGTACATGATTTGTGCGTAGTGAGTCGGCCAGAGTTGCTTCTCAGTGATTTTTTGCAAATTTTCCAGTTAATTTTGTATGAAGGAACCCGCTGGTCCCTCCCTATGTGCGACATTCGAAAGATATGTGGCACATTATTGTGTTTGCATATTTACATGCATTTATGAGTTATTAAATTGGAAAATTTATGTAGCACATGTGGGCGTTGCGACGACACGCGTTGTTAGTCGCCTGTTTAACGTGGGTGTGGCACTAGGAAGATTGGAAAACAGAAATCTGTGATGAAGCTGCACTTCAAGCTGACAACCAAGTGCGAGTTCTGGTACGACCTTTTCTGAATCTGTGGATAAATAAAATTTAATGAGTGCTTCATAAGTCGTTAGAAACTCCCCCGAAGCATTATACCGTTTTCTATCTCTGTCTCTCTCGTGCCCTACTATCTCATTGCAGCGGCTCTTATAAAGCTAGATTATTTGCAGTGTTGGGCCCAAATTGATATTACACTAATTAAAATGCAATAAAATAAGGCAGAAATTGCCATCCATAAATCATTAGGACTGCTGCAGTTAATATGCAGAGGAGGTAGAACACCAACTCATGGCCCAGCTTTGGCCGGGAGTTGGAGCTTGAAGCTGGAAGCTGAAATGGGACTTCGACTTCGACTTGGACTTGAAGCTATATGCAATTGAAGATTGAGGTGTGAGCCGACAAAGGCAATAACGCTGCTGCAATTTGCTTGCAAAAAGCGATGCGCTCATCATCATTAGAGCTGCCGGTCTGGGCCTCTGCTGGAGTTGGAGTTGGCGTCGGAGCTGGGCTTGGTGCTGTTATATGGTATGTGGTTCCACTATTTGCTTTATGATTTTGTTAATTCTGCATAGATAGCGGCTTAGTTGTTGGCCTGTGGGAAAGTTGTCTGGTGCCCATTTGGGAGAGCTTATTAAAATTGCGAGATTCGCTCAAATATTTAACAAAAGCTGCCACATCTAGAAATTATGCGCAATTTTCCGAACAATGGCGTCGTCTCCATTGATTCGGCTACCTGGTACGTTAATCGGCAATCAATATACGATGCAGCAGCCAGCCTCAGCCACAATCGGAGCCACAGGCAGCTGCCACAGGCGCGCCCATTAAACATAAACAAAATTAAGTGACCATTAAAATGCCATAAACTGGCGGCGGTGTTCATGGTCATGTCGCTGAATGTGCATGGATTAACCATGGCCATGGCCAGGCATTTGAAAATCTGTTGGCCGCCATCCCTGCATCCATTAACCGGCACCCTTCATCCTGCAGCCAGTGCCCTGATGCTGCGTCAAGAGGCACTTTCGTTTAATGCTGCTGCAACTCATCGGCCCACATAAATCGTGTACTTGCCGCTTGTAGCTTTCAATTTGTGACAAGCCGTAGTCCAAATGGAGCTGTGCCTGTGCTAGTTGCTGGTCAGGGATTTGCCACAGAGAGTGCCTAAGTGAGTCCAACAAAATGCTGCGTGGGTGCTTTGCGCCTTGCGCTTGAGTCAAGTGAAGTAAAGCGCTGTCGCATCAGCGGAGCAGAGTCCTCCCACCTCGTCTGACCGCTTACGCAAAATGTTTCAATTAAGCCTGGATCCCAGACAGTGTTGCAGTTGGAGTCGCTCACGCCGCACCGGAAGTTGACCGCGTTGGACGTTGGCTGCTGCTGCTGAGAAATGGCAACGCGGCACGCAAATCATCAACCAAAACTTGCTTCCAGAGTCGGAGAGTTTTGGTCGTTGTCTTGATCTTTGGCCGCCGAACTCAGCCAGGTGCCAAGCTGCGGGTTGCCTCTGATTCTCATTTTAGTGTTGTTGCTCTGATTATGGGCGCTGTATTTTGTGATTGATTTATCGGCTCGAACTCTCAGCTAATTGAGTTATATTAAGCCGCCGCTGACGCTGCTCTCTATCGAGGCGCTCTCACAGACTGTCAGGCGGTCGCCGTTTGACGTTGAGCTGCTGATGACGAGCCCCGACGAGCGGTCAGACTTATATGGCTAAAACGCGCCATGAATTGCAGCGTTGCTGCTTTAATATTTATTGTCAATTACTGTTAGTTTAATTGTCAATTATTAAAAATTGCTTCAGTTATTGAGATACAAAAGTTGATGACGTACGTCGACATCTCTGGAAAATTGATGCACGCGGCGTATGCGCAATGCAAGTTCTAAACAAGCCAGACAGTCAGCCAGCCAGCATCCAGTTCTCAATCAATGCGTAGCTCAGATGCCACATTGGATTCCCAGGCATCGGTCAGCTGTCAAGGCTTCGTGGCTGCTTCACACGCACTTTGGGACTCCGGGCCAAAGCGAATCGGGGGCTCGTCATGTCTGGAAGTGATCTGCATCGGCAGAGTAGGGGCCAAAAGTGAGTTTCGGTTTTTCCCTTTCGGTAGCAGAGGGAGCGCGTAATCAATTACCCCTGACAGGCGAGCGCAGCTGTGTGAGGCTTCATTAATGATATCATGATCTTCTGGCGAGAGTCTAGTTATTTTCCAATAAACTTGAACCGAACTGAAACAAAACTTTTCATCCAGTTGTAAAACGGCTTGGATGGTATTTAAAAATATATCGAAAGATCTGTACTAATTAACAACCTACTATTTTCGATGTAAAGGAACATGTGGAAAAACATTTAAATAAAGCACCTTTAGAAAAAATGCATAAGAGTGTATTTCGAAGTCGGTGAGATACACATTTACTGCGTTTCGCATTTTACAACTTAATAAAGCCAATGATGAGAAGATGCCTTCCCGATTGCAGGTGCTAAAAGCTGAAGTAGCTGTTGCGTTGAGACTTTTACAACCTGGCATTGTTTCATATTGATGTATATCAGCTGCAATCAACGGCTCACGATTGCAATCACAGCCCCTCTCCCCCTCTATCTCTATCTCCCTTTCTCTGTATCTTTCTCTCTTTCTCTGGTTGACAAAAGCTGCGCGGCACGATCAAGGCCAGAGTTGGCCTGGTTGCGTTTTATCTCTGGCCAGCTGCAGCTGATGGGCGCTGATGAACGGGCGTCGTCTCCTCTTCGATTGTTACGTGCCGCTGCTTCGCTTCATTATTTATTGTTTAGTCTCCGTTCTCCCCCCCCCTCCACATTGAACCTCGTCCCCCTTTAGCACGGTGGGTATTGCTTTTGTGGGTAGCTGGCAGCAGAGCTGCTTGCGTAATTGCGAATGTGGCAAACAAATTGCAATCGCGGATCCAGCTTGCATCTCTTACTATGGCTCCTATGGCAAGTGTGCTTGCGTTGCCAATTGTTGATTTAGTGGTCGCTGGCAGCATCTAATACAGCGATTAATCGCACAATTAACGGGTTAAACATTTTGACAAACTAAAAAATGCCAGACAATTTGTCAAGGCAATGGCAATTGGACGCGGTGGTCCAGGTGGTCGGTTGGTCTTGTGGGTGTTGGGTGTGGAGCGTGCACATGCTGCAAAAGTGCAATAAGCACATACGTAAATCAACAGGACATGCCACAGGACAAGACAGGCGAAGCAACCCAAGCTTGCCGTCACTGGTCGTTGCTTCTAATCAAGTCAGACGAACGACGGCGATGTCGTCCTGGCTGCTCGACTCATAAAAACCAAATGAATGGTTGCCGTACCAGGAGCTAAAGTCTCGAAAAAAAACTTTACGACAAGCCGCACAAATTGGACGCTCTTGTTTTTGGGTACTGAACTCGAGATATGAGGGCATACGAACTTGTTCTTTAGGAAAGAAATTTTCAATACGCATATAATTTGTTAAATAATTAAATTTTTTATTGAATATAGAGAATATATATAAAATTAGCTGCAAATTCAGTGAAATTTATTCTTAACGCATTTAAATCGTTCATATCTCAAGTCAACTTCCTAGATTCAATTTGTTGAGGATCTGGGAAGTGTATCAGAAGTTCGACGTTTGTAATTGATGCTGCTTTTTCTGTTTTATGGTCCACACGGCAGCAAGTTGCACTCGCGTCATGTTGACGCTGATCACAAAAGCCAAAGGCAGGTGCCTAAAATTTTGCATGCCCTCTAGCTGTCTATATAAATTGTTGAGTGCAAATGAAATGCAATTTTAGCCAAGAACTGTGCTCCTTATCATTTGTGTATCATCAGCACAGAAATTAAATAAAATTGCTGTCAAGGAGCAATGCAATGAAACTTGTAGGAGGCAGCCACCGACGCCGACGCCGCTGTCATTTGCCGATTCCAATCGTCTGTGCGGCTGCTGTGCTCCGTTTGGCAGCGCCAGGCGGACGATTGCGATTGGAATCACTCATGCCCATTTCGCCCGCCTGGCGTTGCTAGTTGCAAGCGACAGCCAAATGCAGGTTTCCCACACTCACGCACCCAATGAGACATTTTCTAAATCGAATGGATGCCAAAACAAACAAAAAAGTCAAAGACAAACCGCAAAAGACTATAAAGATTTTTAATATGCATACGTCAGATAAGCCAACAACGCCAAAGGAACGGACGACGCGGCGGTGAAGGGGTGCTTTGCAAAGCGCAGCTGCTGTCGCATTAATTACACCGCACTGCGCTTGGGGGCAGGCCGAAGACGTCAGACGCTAAGGGGGTGAAACCAGCTTGGCTTTTGACTGTTTAGCTGTTTGGCTGTTTAGCCTGGCCGAGAGCACCCGCATAAGGCTGCATTATTCATGCTGCGATAGAGTCCACATAAAATTCATAGCTTTTTGAATGTCATTTGTCGTGAGCCGGCCACAAGTTTGTTTCAAACTGAGTTGGGATTGGCAAACCAAACTCTGAATCAAATCCAATGTCTGCTATTCCGTTAATTCTGCTTTGTCCATTATTAAATAATGAGCTGAAGCTTATGCTTATATTAACAGATATGTCGAACTTTAATAAAAATATTGTGCATTTAAATTTAAATGTTAAAGGTTAAAACATATTCAGACAGCTGTAGAAAATATTGGACTTGATTCTAGATATGGTTTTTGTAGAGCACAATTTAAACATGAATAGTCGGCCAAGTGTAGTGTTTTGAAATTTAATTGCAATCGTAATCTCGAGTCAGTTTTCAAAAAACTTATGGCAGTGGAAGCATTCGATTCCCTTATTGCATGTGGTAGATACCAAATCCAATTCAACTATTCTTATGGAAACTGTCACATTTATGAGAAGTCAACAAGGACAACGCGTTGTGTATAAATTATGAGTTGCAGATTGCCTTTTTATTGGCCAATCCTCAACATCTTCCCGCCCAAGTCATATGTCATCCTCAACTGTTTGCAACTACTGGTCGGGAATGCCATCTCAGACCATTTTCATTGTCCACCGTGCTCGCAATTGGCGATTATGCCATCACGATAAGCATATTGGTCGTCTGAACCTGCATTCAACCGGCCAAAGATTCAGTGGCTGGCGTACCAAAGTGGCAACAGCAATTTGTAGCTGGGTGAACGTGTAGTGACCAAAACGGCAGTTGACTTTTTTCTGTTGCTGCTTGTGCTGTTGCTTAATTAATAGACAGTCAGTCCAATGGTCTGCTAACCACTTGCATATGATCAATATGTGTTGATTAGTGTCTGGTATCGTGCTCGTATCTCGACGCTCGGCATTTATGGGCCGTTCTGTTGACAATTCTTTTGCCATATGAGCAACGGCCTTCAGTGTAGCTTTTGTCATATAAATCAAGCTGCTGTGCACTGCAGCTGCAACTCACCAGAAAACACAGCCCAAAAACTAAAAATCAATTGCGGGTGTTGCCCCGTTCCCAGGCCAGACCAGCGACAACGGTTTTCTCATTCTTAAGCGACCTTACAAAATATGCAGTTGCATGGCATTAATTTATAGCTTGCAACGCATTTAAATAGCAGGCATGAGGCTATAGAAATCAATGAGCTGCTAAGGTCGTGTGTGGGTGTACCGACTACAGCAAGAATTGTATATAGCCACAGAAAACTCCACAACGACTGTGACTGCAACCAGAAAAGATTGCACCTGTTGCAGCTGCATGCGTCGCCAACTGCAACAACAGCATTTCTGTTAGTCTTTGGCTGTCTTGGGCTCGAGACCCCATCGCGCATGCAAATTTGTGATTAAGGTCAGCTGGCATAATCATCAACTATGGCCGCAGCGTTCGCTTTGGACTCATCTCAGGAATGCACACTGTTGTTGCTTGTGGGTGCTCAGCGGACCTCTGCCAGCCAGACGCTTGGCTCGCGGCAATGCGTGCACACCCCGACAGTTTGTCTGTGGCACTATGCTTGGATGTTTATGCATACAAGTAGTTAAGCTGTTTGAAAGTAATGATGGGATGGTGACGGAAGGGTACTCTAAGTTTACATGATGACTGGGCCTGTAGCTAACTTCTGAGCTGACAGCATTTTGAAGTAAATGTGCATGTGTGCAGCCAAATTATTATTAAGAAATGCAGTGTATAACAGTTCGAATAAAAGCCGCAGAGTACATATGTATATTATCAATAGCGTATAACAGTTCATTTGGCATATAATGTTATTAAACCATGAATATTTAACAACCGTTACCAAACAGTATTTCGTTTGCTCCCAGCGACCATGAAAAGTGTAATAGACGGTAAGGTTCCAGTTCTGCCCAATTATTAAACCTATTTAAAAAAATAGCCTATAACGAATCGATGCGATTCATCTAAATGTTCCAATCGAAATCCTATAAAATGGGTATAAAAGCTTTTCATCTAATTCTTTTAAGATAGTAATTTAAATTGGTCGATGAAAAGATGTCTCGATTTACGTTAAGCTTGGTAAGTTGCATATTTTCCGTGCATTGATTGGATTTTAAATTAGAGTTTTCTACAGCTGATTCTTGTACTGATTGCCAACTCGGCTCTATCGGAGCTGGCAGAACGTGTTAGAGGAAAGAATATTGAATTACAGCCCGCTGAGGATGACAGATACCGTTTGATGTGGGTTAAATGTGTAGTATTTTGATAATATACATAATAAGGGATTTGCTTATAGAATTCGTCATACAGATGGGACTATGCTTGAGGTATTCGTGAAGAAGACTCATGTCGGCAAGTATGAAGTGAAGGGGAGACTCGAACAGCCTACATATATCCGATATGCGAGCCACAATGCACGCAGTGATTCTGCACCTCCGGCAAAACTTGTTGATGAGCCCGCACCTGATTCTTCGACGACAGCGTCTGCTTAGCTTGCTCCCCTAAGACCTAAGAAGCGACCATTCTGATGTGGCCGATGCTCCTGAGGACTCTTACGGAAATATGTTTAAATCCTATTACTATATGTACATGTTCCGATGACAATATATGTGGTTAATAAACTATAATTAATAAATATATTTGTTTTCCTAAAATAAGCATATTTTTTAGCCTTAACAGGTGTATAATAATTTTGACGTGGTGTTTGTAACGAATTTATATATATTATATATTTATTATACAAATATTTTTAGTCCACATTAAATAAATAAATACGATAGACAAAGTATTTTAGATTGTCTTCAATGACCTTGTTCTATACGCCCTTAATTGAGGTGTGTTCATAAAATTATTTATTCGTTTTTAAACTATAGTAGAATATTGTAGTTTTTCTATAACGAGATAAGGTTTTTTTTGTTGTTGCCTAAAATTCAATTATCCACTTTAACTAATCAATGCGTGCCGCTTGTGTATCGAGACAATAACAATAAATATATAAATGGGGTGAACAGTTTTCTATTAAAGCCGTTCTTGTTGCTAACCAACTAATGAATAACGAAGAAAGCCTACCTATAAAAGGACGCTGTTTAGTATCTTGAACTTAATTGCCATGCTTGAGCTGTTAATGACCGCCACTGGACTGCCGCCAGTTGCCAGGTGTTGTAGGTAAAAATGAAACTTAAGGAAAAAGCGGCTTCCGTTCCCAGCAACGGAGCACAGTCACCCAGTTGGGGCTCGTATAGCGCCGCGGGGAGTACTTCCGGCGTAAAAATGTGTGTCGTAAAAGCGTTCGCTCGAGCTCAGTAGCTTGAAAAAGCCTTTGCATTGCCAAAGCTTTGATCTCGTGCTCGAAGAAAGAAAACGCGTGTTCGTTAACTGGCACATATAGCACACTGCGCAGCTCACACATTAACTATTAATGCATATTATTTTAATTACCTCTAACTAATAGCTTTTTTCTTTTCTTCACTCATGTTGCAAATGCTAGTTAACCATAAGACCTTTCTAAATCATCTTAATTTGACAATGCTCATTCTTGTTTGTGGGTGGCTCTGCTGTCACACCATCTAACACTGAAGGTCAAAAATTTTTTTTATTGTTTCTTGGAAGTCTCCGAAATCAAAACTTGTTTTCGTTTTAATATAAGGTGTAGAGAATGTGTTTTTAACCAAAGAGATGTGTCGCTTGAAGTTGTCAATCTAGTTTACTGCCAGACACGAAGTTAGAAAGGTCGAAGACATGTGTGAAAATTTGCTTAATTCGGTAATATGTATATTTGCAAAGTGTTCGAATGCCTATTAATATTCTCTTCATTTAGTTGATTCTTTGTCTACTTGTCAATTTGACGCTATCGGCAATAGTGCCACGTATTCAAAATAATAACGTTCAGCTGCAGCCAGTTGGTGACCACAAATACACTCTTAAGTATACATTACATGTTTAGTGAATTCAATCAATAATTTATTAATGACTAATTTGAACGTAGAATTAATGATGTTGGTGCTGTACGAGAAGAGTTTGTGGAAGAGATCGCACCTGGACAGTTTCTAGTGAAGGGCCAGCTCAATCAGCAATATTTCCCCCAGTCCGGAAAACTGATTGTTGTCTATGAAGCCGGACCTAATGGCTATGTAGCCAAGTACAGTTATGTTCAGGAAGAAGGCCACAAGCTGCCTCCCGTGGGTCTCAGCGCTAACGCATTGAAAGCTGCTACTGGCTAATATTGCGTTAACTATCTTTAAGACTTTTACGTATTTCCAATAATACGAAATGTTAAAAGAAAATAAATGTGAAGATTTCCTTAATTGAGACCATCTTTTCTTTCGTTCGCCAAATGGCACTGCGATCATTTTGTATAATTTTGGTTGTTGAAGAGGCTCGCTTAATCGTTCATTTGACCATCACTTTCATTGCCATTTCCCGTTGCTTGACGGTGTTTTGGGCTTTGCTCTTCACAGCGCACAGACCACAGTCACTCGATAGTTTTACCAATGGCCGATCTGCGATGCAGTCCGCTTGTCTCCAGCACCCCAACAGTACTCTCTGCACGCAATCAAGCGGCAAATCAACAATTTTCCATAGCAATAAAGCGAAACGGTTTGGCTTTGTGCGGGTGATTGACGTTTGTTGCATGCAACTGCTGTGGCAACAACTTCAGTCAGTCAGTAGATTTTAAGTGGTCGCCACCGCAACATAAAAATACTTGCCAAATGGCCTCTCGGGCTGAACTTTCAACAGTCGGCAGGCCAAACAGCCAAACAACCAAACGAGCAAACAGGTGAAATGTTTGCTAAAAATCAACAGCTTTTCTTGGACTTTATAGCGTACCCTGCTTCACTGGTTGCCCTCAGTCTCTTCCTCTTTCCCTCACCCGGTCCTGCTGCTGTGCGTGTCAATATGCGTGCAGCAAGTTTGCCTTGGCGTATTTTTGTGGGTGCCCCACACTTTAAATTTATTACAACTCGATTACTTGTATTTACCACATTTTTTCGCCAGTTGCCAGATATCGATCAGTGTGCCCCGTGGGCCCCGTACCGCAAGCGTCTGCGCTGGAAGCGACAATTCCAATGGTCTCGCATGGCCATCGATCGCCCACAACAAGGCTTCTCCTCTGGCTTTTGCTCTTGGCACTGCATGTAAATTAGCATATCATGCGCGTAATCTGGCCAACAGGAGGCTCCACTTCACATCCTGCTGTTGCGGCATGCGAAGGCGTCATCGGAATCGGAATCGCATTCGCCGTCGCAGTCGCAGTCACGCAATGAGGCACAGCTGAAGCCAATGCCGAAGCCAAACACTGACCACTGTGTGGGCAGCTTCAGCTTCAGCTAAAGTTGCAATTGCAGCTTGCAGTTGGTCAGCACTCCTTGTGCGTGCTGCACTTTTAGCTTAATGACATTTTATCTTTTGCAGCGCCTGCCAAAATTACACATACGCAGCGTTGCACTGCAAAGTGTTTTGTTATGCGAACATAAAAATGCCAGAATTTTTGTTTTGTTTTAGTTCAGCATTTTAATGCAATTGGCAGCGGAAATTGTGCCCATTGCTTTTTATGACATTTTAATATGCAGAAGTTTTTTGGGACCTAACAAAAACCTTTCGTCCTGTAGCTGACTTCGCTTGCAGCTCCTGCTTACTTGTCTATGCATGCTGCTTGCCAAGTTTGCTTCATTTTTTATTTTTGCCAACTTTTGACTGTTGACTGGTCAAGGAACCCAATACAAACATTAAGTCACACCATCAAAATGCATTTAATTCAGTTTTTATTGAGTTGACAAATCCAATTAGCAGCAAGTTTTAGCCATTTTAAAGGCAAACTCAACTAGCAGCCGAAACCAAACTCGAGAGCCCAGGACCCCAAGCACTTGAAGACACACTCCACATGCTGGTCATATCCCCGGAGCACCGTCGGCTCGCTATAACACTGGCCCGCAATATGCCATTAGAGCTCACGAACTTTAGCCCTGCTGCGGCGACTGCTGTTGCTGCTTCTGTGGTTTTATCCGCATCCGCATTCGCATCCGCACGGGCGACACGTTGAAGCCGCATTGTTAACTGTTGACTTTTCTTAAACTTTTGCCAGTGTCTCCGGCACTTGGTAAAGCGGGCGGGCAGCGCATAAAAAATGTATACCAAATCCCTGCACTGCAGCTGCAGCATTACGTGGTTAGCGAATTTATTATGCAGTGGCTGTGGCAATGACTGTAGCACCGGGGCTGGCGGTGGCAGTGGCAGAGCGGCAGCAGACGACACAGCCACAACCACCAACGCAAGATTCATGTGTGGGCTGCCAAATAGTGCAACTGACTGAGAAACAATTTCTGCTCCTCTCAGATGCTTCATCAACTAATTGACTTTTAACAAACAAATCGTGCAAGAAATCATATTGAGCCAGGCGCTATTCATTAGCTGTAAAGCTGTGAGACGCTTAAGTGCACTTCGAAATGTTTCCACAGAAGCCAAAAGAACTGAGAGAAAAACTGCAGATACTCTGCTCCTAACTAGCAATGCTGTTTTGATGAAGCAGAAAGCTTTGCTACTCATAAAATGGAATAAATTGAAACAAACATAAGAAACAATTATTTTTTCAAAATAGTTTGTTTTAGTTAACTACATCCTGTTAACAATTACAATAAATAAGTTAAAGCAATTGATATAGCTAATATGACTTAAAATTAAGAGAGAAACAAGGAAAAAATAAACCTTAAAGAATGCAAACATACACGGACTACGGACTTGACTTCGACTTGGTCCTGGACTGACTTGAACGCACTTGCTTAAAAATTCTATTTCTTAAACGTGCTCGTAGCGTCGTCCGTGGCATCTCAGTGCCTGGCAGTGACTACGGCTCCTGGCCGGCTGCGGACTACATCTATAAATATGCAACTATATATATATATATATATATATATGTGAGCAGTTGGCCTCAGTCTGGTTTTAGAGCCAGGCACTGTGTCTTGGCTGCCGCTGTGCAAATTTAAGTGTTTTGTACGTGCGCCAACAGCAATTGGCAAATTCAAAGGCGTGTTAGCATGCCATCAGTAGCCGAACGGGGCAGGGGAGGCAGAGCAGGCAAAGGGGCTCAATGGGAAGCAGTTGAGTTGAGTCTCCGGGCGGGCTGCATACCCAGGAGGGTGTTTGCGGGCGAATTATCCTTTCAATTTGACTTGGCATATGTGTGCAGCTCCAATTGCTCGAATGTGTGTGCTCGTGTGTATATGCTCTTATGTGTGTGGCAAAATCGCATTTTAAATTTGAAATGTCTTGAGATTTTCTTTTGCCAATTCGCATGTCCTATGCCATATTGACGTATGCCGTGCGCCCAGTTCCGTTTGCTGCTACTTTGGTATGCGCTGAGGCAAATATCGCAATTGATTTATATTGAAAAGTCTTAGCCCCGTTGCCGACTCTGTGTCTTGGCCACTTCCTGGGCTGTAGCTGTAGCTCGCAGTTTGTGGCTGTGATGTGGCTTTTAGAGCTTAGATAGAGCGGAAGTCACATCAATTGGCCTGGCCTGAAATGGGTCGAGTGCTGTGTAGGAGCTAACATGTCTGCAGCATCTACTAATGCCACAAATTGCGGCAAACGAGTTCTTCAACAGCAAAAAACAACAACAACGGTGTCTGCAACATTTAATGATCATTTCATGTAGGTGCCGCCAATAAACTCAATGCTTAAATATTACATTATTATGCATTATGCTACAGCCGCGACGCTTATACCCAGCGACTCGCTTATTTGATTCATAATTAGTTGGCCTCCGCTGCAGCTGCGACAACAGGTTGCAAGTTGCCATCGACGCATAGCTGACGCATCAACCAGTCCCAGACAAACGATGCGTCAATTGGCTAAACGTTTTATGCCCGCAAAGTACCGTTCAAAATGTGAATGTGACAGTGACTGTGGATGAGCCCTGCAGGCTGCAATCAAATATTTCAAAGTTAGCAACTTTATGTGAAATGCAAATACATTTTGTCTTCAACCTTGGCTTTGACTGTGATGGATGGCTTAATGGAATCGACGCAACTGAAGATGGTTTACAGCATCGCGCATATTTGGGACTGCAATAAAAAAGTCACTGTTTCCTCAAATAATTCTGAAAATTTTTTTTTAATTATACTGTAATAGTTTAACTTAAGAAACATGATGAAATTCATGAGTGTTAATGTGTCGGTTAAAAACTTTTCATTGCCAGAGCTTTGTTAAAGCTGAATCTACAAAAATGGATTTTTACTTGTTGTCTGAAAAAGATTTAGCAAGTCAGATTTGTTGTATGGAGAAGTTCTTTTTGCTGGTAATAGTTCTCAGTCCGACTTTATGTCACTACCCAACTGTTGCTCTATTATTTCACGACATGAAGTCCTGATCACGTTGATTATGAAATTAAATGCTTACCCAGCCCTATTGCCAACGCTGCAAATTGATATCCAAAACTAATGGACACGCAATGGTCGCGGCTAAGAGGCGTATGCCAGATTGGGAACATTGCAAAAGTCGGCAAAGAAATTGGTGTTCATAATTCATGGTAGTGATGTCGGCTGGTGGTCGCTACGGTGTAACGTCCAGGCAAGTGCATAGCTTATAGTTATAGTTAACTCCATGTTGCATGCAATTATCCAGTGGAACACCTTCACTCGGCTGCCACGATACCACACGAGGCCAATTGCGACTGGCCGTAAAAGGCGTGCTGAAAGTCGAGTAGGCACTGTACGAAGTGCGGCATACGTAGCTATTATTTGATTTTAATTTAATTGAAACATTTTTAGCTGCGTTGAGGCGACAACCCGATTGAAGTGCCCGCTGTTGCAGTCGCTGTCGATGCGATCGATTTGCATGCCGTTGGCGGAGATGCCGCTGCTGCTGCGATTGCGACTCCATCTCCAACTTCATGTAACGATGCTTGTCGCTTGTCACATTGACAGACGCTGTGTCACCCGTTGCCCCTCGCTCTCTCGCTCTCTATGGCTCTGTGTCTCTCTCTCTCCCTCTCTCTCCCTCTCTCTCCTTTCTCACTGCTGACTGACACACTACAACGCAGACGCGTCTGCATCTTTGGTTTTGTTTAATTTTTTACTTAATTAAATTTGAATTTGTAATTTGCGCGGCGCTCAACTATTTCGAAGTCGACGCCTGCAAAATAAATCTGCAAGCCATATGAGCTATGTTGTGCCTGTTGCTGATGTTGTTGTTGTTTTTGTTGTTGTAGTCGTTGCAGGCCATTGCCATGCTCTTGCCATGTTGCTTAGCATTGAAAATGATGTACAAGTTGCTGTAGCTGTTGTTGATGCGTTGGTGTGGCGACCAGACCAACGCCTGGCCGAGCCTCGCTGTCCTCGTCTTCGCCTTGCCAGTATGTCTGTCTGTCTTTCTGCCTGTCTCTGACTGACTGTGCCTATGTGTCTGTGCACTTGCACTCCCACCCAGAGGGGGCATGGCTGCAGTTGCTGCAGTCAGCGCACCATAAGATTTATCACATTGTTCCACAGATTGTCTGCAGATTTTATATATGTACATACATACATACATACAATCTGGTTGAGGATGAGGCTGCAATGCACCCGCGCCTACCACAACACTGCAATATCAAAACAGTCAGCGAGAGCTAAGCGAGTGTACCAGTGACGAGGGTGGCTCCAAATATTTACCAAGATTTCGACTAACGAAATATGCTTAATACAAAGTTATTGTACTACACACAAAATTATAATTTTAGACTAATACGTAATGCTTGCAACTGTTTGACAGAAAAATAATTAAATTGATATATTGGCATAATTTAATACAAAATTGATTCAAACTAAACATGCTTATGTTTAAATTGATGTTTATCGTCAATTACTGAATTCACATATATTTCAAGTTGCCTTCTCTCAAACTATAAGTGCAGATCACATCAGTGATCTGTAAGTCTGTTGAACTTCAGTGCAAATTGCATATTCGTGAACGGCAAAAAGTATTTGGTGTGTTTTTCAGTCTGTCTGCCATAATACTGTATACGCGTCTGCAATTGCCAATGCAATGAGCTTGATATGCATTTTCCAAAATCGCCCTAAACAGATGTCGCATAAAAGGAGTAGTTTGTGTTGTTGTCGCTAGTTTGTCGCCCTCGTCGCCACATTGGTCCAAGTCCAATTTTGCAGATGCGCTGTTTGTGGGGGAGTTTTGCAGTTGCTGCGCCTGTGTCTGGGCAGCGATTTCCTTGTTGCATGTTGCACATTGCATGAGATTGCGTAAATTTCCAAGTAAAAAGATTTGCTCTATGTATTAATAGCAACGAGTATATTCATTTGGTTTTTAGCTTTTGCAGTCTGCGTTCTGTTAACCAAGCATAAGCTGTAACAAATTTTATGTTTCAATCAGACAAATTGTTCTTGCTCGTTGTCTTCAAAGGTGGTGGCTCAGGTAGCTATTCAACTCGCCTGGTGGTCAATGCTCGATGCCACATCAAATCAAATATTTTAATGTGCTGCCAATCGAATTGATTTGGTTTCGAACTCAATTTCCAGCCGCACAAGCACACGCACACGCACATACATAAACACACATACACGAACACACACAGTCGAATTATAATAATAATAAAAATCATTTAGTTTCAATAATTCGAAAGTTGCTTTCGAACTGTTGTCTTAATGAAAGGTCTTAGGCTAAGCCGCGTGGCTTATCGCTTGGATGCGGCAGTGGGCCTATGCTTCTGGCACCCACTGTGCGCTCACAGTTATTCATGCAAGTCTGCGTTTGCCTCACCAATTCAAGTTAATTACTTTTCACTGCACTTGACTTTGGTCACACGCTCAATCTGCCACGGCCACGACGACGACATCGCCAGCTGCCCGTGGCTTTTCTCACCAGGGAAATCTGCCAACCAGGAAACACACAAAGACACTGAGATACTGTACACAGATCCCAGCTTGCTGAGTGGCAGCAGCAGCAGCCGCATGTTAATTTTCCGCATGCTAAACTTTTAGCACAGTAGCAAATGCAATGCCAGCGACGCGGGTGCCGGTCACTAGATGTGGATGTGGATGTGGACACGGATGCTGAATGCTGGATGCTCTGGTCAGTGGTCAGTGGTCAGCGGTGTTGCTTGTATGTTTGCTGCTAGTTGGTTGCTGTTAGTGGCCATTGGACGTGCCTAAATCGCCACTAAATTGTTATCTATGAGTGCGGCGTGTGCGCTGGCATTTGGCAATGCCTCCGCTTTGGCATCTACTCAGTCGGGTAATTAAAAACACATTCAATGTGCGCAAAATCACTGGCCAGCGTGGCCAACAGCTTGGTCAGCATCAGTAGATGCCAGAAATTTCCATTAGGGCTCTCTGGACCAGACCAGACCAGACCCGACTACCTCAGACCGGACTGGGCCATTAACTCTCGTTGTTTGACACATAATTCCATAACTCGCTGCCAGCTCGCGGCCAGCGTTCAGCGGTTTATCTGCTCTGCCCACCTCGTGCAATTATTCGCTTTTTGGCAGTGCAAACAATTTCGATTTATCGACGGAGCTCACGCGGCGCATGCGTACCAGCCCAGAATCGAGCCACGGTACGGTATCGAGTCTCAGAGTCTCTCTGACCACGATGGTGGCCCCAGTCTGCGCTCTGTGTATGTGTGGGTTGTGAGGTTTTGATTGTAATTGCATTGCATTACATATTTGTATTATGCCTCAAGGTCGTGTCACTGTTGTTGCGGCATGCCGATCAATATGCAATATTGGACAATTTTTATGTAAAAATAATCAATTGCAGATTTGTTTTATTGACTTTATTGGCGTAACCAGGCCCAGGGCAGCAGTCATAAGATACATGGCTGTGATATGCTTATAAAAGTGACAACTCTGAGCGATAGATAGTTTGTATTATACACGGCCAGTATAAAAAAAAATATGACAGGAAAAAAGTTGTTAGCCAGGAAAAAAACAATTTAGAAATTCTTTACTGTCAGTTGATGTATAAAAAAATTAGAACACTTAAATAATTAAGAGGGCTTAAATTAGAACAAATTTGTACATAGCTGGTCAAATGTAGTATAATATTGAATTTATTATTATCTCTTTTAGATTTATGAAATCCCATGGATGGCCTACTATAATGGCAAATCAGTTTCCGTCAAACTTTTTGGCTTGGTATGACTTTTTAAACAAACTTTTCAGTTTTCTATTGAAATGCAACACCCATCCCTAAACTCATGCCAAGGCCATAATTACCATAGCATTTTTCCAAGCACTGTCACTCAACTGAATAAAATTACAAGCTGCAACTGACGGTTTTTGTTTTAGCAAACAAAAAGCAAATGCTTTCAGCACTGACGTCGCGACGTGTCGGAGCAAAGCCCTGCAAAATGAAGTGTTTTATGACATATTTAACTATCATTATGCACATTATCCACTTAGCGCAAATTGCCGCCCCCTGCGACTAGCGCCAAATATATTAACAATGAAAGCAAACTTAAAAAAAATAAAATAGTCTAGTACAAAGAACGACAACGGCATAAAAAATGTGGCAGCACATAAATAAAAATTTAATTTGCAGCCTTTTTTTTGGAGCACGCGATGACGCGACCGCATCGCCAAAGTCTCCGACTCATTGCGCTCCGCCTGTAATTATGTAGAGTAGACAGGAATGAAAACAAAACAAAAAAAAATTGCCAAAATATATTTAAGAGCGTCGCATGGCATTTTATTTTATTTATATGGCCCGTCTGGCATTTGTTTGTCTGCAGTAAGCCACCCGGATTTTCTTTGCGCTTAGCAAAATTTGTTGGAACGTGCAAAGGCTTTAAGCTATGCGCCTAATTTGCTTAGACCATACAACGTATGTGTAATCTACACTGCCCGTTTGACAGCAACCAATAGCCAACTTCATTAGGCACACAAATTAAGCGATAAAACTGTAAGAAATTCATTAAGCAAATTCTCACACCAAAAACAACAGAAACAGCCGTTGCAGAAGCCCCCCAACTTGGCGAAAGGCGTTTAAAGAAAATGCCTGAGAATATATAGATAGGCAAGTCGATGCTCTTATGTGCTCGCTAAGAAATCGGGATATTGAAATGCAAATATCTTTTTTTTTTTTGGTTTTTAGCTGCAGTAAAATAGAAAGGTTCAGTAAATAGGGTACAGATTAACTAAACACGATTGTGTTCAAACTGAAAAATTTAGCAATATTATCTTTAATAAAACTGGTCATTAATCTGAAGGTAATGCTGTATAAAATAAGGGCAATAATCCTGTTATTAATTCGAATCGGAAAGTTAGTATTAAACCTTAATTCTAATTAAATTTTAAACTCAAAAATTGTTCATCTTAAATTTCAAGAGCATGCGCAAACCTAAGATTCAAGTCTGCGTGAGCCCGATCAGAAAAGAAGGGTATACAGAAAATGGAAAGGCAATGGCACAAGCAATTGCCAAAAAGTTGCGCATGCGCAGGCGAGATTGAGATTCGATTCGATTGGAATTGGGGATTGGGGATTGTTGGGCCATTCAACTGGTTGGCTGGCTGTCTTGGCTGGTTTGCTTGGCCGTGTGAACGGTCGCTTTGTATGTTAACTATACGCATGTAAAATGTACTTTCGATAACAATCTCTCAGCCGCAGTCGCAATCGCAGTCGCAGTCGCAGTCGTTGTTGCAGTTGCAGTTAGCATCGCTGTTGGCGTCTCAGTCAGCGGCATAGACACAGTCGCTTCGGGCTCTTTCATGGTTGCCATTAATTAATTGAGCGTGCACTCACCTGAGCCACTTCCTTGCTGCGTCCCGGTGCCTGATCAGGCTTTTGTTTGCTTTTGGGCAATCTGCAGAGGTGATCTCTTGAGGCGTTGCAGTTACAGTGGCAGCTACTGAGCGTGAGGCGTTGCACCATCAGCATCTAATGCATCGTCGATTGGTCGCTAATCCATTTAATTATTATTTATATCAAGATTGTGGCAAGAAAGAAGCAACAACAAAGAGCATATCCACCGACGAGCTGGCAAATTTCAGTAAATGTTACAACGCTGCCGTCGCCGCCGTCGCCGCCGCCGCTTTGTCTGTTCTAGCTAACTGCGAAAGCAATGACGACGTCGACACTCACAACGATGCTGACTGCGGCTGCTGCGGCAACTCGGGCTGTAAGGCAAAAAGTGCGCCGAGAAATGCAATTAAAGTCATTTGCTGTTGTTTGCTGGCGACATAAAATTCCGCTGCAGCGCCCCTCTGCCTTCGGCTGTTGCTGCGGCGTCGGCGGCGTCGCCACTTTTTGCATGCCACAAAGTTTTGTGCGCCTTTTTTATGCCCATGCGGTGGCAATGCCGCCGCCGCTAAGAGAATGAACAGTGCGAGTGTGATTGGAACAGGATGCCAAGTTGCCAGAAACAAAAAACCAAGCGTCGGTCGTTCAGTTGGTCGGTGGTCGTTCGGTGGCTGTTAAAAACCTCCTACTTTTCCTGCATTTCCGTTCATAATGATCATGATGATTGCATGCGTGGCTGATGGGATTTGAATGTTGTCCGTTGTTAGTTTGCCAGTTGCCGCCGCCTCTCACAACACTTATGTGTGTGTATGTCTATGTGTGTGTATGTACATATGTGTAATTTGCACCAGCATCGTGGGAGCGCACCTTTCCTTTATGACGTGAACTTGAACACTTTGTTTGACCGCAGGCTGTGGCTACCGAGCTGACCGAACCCAAGACCGAAAAGCTCCAGACCAAAACCAAGATCTAAACATGGACAAAGGCTGCTGCTGCACCTGTTACCCAACTGGGCCATAAGTTAACCAGTTGATTCTGCTTGATAAGCATGCAGCAACGGCCAACAGCTCGTAAACAGCAAAGTTTTGTCTAATAAATTTAACGCTTACACTTAGTAAATTTCGTGGCTCGCATTATTTTGAGCACTTCATCATCAAATGCAGCGCAAAGTTGGCTCTTTTTTATGCGCAATTTACTTTGGCCAAAAGTCGCATAAATCGTGGCCAGAGTCGTGGCAAGCAACAGGGGCCAGCCCAAGAGCATCAGCAGCCAAGGTAAAATGCTGCCCACAATCCGCACACGGTACACTTAAGTGCCATAAAAGAGATTTTTATTATGTCTTGCGCGCTCAGCAGAGACCCAAAGCAAAAGTTCTTCCTTTTATTTTTTACTCTTCTACCATTGTTGATATTTCGACTTTCGCTTTGAGCATGGTGAAATGTGAATTGAGTATGTCTTCTTTTTAAAATACATAAAAATCGAATATTTTAATAAGTTTTTCTGAATTGGATTTTGTACTAAAGTTATCATTGATTAATATAAACATGCATTTCATAAAAATAATAATACAGTAATAATAAGTAAGGAAGTAACTGTACTAATATTAGTTGAGTTAATTATATAGTAACATTTTAAAAAGAAGAGTATACCGATTTCGGTCTGCGTACTCTATTTTTGTACTCTCTTCATCTCATCTGCTCTGTTACAAATGTGTGGCACACTGAAGATGTTTGTTGCCTTACTCTGACTCCCGCACCCGTTTTGGACTGTCTCACCATGACTCCGTCTGCTGTTTACTTGTTACTGACTGTTGAATCTGTCCACTGTCTGTTCTCTAGTTGAGCAGAGCTTATGCAAATTGTGTGCTTATTGCCCAGCCATGTGGGTGCCATCTAGTCATCCACTCAGTCAGTCAGTCATCTGGGGACGATAGACTTGTTGCTTTTGTTGACATTTCAACAGGCTGAAAGCGACTTTGTTTGTTGCTTTTGAGACAGGCCCAGAAGGCTTGGCAGTAGTCATCAAAGCTTTGGTAGAAACACAGTTTTGAGTTTAATGCAGCTCCAACTGTTGCTCATCTGCTTTTAGTTAGCAAGTAGTATGTCCACCTACTATTTGCCCAATAACCAAGAATAAATTGAGACTTGGATTGCCATCATCCTTTAGCCAACTGCAGTTATTTCGAAATTTCTTTTTACTAATTTGGCTGCAGGAAAAATTAAATATATATATTTAAGATTTGTTTGATAACAAATAAGATGTGCATAATCAAATCAAGTGTTTAATTTAGTCAACCTTGTTATAATCCAAATTACAGATTTTACTTCTTAACGCTGACTATCAACATCAAATGCTGCTTATTCATTAGAGTTCATTAGTTGCAATCAAACTGAGCAAATGGACAAGAAACAATTATCACGGCTACGCCTGCCCAGCAAAACGCCCGCCTGTTCAGTGGCACGATTGTTGCCAACCAAATGCAACCGTTGCCAGCACTGTAAGCAGTGAGAGACACCAATAGACACCAGGCCGACAATCTGTTGACCTTCGACGGCTCTTGTGACGCCCGCCCATAGACAACAGCCGAGCCAAGCCAGACCCCAACTCGACGAAGTGAAGTCGAGTTGGCCAACAAAGTAACAAGCTGGCCAGGCCAGTCTCAGTCTCCGTCTCAAGCTTCCCCCTTTGACGTTGGTTCCCTCTGCGTCTTCAAGTCTATTGCAATCTTAGACTCGAGTCTTGGACTGATCTCAGCTGCGCCTGCGTCGCTTTCAATGGCGTTATTTATGTTTATTACCTCTAAGGTCGTTCGTTACTCGATGCAGGCCGACTTGTTGTTGCTGGTGTTGTTTGGCTTGTAGCACTTGTTGTTGTTGCTGTCGCCGCTGTTGATATTATTTTGTACGCAGATATCAGTAAATTTAGATTTAAAGTGAATGCGCGCGTTGAGTGTCAAATGCGCCAAGTGTCAAGAGACAAGTTGTTGTAGTTGTTGTTTTTGTTGTTGCAGGACATATTACATAGCTTGAGTGACTGCCCAACCAGCCTGCACCTGTAGCTGTTTGCTGTTTGCTTGTTGCCTGCACCAGTTACAGTTACAGTTATAAAGCGTTGCAGCTCCATGTTCAACCTGTTGCCCATATAAGTCGAGAGCATAAATTTCCAATTGTTGCCCGCCCGCTTATGAAGACATTCAATAAGCACACACGCATATACATTATTTACGAGTCTGTCCCGAATAACCGAATAAACGAAGCACTGCCAAACACTGCGAAACGCACAGATTTTTGTGCTAATTTTATCACTTTGTGTGTCGCTCTGCCGTCACGAATTCTGACAGCACATAAATACTTATAATTTATTAATACGGTAAATGCTGCATGCAATAATTTCATGGCGACAAAGGCAACCATGGCAACAAGTGTCCACAGGTCGCAATTTGAAGTTCAGCTCCCTGTTGGGAGCTATTCGGTGGTACCAATGACAGGATTTATACCCTATCCTGGAAAAAAATCAATTAAAATATCATAAAAATTTATTATATTGTAAGCTTGCTTATGACTTTAGGTGATTTTTCAAATATTCAACCTCATAAGCTCTTTTAAAATATCGATACCACAAATCTTCTGCTAGTTTAAATGTGCCCCTTTGTAAGAAGTGTATAAAAAAGTGAATTTAACTTTAACTGGAGCACACGCAGCTTCAAAGACTGTGTATAAATAATAATTTCATCATTGTGCGGCTGGGATGATTTATTTGGCTGACCGTAAAAGGATTGGCTTTCGGTTATGACCAGCACCCTGTTTCCAGCTGCTGTTCAGTTGCCCCGTATTGCTCTTGGTCTCTGCTTGTTGTCATAAGTATGAGCGATTTATTGTCATTGCTCCTGGAACACTATGAACTGGCTACAATTGCACTTTACTTTTCCCAATTGCTAATTCAATTTTGGGCCTGTCTTGGCAGTCTCTGTCACTTTGGCCTGTCACTTATCCAAAAAGGAAAAAATAGAAAACCAAGGGAAGAAGCTGTTGGCTGTCGTTGATTCTGGCTGCCTGGCAGCAACGCCTTCAAACTTTGGCCCAAGATAAAAGAAAAAAACCTTTGGCGAAATATTTATAGCAATAATTTATTGTAGTTTGGAATTTATTGTCTACGACACGTTTCAATTGCTCGTCTGCTGTTAGAGAATTGAGAATTTTTTGCGGCACTTAGCGAGGATGTTGCTGGCGGCGACGGCGGCGGCAACTGCAGCACCATTTGACACATGTGAGATTTATCGCCGGCTCTCGAATGCATTTCTAAGATGCCAGAGTTGGCAGCTAATGGAATCTTAATTTAGCAGTGCCAAAATAAAGCCAGCCACATCAGCAGAACCATCAACAGCGCAAGAGGCAGCAACAGTAACCACCACAACAGCAGCAACACAATC
Source organism: Drosophila nr. perissopoda 5 BK-2023a (assembly GCA_035044105.1). NCBI lineage: Eukaryota > Metazoa > Arthropoda > Insecta > Diptera > Drosophilidae > Drosophila > Drosophila nr. perissopoda 5 BK-2023a. Next base: position 617,015 of record JAWNMK010000124.1, read on the forward strand.
GCAAATTCCATGCCAGTTGGCACCCTCAAAGCAATTGAAGCTGGCCGAACAGTTCGTTCGACTTGTAAATTGAATTAAAATGATTCGCGACGGACTGAAAGGGTTGCCAGGTTAGCTGCCGCTGCACGGCAGCAAAATGTTGCCCGATCGTACAACTTTTGATAGCTACTGTTTGCAGGTGCATTCGCGGCAATGAAATTAACGCCGACTGCAGCATAATTACAATTTAAATGCGCAGCCTTTCGCCTTAAATGGTGCAGCTTCAATGTCAAGTTGCGAGCAGTTAATTGGCGATTGCCTCAGCAATTTGAGTCCATTGCTGTCGTGGAGTGCGCAACTGCAGAAGCCACCCTCGTTGCTTGCCAAGTATCAGCTGCATTATGCATGCTGATTGAGCAACATTTTTGCGCAACCCACTGAGAAAACAGCAACGCGCCTATCGACAGACAATCAACTACAGCAGCAACTGCAACCACATCCTTTCCACCTCCGCGTCCGTTATGCAGTTCACTTCCTGTCCAGCACAGCAGCCAAGGCACAATCTTTCATTCATGAAATTTGTTGCCGTTGTCATTGTTTGTGTTGCAAATCAAATGCCCGGCGGCATCAGCATGCAGCAACAGTTGCCATTGTGGTCGAATAAATTGTAGTTGCTGCTGCTGCTGCTTCTGGCGGGGATTGTTGCCACCGTTCACTGTTCCATTTTGGCAGCACCAGCAAATCTGAAACTCTTGTTGTTTGCTGCTTCGTTTTTGGTTCAGTTATTTTAACGAATTTATTTGCAGCGCTCTCATGGTCAGCGCAACAATTTAATGTAATTTAAATGACGTGCCCAGTACACATACGCAAAGGACAGGTGCAGATTCTGAAGAGTCTCTTCAGTCGGCTGTCTACAGCCTGCCGTCTGCAGTCTGCAGTCTTCTGCCTACAGTGGGAGTATGCGGCCTGTTCGCATTTTTCTGCTCGCCAGCGGCGGCTGCGAGCGGCGGCTCCTTTGTGGCGACATTGACGACAACGACGACTTCCACAACGGACGACGACAGGCAATGTCGCTATCAAGTTTTTGGGCGAGCGGACACATTTTAATGATGAGTCGGACGACTCTGGAATTGGGCTTGTTGCTTTGCTGTTGCTGTCGTTGCCGTTGCAGTTGTTGCTGTTGCTGCTGTCTTTCCTACGGCTGTTGGAGGCGACAGTTGCTGCTGCTACAAGGGAAATGCTAATTTGCGTATGTCGCTCTTTGGATGTGCCGGTTGTCTTGTGTTTTTTTTTTTAAGTTTTCGAGGGTATTACTGCTGTGTAATAGAGCCTACTTTCTCAGATTATTAAGTTCTTACAAATCTCTGATTTAAAACATTTGATAAGGCTTATACGAGCTTTAGCTCTTGTTCTTAGTTATGGTCCTTAATATTGTTAACTTATCTCAAGCTGATTTAATGTAATTAAATGACTTAATAAATTATGTATGTTTGGGTTATGATCAAAAGATTCAACTTGAAACACATCGGTACCTATAGAAACATCAAATTCAACATTATTTATATAATATAATAAATAGTAGTGGATAAAAGGGTATTACAAATTCGTTGCCTCTTTGACAGAACTCTCTTGTCTTTCTCGTTGGGTTTAATCAGTCATTCAGTTGGCTAAATTGAGTCGCCGTCCGGATTGTTGTCTCTGTTATTGTCGCTCTTTCTCCTTCTTTGCTGCTCTTTGCTTCGTATCAATCTAAAGTTTTGCTTTGGTCCATTTGCGTGGGTCGATTGTCCGACTGTTCGATTGTGCGTTGCCTTAATGCTTATTAATAGGGCTTATTAGTCGTCTGGTTAAGCAGGCGCAAAGGTTGTTAATTAGTTTCGGATTAACTAGCAATCAGTGGGACATTTCAAATGTGACCAAAACAAATCAACGTGTGAAAGTTTATAAGCGGCCAAAAACAAAGATTTCCCATATACTTTCAGATATGTCAGTTTCTTTTTTTAGCTTGTGTTGTCCAAGAATAAAATCAGGCAAACGATTGTCACAAATTATGCACAATCAATGCATCAATTAAGGCATCGAAATTTAAGCAAAAGGGTAGCATGAATAACAATTGATTTCAATTTGCAATCAAATTGAAATGAAATCAATGACAAAACAAAAACGATAAGAGCGACAACTTACACCCGCATACAAGTCGAGGCGGCATTGTTTCTGTTCGTTTAATTGATGTTGCTGTTGTCGCTGTCGTTATAGTTGTTATTGTATTGATGTCGAATCAACCCATACGGTGTGAGTGAGGGTGTGAGAGGCAGCTTTTGGATATTGCGTGACGGTGGTTGTTAGAATTGCGGCTACCAGCTACCGATTTATTTCACTTTCGAGCTGCCATTGTCGCTTGTGTTACTGCTGTTATTGCATTGCCTTTGGGGAAACAATAAAATAAAGTGGCAAACAGTCAACAGCAGCAACAACAGCAACGTCATCATCAGCAACATCATGATGGTGTGAAAACTTTTTCAATTGACTCATGCGGCAATTGTGTCAATTTGTCAGGCATTGATTTTGATATCGTCTTCGATTTGTGTGATTCGCATTGGGCAATGTGTGGGCAGCAATCATTAGAGTTTAAGATGATATGCGGGCGGTCACCCCTTAGTTCAATCACTCAACAACAGCAACAAAAGTAACAACAACAAACAACGAGAGCAACCCCTTGTCATGTATTGACCACGCTCAATTTCCATTTTATGCGCTCGCTGTGCAATTAAGTGATTTATCATTTGGAGTTGGTGCTGGAGCTGAAGTTGGAGTTGGAGCTGAAACTGCGTCCAATAGCCAACTTAATTTTAGCGGCAATCAAGCAATAACAAGCTGCAACATGCCGTGTTGCACGATTGCCTTTGAGTCGATGTGGCTTGGCCGCGGCTCTGACGATGCTTCGTTGCAACAGCAACAGTAACATCAACTGATATCGATAGCTTTGCCTTTGCCTCAAATGCTGATTGCATCTGTTGCAGCAACAAAATTACAAGCAACAACAACAACACCACCAGCTAAATTGAATTTGAGAAAAGCCTCGCAGGCGGCGTCTGCTGCAACTTCAGCTGCTTCGACTTTAGTTTCAAGTGCGGACATTGCTGCTACGGCGACGTTTGCAATGGTGTTGGCGGTGTTGGCGGTGGCAGCGGCGGCAGCTACGTGCCGCAATCAGCAACACCTACAAAAATGCCAAATGATATCGCTGCGTGCGCATCAATTGCCAGCAACCCACCTACTCCCCCTACTGCAGCTGTTTCATGTGCTGCTCTCCTGTACCTTTCGACAAGCTTAAGCACATGCATTAAATAATTTTACACTTTGTTTGCCATCTCCGTGAATGCAAATGCGATAATCACCAAACGTTTGGCAGCTAACGAGACGCAAACGACGAGGCAGCCGTTGAGCATTGGATCGCGAGGGATGAAGGGGAAGCGGGAATTGCAAGGCCAGTGATAAGGCTCCTTTTAGGGCATTGAGTGTCTGGCCTCGACAAACGGTCTTTGTCACCAGCGTTTACCGCCGGAGATCTAAGATCTAAGCCAGCGACAGACTGGAACTCTGTGGCTGGTGCTGCTGTTGCTGCACTCGCGGCACGAGCAACAAATTGCCCATTTTGCTGGTCGCGTACGTGCCGCAATTTCAAATGACATTTTCATTAGCAATTCGTTTTGAAAATTGCATCAAGTCCACCAGTCATCGGGATTCATGTGCATTGCCAACTCTGCGTGGAGTCAATCGTTTTCAAAATTTGTTCATAATTTATGTGAACATGCGAGCTCTGAAAATTCGACTACAAATTATTACTGTCTTGTGTTGAGCAATGCACCAATATGTTGCAAGATTAAAGATATTCAATGGAATATTAAAGATACTTATGGGAAAAAAGTAAAAGTATTGCTACAATTTGTGATTGAATACTTGTTAAAATATTTCAAGCTTTTTAAAATGTATTGTTGGCATCATCAGATACCAAACCTTAACGACTATATTGTAATGAATCAGCTTTCTAAATTTGCTCACTTTTCAAATGGTTTCATTATATATATTATCAATGTTACAGTTACGACCATACATTATGCAAAAATCGTCAACACACAAAAACCCAATTTAAACCCAACCGTTTTGACCGCGTACTAATCGCTTTCATATAGTTTCTCACTTTTGCATTGCAAAAGGCGATAAAAAAATTGGCAGTCTGGGCATCCCAAATGCTCAGTGACATCGGACAACAGACTTGACAACTGCTGGCGGCCGCCGACGCCGCCTGTCGCTGCCCAATTCTTGGCAGTCTGGCGGCAACTGCAAGAGTTGTATGTGAACAGAGATTAATATGTCCAATTACTGTGACAAAATCGCAAAATGCCGTCTGCGTTCAACTTGCCAAAAACATAGGCACAAAAATGATACAATAAGTGGCGAAAAATCCGATGGGTGGCAATGCTTGCGATGGTGGCAACGGTGGCGCGTGCTAATTAGCGTCAGTTGGCGGGCCCCAAAAAGTAAACTAATTTGTGGAAAAGTCGACGACACACGTTGCAACCCCAGCAGCTGTCAAGCAACCCCCACCAAAAAATAAACCAAAAAAAAAAATAAATAAAAAATAAAACAGAAGGAACAACAAAATTTAAATATGCTCGCAAATATTTTCCATGTCACGTTGAATTGTGAATTTTTTGTTGCTTTCGTTTTTGTTTTTGTGCATGAAATTAATTTCTTGTCGTCTTTTGTTGCTCATGTAGGGCAACACGGCGACAATAACAACAGCAGCATCAACAACAACATCTCACCTAAATGGCAATACAAAATGGCTGCAACCAGCAGCAAAGATTTTGTAACAGCTGCATGGCCCAAAAGCCAAAAAGCCAAAAAGCGTGCTCTCATTTTTATTCCTTGTCATTTGTTAGTGTTTTTGTTTGTGTTGCTGCTGCTGTCAGGCACAATGTTTTGTTTGCCTTTTCTCATTTCTGACTTTTTATTAGTTGTTGTTGCTGCACTTGTTGTTGCTAATTTGAGCAGTTTGCCGACCAGCAAATTTGTCGCGAATGGCGAAAGTAAACAAGAAACAACAGACAAAAGACAAGGCACTAGAGTCACATGTTTGCCAGTGTTTTTCTTTTTGAATAAATATTTTTAATTAAAATTTGCTCAAAGCCAAAGGAAAAACGTGACTTTAGTTAAATGACTGGCACTTGAAACGCTGCCGAAAATTATATACAGCAATCTTTAAAATCTGAAAATATACACTATTTTTAAAATTGTAGCAGATTAGATTGAGAACCAAACTGCTTAAAATAGGTTGTGGGGTATTTAAATATAATTTTGTTAAGCTGTACCGATCTTAAAGTGGGAGGGCTGTTTGGTTTTAGCTTGTACTCAAGATTTTTACTGCATCTATGACTTTCTTTACAGTTCTTTGAAATTATCTTTTGCTCCAGACTCATAATTATTACTATCTTTACACATAAATGATTTATGTTTCAAAACATGTCTCACTTCCTCTTAATTTCTAATTTCCCTCTCAATAGGTCCCTCTACCTCACTCTTTCTGTACCTCTTTCTCTGACTGAAATGGTCATTTGCATCGCCATTTTCCCCATTTTCCCACGCCTCAAACGGCCGTAGAGTTCTGGGTCCAGTAATTAGCGAATGCAGACAGCGCCAACCTAACGATGTCACTTTATCAGCGGGTTTGTTTTTGTGCAAGTTGTACCGCTAATATGGCCTACGCCTACTCCCAGAGCCAGTCGCAGTCCAAGACGACGACAACGACGACGACGACTTCAACACGGCAAATGCCAACCAATAAAGCGAGATAAAAGCCAAACGCACTGCGTCTGGATCGTCTTTCTTCTCCTCGACTGCTGCCTGCCTGCCTGCTTGCATAAAGCGGAGCACTTTGCATTAGCGACATAATTTATCTCGCCAACGAGCAGGCGGCGGCGGCGGTGGCGGTGGTGAAGGAGCGGCACTTGGAGCACCAACAGAGGCGCACACCGGGGTTAAGGCCGGGGTGAAGGAAGGGTAGGTAGTGGCATGACCACGCAGACGCAGCGGCTGCCCATCTCAGTTGCCGTTGCTCGTTGTTGCAGTTGCTACATTCATTCGTTCGTTCGTTGCACCTGCAGCCTTGCCGCGTCATCTTCGCTGCGTCGTCGTTGTCGTTGTCGTCTTCATCGTCGCCTTTGCTGGACTTGGATTGGGTACAGGTACTAGCACTTGGTCTGGGACTGGGTATGTTTCTTGGACTACAGCCGGCTCCCACTGTTCGTGTGGTGTTGTTTTCTTGGATCTTTTTATTTTTATTTTTTTTTGGCGCAACAAGTGCAATTATTAAAAATTCCAGAATTCGCATGAGAGCAGCTGAGGTAGAAGGGGCAGCTTGTTGCGTGGGGAGTTGTTTCCAGTTGCTGCTCCTGACTACTGCTGCTGTTCCTCCTCGTTTGCCTTACGCATGCGCCGCTGCCGCTCAAGTGCGTTGGTTTTCGCATTAATTATGCGTTTCGACCCGATCCAAGAGATGCAAGCGATTCAAGCGATCCGTGAGTCGAGCCTGACCAGAAATTGATGTGGCTGCTACTTCTGGTTGGCGTTGTCCTCTTGCGCAAAAGCATTTAATAACAGCACACAAATCGATATATCATTTGGCTGTGGGTTAACTTTCTTTCATGGATGATATGCCCATATACGAGAGTGGAGAGGGCGCTGCTGTCTTCCCACACTTTAGCTGAAAAATCAATTAAAATATTTTTCTGGTCTTTCTCGCTCTCTATGTGTGCCGCGCAAATAAATTTGCCATAAAAATTCCACTAAATCATTGGACATGGCAGAAGAAACATTGTCGCAAAGACATTAACATAGCTAAGCGCAAAAAAATCAAGAATTAAAAGGCATAGATTGATAGTGACAATGCCGTTATTTGGCAATTAAAACTCTGACGGAATGATTTGGTGTTTGAGAAAAAAATTGTAAGTTAATTAATTATTTTCAATAAAATGGGAGTAAGTTTAATGTAACAAATTTCAATATAATATTAAGTACTTCCAAGCAAAATTGTGATGTATTCCACTGAGATAAAAATATGTTCTGAATATTAAATTAATCGATTAATCAGCTAAATGTGATAAATGGCAGCCTCATAAATTAATAGCCACCAATAACAAGTACATAAGTAACAACAACAACAACAACAAAAACAAAACTAGGCGAACGTCTAGCCAAGTTGCTACTGAAAGTGCTGCTGCTAGTGGAGTTGCTGCTGTTGTTGCTGACTATCGGCAACGCCCCAGACAGCCCAGACAAGCGTAACAACAACTGCCCACAGCAAGTCAAGTCAAGTTCAAGTGCAGTCTGCGGGACAGCCAATAATGCAGCTTGATAAGCTGGCAAAGAGCGCAAAATCATAATAAAAAGTCAGGAGCAGTAGAGGCAGCAGCATGCGAAGTTGTTTGAGCAAGAGCAACAGCAAAATTAACATCAACACAGCGTAGGCAATGTCGCCTACTGTCCAGTTGCTGTCTCATTCTGACATGTTGCTGACACAAACGCGGAGCCAGCCAAGCGCCTTAGGCTGCCAAAAGCCAAGTGGTAGTGGCCAGCATGTGCATCCTGCAGCCCACATCTTTTGGCTAGTCTAACTCTATGTTGTCTGTTCTATAGGAATAAAAAAAAGGAAAAAAAAGTCTGGCACAATCAAAATGCAATCACCCACAACATTAAAGTAAATTTAAAGCGCATCATTTTTGCAGATGCTACAAGCAGTCAGAGATTCGCACAAATGAAATGAAATCCCTGCCGCACACATTAACAGCTCATTGGCACTACTGTAGGGGGTCGCGCTGGATGTGGCACAGTCGCAGTCACAATCCCATTCGCCAGAATTGGTCCCAAAGTGGCGCCGCCGACGCTCCACTTGAGTTTATTTCTCTCTTCTTCTCTGTTTCTGTCTCTTTCTCACGCTCCTTATTTCATGGGCCTGGGCCACGAAATAAGTTATAAATTTTGCAACCGTTGATGGCGCATATTATGATATCATTTTACAACTTGTGCAGAGCAAAAAGCCATGCGACGACCGACCTGGGCCGCCCCTTAAGTGATGCGCTCGTGAGTGTTGAGTAAGGAATGTGAAAAGAATGTAAGGCACTATATGTTGAATATTATCACAATAATGCATAATAGTGCACAATAGGAAAATTCAACTCTATATTAAATATTTATTAATTAATTAATACTTACATATTATTAAAATTGATATAATTATAAATAGCCGAATTTAAATATTGCCAACTTGTAAACATGAATGCAAAAATAATCAAATATGTTTCCAATGAAAGCTATTTGAATATACTCGTTGAATTCTATACATAAACTAGAGCTAGGATCGCTTAAACTTTGCAGTCACGTGAATCACACAGCGTAATCACAGTGCTATCACTAAGCCCTTATGTAAATGCTGATGCTTCTGCCATGGCTGTAAATTAATGTTGCTGTTGAGTTTAAGCGCTCGATTTCTTGCAACAATCTCCGCTTCCCTTCCGTTCCCGTTCCAGTCCTCATCGCCATCCCTGTCTTTGTCACTGCTACAGGCTCTGGCACTGACCGTGTTTCTGCCTCCCTGGAGTCTCAGCTGCTGTTCTTGTGTTCTTTGCATGTTGTCATTGTATGCTGACCTTCCCCCACTTTAAGAATTATTGTTATTATATGCGCTGCAGCGATAAAAATCGCAGATGCCACACAATCGTCGTCGTCGACGTCGTTGGAGGACAGGCCATGAAATACGACGCACGCACCCAGAGATGTTGCACAGGATCAGCAGCGGGTCATATGCCTTATGCATCTCGGTGTGTATTTGTCTGTGTGTATTAAAAATAATTATAATTGCTCCCACGATTTTGTGTTCCAAGAATGCTGGCAACGCTGCTGCTCCTGTGGTCAGCAATTGCTCCTACTGCTGCTGCTGTTGCTGCCGCTGCTGATATTGTTGTTGGCCATGTTGCTGCTGTGACTACTGATGGTGCTGCTTTTGTTGTTGAGGCCATTTCATTTTAACGCATATTAATTTCAGGATTTTATACTCTGTTATTTTTATTGTGACATTTGATTAATTGACGACATTTAATTACAATGCACAGGCAGCTTTCAGGCACAGACTGCGTCACCGACTCCAAACAGCACTCCACTTTCCAGACTCCAAACTCCAGACTCCGACTGCTCATTTCTCTCTTCTCTTCTCCGTGCATGGCGCTTATCGCAACTCATTTATCGCTGGAAAAATTATGACGCTGCTGATTGCCGACGCTTTTATCTGATCAGCGTCCACTTGATTCAAATTCCTCGTCCCGACTCATCTCATCCCACCCTCTCACTCTCTTTCTCACTCTCACTCTATTCTTCTCACTCTCTCCTTCTCATTCTTTCTCTGTCTCTCTCAGTCCACATGTGGGTGACCTTAAAATATGAACTTAATGGGGTGTCTGTCCAAAGTTGCGTGCCAAAAATTACTGACTCATTTGCGCAACAAGTGCACAATTTGCTTTTGAATCAAATTAGCTTGCATCGCATCGATGATTAAATATTACGAGACAATAAACGCTTTATCTTCATTGCGGGTGCTAAGCAAATTGCTAGCTGCCAGATTATGGCCTGACAACGACCACATCAGCAACACGACCACACCGACAACCACAACTTTATTCGCTTGCTGTCTGACTAATTTGCATGTGCGTAAATGGCGTATAAGCAATGTGTGTCTCTCTTCTCTCTCTCCCTCACTGTGTGTGTTTTGGAAAGTGCAAAAGTAGCAATAGTTTAATGGGTTCCAGCAGCAACAAGGGGCATTCATTTGCAGTCACATTAAGATAATGTGCTACATGTAAGCTCATTTTGAGAGTCGTCATCAAGTGCTGCGCGAACGCGATCAGCGGCAGTTGATAAACGACAACAACGAAAGCTGTTGCCAGTCACAGCAGCAGCAGCGGTAACAACAAACTGCAACTTGACAGCCAAAATATTGTGCCAGCAACTACCAGAATGTCCACTACGCGTTCTGGAACATATCATATGATAATCTTCATGCATCACTTTAACGTCAGCAAGCAAAACATGCTCAGGTTGTTGTTGTTGTTACCGCTGCTGATGCTGCACCGGAAGCATTTTATTGCCTTAGTTGTTGGCCTGTCCGCGATTCACTTGAGCTGATTATTCCAGCCATCGTAAATCCCCACTTTTGTGGGGGGCACGCGCGCGCCTTAGGCTGATAGCAGCTGCTGCATCAACAGCAACAGCAACAACAACAACAGGTGCTTGGTGCTTTTAGGTAGCTGCAAGTCAAAGAGGTGCGAAATGGCAAAGCGCCCGCTGGCATTGAATTTCAGACAGAGTGTTTTCGCCCCGGCATTAGATGATGTTGCCGTCGCGTGGGTCAATGTTAGTGCTGCTGCAACAGCAGCAACTTAAACGTGTTGCTGATACAATTTGCTTGATAGGCGCACATTTTACGCTTCAGCAGTCTGCGGTATCTGTGCGAAATCTAATACATTTTGTTAGCGCGAACACTTTAGCCAATTTTGGAGCAATGGCTGTTCTCGTGCTGCTTCTTTTGTGGCTGCAACTACAACTGAAACTGTCTGATTACTAACAGCTGAGCGACGAGCAAACAAAGAGAAAACCCCAAACACACATGACAGCAGAAACAAAAGCGCCGCATTGCAGCGCTAGTCCTGTACGTGGTTAGCAAATTTATGTTGCCAAAAATAAGGCAGGCAGCAATAGCAACAGCATCAGTACTGGGGTCGCGCAGCGGGTGAAGCAACTGGCGCCAAGTGTGTTTTTTGGTTAACCATGTGTCCTTGTGCCTGCCAAGAAGCTTTGCTGCATTGCCACGTAAATCGCAAAAATTGCATAATTTTGACTGACTTTTGTTGCTGGCATTGCTGGCACTGCATTTTCTTGGCAACTGGCAACGAGCAGCACCCTGAGAGCGCTTCCTTGTAGGTGCCGTTCATTGCCTTCTGGCACTCATCATTCCACTCCTTCCTCTACACCGAACGACTTCCGTTTGCGTAAACTTTAAGTGAAAAACTGCACTGTCAGGAATGGAAAATAAAAATGTGAAATATCTCTTGCAATTTATTTAATGCTTAAAATATAAATTGAAGTTCCAAAGTAGAATATATCAATTTAAAATATGCTAAAATATAAACTACTTTTTCATTTTATTTGTGTATTCATTGCATATAATTGCAGAATGTTATCACTTGCAAACAATTGATTCAAATGTTTCAGATTTTTATTCTAAATACATAATGACATCGATCAATGTTCTTTGCGTTCTAAATCTCAACATTGCTTACAACATTTTCGTCTCGTCTTTGAATTGGCTTTTCCCACCAAGTTACTGGGGCCACTGTCACTTCCTGTATAGAAATTCTAAGCACGAGCAGTCTGACTTTGACAGTTTTATGGGCTTTCAAACTGTTTTATGACACGCCACAACAACAAGACCAATAGCAACAGCAACAGCAATGAGTGAGCGAGTTGAGGCGCGAAACATGCCTATAATGAGAACGGGATGCTGTATAGACTCTGACTGTGACTGAGACTGACAAGGCAAGTCGCGCGCTCATACGCCATGTAGCCCAGCGCCAATCAGACAGTTGTCCGCCCACGCCTTCTCAGCTTTCTGAGGCGATATTTAGTTGCAAGAATAATGCTCCAAAATTGAAATGAAAATGATAAATGTGCCGCAGATACAACATACAACAACAATAAAAGCAACAGCAACATGAGACGAGTCCAGCACGCACAGTCGTTGTCTCTGTCTCAGTCTTGGTCTCCATCTCAGTCTCAGTTTGCGTCTCGGCGCCGTCGCGCAGGCGTTTTTGACAGTTTTTTAATAATATCAGCCAGGCCAGCGACTGAGCCAGTTGCTCTTACTGTTGCTGGGTAGGCAGACCAGCCTACCTCATATCACACACTCACATTCTGCTGGGTTGCTTTGGTTTTTTCTTTTTTGTTCTTATTTTGTTTAATTTTATTTTATTTTATTTTTTATTTTTTTTACATATCTCATTGCCATTTTGGCATAAATGATGCGGACACGGGCGTAACAGCTCCCTCTCCTCCAGCTCCTCGTTCAGTGCCTCTGCATTGCATGCCGCACGACATTTTTCGCGCTGTTTCTGTGTGTGTGAGTGTGTGTGAGCGATAATGAAAATTTCTGACACTTTAACCAACACTTTTGGCTCGCCAGCAGGCGTTACTGTCAGGCAGGCAGCAGCAACTTCAGCACCCAGCGCCAGTTGATAAGTCCAAAAAGTTGTTTCCTTATTATGTTTGATAAACGCCCATTGCCCGCCCGTAAATTGATTCATAGTTTATGCGCTAAATGTGACATGACCTCTGTACTGGGTAAAAAGTCGGAGTCGGATGCCGATTCCGGTCTGTGGTTGAATGGCGTGCTTTATTACTTATGAGGTTGTTGCTGCTTTTGCTGTTGCCTCGCTGCCATTGTATTGTTCTGTGTAATGACATGTAATTAAGCGCATATTTACAGACAGTTGTCGATGGGCGTGGCATTTAAGCAGGCATTTAACAGACGCAGAGTGCTCGAAAATTGACAGCTTAAAAGTGCGGTCGGCAAATTGCTGTTAAAAGCGCGAATTGGCAAGGAATTGCTGCAGCAGGTAAATTATCCATGCAACTGCAGTTTTGTCAGCTTTATACCGATGCTCAAAAGTATCTGATTTAAGATTATATGAATTTAAAGGTTCTTTTCAACTGCAACTAGTTTTTGCTGGTAAATAATACTCAAGTTGTCAAATGTTTGCTATAAATTTACTTATGATTAATTTAATATATTTTTTTGTACGTATAATTGTCGTACTTCGATGTATTTATTTCACAAAAATACAATAATAAAGTGGTGCCTATACGTAGGCGCTACATCTCGAAATTGAAACCAGCCACAAGTCAGCAAGCAGTCGACGACGACTTATTTGTTATTAGGTTTTAATTTATTTCGTAGTGTGTCTGGTGCGGCCGCAATGAATTATTTGTAGCGGCATTGGGCGGACAGGCAGCGCGACCTATGGAGCGCCCGAATGGACGGACAGACTGAGATAGAAGCAAACCAAAAAGCGACGATCGCTTAGGATCCACGCGCCGTCTATTCAGCGCCTGCCTCGGCTAGTGTCGAGTGTCGGAGTTGGAGTCAGAGTCGGTGTTTTGGTATCAGTATCGGTGTCGGCGTCTGAGTCGGATTGGTTGGGTTGGTAGTAGACAGCTGGCAGTCAGGCGACAGGCGGCAATAAATCAAACGGCAAAACGGCTTTAAGTGTAAACTAATTTCCATGTCGATTTATAATAACAACTTGTTAGCATTTTGTAACATTTCGAGAACTGTGTGCTGCACTTCATTAGCGGGCGCCAACGCAATCGCAGCAACCGCAGAAAAAGAAAAAAAAAACAACCGCTTGGGACTATGTTGTACAGACTACCAACATTTTGATAATGTTGGCTAAGTTGAGCACAAGTTGTGTTGTTGGTTTGTAACGTGCAACGTGCAACGTGGCTGAGATAAATACCCTTCAATCTAAATGTAAATGGCTCCGCATGTAATTGCCACAAATTGCCACTGCAGTGACCAGTTTTTGCAACAGCCATTGGCCAAAGTCATGTCTATGCCATCGTTGCTGTTGCTCTCGCTGCGTTGCTGTTCTTGCGCCTTTTTTAATTACCCGCAGGATGCGCGACAACAGCAAACAAATTGCCTCAATTTCAATGTTGTTCGCTGCCAGGCGAGTGCGTCGTGATTCATGTGATGGAGCACAGCGACAACATGCAACTGTCGCTGCTGTTGCTGTAGCTGTAGCAGTAGGCATCTAACGGCAGCAACTCCCTCGCACACCCGACCAACTGTAAATAACGCGTAAAGTGGCCAACATGCGTGGCGGCGGTGGCAAATCTAACGGTTCTCAGTCTGACAAAGTGGGCGGCGGCCAGCGCAAAAGCAACAGCAGCGTCAGCAGCAGCGCCTGGCAACAACATTTCGTTCTCGTGCGATAAACAAACGCTAAGTGTTGCTGCCAGACACCAAACGCTTCGGTATCAACATTGCCAGCTGACTGTTGTGTGTAGACTATCTGAAATAGTGGGGCATGTTGTAATGATAATGATGATGATGATGATGGGGCAGTTATACACATCGTCGTGGGATGCTCTAAATAATATGTGTGTACAATTGTGCAGCCTATTAGTAATTAATAGGTTTTTTTTATTTTAGCTAATTTGCAAATCCAAGTATGTACTGTCACAGACTTAAATAAAAATCACTGACAAGTGATATTGTAGCCGGTACCTTTGAGCCACAATTGAAATTGGCCTGCGAACCGACTAACCACCTTTCTGGCAGCTCAGCATGAGTTTACCACACCAGCACTGGCCAATTGCTTGATTTATAGCGTGAATAGACTAAGTTAGCGTATCTGCCGCATTCTGCTTAATTAATTTGTGTCTTTTTCCAAATCGATATACCAGCCGTCCCTCTTTCCCTCTCTCTCTCTCTCTCTCTCTCCCAACCTTTCTTTCTTGCTCTTTCCGTTTGGTTGCAGTCGTTTAACATGTCAGCAATGCTATGGTCCTCATCTTCTCTGGCTGGTTGGCAGGCTGGTCTCTTCCGCTGTGCGAGGTTTGTGTCCTTGTGCCGCCATAAATTTAGTGCCCCGCCTGTCAGGCGCTACACATTTTGCGTATTTATTTATTTATTTATGTGTGTGCGGCGGCAATGCAAAACTGTCAAACGAATTTGCTGCTGCTGCTGGCAGGAAATTGTTGCATTTAGCGGTGCAAATCTGTCCAGCATTGATTAGCCCCAAAACATATGGCGTTGGTATTCATTTCTCATTTTTTTTCTTGTTTTTTTGGTTTTCCTCTTTTTTATCAATGGACTTGACCATGTCTGGAATACATGCGAGGCTTTTGTTAGACAGCCACAGAGCGTACAACACGCAAGGCACAACTATTCAATTGGCAATCAATCAAACAGCTGCGCAGCGGTAACAGAAACAGCAACAATAGCAACAAACACAAGAGTTTGACATGCAGCAACTTCCAGGCGGCAGCAGCAACAGTTGCTGCTGCCATCAGATGTGGCGTCTACAACTGACAACAACACAATGCCCACTACAGCTATTATTGTTGTTGCCGATGTATGTAGTTGTTGTTGTTTTTGTTGTGTATTGCTGTTGCATTTTTCATTGCCAGGCGGGAGACTTTACAGTCTCAGTGCCTCGGTGGCTCAGGGCCTCTTCAGAGCCTGGGCCTGCAAGGTGTTTTGTCCAGCTCGCTCAATCAATCAAGCCGCCTATAATTAATCAAATATTTCGAACATAATTAGATATGGAAAATCTAATGAGTCTGCTCTACACGCTCGATACTCTTTAACTTTAACCCTTCGTTGCCCCATCGTTGCGGGGGCAGCGTGTTAAATTATGAAAAATGAATGCGTAGAACGCGCTTTTAATTGTGCTAATGCTGCGATTGGACTCTTCGATTCCAAGGTCCCCAACGGAGTCTCATGTACCATCGAAGTTGGTGTGAGAGCCGGGAGTGGGAATCGGAGTCTGTGCCATCTGCTCCTACCTCGGTGTCCCGCTAATCTCAATTTGTAAGTTAATCGGAGACGCTGTTTGACTCAGACAAAAAGAGAGGCAATTACCTTATGAAATGCGTACGCCCTACAACTTGTCAGACTCAAAGAGGTATATCAGACGTAGTCTCAAGATCTGGGGGTATTTTCTTAACAACCAAACAAATGAATAGATTAAACACTTATTAATAACAATAATAATTAATAAATTATTTCAACTTTAAATACACTGATACCGGAACAAGAACGTAGCGTATCTACTTATTTGTACAGGGCAGTTTCTAGCCGGTCTAACCTAATAACATATACACTTACTTTTATTGTCGCTGGCAAAATGAAAAGTTCGATTGTGTGTTACTTGATTGGGTTCGATCTACCCCATGCTCGCCCTCTTACAATCGACTGTTGTTTGTAGTGGGCGCAACTTGTAATTAACTTGGCTGGCACATAAAACCGACAGCAACATCCCCGGCCGTCTTTCGTACATAATTTTTCATAATTAATGTGGCAGGCCGATTTTGTGGCGCGTCCAATAAACTGTGTGAAATTGGCTGCGAAAGTTGTTGCACCTTTTGCTTTTGATATATATATATTTTGGAAAGTCTCTCTCGCTGCTAACAAGTCCACCAGCGATGACAGAGTAAACAATGCGAATGCCTGACCCAACAACAACAACAAAAAGAACAGCAATAACCAGAGGAACAACGACATGAATTGATACGTAATCTGAATAGGCATATTATTTTAATTAGGCGTCGATATCAAGACCATCAGATTGGCACATTGAGCGATTGAGCGATTGAGAGATCGTCACACACACACCCATTTGGGCATTTGCATGCCAAAGCGACGGCGCGACGTTCCGACTTCGATGAGATCGTCGCATTGTTGCTGACACCTGACAACGTTGGATTCCGTACGTCCAGTACGTCCTATAGAATTGCGTGGCAAGTGCAACAGCAACAGCAGCAGCAGCAATTGCGACTGTGATGCTTGTCTTTGTCTTTGGTTTGTCAATGCACATACTGATATTGATAGACTGACAGAGGATTTCCGCCGGCTTTTGGCGTTGGCTTTGGATTCGCCTTTGGCCAGTTTAAAACGCTTCTCGCATTGTAAGAGCTGTGCTGCTAAATATTTAGAGGCAATGCTCTACGTATCGTGTAAAAGTGAATCCTCAATTTGTTGCCAAAATGTCTGGCATGTTGGATCGTTTCGAGTTTTTGGACAGCTTATATAAACTTTAAGTATTTTATTGTGGCGCGTTTTATTAAAAGCTCATAAACATTTATTTTATTTAATAAATTACAATTTCAAAAGACCAAACAGCTAAACTATAGAAAGACCAAAAAAAACTTCATTGACTAATTTGCATAAAAGCATATAAATTGTTTATCATGGTTTGATTGGCTTTTGGCCAGTCGCCGTGTGTCTTTGTTAGCGATGTGTTTGAAAATTCATTTAGCTCTAACGGTAGTCACAAGGCTGCGTACAACAAAAACAAACGCGAGCCGTAAACAAACACCAGCAACATATTTAAATTTAATTTAATATTATTAACAAAAGACCCCTAAAAACAAGCCTGGGAACACAGCTGTAAACTTGAGGCTTATGGCTGCCGTATCTACAAAAAAATACTACTTTACTTAAATATGTGTATACTGCTATGTATTTTAAGTCTATCGTAGCTTTAGCCATATTTGTGGCTAATTATGCGGGAGGAGTGTCAGCATCTCTCGGATCATTAATTAATTTCGATTTTAGTAGTTGCGACTTTTCACGATCACTATACATAAGAAGCTAATAGAGATTTGGGTAACGGATCCAAATGAATGAAATTTGATATGCACAACGAGATAGCTTAACCATAACCACAAAATATTCATCGGCGCAGAGGAGTGTCTAGAAGGGCTCTTAAGCAATACAACTATAAATGCACCGACACACATATGTCCAAAAATTACCACTTCCACAATTTTGTTCAAACTGAATCGATTTTAATAAGCTAGTGTTTTAAAGATCATGGCTTAACCTCTGTAATAATTGACATTTACAGTTAGAAACGCTTATTTACGTTAAGATTCGGGTTAGAATACATTAAACATATTTCCATGGTCATAAATTTGTCCGAATGACTTATACTCATTTTACAATTCAAAAATTAAACTTATTGAAGAGGGCACTTCACCCCTTTAGTACGACGCCTCTGTACCATCACAACCCAAGACTTGATTATTGCCGTCTGCCAATAAAATGAGCTGTTGATCAACGTCTGAACATTTTTCTTGGCTTTTAAGAGAAAAATTTAATTTTAACATTTTTCTGAAATTTGTCACTTGCTTATCAAAGAGCGTCGTCCATCGAGCCGCAGACCGCCAGCCACCTAATTGATTTTGAAATGTTTTGCGCTATAAATCTGTAAAAGATTTAACTAACAACACAACAAAATGAATAATACACAGATGACAGTGACTAGCATTTTTCAGTTTATTTTACATAAATAGATACGATCTGCAGATACACAAAACAGGCAGCAAATCCAGCTCCATTGTCTCTAAGTGCAGTCAAGTTGGACTCTAGTCGGCTGAAGCTTAATGCTTTCGCTTATTGTGGGTGCATTTGAGGGCCCCAGGTCAAGAGCTGGCCTACACATAATTATGGGCATGCGTGCATAAAATTTGTAGCATCATTAGGCTGCACCCCCGGCCAAATACATATATGTATGTATACAGATATAAAAATACATACCACGAGAGAAGAGACCTAACAAAACGGAATAAGTTTTGGCTTAAAGGCTTTTCAAATGAATCCCTCGACTGGGACTCAGACTCAAACTCAGACTGAAGGCCCAACTAATGACCGGCTAATCATTATGGCCTGGCCTAAGCTGAGCTAAGCAAAGCTAGATAACGATGGCTTTTTTGAGGCGCTCGGTGCAGGGAAATATTTTGACAGTTTCATACTCAGCCCGCGAGTGCTATATGATACTTTAATTATAGGCTATGCGTTGATTTTTTAACAGAACAACGAAAGCTGCCCCTGACAGCGAAAACAAAAAAATAAATACCCAAAATGTATAATAAATAAGCCAAACAACGGACAACATATTAACAAAAAAAATGCTAAAAATTCTTTGTGCAAGTTCAAGTTCGTCGTCGGCCGCAGCAAAAATCTTTCAATTAAAATTAGCATAATTGTAGCAGAGAGTTTTGCATGAATTATGTGACTACTTGGGCATTATTTAAACAACAAAAAAAAAAAAAACAAAATTACTGCTCATAAAATAAATTTCAAAAATGACAAAATTATAGTTTGGCTTTTACAACTATTTTTCAAGCCACTGTCATGACTGAAATTCAATCGAAAGAGAACTGGTTGTATAGTCATATAACATGTTACTCTCGTATATTTTTATTTGGTATACTACTCTGCGAACCCCCATAATAGCGTCTAATGTCTATATGCATAACTTGAAACCGATTTAAATCATAAAAATATGACTATGTCTTTATTTTTATAAACACAACCCAAGACACAAGATACCTTGTTACTCGGTGATTGCTTGTACCGCGTGTCACAAATAAAATATATTTTTTACTATTAAGAAGTATAATAATTATGTAATTTAAGTGGCGTGTATTTTTAAGCCAGGCTTATCTATCTAATTAGCAGGTGAATGGGCGCGTTTTACACTAAAACAGTGCGCTATCTGTTGATCGGTATAAAATATGATATCTTTTTGTATTGTGCTTTCTAAAATCAATTTTGAAATAAATGTCAAAATGTTAGAGGTCCACCAACATCGATGGGGGTTCATTTTACGACATAATGAAAAAGACCAAATGGAGATTTATGTTTAACAATTTTATGCTATATTAGTATGTTGTATTCATTTTGGAGTGCCCAGCATATCATATTACCAAAACATAGTTATAAATATAAAACAAAGCTAAGGCAATAATAACAAATCGAAACAATAATAAAAAAAGAGAAAAAGCTATGAAATTATGATTTCCCTCGCTAATTTCCGAGCTTGTTAATAAAAATATATATTCGAATACTCACAAATATTGATACTGTAAGCCAAGACGACAACGACAACAACTGAAAGTTAATTTGTCTGCGGTTCAGCGGTGCGGCTGCTGCTGTGATGTTGGTGGTGCTGCTGTTGGTGGTCCACTTTATGACTGTTTGCCAGTTGCTGGTTGGTTGGTTAGGTTGCCTTCTTGTTTTGCTGGTTGTCATTTAGGCAACCACACCCCGCAGTATGCTAATTGCGAGGGAGAGAGTAGCAGGTGTATGCACAAAACAGACATAGAGTGAGGAAGAGAAAGAGAGAGAGAGAGACAGAGGGAAAGAGAGAGACAGAGAGAGACAAAGAGAGAGAGAGAGAAGGGGGAACACAAAGTAAGTAAGAAGGTGGGGGCTCAGGATGCATAAACAGCACATCAACAGTTTTTGCTGTTCGCTGTTGCTGTTAATAAAGTAATTTGTTAGATGTCCGCACAAATGAGCCGACCATACTACATATACACACATACATATACATGGAACACACACGCACTCTGTGCTAAAGAGACTGGCCAACTGACCACTAAAAATTTGTATGAATTGACCAAAAATGACAGACAAATTGGCTTTTATCGTTTGCCCGTTGTTACTCTTGTTGTTGTTAGCTGTGTTATTTTTGCACCATATTAGCGTTTGAATAATTTAACAATTTAAAGTGGAGCTAATGGTGTTAGTTGTCGTGTTTCATATGTATATTTATTAAAACTGCTTTTGTTTAAATAAGCCAAATGTGTGCATATGTGTTTATTATGATGTGGCATCGCTATATACCATAAAGAATGCGCTCCATCTCTGAATAGCCAAATGAGTTCAATCAGCATCCATTTCAGCTCGCAGCGTTGATAAATTTCATATTTATGCAAATGCATTCATATCAAATACCCAAAACAAAACCACCCATCGCTTTCCGTTTCGACCTATACCAAAAATTCAAATAACCCTCTACTTTTAGCAATATGATTTTTGGTTACCTGCGGTGACCAGCCGATAAAGGTTCGGGGCCAATAAAGTATATAAATTATATATCCGGTGAGTTTGGGTAATGTCACACCATCTGAACTGTTATCTTTGTAAAATTAGTAAGGCTTAATGGGATGATAACAAGTTGACAGGTGTTAATAGTTTTGCCGTGTAATTGGTAGCAAGTATGAATGGAAGTACTAAACAAACTTTAACAATGCTAAGAACAAGGCATTAAAGTTTGACTAACGATTAATTGGTGTAAACATATTTTTTTATTAAATTTAATTATGTCTTTAAAATATTTTATAAATTTTAGGCTAAGCGAACAATCA
Source organism: Drosophila nr. perissopoda 5 BK-2023a (assembly GCA_035044105.1). Taxonomy (NCBI): domain Eukaryota; kingdom Metazoa; phylum Arthropoda; class Insecta; order Diptera; family Drosophilidae; genus Drosophila; species Drosophila nr. perissopoda 5 BK-2023a. Next base: position 638,045 of record JAWNMK010000124.1, read on the forward strand.
AAATAAATGTTTTTAATTATTTTGTAAAATTCATAGACTATGTTTTGGCGAACATTGCGATTAAGCCAGCTTTAAAGCCACGCATGCCTTACATTTAGTGGTGATCTCTTCATCGTACGGAGATTCATCTATGTAGATTGACATGTTGACATTCGCCGTTATCGTTGTCTATAGATTACCATATTTGATAGTTAACAACCATTGCCAGGCTTTGATGTTTCCGTTGCGCTGGTCCCAATCTATCTAAATTGCTTTAACATATGTTTTCCTCCGGTGATTATGGGCAAGTTTTTTTTGCAGCTGCTTTTTCTGTATCTAGAGTCAGTTCTTAAATTTCGTTAATAAAACTTTTATCACATAGTAAGCTGTGCTCCTTCGGCATATGCAGCTTAATTATGTCTGATAAAAATCAGGGCTACGAACGTTTAATTAACGAATCTATATATGCAAATGTTGTCTTTTTATTACGCTTATTTTTTTTCATAAATTGTCATTTTTGTTATATTTTGTTTGTTGGTGTTTTTAATTGTTGTTGCTGCTGTTGTTAGTTGGTTTCGTACTACAAAATTAAGCCATAAAAACTGAAACTAAGACGCTTAATTAACCGAAATCGTATTCTATTTTCAATCCAAAGACACCCAACACCCAATTAGCTACAGTTTATGTATAATAAAAACAAAATCTCATAAGTTTTCTCGTTTTTAATGGCAGTTATCAAATGTTAACTGTTACAACAGGAAATAGTTTCACAACAGAGCTACTTAAAATATATCCATCGTTATATTTGTATTTCAAAATTAATGTTTAAAGTGTTTTTTTAATATGTCATGTTTGGACACAAAAGAGTGTGGGAATTTATGGCGCCCGGCGAACAGTTTATAAATATTCATTATCATTGGTCATCAAAAGGTTAATCAAATCAAATTCAAAAGGATATTAGAGTCAATATGTGAAGAGGCCAAAGTGCCCAAAACACCACACATAGAGAGAGAGAGAGATAAAGAGAGAGAGAGAGAGAGAGTGATAGTGAGAGGGAGAGAAGAATTGTGTGTGAGGGAGGGTTTGAAGGGCAGATACTTGCACCAGCAGCGATCCAACTCCAAAAACAGTTCCCACAATGAAGCGCGCTTGGCACTTGTGATTTCTACGAATGTTACAACAACAACAACAAAACAGAGTCAGGCCATGTACTGTGCGTTGTTGGTGTTGTTGTTGTGACATTGAGGGCGAATATGTTTGGTAAGTTTGTGTGCCGTCGCGTCGAAATCAGGTAAAAACAAAAGGTTAACATAAAAGAACAAACAACGAAAACAACAACTGACAACAACTACATATAACAACAACTGGATGGCTATTTCGCTGGCCTGGCCAGCAATAACTACCGAAAAGCCAACAGCAACTCAGACTCAGCAGACGATCAGGCCCAGGCGTAGGCTCAAACAGAGACTCCTCCAACTCCACCTCCACCTCCACCGCCACCACCACCATAGTTGCCGCGAGAGAGTCACCTCAAGTGTGTGGAGGAGCCATCGCCATCGCATTTGTAACTCATGTGCGACATTAAGTACTTTGGTTTGACGACGACTGAAAAACAAAAGGAAAACTGACCCGTAAGTCATCATAAATGCAAGTTTATGGCAACAATGAAATGATGACGGGCTCGGTTCGAGCTCCAACTCTAACTTCGACTCGGACTTGGCATACTGGAGGTCGTTTAGACCGCCACCGTAGCGTGTTGGCCAATGGTGTGTTGCTGTTGAACCTACCGCGCAACAGCAAAACGCAATACTCCATCAACGGTCACTTCTACGAAATCACATCAAGAGCGGCGAAGTCGGCGTCGGCGTCGACGTCGAACTCTGTGGACAAAGCAGGCGGGCGGGCGTAACTCTTTATAGACGCGCTATGTAGATGTATCTATTCTGCGGAAATCACAAAATGCTACAAATTTTCGTATAAAAAAGAACTGCGCTCTCAAGTGCCAACGTATGTAACATTTATACTTATGTGGGCTAAGTTCTTTTGTGTACTTTTACTGTTTTTGTGTTTGGAAGTTGCATAGATTATCAGATACTTATTCTGATGGCTTGTCAATCACATTGCAAATGCACCATATTAAGGCGCCTCAGTTTCAGTTGCAATTTCAGCGTTTTGACCGCTCGTTAAACAATTACAGCGCTTACATACTTAAGTGAGTAGATACATCAGTCAGCCTTGATATACAGTGGTTGAAGATAGTAACACATATTTGTAATCGTACTACAAATAAGATTATCTTGCGAAACTTATAAGGCAATACTTGAAATAGTTGTAAAGGTCTCAACAAGAGCCGTTTATTTAAACTCACATTTACATTTAATTTTTTCATTAATCTATCTGTAAGATTCTTACAAATTGAATATTATAAAGCAAATAGTTACAACTACCTATAATCGACTTGAGTCCACTGTTGCTCTGTAGCTGTTAGCTGTAAAAATGATTTGGGCTTGTTAGTGTCTGGTCTGTAGCATGATGATGAATTGTGTGAATTTTGCGCATTAGTCGCGTCATGCAAGAGGAGCGACCACAAGCTGAAACCGACAACAACAACAGCCACAAAGAAACCAGCAAATGCTGCAGCAAATCATATCAAACTGCCCTGTCCGTCCAGTCGCCTGGCACATGTGTCGTCTGGCCGAGTGTCCCTGCTCACTTCCTGAAAGCAGTACAGAGGTAGGCAGCTTCAGCTCCTCTAGTCTGCCAAGCCAGATCGATAGGCATTCATAGTCTAAGTCCATGTCCAAGTCTGAAGTCACAGTCATTGAGTCAAGTTGAAGGCAATGCATTCATTGTGCTTGTAATTGCAATTGATCTTGATTATTGTTGTCGTGTAGCCTTGAGACTTGTCGTAAGCGTAGCAGTGATAATATTCTTATTCTATTTGCAATGGGATTGATCAGTGGGTATAGGGTATTATATAAAAGCAGACTGATATTGGGACACTGCCGGACACACGATCGTTGCGTTGTGGTAATTGTTGCACTTGACATGGACAAGCAGCTCACATGTTTCTACGTGCCTCAATGTGACCGGCTTCAGCTATAGCTGCAGTCAGAGCTTCAGCTCATTGATCATCATGTTGCACACAAGTGGGCGTCACAAAAAGCCACGATCCACGATCAGGTAGCCGCAACAAATGTCTGCCAGTTTAATTGATATACAGCGCTTGGCTTATTGACTTCAGCTAAATTCACACAAGAGTTCATTAGAGTTGACGCTTGCCTTAAAACTGACACACGTTACATTTTGTTCGAGTCTCCGACTTCGACTCCGATTCCGACTCTAAATCTGACTCCGACTCTTTGCTTTGACGATGTCGTGGCTTGTGCAAAATTGGGTCCCTAGTGCAATTTAGCGCGGCTAATAAGCAGCCGAGACGTCGCCAACATCAACGACACTGCGACATTTAAAAGTCAGGCTCAATCTGCCGATCGGTTGCGAATCAAACTAATCATTCAAAATTCAATACAGGCAAGCGACTGCCGTTGCTAGCCGACTCCGGCTCCAGCTACAGTGTTCAGCTCTCCGTCTTGCAGCTCAAATTGTCATCATTAGGAAAAGGCAATCGCTACCGCTCACTAACCCTGTCTCTCTCTGTTCCCTCTATGTCTCTCTCTTTCGCTCTCTCGGCCGCCACTCTCCTAAATTTGATTTCTTCCTGCTCGCTGGCCGCCTTTGTGCGCTTTGTGCGCCGTCAAACGCCAGCGACAGTTTGTCAGATTATTATCAGATTGCACTGGCTCACTTTTGACTTTTTGAGCGGCCAGGTAACATTAGCAGCGCGCATCTAGGAGCGCAGCCACTGCCTCTGACAGTGGCGTGGCCGCCAAGGGATCTGCCCAACCACCGCGGGGCGACCCAATTTCAGCAGTGCCGCCACTGCGATGTCCACAACGTCGTCGACGTCGGCGTCGACGTCAAGCGATTGTTTTGCTCCCGCGCATGCGCGCGGCATTTCAAACGAAATCACATTGAATGTCGTCGCATGCGCGTGATCAACGTTGTTGATCTGTGGCTCTGTAGCTCTACTTCTTCCTCTTCTCCTTCGTCAGCTGCCTCATCGAGGTGCAGTTCGGTTTTGGTGCTCAGTCGAACAGTCGAATCGCAGACCGCTTTCGTTTTAGGGCTTTTCAATACCATTTTATGTGTTTCAGTGTAGCTTTTCAGTTAATACCCTGCTCTAGAGGCATGTTGAGCTTGCAACTAACTAAGTAACAATCCGAACATAGTCTTAGCGAGCTGTTGAAGTATCTAACGATTCAAATGTATCATTAAATGTGCGGGGACACAGTATTTCAGACTTAGCATTAAATAAAATACTCATTAACAATGACTACCTTTCGCCTTCTTATCTAACATCTTTCAATTTTACTTGACTACAGAGTATTACACAGTCGATTGCTCAGCTGCCTTGTATTATTTGTTCTTGTCCATTTATTTTGTTGGGTTTTTTGAGATTTTTTCAAGTGAATTTCAGCGCCTGGGACAATGGCGCAGCGTTTGTTGTTTTATGTGGGTGGCTTATTCCGACTGCCTGCCACGGATGGCCATGGCTCACTGGCAGTTCCAGTTAACTCATCCGAAACTCGACCAAATACATTCAACCGTTTTTTCTCTCGTTGTTGTTGCTGTTTTTACCCTTTCGCTTTAAGTATGAGTATGACAATCGTTAAATTAAATCGCCATCGTTTATGAGGCTGCTTTTCCTTTTGGGCGCCTACCAAGCGACCCAACCGACCTCTTTCGGGCCTCAAAAAATTTGTCAACGTGCTGCGTTTTTCGTATTTTCTTACTGCTTCTGTGGTACTGCTCATAAAATATGTTTTAAGAATTTTACGATGCCGCCACTATCCCCAGTACGTCCCTCTGTCCCTCTCCTTCCGTCTGTACTTTGCCTCTTAGCGACATTAAAATTATTGCCACCGGTTTTTCGAGTCCGTCTCTCACTTTTATATCTACTTGTAACCAAAGTTGTTACTGCTGCTGTTGTGGGTTAGCTTCCGCTCGATTTTCCCTTTTGTAATTAAAATTTAATATAATACCTGCATTTAGCACTTGTCTAACAATCAGCAAGACAACTTTCCATGTGCTCAAGCCAGGGTCTTCCATACACATTTTTATTTGCTGGTCGATTTTTAGTTTTTTCCGCCAAACAATGGCGGCAATTGGGCTTTGATCTTGGCCGATCGGTAGCCGGGCCAACGCCACCGCCATCAAGACCAAAATCCACAAAAGGTTTATTATTTATTGTTGCCAGGAGAGTAACGTTCAGCATCGGTTCGGTTCGCTTAGGTATGAAGCTGAAGACAAGTGCAGCTGCAGTTTGTTGCACGCGCCATGGCCATGCAGTGGGCCCAAATAGCTACTGCAAATCTCGGCGTGCACTCGAACGTAACAGCAACAAGGGGAACAATAACTCCAACAACAACATCCAGCAGCAGCCACGGCAACAACAAGTTGGAGCCGGGACAAAACGTTTTACAAAACGCTCGATTTAAGACGTTAAAATAAATGCACTTAAAAATGCCAAAATGCCCGCAAACAAAATAAATAAAAATGTTATTGATATTTAGCGAGTGGACGGCCGCATAGTCCCCTTTCTCAATACTTACCTTATCGAGGAGTTTCCCAAGTCTTCGAGCGCGTGCTGCATCCTGGCCACGAAACTTGCGGCCATTCAAGCGGCACGGAGAGATCTTAGCATCTCTTTTATGGCGCCCGTTCAGCTAGTTGCCTTTTGTCTATGATTTGCTTTATAAACATGACTGGTCATACAAACTCAGTTACATTTTGCAGCTATGTCCGATAGCTTTGTTTTATGCGCTTGCGGAATTCAGGTAGTAATTTCAGTTTTAATGCGCATGTGTTGGGGCATATTTTGCTTCTAATCAATTCCTCGCGCCCTAAAGGAACCAAGCAAATCGGCGGATAGGCGACTCGGCGGTTACTGAATTACTGAGTCGGTAAACGACCACAAAAAGATTTATGTTAGGCATTTGCTTGTAATTTAGTTGCAATTAGATAAACTATTTACAATTTTATTAAAATTTAAATAACAAACGCCGATAATCTTTCAATTGAACAGGTGATGCTAATGCAATTGTGCATTTTGATTAACTTTTTTTTCAATATAAGTAATTCTTATCAAAAATTCCAGTTCATTAGATTACAGTTTCAGAAGACACACGTATTTCAAAAATGTCCGAGAACAATCGAGTATTTAAAAACTCATCAATCCGCGCTCTCTTTGTTTGTATTATGTGCTGATAGTTTTCAGCTTTAGAGGCGACACTTGACTAGCATCTAGATGTGTTTCAATAAAAAGCACTCATTTAAATGCACAACATGCACCGTCAACAAATTTGCACCGGGCACATCAGCGCCATCTTCAAGTCCCATCTACGGTGGGTGTTGCCGCCTAATAAACATCTATCATCGCACAAAAGAGCATACGATCTACAACAACAACAGCAATAATGTGCTGGATGTTGCTGCCGATGCTGCTGATGTTGATGCGCCTTTTGTGTTCTTCAGCGCCCGCCTTAACTGTCAACGACGATTAAATATACATTTGCATAAATTAGCTAAAGCCTTCAGCGGCCAGCAAGGGCAAAAGGTGAAAATTAAAGATCAGCAGCATCTCATTCGTATCCCCTAAGGGCATTTTAAGAAAAGAAATCAAATCGAATGAGATGAAATGAAATGGAATGCGTTGAAATGAAATGCCGCAAGAAATGCTCGGACCTGGAGACAAGTAACTGAAACTAAGACGGAGATGGAGATGGAGACACAGTCTCTGCCTCTCAACTTGACTATCGGCTGACGCATTGTTATTGTTATTGTTGAACGCCTGCTAGTCGGCAACAACACTAACAACAATAATAACAATGGCAACGTCGAGGGCAACGGTGACGGCAGCAACTGTCACATAATTCCGCTATAAATTCTTATAGAGTTTGGACTAGCTGTTGATTTCAACACCTTCATGGGGCCCCGCTTCTCTGGACAATGCAATGCCATCGCGGCGGGGGGATCAAGGGAGGCAGAGGCCTCCGCCTCCTACGCTTGCGCATATAAACTGCTTGTAATACGCGGCTATTAATTTAAAATTACAGTTTTACAAGATGTTGTTGCTGTTGTTGATAGAGCTAAAAAAATAAATAAATAAAAAAGACGAGGAAAAAATTAATGGCATACGCACAAATTTACAAGTTTCGGAATCGATATGCATAAGTGTCGGAGACCATAAAAGAGCCTCTCTCTTTATCCCCTGTAGCCATAGAAACGAACTACAAAGCCACTTTGATATTTTGGCTTTGATAAGCAGCGACGGCGGCGGTGGCGTTGTCAACTCTCGTATCTTTAACAAAACACAGCAAAACCTACTATTAAAAATGCATTTACAGTTAAACTCAATCAATTTCAATCGATTTCATTCACGACCTTCCTTCAAAACCACAACTAATTTATGTGCCGACATAAAATGGTCATTCTGTGTCCGGATGACAGCATTTGCACTGCCTCTGTGCGCATCCTTATCAAATGCATTAAGAATCCTTTCGCTTAGAGCCACATTTTATGAGTTTTCACGGTGGTAACCTCTGCTGGCTGGCTACCTGTCTCTCTGTTTGTGCATCCGCCTCTGCGTGGGAATGCCGATAAGAATTGACTTCCCAGCTAGTAGCTGGCAGCTGTGTTCCGTTCGGGTACTCTAACTCGAAACTCGATGTCGAACTCGTGGCTGACTTTCATTCAGGCAATTAAACGCCGCTTTGTCAATGCGGATTCCGAAACGAGCCGCTTTCCGAGCCGAAAGCCGCAGTCAATTGGCCAATTGGCTGCTCAAATTTCCAATTGCACACTAGATAACACAGTGCAACATAAATGTCGATAGCTGCAGTTCTGGATAACAAATTTACAAGAGTTAAAATTAGCTTTGTTCTAAGCGAATTTCTTCAATTCAGTTAAATTTACAATATATTTCGTAGCCCACTTTGAATTGTCTATAAAAACTAAGTAATAACTATATTGACAAGCTCCCAAATTGGAAATATGTGAAAGCTTTCAGGAAATCTTTTGGAGAATTTATATTTTTTGTCAATAAAATCTTCTCAGCAGATCTAAAGAAAATTCCATCACCTAAGTTATCTAGTATTTAAAGAATAACTAGCCAGTGGCATTGATAATGACGTTTTTGGCATGTTTAGCAAAGAATTATAGCTAAAGCAGCATATAAAATCTAGTTAGTTGTTAACCAGGTGGCAAACACATCTCAAGTTGTGTGGTGTAATTTAGAGTTAGTTTTAGCCACGCACTTGTCGATGCTATTGTCGGCGGCCTATGAAGATCTTGGCCAAGTATTTCAATTGGCCGTTCTATGAAATTAGCACCTGTCCTACGGTCCATTTGAAATTCCGCAAAATCATTATGCCACATCATTCGTAGCCATGGCCCAAACACTAATAGAGCAATATCTGCCATGGAATCCATTGGTCAATGAATGGTTTCCCCTCCTGCTCCTGCTGCTGCTTTTGTTCATGTGTAATAACTCCTTCAATCGAACCACAGATCGGCAGATCAATTGCTGCCGCTATCGACGCCATGGCGTGGCATGAAAATTGCATGCTTTCTATTTCAGATGAAATCAACTGACAATGGCCATAAGAACAGCCAACATCAACAATAACAAAAGCAACAACACCACTTCAATTGAGACTGAGCCATTGTTCTGCTGCTGCTCTTGCTGCTGACGAACTTTCGCAAAGTTTCCTTTGTGCAATATTACTAACAGCAGCAGCAGCAGCAGCAGCAGCAGCGGCATCAGTAGGAACAACAACAACTACAACTGCTCCAACTTTGAGCTCTCAATCGAGCGTTACAATTTTCACAATCTTACAGCGATTGGACATGCAGCAGCCGCAGCAGCAGCATCTTATGCAACAGCAGGCCCACAGCTACAGATGCAGATACTATATTCGTGGAGGCAACACAGACGCAGATACAGATACACAACACGCGCGACTCGCTATATGCATGATCATGTATGAAGATCTGAATGCCGAACCTGGACTCGAACTGCTGCCACAGTTTGCAACGCGACGCGACACGACGACGATGCGCTCTGAGTTGCAGTCTCAGCCTGTGGGTCTGATCTTTGCCGCCGTTCAAGGTGTCTGCCTGGCCCCAATCGCATATGAATGTATGTATGTGACTGGTATATGTATGTATGTACATGTGTGCATTAAGACAATTTATAGCCGCTAATGTGCAAGCAAAACCCACCGCACAATTGGCCAACTGGCTGGCAGCTTCCGTTCCGTATCATTTGTCTATTTAGTTGCGGAGCCTTGCTTTTCCGATTAACTTTTTGCTGAACTTCATTACCGGGCGAAAATGCAATAATACTGGATTTCAGCTCTGGCCTACTACTACTGCTAAGCAATTTGTTATTATTTTTTTTATTTATTTTTTTTATGTTGGGGGTAGTGCCAGTCGCTCATGTGATTCTGTGCACCCCAGCCCGAACAGGTCTGCCCGGTCGCAGAGTAATGATTAAAAATTGTAAGCTGAGAAATCGAAAATAATATGAACTGCAAATTGGAACAGTGGCCAAAAACACCTGCGTATGGGGCAGCTGTAGCAGCTACTGTTGATAGGCTTCCCATTTAGCTGAAGGGGGCCCGACATGGAGTAATCAAGGCATAGTCTCAAAGGAGGAAATGCCAAAGGGCTGTTGTTGTTAAAGGCATAATGATGATTGTGAAATTAATATTGTAATCGCATCATATGAGTCAATACTTCAAAGAGCAATACTGGTATTCGAATGCGCATTGTAAATACAAAATTGTTTAGAGAGCGGAAACCACCCAGCAAATTATTTATTTAAATAAGAGTAAAAGTATTTTGAAATATATTATTCAAAAATGTAAAATTCTAAAAAAGTTTTCCATGGCATTTCATTTTACATATAGAGCCATGAGCCATTAAATACAGCACAACCATTTATTCAAAAGCATAATAAGTTATACTTACAATATTAATTACCATCAAATTTTTCATGCCGTTGATTTGTGGTCGACAAAATATGTGATGCAAAATTATTTCAGCCGCATATTCAGAGCTGGTCACAATGGACACATCGCAGCACAAGAGTCGCAGGCAAAATAAAATATGCACACACAGTGACTGACCTCCCCTTCTATACCCCTACCATGTGGATCATCCTTGTTGTTGGCCCGCGCTGGCGGCAGGCGTTGCTGTTGACATGTTGCCGTCGCTGTTGCTGTTGTTGGTTGCTGTTGCCGCTGGCATTAAATTAGTTGTTGGCAGCGTCGCTAATACAGCTCACTCCCACCTCCTGGCCTCCTGTCCGCTGCTGCTGCCCCGCTAACGATGCACTCAATTACAAACATGCGCTGCCACCATCAACACCACCACCGCCGCCGCCGACGACGATGTTGCCGTCATTTTTGTGCAAATAAATTATAGATTTTCTTTTCAATTTTTTTTTGTATATATTTTTTTTATTTTTGCTATGCAGCTTTTTGTCTCTGTAGCTGTCTCCTTCTGCTGCAGCTGGCCGCCGCTTTATGTAAATGTTTTTTCTATGCTAGTCTAACAGCAATTTGCATATTGAAATAAGTCGCGTCAACGTTGTTGTTGTTGCCCCGTCTAATTACAAATACTGCACTGCCCGCCCCTTCAGATGTGTGAGCTGCAGACTGCAGAGCAGCTAGATCACAGCTCGCTGCATGCTACGAGATACATTTGTGGCTAATTGGCTGTTGGGGCAGGTGTAAGACACACGGAGCGACTGACAAAAAACAGACAGGAACTGGCAATTCCAAAAATGACCATAAGACCAGAGTCAAGAATTGTCAAATTCGTACGCAAAATTCATTGGAAATGTTCAAATATTTGTCAGGCGTACAAATTGCGTTTGCGCTTCTATCGAAACCAAAACAAATTCGCATTGAAAACATTGGACAGGCCGACGAAGCGTGAGCACCTGGCGGGCATTTTAAGTCGTTCGCTGCTTTTTAAGTTCCACTTTACAGCCCATTGCACGTACTACTGTCTCTAGTTTTGACGGGGTGTTGACGCCGCCGCCCCAAACAGATAGTTGCGATAGTTCCCCCTCCCCCCACCCCCGCCTTCTCATCGACAGACTGACTAGCTGCCTTGCATACAACGGTGCTCATTAGCGTTGTGATTAAATTAACCGAATTATTATGTAATTAGCCGTAGGCTGACCCACTTTGTTTATCTTTGCCGTGCTGATGGTAGTAGTAACTGCTTTAAGTTTTCTCATAATTTATGGAACTTGTTTGACGGCACACGGCACGTCCAGCCAGGAAGTTCAATTGCAGTGATAAATGTCCACATGATCAGATACAATGTATACACGGCTACAAATAACATTTGATAACCAAACAATAATTTTTTCATTGATTTACAAAAGCTTCTCTTTTTTTAGAACTTTTTTATTGGAACTGCTTCGTGTATGAAAGTAAGCTCAGTTTGTTACTATTTTTAGCAAAAATCGTTCGTCTGCCTTTGTTCACAATAACTATTGACAACACCCGCAAGTTGTTGTTACTATTTTTACCACTTTTGTGTCAATATAAACATAACAGATATTGCCAAGCGGTCAACACTTTGGCAAATTCCGCACGTAGTCGCTATGAATTTTGTATGCCTCATGCAAATTGTGTGAATTGATTTTTTGGACATTATAAAAATGTTGTAGCATGTTGTTCAAATTGCTAACGCTTTCACTGTTCCGGAGATTGTTAAATTGGTTGCAAAATGCAATGGAATAGAAATGGAAATGGAGTCGATGGCCTTGCAAGCAATGGGGCCTATAATGGGGTCACCCCCCTCCAAGTGTGAGGCCTATTAGGTTGTTGTTCATACGAGTGGCTATGAAATTATGACATGATCGACCGGTGGGTGAGGAAGTCACCTGGAAACGGTTTATAGGCTGCAATGAGCTCTTTACATAATGAGCTTGACTGTCCAGTTTGTGTGTGTGTACCTTTCAAATGTGACGACAAAACTTCATTGAGAATTCGAAGCACACATTACTTTCATTTCTTCGCGATTTTGATAACGATTGAATGGCTTGGGCGAGTGACCAGCAGCTGTTCCAGCCTACCCACGCAGCACGTGCTATTGGTCAACAATTGCAATGGTCTTCCAGCTGCTATAAAATGTGTGTGCTTAATCGGATTAGACCACAGTTCAGCGACAACAGCACAGTGACACAAGTGTTTCAGGCTCACCGTCAACTTTAACTTTTGGATACACTCAAATTAAGCGTGAAATCTCCGCAATGAAGGTGGGCCCTAGACTACGACTTGCAGGATATGTTAACTCTAAAGCTTCTCTCTCTTTAGTTCTTTATCTGCACTTTGGCCTTGCTGGGAGTGGCACAGGCAGGCTTGCTGCCACATTTGGAGCATGATCATCATCACGAGGATCTAGCCCATTTTGTGGGCGCCGATGTTCATCACTCGGACGGCGTTCATCTAGGGCACAGCTCATCGGTGGTTATCGATGGTACTGATCATCATTTAGACGCAGTGGCTCATCCCGTTTACCATCACGACGGCTATTCTGCCCATCTGGATAATGATGTGCACGCTCATGAGCATGTGCACCACACTCATGTCCATGCGCCTGCTAAAATAGTCAGCCACGAGCCCATCCATGAGGTGGAGCCAGTTCATCACTTGCACAAGGTGGTGCACGATGAGCCACATCACTTCCTGCACTACAGGAATCCTGTGGTCGATCATCACATCATTCACAATGCTCACGCCCACATTGATGAACACGCCCATGCCCATCACGCTGACTTGCATCACTACGCGCATCACTCGGCTCCATTGGTGCATCACCATCACTCCGCACCATTGGTACACCACCATCATAGCCATGCCGCCGTAGTACACAGGGCCGCCTACCCCGCCCACTTGGACGTACACAGCCATGCCAATCTGCTGTCCTTTGCCAAGCATCACTTGCACGGCAAATACGGAAAAGTGAGAATCACCGAGACACATTACTGAGAGAGATTTCCCCCAAAAACATGAAGACACCATATCACACAAACAACATACACTTATCCAACTGCATTGACGACGCTTTCATAGCTAATTTATTACGCTCAACGTTTAGTTTGTAGTGCTCGAATAAACGGGTTGATTTTTAAATATCTTTGTATATTGCTCTCTATCTCCCTCTCTCTATCTGTCTCTCTTTGACTACCTTTCTCTCTCCCCCTTTCATACTGCTCAGCTCATCAAATCACTCAGTGGCCACTCAACAAGCCAGCATAATACATCAAGCTGCGCGAGCCAAAGTAATTTACTTGCAATTTAAAGATAAACAGGCGCGATAATGTCTACAAAGCATAAACGTGAGTTGACGCCTACAATAGCAAGCAGCAGCAGCAACTTCAGCAAGTTCAGGTTGCGACAGGGGCAGAGGGACCTGCAGGAGCGCTGCAACGTTACAACGTGGCAGGTTCAGGCCATACATCATCGCACTATCGCCACAACCGCAGAGAGTGAAGGTGTTGCTGTTACTGCTGCTGTTGCTGCTGCTGCTTCCTCACGCCAAGGCAACGTGCCACTTGCAACTGCACAAACTGAACAATTGCAAAGTGGCGAGCACGAAGGCAGCGCGATGCAGTCGACCCTGACAAACGCAAACGCTAAGCTTAGGGCGTCGCATCGCGTCGTGTCCAACTACAATATCCAGGGGCCAAAAGCGCATGCGCAACACGTGGCTTCACTAGTAGCAGCACTCACACTCTTACTATTCCCATTCCCGTAGCCCCTTCAGTCATTTCGGGTGCAGCCAAGCGAAGAACGCTCCAGCCACTGCAATTTTCCAGTCGTGCGGTGGCTAAGCGCGTGCCGCGCTCATTTTCATTTTCATTGGCCAACTACAAAGGGAAGGGGAATTTAGATTAGCCGAAAGCAAGACAGGTTTGATTTTGTCATTGCCATCATATAAAAAGAATGTCAAAATATAAGACTGCGTAAAAACTATATCTTTCAAGTTTATCAGATCAATTTCATTCGGTTTTCAGTTCTACTATCGGTTTTCAGGAATTCATGTATTTGGAATTCTGGCAAATATAATTTTCTCTAATCTACGACAAACTTTTTGAAAAAATCGTAGCACCCTATTTAAGTGTATAAATATTATTAGCAAATGGCCAACAAATACTCATATCGCGAACTCTGCTCTTTGTCAACATTTCGCATTGAGGCACTGGTAAGAACAACATCTTCGTTGTTTGTGGCAACATCGTTAATGTTGCTAGAGCCAGTAAAATCGTGCAGCTCGAATCTAAACCAAACGCATCACGATTTTTGCTTTTTTTGTTTTTTTTTGTCTGCTGGTTTGTTATTGGCTTTTTGTTGCCTTGTCGTGCGTTGCGTTGAGAATGGGGCAGGCAATGAGCGTCAAATGTGCCGCACGTTGCAATGAGTTTCTTTTAAGCAACAGCATCAACAAAATGGCAACTGATGATCAGCTTAACTCAACACCTGCCAAAAATCGCCAATACAATAAATCACAAGAAAAGGTTTAGATTTAGTTTTTGTTTTCGATACTTTTTTCACCCAGAAGAAGCTGTCAAAAAACGCTGATGCGTAAAACACCCGCAACCGCCGGTCGCCGTTTCGCTACGATTAAAGCCAGCGTTGTGTGGAAACGCTAATGGCCAATGCACACAAGAGTTCGGGTGTCCGCGTGATGCTGAGAGAAAAATGCGGTTCTGGATTCAAGACCCGACCAAAAACTTCATAGGCATGATATTTTTCCTGAGTGTAGCTGTGGATATAGCTAGAGTTTGAAGTTAGGGTTGAGGTTGTAGTCGGGGCAGTCAGACAATGCCACAGTTTATATTGCGAGCGGCGGCTGAGCCGTTGGCTTGGCCTGGTCATTAGCAGCATTGCAGCTGCAACTGACGCCGAGGCGGTGTAACTACAGTAGCCATTCAATGGGGCAGGCAGCAACAACAGCAGCTCACAATTGCAGAGTCCAAGACTGCTGACTGCCGACTGCTGACTACTGACTGCCGTCGTCTGCTTGGCAGCGTAATTGTGTTAAAAATTACTCAGGCATCTTAATCACTTTGGTAAATATTTTGCTTGCCAGGCAGCAGCAACAGCCGCAGCGGTGAACGAGGTTAATGCGCTACAGCTGCAACAAGAGTCGCCAAGACTCACAATATTAACAACAGCAGCAACTCGCTCCTTCCAGTTGGTTGTGTGGGTGTGCGTGTTGTTGTTTTCCTGGGCTATGTAAGCGAGAAAAAATGCAAAAGTCCAAGACTGTCTGTGCGAAGTTTTCATTCATGAAATTGGCCAGATTGGCCAGGAGGAGAGGTTTCTTGATTGCATGTTCGAGCTCAGTTCATTTTCAACAGCATCAAGGATCAAATGCATTAAATACGAGACGTTGCCCAGCATCGGATATTGTTGTTGTTGTTGTTATTGCTGTTGCTGCTTTATCAGCCATGCTCATCGCTTTTGAGGCGGCAGCCGGTTAAGTTGCAGGTCCAGGTCCACGACAAAAGGCGGGTGGCGCACCTGCGGCAAACTGCTTTGCAATTATTACATTTTGCTGCTCTTGCCGATGCTGTTGTTGTTGTTGTTATTGCTGTTGCTGTTGTTTCGGCCCCAAAGGCGGTGCGAGCTATGCTAAATAAAGCCGCTGAGTCCCTTTCGATGATGCTGCTGCCAGCTTCCGTTGAACTGTACAGCTATGTGCTACACTTTCTCTGCTGTTGCCGCGTTTCTGCGCACACTCTGCACTCGCATCGGGGCATCATAATTTAGCTGCAATCATCATTATCGTTTGCCCGGCTGCTCTCTGGCTCGCCGCTGTTCCGAGATTCTTGTGTTAAACGCCCGCACGTAGTCATTTTGGCATATTTTTTATATTTTTTTTTGTGCAGGCAACAGGGCAGCAGCAACAAATTGCAATTGAAACGAAACTGCTGCAGCAAAAGCGGCAACAACTACCAGGTAGTCAGTCATTCAGTCAACCTGAAAGTCTGAAAGTCAAGCAGTCAGTGAGTCTATCATTCAGTCAGTCACAGTGCGCAAAGTTGCCAGCAATTTGCTCAAATAAAAACGTAACAAGTAAGGGAGCTATTGTCGAGAGTGACCCACTGGACTTTACCCTGTATTTGTCTTAAAATGTTTGCAATTAAACGTGCTTCAGTGATTTGTAATTGTAAAATTATCAAGATTAGTGTCGAGTCTAAAAGATTATCAAAAAATTAGAACATTGTGACAAAGTGTAGAATTTTAGACAATTAACTTTACTTTGTAGTTATATGAAAAAATATGTACAATATTGTTACATAAATTTACCCAACTCCATGTACCCCTTTATACTTTTTTATTGGAAAGAGGGTATAAAAATAAAATGCAGTCAGGAAGCTGCTGTGGCTGCTGCGCATGCGTCTTTGGCAGCATATAATTGTCTTGGGCGAGCGAGGATGCTCCAAGATCTGTTGCTTTGATGCAGCAGCCACAGCTGTGCTCCTGCCACTGCCATTGCTGCTGCTGCTGCTGCTACTTCTGTCCATGTCCGGCGGCAATTGTAATTACCGCAGTTGCGCCTCCCGTCGTCCGTCTTGGCCAACGCCTTCGCCATCGGTGCACAGCCCCATCGCCTGGACAAATGCGCAGTAGCCTGGCATTTCAGTTACGCCTGCAGTTTGTTATTACTCGCATTATTTCTGAAACCCTTTGGCCCGAATGTCCCCCTTGGCCCAGCCTCTCCGTAATCTCCACTGATTGCATTCAAGCAAACACCGGCGGCCAAAAGCATTTGCATTATTTTCGCATTCCACAAAATTCAGCTGCATAATTTTATTTATTTTTATTATTTTTGTCCATTATTTAATTTAGTAGTTGCTGGTTCAAAATTATTGAAGAGTGTCCTAGTTGTTGCTTGAAAACTTTAATTTTTGTATAATACAATACAATAGTTATTTATAATTTAGTTGAGTTTTATATGCATAGAAATTATGAATCTAGTTTTAAAGAGATTTTCATTTCTAATAAGTAGGCGTTTTATTGATTCCTAGTTAGTGTTAATGTTAAAGTAATTGATTTATTTGGGCTGCTAAAGATTGTCGATTTAGACCACAAATAACGGGTCTGAGAATAAAATTAATCTAACTAAGCACAAGTTTACATAGCACCATAAAATAAGACGAAAAATCTTGCACCTTAAAGAGAATATTGCTATGTATAAAGATCGACTGGCCGAGCTTGTTGAACGCTATCCAAAAATATTACCAGAAACTTTAGAAGCAGTTCCTCTCTTAATAAATATTAATGTTTTAAAATTTTGAATAACGTCAACAAATGATATAGAAGTAGCATGGAAGTAATTTGATTTTGTTCTCAACTAATATCACAATGTTGTTCACTGATTTTTATAAGTACTCTAGCGTTGCTTAAAATAAATTAAATTTGATTATTATTATTATTATTTTTGATATAATTATCATATTCATATATTCTTGCATTAATCTTTGATTTGCATTCTTATATCTAAAAGGCAAATGTAAGCTAAGAGTTGAAAAAGTCTTTTGATTTATTTATCAATTAATTATTGCTTTAATATACATATTTTTAATTGTAATTTGTTGTAGGTAAAATTCGAAAAGCGCTATAAAAATATGTTTGGAAGCGATTTGAGTAAAATTTTAATTGTTGAATTTACTGTTTTAGATTACTTAAATTTTTACAGTTTTAAAATTTTTTTTTTTATTGAAGTTAATGTAGCTTCTTTTTTTGTGCTTTTCACTTGTAGTAAATGGATCTTGATAAAAAATATTTGACTTGTTTTTATGCTTATTGAACAGCATTTAATGCTTTTATCTTAAACTTCTCAGAAGCATTAAGTTGAAAAAGTTTTGGTTAATAGACTATGTATATTCATTTCATTCATTTAAAATATCGTACGTATGCTTGGTAAATAGTTATCTATTTAATTAGTATTAGTCAAAAAGTTGATTTCTTGCAAAAACCGCATAATTTACAATGCAATAAGTTAAATCTGCTTGATTTAGTATTGTTTATATTCTATGTACAATATCAATAACTCTTTTGAGCTTAATGCGTATCAAAAATTGGGTTTTTAAGGCACTTCCGTGTGACGGAAATATACTAAATATACATATATCTTCAATATATAATATCTGTCTGCAACATATTACACACTTTGTGCATATTTATGGCCTGGCATTTGCGAAACTATGTTGGGAGCTGGAAATACCCAGCTTAGTGCCACCTTTTTTCGAGCAGTATATCTTTGGCTAACAATAATTTGGACTGGCTCCAAAGCGCATCGCCAAAAGAATTATGTTGATGAAAACAATAAAGTTTGGGGAGCAGAATGTACCGAACCGAACCAAAACTGAGATAAAATAAACTGAATTGAACCTGGCACACACAAACTTCAAACTCAATTTTCGCACTACAATTACAAATGATGGCGATAAATTTCGCGCTGCCCGAAAAGACAAAGGAGCTGCTTTAACGGCTAGTTGGTTGTCTGGTTAGATGGTTGGTTGGATGCCTGCCTGCCTGCCTGCCTGCCTGCCTGCCTGCCTGCTTGCCTGCCTGCTTGCCCAGACGGAAGTGATAATAAACACACGACACGCGCGCTTGTTTAGAGATTTATGCGTACAAAAATCCGGGCCGAGCTGAAAATAATGTCAACGGTGTCGGCATCCAAAATGATGCACGGCCAACAGAATGCAATGGATTATGCAATGCGGCATCAACCATGTGCAGAGTACTTAATGCTAGTAATACAGTGGCCCCTAGTTCGAATCTGTCCGGCTAACCATAAGTCACAACAGCCACTTTTCCCCCAACCTTTACCTCATCTCTGCTTCAACGTCTCACACCCCTTTGCGGTATGGAGGGTACAAAGTGCAACATGACTAGGCCTATAGGCTACTTAGTCACCGCCTGTGATTTATGAGCCGCTGCAGTTGCGCCATATTGCCGGATCCCGCAATGTCTGTCAATTAACGCAGCCTTAAAGTTGCCACCAAAAAACTTTTGCATTGCTTAATTGCAAATGAGGGGGTGGGCATGTGGCTGCCACAATTAACCCAAAAGTCAAACTGTGCCATGTCTGCAGTTCGTGTTTTGTGTTTGTTTTGCCACACGAAGCGTCGCGTCGCGTTTTGCGCCCCTTCACTTATTAAGGAATTAATTTAGTCATTGGAAAACAAGGTCAGACATTATCCGCAAAACTGCATTGCAGCAATCACAAGAGGGCGCCAGTCCCAGACGAAGTGCCAGACGGAGTCCTGCCACCCGCCCGCCCACGCCTGCCTTTTGGGCATTCGTGTCGTCTGGCTATTAAGCCTAAAGAAATTTTCATGTTGCCGGCGGTAGGAGAGCCGGTAAGTTGGAGTAGGTCGGTGGCACCCCCGCAAGTGGCAAAGCGTGGGAAAAACTTGCTAAAAGTCTGCTAAGGGGTGTGACCATTTGGGTGCTGCGTGCTTGCTTGCAATTTTGCAGCCAGCTGCAACTCTGCCATTTGCCGTGTAGGCGCTTTCAATTGCCTAAAAGCTTGTAAGCCAGTTTCCGGCAAAAGGATTTAGGTAGCCGTCCACATCAAAAACTTAAACGCATATATTTCTTATTTTAAGTAGTTTAAGTAGATTAAGTAGTCAAATTTGTTCATTAGAAAAGCTCTGCAAAACGCTGTCCACCTTAAATCAGATCACGAACCTTCGAGACACTTCAACCCAAATTTAGATGGGGTTCAATGCGGATGACACTTTTACTAATGTTAATCCAATAATTTATGTGGTGTTTTTGCGGCTATGCCCTCTGTCCAAGGTGCTATAAATTAAAAGTAACTTATAGCAAAATGCCATAAAAATAAAATAAATAAAGATTTATGTGTATGGTTTTTTGTGTTGATTTCATTGTTTTTTGTGCTATTTTTCATGTTTGTTTTATTTTGTCAAATAATTTTGAGCTAATAACTAATCATAATGAACTACAACATAAATTAATAATTTATTTAAGCGTTTAATTAGAATTAATAATGAATATTTCATACGCTCAGAAAAATGGTAATAAATAACAAAAACTTCAACTTGAAACAACTATAAAAATGTTAAATATTGGCAAACAGAAACTTGCCATACTTTCAATAATTTTCGGATTGCTTCAATTTATTCAAACTGGCATCTAAAATGTGTCTTTCCAATTAAAAATAAACATTTCAACTAAAGAAAACAGAAAGTTTTTATTTCATTTTATGAAAAAAAATATATAGATGCAAAATGATACATTTTTTTTGTAAAAATTTTTGTTAAACAAAAA
This sequence comes from Drosophila nr. perissopoda 5 BK-2023a, assembly GCA_035044105.1. Classification (NCBI taxonomy): domain Eukaryota; kingdom Metazoa; phylum Arthropoda; class Insecta; order Diptera; family Drosophilidae; genus Drosophila; species Drosophila nr. perissopoda 5 BK-2023a. The sequence goes on from JAWNMK010000124.1 coordinate 658,483, forward strand.
AAAGAAGGAATAAGTAATTTATCGTTTTTTTTTTTTATCAATGTGTCAATCGCTTCACGTACGAAATCGAAAAGTTTTTGTTTTTGTGCCCTAGGGAGAATTCTTTGTCTTTTGTGTGTGTGTAAAATTGTAAAACTATAATTAAATTAATACAAATTGTCTTTTTAGTCACTAATACGTAAAAAACTAAATGCACGATGCTGCAGTTTAAAAAACTAAAATAAATTATAGAAAATTAATGTTTAATTACAATTATAGCATAAGTACAACTAATGTTTGTTTGTGGTTTGTCCGCTTTGCTTTCAATTAAATTAACTAAATACATAAGTATAAAATATATATATATATATCTATGTATAATAGCAAACGTAGCCTAGATGTGTGCGTGCCTAGCTTAATAATTTCAATGTTGTTCAAAAATGCCCAGAGGCCGATGCTTGACCTCTGCCTAACTATCAAACTAGCTAGCTAACTAAATACATACATACATATGTATATTTATAAAAGTTTTGTATGTGACGGAACTAAAAACTAAATTGTGGAACATGGAATTGCTAGCTGTATCTGAACGTTGTCTACAACATTATCCAAAAATACAATACTACGTATACGAACTAAGCCCGTCTCCATGAGGGTTCTTCGGCTCTTCTTACCCTACAACTATTTTAAACGTTAATACGTTGGGTGGTGGTCTGAGATAACTCCGTGTCTCTCTCTGTGTGTATGCGTGTGTGTGCAAATTAAAATAGATTTTTTTAAACTATAAATGTATGTTAACCTAAGCCTTTAACTGTAGGTAGTAATTAGGTTCTCAGTCTTCGCAGAGAGATTTCCAGTGTTGCGCGCAGCTAAACTACAAACTGATCTATATGGGCACTAAGCTGGGTCTAAGCTTTAGTGGCGCCTCTAAAAGGTCATGAACTGTCTGGCCGCGGCCGCATAAAGATACCGTTAGGCGCTCTCCGTCTTTACCACAATGGGCATGGGTCCACCCAAGTTGAGCGGTGACTTCTGCATTAGTTCCTCCTGTTGCAACAGCAGCGGCAGATTCATGTTCATCTTCACGTCTAGCAGATGCAATGGTGATTTTTGTCCCTCACCACCACGCCCGGCTCCACCACCCCCACCAGCACCACGTGATTCGTAGCGTGTGTGGGTGCGCATGTGCCGTGTAATCATATCCCGGCGACATGCGGCATATGGACACTGTGGACACTTGTACGGCTTCTCGCCGGTGTGGGTGCGCTGATGCGTGGACAGATGGTCGGAGCGCGAGAAGACCTGGCCACACACCTTACACGTGTAAGGCTTGACGCCGGTGTGCAGTCGCATGTGGCGGGTGAGCATGTCAGAGCGGGCAAACGAGCGATGGCAGACGTCGCATGAATAGGCTTTGGTAATATCGTTGGCGGGATTGCGCGACTTGTGCCGTGAGGCCATGTGCTTGGCCAGTCGATCGTGCAGCGAGAACATTTGCCCGCAAGTCGGGCACACGTATGCGACATCTGAACCGGGCGGCATCTCCTCCACCACCGGCGACACATCGAGATTGTAGCGCCAGGCCACCGACTCCTTTGTGGTGGGTGAGGCCACATCCCCCTTGATCACTGGCACACCCACCGTTGTGGTGGGTACATGCGAGTGCAGCGGATGCATCGGCATCTCCATTTTGATCATGGCTGCTGCTGCTGCAGCTGCCGCTGCATGCGCCGCCGCTGCCGTCATTGCATATGGCGACATAGCAGAAGAGGGCACCAGTGTCGATGTGGGCATGCTGCTGGTTAGAGAGGTGCTCGAGTGCGTGCTGGAGGCCGGCGACAATGCGTTCATGCTCTCCAGACTACTAGCGGCGCTCATCGATGCAGGCGGTGGCATCATGGATGCAGCAGTCGTTGCATGCAACGGCGACGTTCCTGCTTTGAACTTCTTGGACTCACCGAGGAAATCGCTACGCATGCACAGATCCAGGGGACGCTCCTGTGGCGGCGGCATTGGCTTTTCTGCGGATGAGGATGTCTTCTTCTTGGTTGGCTTAGGGCTGACTCGCGCCGGTTGCGTTGTGGTCACCGATGAGTCACTGCGCGGCGGTGAGGGCAGCGAGGGCGGTGGCGATGCATTTATCAGCATGCCGGGCAGCAGTTGCTGTTGTTGTTGATGTTGTTGCCGGGGATGTTGGCTGCCATTACTGTTGCTGTTGCTGTTTGGTGCCTTGCCCTGGCTGGTGGGCGACGTCTCCGTCTCGGAGGCAATGGAGGAGGGTGTGTGCTGCAGCGGCGAGGGATAGAGATCATGGCGTCTGCGGAACACCTCATTCAAGTACTTGGTATGCAGATAGTAGCCAAACAGCGGCGAGGGTATGGGAAAATAGCGATCATATGGGCTTGGCATATGCTCAGTCTTGATATCCACGTGCAGTGGATTCTCTTTGGCAGCAGCAGCAGCGGCGCTCTCTGGCGCTAGCTTGGATGCAGGCGTCGCTGCCATATGCAGCGGACTCATGCTAATACGCGGACTATCCTGATCGTCCTGATCCGAATGCGAGAGCTCCTCTGCGGATAGCTCAGGGTCAGCCTCGATCTGTTCCTCATCGCTGGCAGCTGTCAGTGCGTCACGATGTTCCCGCTTAATATAGTTAGCCTCGTGATTCTGCTTGCCATCCTCTGTGGCTTCTCCTTGGTCATCATTGCCGTCCTCTTCCATTTCATCCATATCCCGCTCATCCATATCCATTGGCTCCGTTTTGCAGGCCACTCCATTATTGTTGTTATTTGTGTTATTGTTATTGGTATTATTATTGTTGTTATTAATGTTATTGTTATTGTTGTTGTGATGGAGCTTGTCGAGCACCGCTGAGAGACGTTTGCGCTTGCGCTGTTTCCATGGCATTATATTGCTGTTTGCCACAAACGGCTGATTGTTGTTGTTGTTGTGCTGCTCAACGCTAGCAACAGCGGCAGCAACTGCCGCCGAAGCTGCAGCCGCCGCCGCCGCCTGTTGATGCAGACTAAGCGCCAGCGGCAAATGCTGATGGGGCAATGCATGCGGATACTGAAGCTGAGCATATGGAGCATAATGGGAGGCAGCTGCCGCTGCCGGTGGTTGCTGTGCGGGCGCATAATGCGGATTGGGATGGTGATACTGCGCTGGATGGTGGTGGTGCTGATGGGGATGTGGATGATGGTGGTAATGGTGGTGGGGATTGTGCGAGCCGGCGGCGTGATGATGATGCCCCATGGGGTCGGTGCCTTCTGCCATCGTCATTAGGTCAACTTTTTGTGGCGAGGGCTTCGTGCTAGCAACCTGTGAGCTGTTCTGGACCAGCCTAACCTTGCGCGGCCAGGGATTCTTGCGGGCGGCAGGACGCGACCGAATTAGCTGAAAAAAAATAATTAAAAACGACACATGTAAAATGACATTCAAAAATGTTAAAAAATATAAAATATAACTTTTTTTAGCTTGCATTTGTTGTGCAAATAATCTTTGCATACCGGCATATTTGTACTAATTTCAATAAAGCTATCTTTGCTCTATTCAAATTGATCAGTTTTGAATATGGAAAATGTTGCGTGCGTTAAAAACGAAACTAAAAACTGCACAAAACTAGTGCTAACAGTTAGTGTGACTTTTGCTATCTGAATGCCACCATGCTTGCATTTGCGAAAAGGAAAAGCTATTTCTGCGTCAGTCTGGCAACACGGATTTCTGGTAGTGTGAGCTGCCTTTTTAAAGAAGCCAATTCTTTGGAAAACAAAACTTTTAAGTTGTATAAGAAGGAAACGAAAATGCAAAAACGGTTTGATTAAAAGTGTAATATTAGCTGTTGCCTTTTATTCTTAATGTTTAAAGTAAATAATTATTTGTTTATTTACAAGTTGGCAGGCTATTGCCTATCTGGCAACGATGACGCTGCCGCAGTATGCATTTTACAATTCCAATCGGCATAGCCGGCGGTGGCGCCTCATAAACTTGGTCCAATCAGTCAAGCATCAAAATGCTGCACTTGCTCTTGGCTTTCGCTCAACAAATAAATAAGATAAATTTTTCGCTGTCGCTGCCAAAACTGAAGATATCGTCGACGTTGCCGCCGTCGCCGTTTACGCTGCGTTAGTTTTATGCGTTTGGCGTTTGTCACTAAATCCGCTGCTGTTCCCTGGTCACGCCCTGGACTTGGACTTGGACCTGGCACAACTGGCGGCGGCGACAACAACTTCATACATACGTCTCGCATCTCCCGCTGTGGCATTTTTTATTACTCTGCCAGCAGATTTTATGGTGCTCAAGTTTATGACATTGCCTTGACCGCCGCCTGTCGTCGCACTCGCCGCTTGCCGCTCGCCGCTTGTTGGTCACTCAAAAGGCAAGTGGAAATCAATGAATGGTTCGTGGGTAACAGGGATACGCGGATGGACACAAAAAGTGTGTGTGTGAGAGAGAGAGAGAGAGTCAGCATCCTAAGCCGTCGTCTGGCGCCAACATTCGCAAATAATTAAAAGTTGCACACATGAAGCGCAAGTTTAGTTGAACTCCCTTGCCTAGAGTGGTCAGTGCCAACAACTGGCTGTTGCCAGGATAGCATAGGACAGTAGCATACAGTATAGGAGTTTACACACCGAGGCACAGGCACAGGCAACGACGGCACGTCTGGAAGGACGTTTGCTGCATTGCGCTTATCCTTGTGATATATGAATATTGTGCACACACGCACGCCACACGGCGGGTGGATGGAGGAGGAGAAGGCGGTCGAGCTACGAGTTCTTGTACGCAGCACGCTTCACTTGGCATTTGGCTAGAACTTCGCTGGCCTGGTGGTTGGGTGGCTGAGTTGGCTTTGTGTCTGACATAAGCTGGCAGTTTATGGTGGGGTCGACGTCGTTGTCGTTGTCCTTCTGTTTGCAATTTGCGCCTACAACAGCAACGCCAGCAGCAGCAACAGCAGGAGCCGTGTCCGTGTCCTTAACGGTCACGTGTTTGCTTTACGTGTTGAGAAAATGAAAAGAGTCCAGCGAACGAACGGACGGCCGGACGGACAGACAGGCGTGTGAGTTGTGGGTAACTATTTGTTGGGTGTTGAAGTGCCAGGCGACATGGACACCTGTGTCCTGCCCCACGTCCTGTGCGCCAGTTAGTGGCTTGTTATTGTTACTGTTGTCGCATATGTATGTTTGTCTGGCACACTCAGTTTAATGGAGTGCGTGTGCAGTCCCTTGTCTCGGCGTCTCTTTAAAGTTTTTATTAACTTTTTCGATTTTCACAACTTAAATGGAAATGCAGAAAACTTTGCTCGTTATGTCTCATATCATCATAACTCATGTTCTATTTTCTGTTGCGCAAACAAAAAAAAATATTAAATAAAACCTTCAATACAACTGGGGGTTGTGGGTCAAAGTTATGGCACCCCAAATGGCGAACGGCAATTAATATTCCTAATTAGCGTAATTAAACAACGCAGCACTGACAACTATGCGAAAAACTTTTGCTCCACCCCAAATGTTCTGCGGCAATGCTACTCATTTTTTTTTTTTTGTTCATTCGCCCTGTGCCAAAAGACATTGAGTTGTAGTTTGTCCATTTTTTAATTTTTTAGTTTTAGTTATGAAAAAATCATAAATTTTCACGCCCGTTGACGGCGTTGAGGCAATGTTAGTGGCCAAGGTTCTCTGTGCCCCTTAAGCACGCGAAATGGCTGGTGAAAAGGAATAGCGGAGAAAAAGGCAAACGAAGGAGCTGTAAACCGGCAGCAGAGATTTTTGATTTATGGCGGCAGACTTTAATATTTTTTGTTATATACAGGCATACATATATTTTTGCGCGCCAGGGAAATTGTATAATGGAGAACGTAGGACTGAAGCTGGTGTGAAATTATGCTAAATGAAGTGTTAATTCGGCTTTGGGCTGAGTAAGTATCCAATGGTTATTAAGCGGCTACTGCAGAGGTTAAGGATAATCTGAAAACAAATTTCGAGTTTCAAATTGTTTGGAAAATACTCAGATAGATACATGCAGTCTTAGCATTTTAAATTGATATACCATTGAGGACCTTGTCGAATTAGCCAGAACTAATGGCTTCTTGTTTATGTCTTGTGCAATCATCAAATATAACTGCAGAGCTTACTGTTCACGTTTCCCAAAAAAAAAAACATTTTATGTCAATTCACTTGCTAGCTCAGCACATCAACAGTAAAAACAGCAGCATCAGCATGAAATCGGTTCCATTAATAAAAACAACAATTCAAATTCCAAATCTAGCATGCAACTTATTGTTGAAATTAACTAAAAATCTCACAAAAAACATAAACATGGCGCTTCACAACTAAACAGCGAAACATGCTTGTAAGCAAATGTTTGGCTTTAAATGGAACTCTGCCGTGTCATTTATCAGATTCAGATACATATATATGCATTAATATCTATGCGATAAGCAGCACAGTTCATAAAAAAAAATAAATAATTGCAATTCAAGCGGAAAATGTGCGAGCGAGATAACCTATAATCGCTGTTGCTTAATTGAATTTTCGACAAGAAGCGAGACGAGGAAACAGCATACATTAAATGGCGCTCATTTCTTGCTGTTGTTCTTTTTTTGGTTGATTTTGCTGTCGGTGCGTTGAGCACGCTGTTCATTGTGAGCTAAAAATTAAAAATGCAAATAGCCATTAAAAAAGAAGAAAACTAAAAATGTGCAATGCCAGTGGAAATATGATTCATTGTCACTTTTTTTGTAATCTGCTTAATTATGACAACAGTTTTAACATCAAATAAAACAATGAAAATAACAAAAGCGTGAACTACAAAAACCAACCAGCAACAACAACAACAAGAGGAACAAACCGTATTGTTATATAAAATGCAACGTAGTTATATGAATCTGTGGGACGACGAGCGGGAGAGTGGGACAAGAGTGAGCGTGAGGGGGAGTTGCTGCAATGGCGGTCACAATGAGTGCCTCTTTCTCTGGCTATGTGTGCGAGTGTATGAGAATGTTTATTTAACTTTTGTCACGCTTATACATACACACAGTCAAACACACACATAGCGCCTGTAACTTGATGAAGTTTTAAAGTGGCGCCCCCTTCGACCAGCTACATCAAAACTGGCCTGCAGTAACTGTCGTCGTTGTTGTTGTTGTTGTTGTTGTCACCAATGCGATAAGCTGCCTGACTGTGTGCCTATGGCGTCCCGACGGCGACCAGCTTACAAAGTTAACTAAACAAAATTGCAGAAATTAAAATGTAAACAAATTGTGTGCACGGCGGGGTAGACATGCTCTGCCCTGCCGCAGCGCCCACACGGGCAATCTGAAGCGAGCTCCTTTATTAGCCCTATGTTTGTTATTTGTACAAAATGTTGGCTTACATTTTGGCTGCTGCAGATTTATGCGGCTGCTATGATGGTCCGTTGGTATGGAGCCTAACCCATTAAACTGGCAAATGTCTTGCTGACGCCATTTAAGCACACTTCAACGACTTCAACAACAACGTGATACGCATTGATAATGGACAGCTTAGTGTAGCAGCAACAACAACAAACAAAAACAACATTGGCAGCAGCGACGGTGAAGTCAAAGCCAGTTGTATGGAGTTGTTCAGCCGAAAGCAAACAAAGCATGACAGGGCACAAATATGGCCAATAATATAAAACGCCATTTACACAACGCAAAAAGCAACAGCAACAATAACAATAACAACAGCAAAAGCAAAATATAATTGAAAATGAAGTGCGCATCAAGTTAAAACAGTGATAAAGAAAACAAAAAGCTATTTATACGCCTACGCCTAAGCGGCACGAACCAATGAGCAAAGACCACTTGACGGCGGCAACGGCAGCAGCAACAGCAACAAGAGCTGAGCCAGCAACATGTTGCAATGCTCACTAAAAACACGCCCCATTCCAGCGCAAGCTCATGCATACTTAGCCGGCAAAAGCTTGTTAGAAAGCTCTTTTTAATTGATTTCAAATGTACATACAAGAAAACATACAAACAAACATATAAATGTGTATATATCTTTCCCTCGCATTTGAAATTGAGAGCTGCCGGCTTCCAGTTTCAGAGTGGCTTTGGCAGGCGCACTGCAATTAAAATGATCACCGTAATTTAAAGTATGAGTACGAATCGGTTTTGCTGCTCATTAAATGCCAGACCAAATTTGACGTCAATATGCGAGCTAACGATATGCTAATTGTTACTGTTGCTGCTATTGCTACTTTAATGTCATTAATTAAGAGGATCATTGAAACCTCTGATCTCGACCAGAGATTGACGTGCAACTTACGCCGCCTGATATTGCTTCGCTTCTGCTACTGCTACCGTTGCACAAGTGGATAATGCCAGATAATGGCAATTTCCTGCCAGTTGGCCAATTGTTGCTGCCGTGCAGCAGAAACACACTCTCACACACTCACACACACATTTGCCCCTGGCTGACCGCAGCTTAAATAAAATTACATTCAAATTCAATTGTAAATGCATTTTATCTGTTGGTTTTGTGTTGTTGCTGCCGGTGTTGCCTCGACTCTCCAAGCGCTGTAAACTGCAATCATGTTGCACATTTTTCTTTGGCTCAGCCCCGACTCCGGCTCCGTGTCCTCATCCCAAGTCCGAGTCGCCGGCCTAGACGCTGGCCTTTTACAATCAAATGTAATTATTTTTGCAATATACACCTTCAGCTGCTGCTGTTGCTGCTAGATGTTGCCGGCGTGGCAGCAACAAGTTGCTTAGCATACTTCCGTTTGCCACAAAGGCCGGGCGATCGCGTGATCAAAGTCAATTTAGTTGCGATATATATGTTGCTGCTGCCGCTTTTGCTGCAGTCGCAGTTGCACGTGGGCTGGGCCCAACGATCCTGTCGTCATCTGCTGCCGATGCAGTTTCTTTTAGTTACCTTTTGTTTGGCTGTTCGGCCAAATTAAACCATTGCCGCTTTATCGACGACCATCCAACCAAGCTATGGCAACTGCGGCGCCTGCGGTCGCCAAAAAGAGTAAAGAATGGGCCAAAAAGAGCTGCAAGTACCTGGCTAGGGTTAAAAGCGAACCGGTTGGCAGGCATTTAAGTGCTTAAAGATCTACACAGGAACGTGTCTATGAAAAGAGTCAGTTAAGTGACTCATAAGTATGGTAGAAACAGAAAACCTTTTGAAATTATTAAAGATGTTTCATATTAGTATGATATAATAGAAAACGACTACTTTGATATTAAAGGAAATAAAAGCAAAACGTTGCTAAATATCCGACAATCCACCATTACTTTGTAATATTTTCATTTTGTTAGAATAACAATTATGTTGACCTTCCACTTCCTGTTTGCCATTTCTTGTTCACATATTTCTCTGCATTTATACTCCACCTTCTTCTTCCAAGTGTTTATCATAATTAGCTACACGGTTAATTGCCAAAGCGCCAAAAAATTAACATAGACCACAGAAAAAGATCGCCAGAAGCGCAAAGTCTTTGAAATATTTGACTAAAAATTTTCAAATACTACTCATTTCATGCTAATTATATGGCTAGGCAAATGAATGAATGAATGGTTGCTTTAGATGGATGGAACGCCCGCCATTTTGAGATGCCTCTGACGAGACTTGGAAGCAAGTTGAAAATTATTTAATTTTAACCTTTGGGGGCTAGCAATCATCATTAACTACGCGCTACGTATTTGTTTAGCTGCTTTTTGTATTTTGCTCGTAAAGGTTTTGGGTCAGCGCCCAGAGGCATCTCAATCCCTGACTAAACCGTTTCACCCTACCCTATCTCAACCCCCCTCCTTCACCCTACTGTCTCACCCGCTCTGATCGCTGGCAACGCCGTTCGCTCGTTTATCAACCGAAAGCGATCTTTGCAATTAGCCTTAAACGATTTTTGGCTCAACACTCACGCATTGCCATCTGGGTCAGCTGAGGCTGAGACTGAGGCTGCTGTCCGTCACATTATCAGAACGAAATTATCGTATATCATGAAGCGGGGCGGCCCACCATTTGCAGTGCCTCAGAACTGCACTCGTTTCGGGCCGTTGACGTCGACGTCGCAACGTTGCATATTTATTTTTAATCATCTTTGTGAAAGCAGGTGAAATTTTTGGCATTTATGAAAGTGCAGCGTGACTGGCACTGGGCAGCCAGGTCTCAGGCTATATAAAAATTAATATAGATTACAAGGTACAGATACCCCTTTGTTGCCTTTGATATTATAGGAACTCGGTACTCGGCTCTCGGGTATCTGGGTACCTTTAAGGATAAGTTCACGTCCAAGTTGAAGTTGCGACGCCAACACCAACACCACCAGCAACTATAAGTTTACTCTTGAAAGTTGCCACAACGTTTTGCGGCATTGCTGCAAATTTATTATGCCAAAGGCCGATCATTATCGGGTAGCCAAATTATATATGCGCGCGCGCACATGATGCGCATGAAAGGGTGGCTGCTGCTTCTGCTGTTGCAGTTCCCACCATCAGCAGAAGCAGCAGCAGCATTAAACGGCAACATGTTGCTGGCAATATTACATGTTCGATCGATCGAAAACGACCACAAGGTAAAACTATAAAATGTCGCAGACTATAAATCCACTTGGAGCAATAAATTTCTCAAAATGTCAGCACAGGCTCCCGCATTAATTACAGCCTCCATTCGGTTGTTGTTGCTGGCTGGTTATTGGAGCCTGTCTGCGCCTGTCTGCAACACCCGCATCGAGGTCGCTGCCAAAGTTGTTGCCAATGCTGTTGCTGCCTGTTTGTTGTATTGGGTAATGTGAGACACAGCGATTGGCAACTTGTAATCAATAGTTGTAACCACCAACAGGCACCACCAAATGCACCACAAGCCAACACTGGTACTGCCACAAGGCTCTGTTGTTGTTTTTGTTGTTTCTTGTTATTTCTGGTGCTAGTGTTGCAGAGGTATTTGCTTTTGACCGCAAAGCAAGTGCAAAGCTAAAGCTTTCAATTTGCTTGTCGACAACTGCGTGCAGCAGGCAAAACAGCCAACAAGTTCTTTCAATTTGCGTTCGCAGTTGCCCCTGCCAGGTGGAGAACTTCAAGCGGCAACCAACAACTGCAACAGCCTCAACACTCAACGCATATTCCTAACTATTGCAGGCTGCACATGTTTTATACTGCATTTTGATTGCCTACAAGCCGCTGTCGCTGTCACTTTGCATTACAACTGTTAGGAGCAGGGCAGGAGTTCGTTGCGTTGCCAGGCGGCTTTCGACAAGCATCTGGCACCAAAAGACGCGCGTAAAACGCACGGAAAGGCACTGAAAACTCTTTACTTTAAATTATATTAAATTGTTAGTTTCAGGATTATTATGTTTGAGAGAACGTATTACTCTAATATTTCCTTTAACTGGTATAAAAAAGAGTTGACAAGGATGCACAAAAGCCCAAACAAATTGATCAACTGTTGTTACTAGACAATAAACTGATGATCAATTAATCATATACACATATATATACAACATAACAGGTTTCATTTTCATGTTGTTTGGTTATTATCGTGCAATTATGTTGTATTTGATATGTTAATTTCAAAGTTGGTTTACTGATTGTCAATGAAAAGAACATAAAGCCACTGATATTTAATTTATACAGCTCGTGTCTGCTCCTGCTGATAGGTCGATTGACTCGGATCGATTGTATCGAGCATTCGCAGGTGTTAATTGATTTTCAATGGTTTGCTGTAATTTGTGTCGCTTTTGCTTTTACTGCTGCATGAACTGTTAACCAAAATTCTCGATGGTGTATTGTCCGATTTTACTCACTCAATTATGAAAACAATAATATGACAAATTAGTTAACATAAATTTTTGGAAATACGCACTGAATATCACTTGCGACTTATGTGTGTGTCTGAACGGAGTCTGAATGGAGTGAATGTATGAATGGAACTGCGCTTCAGCCGCGAGCTGCTGCAGGTTTTCTGCAGATTTTTTGTTAATTAAGCTGTATTTCATGTCGAGATACATTTATGAATAAAAGCGACCAAGCCACCTCAAATCAAAAAATAAAAAAAAGCACAATAATAAGAGGCAAAAAACAGTTGCAAAAGTTAAAAAACATTCAAAATCAAACAACAAAAAAGAAACACAAACAACAACAGCAACAAATGTGATGACACCAAAAGCGCGTCGCTTTTGTTAGGGCGTGTCAAAAGAAACTTCAACAAATGAATTAAAAATTAGCTGGCGGGCAAAAAGAGCGGAGCCAACGAATGAGATTAAGTTGTAGTTGCTGCTGCTTCTGTTGCAGTGGTACGTTGCGGCCTTAATCGCTCAACCAGCCAAAGGTCGCACTCTAAGCCAAAGTAATTGACAACGTCTCGTACTGACGTCATGTTAATTTTAGCCACAAAATGCCAATTTTTATGGCTTGAAAGGGGCAGCTGCTGGTGCTGTTGTTGTCGTTGCTATTGCAATTTGAACGTCGCCATCGTTTTCAAACTGTCGCAAGCAATTAATCTTTAAAAAGCAACAACATCGAGTTTCAGCTGCAGCTCCGAAGTTGCCGCGTTTTTATGACAAAACTTGGCAATCTGTCTAAAATGTTCAACTTCACTCATTTTCAATGGCAGTTGCAATTCCTTAGCGGCCGACTTAGAAGGTCGCCTGCCGTGCAACGCCCGCAACTTGCTAAAGCTGCCCCAGACGCAGTCTTTAAACTCAGACGGCTGCCAGACTGAGAGTGCGGTCGGGAGACAAACGAGACGAGAGACGAGGCTCTGTGTTCGAAGCCCGAAGCTGATGCGAAATTCATGCGAAACACAAGACGACACTTGAATGTTGCAAGCCGGACAGGCGCACATGATCGATACGAATGCGATCTCTGCCTGCCTGCCTGTCTTCCCTCCTACACGTCCTCCTGTCAGATTCGCTACTACGTACTCCTGCAACGCACGCATTAAATTCAAAATGCGTTTCAGTATTTTTTTTTTGCCTTTGTTTTTTGCTTTTTTTTGTGTTTGCGAAGGTTGCCAGCTTTGTCTGTGCATGGTCAGGCCAGGGTTGCCATTGTCAGCCAAAAAAAAAATAAATAAAAAATACAGCTGCTGCTACTTTAAAACATTTGATGTGTGCTTACCTCGTTTAGTTAGGATGTTGTTGCTACTGCAATAGACTCTGGCATGTTCTGTAAGGAATACGAACAAAAAACGTAAGATTTATAAACGTTTCATTCACAAGAGTAATTTGAGCAGAACTATAAAAATGTTTGCCATAAAATTGTGGTAAAACTTTCTAGAAACTTTCGCATGGTTTTTACAGCTGGCGACCACTTTATGGGCACTTTACGAGGTAGCTCTATTTAAATTATATGTGTATGTTTATGTCTATGTTGATGTTATGAAGACATATCTGTGTTGCTATGTGTGGCAGCAAATGTGTTAACATTTCGCTGATGCTCACAACAAAATTGTTGAAGCCAGCAAAACTGTTTGCATTTAGCTGCTAATTGCCGCAGTGATTAAAGCAGCGCATTCAAACAAACCAAGCATCATTAATCAAGCATAAAAATGCTTATGACTGACTGTGTTCTAAAAACTTTATAAATATTAATGACGTACAAATACAGCTATAGCAACAAAACTCTCTATAATATTTGCAAATTTTTAATGATTTTTTTTAGTGCTTTTATCTACATTTTTATACATATTTTTTTTTAGCTTAACCGCAGACTGCGTGGCTTTGGTTTTGATTTCTTCGCATCTCATGAATTTTATAAATTTGTTTAATTTATTACATATAACATTTTTTTGCACATATTTACGCAACATGTTGCTGGGCTAAGGTTGTTGCAACATTGCTGCCGTTTTGTTGGGGCGGAAAGTGACCAAGTGGACATTGATTGATTGAGTGTTTGGCAATAAATGCAAAATTAGTAGAAAATCGAAGCGTTGCCACCCACCAGAAAGCAAAACGGTGAAAAAACATAGTTAAACAGTTGCCAGTGGCCAATTAGTGGGGCGTGCCAGCAGCCCCCCAAAAACGGTGGCCGTACAGACAACAAAGGCCTGCGAAAACCAAAAGCCGATCCAATGCCAAGCACTAACTTCAGAGTCAAGTTACACGGCTGATTAATGATCGTGGCTAGTTTTAAATAAATTATAATATTTAACTCATTAATTATTTGAGCTGCAGTAGCAACCAATCAAAGGCCAATCAAATGCCAGAGCCAAGTGACAACATAAAGTGGTTTACCTGTTGTTGTTGCTGTCGCTGTTGCCATTTTTGGTCAACATCAAACAATTAACAATTGTTTAAATGTGTGCTTTTATTTGCTAATCATTTAGCAGAATTGTCAACGAATGCTGAGCTGCATTTACATTTTGTGTGCTTGACAATTGAAAACGCTTATTGTTTCTGCTGCTAATTGGCTTTGTTGCTGGCACATATGCCACATGTTGCTTTGAATGCAATGGCAACAGCGCGAGCAACAGCAACCCTTGCAACCGCAAAAAGACACAGTAACTGTGTGTATGTCTGTTGTGGTTGCTGGCATTTGCCACCTGTTGCAATTAGGCATGCAACATGGCATGTTGTTGCGGTTGTTGCCAATGCGGGTGTGCAAATAGCCAAAAAAAACACTCAAAAATGTACATAGCTTATGTACCATATGAACAGCAGAAATTTATGTGGAATGGCTACCGCAACTGTTGCTGGCGTCGCAGCTGTGCGACCTTAACAAATATGCCGCCCCAAAAACTTGTTTCAAAACATATATCTCAGCAATGCTGCAGCCAGCTAGACAGTCGACTGCTGTCCACAGCGACATGAATTTATTAGCGCAACAGTTTTCAATGTTCAGTATTTTTTCAGTTTTACAGCATTTGAATTTTCAGTCGCAGCTGTGTGCCTCAAGCTGATAAACTCTGGCTCTAACTCTCGTCCCTCGTTCGGGCTCTGCCTTATCGCGCACCCACAACAACAGCAGCAGCATCATCAGCGCACGCAATGAAGCTGATGGCTCCCATGGCGTTATCTAGCCATTGAACTGCCCTGCCCTGCCCTGAACCTTGGCCCAGCGCATCTTTATGTGCGTAAATTGGTACAAGGCAACGTTATTTAGCTGTTGTTGTTGCTGTTGCTGCTGCTGCTGATGCTGCGGACAACGCCTACTCAAAAATAAAATAAAAATAGAAAAAAAATGGGAAAAATCAACAACAAAAAATAAAGCGTTGCCGATAAACATCATTGAGCGTTATTGAAATTGGAATTTCAAATGAGCTGCGCTGACTGGTGTGGCACATAGTAAAAATCAGTTCAGAGATTCTGTGTGAGAAAATAGCATTTCACTCGTTTAAGTTGATTGTGTTTTTATGCATATCTGAAAACCGTTTGACTTTTGCATTTAAACTTTCAAATGCAATTAGCCACAGCCATAAATTACACACATAGAACTTGCAACTGACCAAACAGCAACTGGCAAGCGATACAAGCTGTTATTAACATGATTGCAGCGGCTTTTGGTCACCCTCCGAACTGCAGCGGCACTCGAAACTGAGCACGGCTACTATAATAATGACCAGTGGCTAGGCTAAGTCGGGCTAAGCCAGACCGGGCCAGGCCACCTACTACAATCAACGAGGCGTGCATGCAACTTAGAAATTGCTGCCTGCCTTGCAGCGGCAACAGCAACAATAACAACAACAACAGCAGCACAAAATTAGCAGCGCGTGCTAAGCAATTGGCCCATGCAACAACAACAACAGTCTGACACACACACACACCCACACACACAGACATACAAAAACATACCCATACGAAAAGACTGTGCATATTGTTTTACAGCTGCACGGCAGCAACATGCGCAAATATGGCGGCATCAGCAGCAACATTCAGCGCTAGCTTTGGTAATTGCAACAATTTAACGGTCTGTCGCTTTGCTTTTGCGCTTAAGTGTACTTTGGTGTGCTGTTCCAACAACTTTAGAGCAATCTGCTGAAGACTGAAGACTGCCCTTGCATCTTTTTGGGGGCTACAACTTAATCAAAAACTAATTGCATTTGCATACAGGCAGTGCTGTTGCTCCTAGTGGTGCTACTGCCCACCACGGATGTGGTTTTCAACGCTTGGCTGTGTCAACTTTCAATCAAAGACAACAAAAAACTGAAAAAACCTACTGTGGTTTACTCCAGCAGCAGCGTTTCCTGAATGCAGCAACAACTGCGGCAACAACAGTAACCGCAAGCAGTCAAAAGGCGCTGCTAGCGGGTGCTGGTCAGCTTGGCAGCTTTGCTCAACCGTGGGAGCGCCAAATATATTTAACAAAAAAAAAAGCCAACCAAGAAATATAAAGTATATATAAAAAAATATAATACAAAAATGGTATAGCAACGCACATTCTAATTTATATGCCAAACGCCCGCGCAGGCTACGCATTTTTGCACGCAGCAACAGCTATCGCAGCAGTAAAGACATTGGTGGGGGGAAAGGCAGTAAACTGACATACGCGAGTGCCTCAGTGCCACACAGCTGATGGATCACCGTAGATAAGCGAATCTTGCAGATAATCGCATCACTCACTGGCCATGCCAATGTTGCAAGTGTTTCACCTTCTCAGTTTCTCAGCTTTGCATGCTTGAGCCTGAATCTCAGACTCCGAGTCAGACTCAGACTCAAACTGCAGCCTGTAGAGTGCAGACTGCAGAGTGCAGACTGGACATGCAATAATTTTCAAATACAGCAACAGCAGCAGAGGTAGCAGCAGCAACCGGCTCCGGTCCAGGTTGCAATGATGATGATGCATGACAGTGACAGTGCGTTGTAGTTGCTTATGGTTTCTTTTTGTTGTTCTTGTTATGGTAGTTGTTGTTGTTATAGCTGTTGTTGCTGTTGCCGCTGCATGACATTAAGCAGGTTGCAAACAGACGCACACATGTCTGGACAGCCGCTGTCTGTTTGTCTGTCTGTTTGTCCCTGTGTGTCAGTCTCGGTCTCAGGCTAAGGCTCCGTCTCAGTCTCAGTCTGTACAGCGAATTGTGGGTGCCTTTTACAGCATTCTTTGCAGATTACTGAAATTAGCCACAATTCGCCTGCAGTCTCAGTGTTCAGTGTATCTGTCTGTATGTGTTTGTATGTGTGTGCCAGGCAAAACTTATTTTCATGCTTTATTTGAGCGCGAGCCTTTTACAAGCGCATCGAAACACAAAATGAAATACAACTTTCATCTGCGGTTTTACTGGAGCTGCTTCTTTTGTTTTTCATTTTGTAGCTGTCTTGAAAAAAAATCAATTAAAATTCATAGCCAATCGATTTGCGCACCCTTCAGAAATCGCAATTGAAAATGCATTTCACATACACACACGCACACACACACACATACACAAGAAAGTTTTTGGAAACATTTCATTGAACCTTTCGATTTAGGTTTTTTTTTTAGGCGCGTAAAATACATAAAAACTGGCGCCAGTTGGGCAAACATTGCGGCTCCAACTGATAAAAATCACGCCGCTTACATCAACAAACAACCAGCAGGAGCAACAACAGCAACAAACACAGCAACAAACAACATCGATGGTTTTTTCTACCTGCGTTTTGGTGGGGCGAAAAGGGTTATATTTTATGTCTAGCCACCGACGCAGTTGCAGCAGCCACCGCCACCACCGACGCCAACGTCAACGGCATCATCATTATCATCATTAAAATGTCAGTTAATAATTTTTTTCTGCCGCTGCCGCTTCAAAACTTTGAGTGGTTTTTCAGTTTGACGTTTACAACGTCGGCCAGCGGTGTCTGTCCAGTGTCCCTAACCGTCTGGGCTTACCTAACAGGGGGGCTTCTGTGGACTGCAGCAGCAGCTGCTGCTGCTGAGTGTGTTTAAGCTGAAAAGATCTGAAAATATATATCTGGGTGGCCATTTCAATGGGCCAGCAACAATACCGGAGTGAAATTCTCATATTGGAGCTCTGCCCGGAACTGTCAGCTGTTTTTTTTCTTTCGGTCTGTCCTCGTTTCAATTAACAGCGGCAACTGCAGCAAGTTCGTTGCTTAAGTCTTTTGTTTTTTCTGGCAAGTGCGGTAAAATGTGAAAAATGCTTAAATTGCAGTGCAATATCAACAATAAGTATTAAAGTAGCCAAAGTTATGTTGCTGTTGTAGCTGCTTGTTGCACCTGCACACAATTGCTAATAATTATTTATGTTGTAGGAAGACAGAGATGGCAGAAGGCAGAAGTAGGAGAAGCTGCCGCCGAGTGGCATTGGCTACTGTTTCTCACTGCCCAGCAACGGCTACGGCTCATCAGCAGTTAATGACCAGGCAGCCTGGCCACAACAGCGTAGCCATCGCCGTCGTCTTCGTCGTCATCGCCATTGCAATCGCCATGACTCCATAATTATGCACACAGGCTGCATTTTTGCGCATTGCCTTTTGCTCGCTTGCTCGAGTCGCGGCTGCAATTTAAGCAGTTGTTGCTTTGCGCCTTGCTGTCGCCTGGTGGGTGGAGTCACGCCTTGCTGTGGCCGCCTCTAAGGCAGCCGAAACAGCTTCACCTGGCCGCTCAACTTTTAATTTAATAATATTTTTATAGGCCGACGAGACAAGCTTGTTTACAAGGGTTCAACATGCAACTTTAAAGATACTTTTCAGCTATCCTAATGCGGATATATGTAGGTATACTAGCGTATGCGTGTGTATGAATGAAAGGGTGTGGGAGAGTAGCACTTTGCATTCGCAAGTTGTGGCATTTTGCGCACTTCCTGTCGACTATCAAGACATGCCAAGTTGTCCTCGTTCAGCCCTTCTTCTGCGTCACTTCCTGCAGGAAAGGCGAAGGTGGCAAAACTTTTGCCTGCAACTTTTTTGTTGCCACACGCACGCATTGCAGTTGTTTTGCATTTAAGCTGCCCCTTTCTGTGGCCTCGGTGGCAAGTGCCAAGTGGCAAGTGGCTGCATTTCACTTTTTACTCAACACCCCCAACAGCAGCGACAGCAGCAACACGAAAGCGCCGCCAACTTAGCCAAGCAAAGTAATCCACACCAGTCGTTGGCATAGACATGAACTCGTTGCTGTTGTTTTTGTTGTTGTTATTTTGTTTGTTGCTCGCTGATTTTCTGCTCGCTTGCATGCGATTAGTTTGTAATTTGATTGCGACGCGGTTGTAAGCTGTTCGCTTGTAACTTTTGTATCTTACAGATACATGCCAAGTAAGTTGTTAGCTCCGTTTGAAAGTTTTCCCTGCGCCATTTGCCTTTCGCGTGTTCGCTAATTGATACAAGTCAAATTTCAGCCTCAAATGACACTAAAGTTATCTGAAAGACTTTACCAAAAGGACGATGAAAACCAAACGGTTCCAAACTGCTTGCAAATATAATTAAAATTATATCTTTTGTTAAAATCATTTTAGACTTAGGGCTAAAAGACCCATAAACTGATTTGTCATTTATTTTTACATGCACTTCCTGCTTAGGTTGGTGGCCGACAATCGAATAACATCGTCATTGCTGAAGGAACCTTACGTAATTAGCTTTCCATAGCGCAAATTCTGCAGCATCATCTAATCAAATCAGACAGAGAACCGAGAACTGCATCGGTCTGGCGTAATAACTTCCGTTTTAGTTTCAATTAAATCAATGCCCCGGCTAATCAGAGACCCTAATGGGCGTCGGTTCCCTATATTGGATGCTTTGGTTTATAATAAGCGCATTGCATATCCGTTTCGTTCCAGTCAAATCACTGACCGTCTTCCTTGGCAAGTCATTATCCGAACAACGGCTGTACTCCTCCTCCTCCTCCGCATTCTACTCTCTTCATTCTGCTTTTGCTCCTCCTGACCGCTTGTATATTTTGGGCCCTCCGACAGCTTTGCGTGTGTGTTGTGTGTATTGTGTGTGTATTTATGTATGTGGACCAGTTTGACAGGTGTTTCTTGCGCTGACTGAAGCTCAATTCTATGCGACGTTTGCGTCTTCGTCTCTCTCTTTCTCTCTCTCTCTCTCTCTGTCTCCGATTCTGTTTCTGTTTATTTGTTTTGTTTATCTGCTGGTCGTGTGGCGTCGGAGTTTGAATGCAGGTTGTTCTACTCGTATTTTAAATACGCTCTGACATCAGAGCAGCATCCAGCATCAGCATCTTCAAGTTAGTCGTCTTCAGCTGCGGCTGCTTTAATTATAATTTATCTGCCTGGTGGCTCGACAACGACAACGAAAACGACGACGACATCGACGCAAACGTATCTCAAGTTTTTGACTTTTATCTGCTGCTGAATTGATGAGTATATAATAAGACTTTATTGGTCAAAACCAAAGCCAAAGCCGAAGAGCCAAAAAGCCGATAAAAGGCCAATACTGTACGACAAGTGCGGATCAAACCGAAACACCTTATACCCTGCACACAAATAACAAATATAAATCAGCCCGAGGGCATTTTGGTCGTGGACCAACGACTTAGGTAAATAAATTTGCAAATGACATTTAAAAGATTGGAAATGTTCTTAAATTTCGAACAGCGTATGTCATAGTCGGAACACGCTTACGTTGTGGGCCAAGAAATTTATACCATAAGCTGTCATGATAGCTGCGCTTCGGCATTCACCTTTGTTGTGGGTGTGTGTGGAACAGGGCCGGACACTGCGTGTCCTTTGTGGAGAGCGTGAGAAGCAACTGCGTCTCCATCCTCGGAGTGCCTCAATTCAGCTCTCCTCGTGTTGCTTGTCAATGTGTTTCGCTTGTTCGCCTGTCTTCGCCGGCTTGCCTCATGCTATTGCAATGCATTTTTGTTGTTGCTACAAATTCTACAAGCAAATCAACAAAAACAAACAACGTGTATGCCTTGGAATTTAAAACTTTGCTTGGTGCCCACCACATTTTGTTGTGGTTGTTGCTGCTCTGGTTGTTGTTGTGCTTTCTGTTGTTTTTGTATTGCTTTTTGTGTATAAATTGTCAACGGAAATCAGTTTGCCACTCAACAGGCTTCCCTTTTCCTGTGGACAGCCGCGCAGATAGCGCTCTACTTCTCTGGTTCTTTTTCATTGGGGTGCCAACAACGGCTCGGACTTGACTTTGACTTCAAGTTGAGAGACAATGTAAATACTTTCCTCAAAAAAAGGAAAGAGAAGAAAAAAGTTGAACTTCTTTACGTTCGTTTGCTTAACATTTTTTCTTCTTCATAATTTTGATTTATTTATGGCCAAGTTTAGGCACACGTGCCAGCATTTAAAAGTCGCTTTTCAAAAAATTCGACTCTTTCTTTCGACAATTAGCACACAAAAGCGGCAAAAACATACAACAAAGAATTAGAGGAGTAGAGAGAGAGAGAGAGAGAGAGAGAGAGAAATAGAAGTATAGTATAACCACATAGATATATGCATGAGCATAAACATAATAATAACAATAATTTGCATATTCATTTGGCGTTCGTTTCCAATCATTTCTTGAGCTCATAAGTCAGCCGAAGGCAAGAAACTGTTCAGTTCAGTTCGGCTCAGTTAAGTTCAGTTGAGTTTGAGTTTGAGTTTGAGTTTCAGTTTCAGTTTCTGGAATATATATGTTAAACATATTGAAATATCATCATTGAAAGGCCAAACTGTAAAATAATCGCGCCACAAATTTATGATTAGTTGTTAGCCATTGTATTGTAGCGAAGGGGACGCGTTTTTCATTGTTGTGTTCCGGGCAGCAAATCAAAGAAAATATCGAAAATGGCTTAGTGACAGTTTCTCAGGTTTGTTGGTTTTAGGCGCGTCTAGAAGATGACAAAAATAACAACAACAACAATAAAGCGGCTTACACTTTGTTTACAATGTTGCGTGGTATTTTACAGATTTGTTGTCTTTTTTGTTGTTGTTGTTCTCTTGCTGCGTCAATATTGATAATAAATAACAGCCCAGCAACAGCGACACAACAAAAACAAAGCAGCATTAGAAAGACAACAACAACTAAAATAACGACAACGTCAGCAGCGGTCACGTCTCAAGTGAAAATGGTTTTTAAGTGCCCCATTGCCTAGTGGAAATTAAACTATCCCTGGGCACGTCATCGTCTGGCTGGACACAAGTCAGCGACAACTTCTTTAAGGCAGAGTCTCTTCTCACTTCTGTCTCCGTTCTGCTGATCTGCAGTCTGCAGTCTGCAGCCGGCTGTCTGCGTCTGCGACTATGCAGCCTGGGCAACCCTTTCGAGCTGCCGCCAAAACCAAAAGTGTCAACTCTAATTGCCTTTTGCTTGGCTTGCCCGCCTCAAAACTCAAACAGAGATTTGGTCATGGACCACTCGAGCCTCTCCATTCCACTCTCCTACTCTTCAATTCTCTGCGGCTCTCCTGTGTTGCCGCTGCTCGGCGAAGATCTTATGGTCAGTCCCGCTGTCTGTCAAATATTTGCCTTGGCATTGCCTGCGCTTGCGCAAATACTAATAAAATTTCGGTTAATTTTTTTAAGTTAACACACACACATTTACTTTTATTTATTTGTTTGGCATTTTTTGTCTTATTTTTTGTTAGTTGCTGTTGTTGTGGTTGCTGGTGTGCACTTGACTGTAATGGATTTGTTGGCATGAAGATATTTTTTATTTTTGTCAGCCATTTGCGCTTACTTAAACCAAAGCAACAAAAAAACCAACAATAGTAAGGCAAGGCCGGGTTTTTGGAGGCGGCAAAGGAAAGTCAAATATGTCAACAACATTGTGAATTACATAAATCAAGCGGTTGCAATGTTTTGTTAAGAAAAAAACAAAACAACAAATATATTAATTTCAAGTCGTTGAATTTACGAGGATTTATGTACTTAATTAGCTGTGAGGAAGTCTGCCGCAGACAGAGAAAATCAGATTGAGGGCAAATTGAGTCATAAGACTTTTTTAAGCTTATTGTAGGAATTATTTTTACTCTTGGCCCAATGACATTAGCTGACAATGTAAGTTACAAATTTGAGTAACGGTTAGAGCGAAATAAGAATAGTATGCAGCTTCAAGACTCATGAATTCTTAACAACTTGTAAGCAAATAATAATCAAATATATTTAAATTCCAGAAATGGAGCAGAATAGTTTTTTTGCAACTTAAATATTGGTCGTTTTATACGCATGTCATAATTTCCCTGTTCATATCTTAATTTATCATTGTCCTCAGTTTTGCTCTTACTTTTTTCCAACTAGTTGCGTATTAAAATTATTATCACAATTTTAAGTTTACATTGCTCATATGCCGCGTAGTAAAAAAAAACTTGTTTAACATTTGCCATGCACATAAACAAACATTACAATTAATTTTTATGCGACAGGCATTTGTGCTTATAAAGTGCACTAAAATATTATGCGAGGCAGTCGAAAAAAAAACAAACCACAAATAAAAGAGAAGAAAAACTTCAAACGCTGCCATAAAGATAGTAACCGGCTTAACTTTAAAAGTGTGAGAGAATAGGAGAATGGGGGCAGAAGGGAGATGGGTACAACATTCAAATTGGCGACAGCGAGCGCTAAGTGCAGACAGTTGCATGTGCTAAGCGACAAATGGACAGATGGACTGAAAGACAAACTGAGTGACCAGCCGAGTGACCAACTGGGTGACCATTACGGCCAGTTGCGTGTGAGCAACAGGTTTGAATGTTTTCCTAATGAAGCGCCGCTTGCCGCTTGCCGCTTGCCGCTTACTGCTTACTGCTTGCCGCTTACTGCTTTCTGCTTGTCACCTTGCTGCTTGCCACATGGAGATTATGAGTCAGTTATGGGCTTTATGCAATGCTTATGCGCCTTGCGTAGTTTACGAGCCACTTGTAAACTTTTCAATTCGCTTGGCCGAGTGAACCCTGTGCTCTATCACAACAGCCCAATAATCAACCACCCACCAGTCGAACGAGTGGCTCACTTATCACTTGCTTATCAAAAAACACCTACACACAAAACGGTGGGGCAACAACAAAAACCAAAGACAAATCGAAAGAAATATTTATTAAGTATAAATTGTAAAATTAATGAATTGCTCGGCGCTGTGACGTAAATTGAAAGTCGTGGTCTACAAACTGATAAAGCTGACCATGTGCGAGTATTTTTTGCTTCACCTTTTCGTTTCTATTATTTTGCAAAAAAATTCATTCAATTTGCTGTTGTTGTTGTTGTTGCTGTTGCTTTATTTGGTGGGTGGCCACAATCTCATAATCTTTTAATATAATTCTTCATTATTATTTTTTATATATTTCCTTTTAATATACTTATTTTTAAATATTTGTTTTTAATGTTAATTCAAAACGCTCACGAATCGCGACGCATAATCAGCAATCTATGTAGTCCAATGACGTTAATTGAAACTACTTGAGATTAAATAAAAAATTGTTTTCGCTGCAGCGCTGCTGCTACTGAAGTACTTTAAAAGGTTGAGGTGCCCAATGTGTGGCACGTTTTGCTATACACAAACTCATGTGAATTTTTTTTCGTGAGTCTCACACATATGTCGTTGCGATATACGTATGTGATTATCAGCAAGGCTTAATTTAATTTTTATAAATTTTTTCAATGTGTGGTTTCCCATTAAGAAAAAGAAAACAGTCCATGCATATTAAATAATCTGCTATATATACTCGAAAATATATGACAATTCTGATAATGCTCGACGCTTTTGACGTAGTAAGGCGCACATTTTGCTTATCAACAGCTGACAAAAACAACAACAAACAACTAACCGCCTGAATACACTTGTACTAGTGTTAAACGCTTACCACAAAAAAAAAAACTACTAATAATAATAATAACCCATGGAAAAAATGTAAAATAAATATTTACGTTCACCCCAGAAAATGGCCGCCAAAAAGATGTATTAAAATCATGATGAAACGCGTTTTAATGGGACGCTTATAATTTAAAAAGATTCAGTGGAATTTACCGATGGCTGCTAATTGAAGGGGTGTGATCTGAATCAATCCAAGTTTGAGATTTGGCTGGCTGACAATGGCTTGAAGTTGCCTCCAGGCCACACACTAATGAAAAACAAAACGTTTATCAAATGCATGATAACAACGCATGCCCAAACATCAAGCCGAAGCCCACTGATCCGAATTCCCAATATCCAAAATCCAAACATAAACTTCAGCTCAAAATCAAATTCGTGTAGAGCCCTATCAAATGTCTGCCGCCTGCGAGGTGTTAAACTCTTCGCAACTGTCGCAACGTCGCTCTGCCTGTGCATTCTCCACATTCGCTCATTGGATTTTCTTTGTTTTATTGTTTAACGCATTCTAATTAACAGCTTCAGTAATAGACATTTGCCATGGATAGTCTCAGAGCAGTGTCTGTCCCGCTTTTTAACGCACACGTGATGATTAAATTTTAATTTTAGTCTTTATATGGCGGATCATTGTGTGCTTTAAGGTCTCGAACTCGACTCTTGAACCCCAAGCAAAGCAAGCACAACTAATCCAAATCAAATGGCTTCTCCAAATCAATTCGTTTTCAATCGTTTAAAGTTAATTAACGCCCCAGAATTTTATTCAAACTTACACATTCTTCAGTTCCTTAGCTTATTTTTTGTATTCGCTGCGTTTCGTTAGGATTCATTGTTGATTTTGTTTTTGTTGTTGATATTGTTTATGGTTGTCTGTTCTGTTACACGCCATTGTTTCGTTTGTAAATTTATTTTATATATTTAAGCATTTTTATTTTGTGTATTGTGTACATTTTATTCTGCTCGACGTCTCAATTTCAATGCGCGCTTTTGTTATTTTTATTTGCTTAATATGTATATATAAATATATTTCTTTTTCTTCTTATTTCAAGACATTAAAATTGTTAATTTAAGTCTACGCGTGAAATAAATTAACCAATGAACCGATACACACAATACCACAATACCCTAATAAGTTTGTAATGAAAGCATGAGTTGGTTCGATACAAACGAGAAAAATAATATGTACATTTTAAGCACTCCCACTAAACGCTAATCAATAAAGTAAATTAAGCGCAACATAACTAAATAATAATTCATATTGTGTCTTGTAAAAGGGTAAATTCTTTGTACAGAGTATCTTGGAGATGGACACTCTCGACTTGTCTTTTGCTTAAAATGCAAATGCAACAAATACCAATGAAACGCACTGAGGGTGGCAGAGAATTGGAGACGGCTTCGCTGGCGATTCCAACTGGCGACTTCGAGCCACTTTAAAATGGCGTCGCTTGTGGTGCGGGTGACGTCGCTGCCACCACGCTCTCCACACCACTCCTGCTCCTCAGCCTGCTTAATATGCCAAACAGTCGTTGAGTCGGTCCGACAGTCCGGCAGACGTCGTCATTGTCTTATAAGGTGCGGTGCGTATAAAGCCAGACATCGACATCGAGTTGCAAACAGAGAAAAAATCACTTGGTACACTCGCGCGACATATTGAGAAATGTGCAATAGCTTAATGCCCATTTAAGGCCAGCACTTTTCATGGCAAGTTGCATTTATCGAGCGATCAGCTCAAACGAGCGATCGATCAACGGTTTAGCCACCAAAAAAAACAACATATATATTTATATTAGAACATTTTGATCATTATTCATACGAGCCGTGGCACGCACGCATGCTAATTGCCAGGTGTGATGATTTGCTGCCTAAAAAGAGTTCAACAGCAGGAACAGCAGCAACTGCAGCAACGGCGGTCACTCACACTTGCAACATGTCCTAGCGAGAGAGTTGATGTTGTTGCTGCTGCTGCTGTTGCTGTTGCTGCTGCTGCTGCTGCTGCTGTTTGCCTTTAAATGGTATAAATTACCAATGAATGACATACAATTTAATTGCCCGGTCTAAGCAGCAACTCCAGCCGCATACAGAGCAGCAGTTGCAGTTGCTGTTACTGTTGCGGCTTGCAGTTGTTGCTGGAATTAATTAATATTGCACTTTTGAAGCGCGTGCATACAAATTTGTCAGTTTCGTACGGAGCATACAGGCCGTTGCCCATTTTTATGCCCAAGGTGTAGGCAATTGGCATAGTTCACATTCACACAGTGGCTGTTGTGTGCTTTATTATGGCATTTGATGGCAATTAAAAGTCTTTCGCATTAATCGTGTGCAAGATTGAAGGGCTTGCTGCTGCCACATCTGTTGTAGGTGCTGCGTGAGTTGAAGCTGTTGCTGCTGTTGCACGCCTGCAATATGCCTGATTTTGTTTGCTGCTGTGCATCTGTCTGTATTGATGTGTGTGCTGATGTGCTTGTGTGGCTTTTATTGTGCGTCAATTTGCTAGCCACACAGTGTCGTTGGCAATGTTTGTTGTTGTCGATTGACGTCAAACCAAATCAGAAACAGAAGCAGCAACGGGGGCAACAGCAACAACAACAACAGTCACACAGCATCTGCGCTCGCCTCATCATGGGGGCTGGTATTGATAGCAATAAGTGTAGCACTTATCAGTGAGTCAGAGTCAGGCGAGGCCAATGAATTGTTGTAGGTGTTGCAATGCCGTATTATCGATACAACAGGGGATAGAGCTAAGCCTTACAGCATTTAAAATTCACTCAAGGACCTAAATTTATGTTATTCAACGCTCAATCAACATTTAAGTTTAATTATAATTGAACTCATTTAGATTGATTTCTTTGTGCTGCTTTGATTTCATCACGCCCTCTAAACATTACTGGGTGATCACGTCAATGCATATCTGATAAGTAGCGTCGTATATATCAACTGGCCTGGAGCTATCTGATATTGCGCTGATTATCAGCAGTTTGCAGTTGCAATTTGACTGTAAGCTGAGTCTACAACAACAGCATTAATGAAAACAACAAGCACAATTTGCTATGTAATTAGATCTATAACTTTTTGACACATTTCAAAAAACTTTCTGCTGAGGCAACCAGCGACAACCAATTGGCGACTGCTGGCGCCTGAGCCTAAAAGACGTTGCCGTCGGCAAAAAACAATCAAAAAAAAAAAAAAAATCTACTTTAAATTGAAAATTAAACTCAAAATAAAAAGAACTCATTTATGAGTATGAAACTCACCTCGGTTGTTTAGGGCGCTTTGGCAAGCATTATCCAAGCATTATCCAATAAATGGCAGCTGCCCGCAATTCTTGATGTTGTTGCTGTTGTTTTTTGTAGTTGTATTTGTTGTTTTTGCGCACTACACATTTAAAATTATTTGTAATATGTGTATTTAATTCTTTATTATTTTTTTGTTTTGTTTTGTTGTTGTATACTTTAATTGCTAATATCATAAAAATATCACAAACTTTTGCTTATGCGATGTTCGCGTGTTGTGTTTTAAACGAATGCAATTATGTTAAATATTTTTTTATTGTTAATATTTATAATTCAAAATTGGCAAGCTTTGCGTTTTATTCATTGCATGTATATATATTCTTTAATTTTTAATTCTTTTAAGACACTTCAATTGCGACCTTATGCACTTAATATTATTATTAAAAAATTTCTTATTTTATTTTTTTTTTCTTCTTAAATTGCTTGTATAAAACTTTTGATGTTGTTAATTGTATTAAAAAATTTGGCAAGTTTAGTTGAGTGAGAGAGCAAAAATTTATTAGCTTAAAATTTGTTGTTGTTGTGGTTGTTGTGAATCGCAGCTAGGTACAATTAAGAGTTGAGAGTTGAGTTCTAGCAAGTTGGGTGACTAAAAAATCTATCGTTAATCGTTAGAATGCGACGTGCGTAAAGCGTTTTGAATATCAATAAATATGCGATTTGGTTTTTTGTTTGTTTTTAATAACTGACGCGTGTTAACGTTTAAAAGGTTGTTGTTGTTGTTGTTAGTTGTTTGTTGCCGTTGTTGTTGTTGCACGCGCGTTCTCTATACACTGCGTACCCGTGTACCGTTTCTTGTTGTCGCCGCGTCAACGTGCAAATAACAAATAACGAAAACGTACGAAAAAATTTTCACTGCAACGCAAAGAGATTTTCCCGTCGTCGCGTCGTCGTCGTCGTCGTCGTCAGCGTCGTCGGCATCGTCGTCGTCGTCGTCTTCGCTGGCTTCGGCTGCACCACCAACACGCAAACAAGCACTGTGTGTGTGCGAGAGAGAGAGAGAGTGAGCGTGTGTGTATGTGTGAGAGAGGAGGGTGGTGGCGGCACCAGAGCAATTGCAATTGCACGCACAATTTTGGCCAACCGAAAAATGTAAACAGCACGACTTTTTTGTAGTATGGCTTGGCTTGGGGACTCGGTTTATAACTGATCAACTTCTGCGATATTTTTGTTTTTGGCGACGGCGACGAACGCGTGCGGGGCTCTGACGTTGAACCTGAACCGACACTGCCCAGCAAGACACTGGCGCAGCCAGCGACCTTTCTAAGTAGAATAGGCTGGCGACGCAGCTGCTGCCGTCGCCACACGAACACAAGCACACGGCAGCAAGAGTAGCAGCAGCAACACCGACGCAGCAGCTAGCATGCGTTAGTATGTGTGTGTTGGCGTCTCATTCGCCGGATAAAGTCGACTCAGAGCGGCAGAGAGAGAGAGAGAGAGAGAGCGATAGAGAGATAGAGAGACAGTGGGAGAGCGTGAGACCGCAGCACGTGCAAAAAACAACATAAAAGCTGCCTGCTGATTTTTGTCGCAGTTGTTTTTGCATTTTTATCTCTCTATTTCGCGACTGTCAGCTGATGTAGTTGCTGTTGTTCGCGTGTGTGGCAACTGCAACTGCCGAGCTGCTGCTGCTGCTTTTGTTACTGTTGTTGGGGCAGCTGCTGTTGCTGTTGCCCCCACACACTAGTTGTAGTTGTTGTTTATGGCTGCGTGGGTTTCTAATTGCTCAAACTTTATACCAATGAGGAGAGTTCGTTGCATTTTCGCTTTTGCGAAAGCGAGCTCCGAATAGGCGCCTCCCACTTTTCCATTGTTGTTGCTGCTCCGCCGTTTTGAAGCGTTCAAAGCAGTTACGGCTGGATTGGTTTAGGGGCACAGCCTATCGAGATTGACTAGATGGGGTGGGGGTGTGAAAAACTAAATTAGTAATAAGCTCAAAAAAGCGAGAGTAACGCTAATAAGTTGTCTTAGTGGTTTACCAGCTGCACTTTGAAACATCTGTGCAATTTATAAAGATTTTCATTTATTTAGCGTATATCAATAAATATAATGTATAAATAAATATGTATAATGTGTAATGGTATACAAATAAATTTAAGCATTCAACAAGCTTGTTGTTGAATTAAACTTATTAAACTTAAAGGTTTGGTGTGCCAAAATAGTTGGGATGTTGAAGTTAATGGCTTTCTATCTATTTATTAACTTTTTAAATAGTTGACAGCACTTTAAATACTTACCAAAAATTGTGTAAACCATTCACATTTATTTAAAGAAATTTGTATGCCTTCTCAATGAAAACAAAATGTAGCATATTTAAAAATTATTAACTATTAACTGTCCAAAAGGAATACTACAGAAATATTTACATTAAGGAAAATGGTTTAATTGTGAAAAACCTAATTTCCATCAAAAATATTGTTTTCTCAAAATCCTAACACATGGCCGGATAAACTGTGTTCGGATAAAAATCAAATGCTCTCTCAAAACAAGAATGTCTCACAGTACTCGACTCTCTATCTCTCACACACACACACACACACACGCAGGTCACCAAACTTCTCTCTCACACACACACTGCAAATGCCGGCAAGCAACTTCAACGTTAGCGTCGAGCGCCTGAACTTGAAATGCCGATGCAGCCGCAGAGAACTGAGAGCAGAGAGAGCGCAGTCTCTCAGTAGTTGTAACTGTGCTTGTGTGACGCAGCTGCCGACGCTGTCTGACTGTGTATAGCGTTTGTACGAGTATGTGTGCGGTGTGTGTTTACAAAACAAAGACCAAAATGAAAGAGAGACGAGCCAAAAGCATGCCAAGCACTCATACACACACAGACACAGCATACACACAGGGCCACTGGGCACGTTTTGTGAATGAACGAATAGTAGCACACCAATACAATAGCGCTCACACACACAAACCCACACTCACAGCAATACCAATGCATTTTTTGCTTGTTTATGTGAATTGTGGGCAGGGAAAATAAACGAAACGCAAAAACGCGTTTACGCGATTCGTACAAAAATTTTTCGTGTTGCTTGCGGGCAGCAGCAACAACAGCAACAGCAACAACAACAACCGTAGTAGCAGCAGCCCGTTTGTAGGTGTAGCTTTGCTGATAGACTGTGTGTGTGACTGAGCGTGTATGTGTGGCTAGTGTTAGTTGATTGGTGTGAAACAACTACAACAATAAGTTATTGAAATGAGACGACAACGACAGCGACAACGACAATATTGACGATGACGATGACGAGGCCACGAGCAAATAAAACCAAAATGGTGTAGGCCCAGTTGGCCGACGAGAAGGTGGCAGCAATTGGCAGCCAATTCGCGACAGCAAGAGCACAAATGATACAAATACAGATACAGATACAGATACCGAGGCGATTCGTATTTAACGCCTCTGTCGGTCTGGAAGCAGCTAACCAATCAACCAACACAAAAACAAACATTTCGTTGGCGTTGGCGGTATTGGCGCGTCGCTGATTTGTTGTCGCTGATGAAGTTGTGGCTTGAACTGCTTGTCTTATGCAAATTTCTGACTGATTTAAGTACATTTTAATGTCGTAATTGCCTACGATACTAACGAGAAACAGCCGTTGATCAGACGTGAATATGTCAGGGACTGAAAGTGGACAAAAGTTTTTGTTTGCCTTTTTTTGCGCAGCTGCAATAAAATTTATTTGAAATCCGACAGAAAATGCCTTTACAATCATTTGTGCAATTGCTTTTTGTGTTGGAAATCTTCCCACGGTTGGGCAAGTCATCACCCTCTCCGCTTGAGCATTGTTGTTGTTGGCCCGCCACCACCACCCGAGCACAACCCACCACCGCCGATCGCCGTGTCGTGCAACCCCCTAACTTTTGGCGGGAAACGATAATCTTTGCAATCTCAGTTAACGTCTTTGGAACTTTACCCAAACAAAAGAAAGCCGCCCGCGGCCCTCCTGTCAAGGAGCAGATTCCGAGCCGCAGGCTAACCCAGCCCAACCCAACCCAGCCCCGGCCCATCCTAAAGCCACCCCTGATCAGCTTTACCTGAGTACCGCTGCGCATATCATGCTGCTCCTTTTTCCTTCATTTTAATGATGCTCATTCTTTCAACGACGGCGTCGTCTATCCTCCAGGGCATCAGCGCTGCTCACGCGGCGGGAGGGCAACGGCATCTGCGTCGCGACGCCTGCCCAAGAAATTGTGAAGCGTTGGCTAGGAGGCCGCCACAGAATTGTCAATTAAAAACGCCAACATTGCGCCAATGTTAACCACAATTTGGCGCATTGATTTGCATTGATGCAACTGCGGCAACCAAGTGCAATAACCATAAAAGCAAATGGCATTGTAGCACCTAGATGACGCCAACAGCTCGGCAAGACTTTTGCCATTGCCGCTTTTCACGCAATGCTCAGCCTGGGGGTCAACTGCATGATGATATTAGCTCCCTGCACTGAACCCTCGTACCGGGTACCGATTCCCCATCCAGCGACTAGCGGCTCTCAACGTTGTCGCCGCCTTTTATGCGCCAATTAAAAAAATCTAATTTGCATGCGAATGCGCAGCTTAGATGCAAATTCCGTCTCTGATTCTCACGGATAACCAACAACTGTACGGCGCTTGAATGCTTTAATGGAAACACGTGTGTCTTATGATTTATCATAGGCAGCTGTTTGAATCGTTGAGATCACAAATCAGAGATCATCGCAACTACCGCTCGCAACTATTAATTGCCACTAAATTAAAACAGTTAAAATCAACTTTGAAGATGAGTTAATGTCCCGCAAGTGTGGTCTGCAACTTGTTCGTAGTTGCTGCAACTGTTAATAATAGTCGGCTTTTGCTTTTCTTAATTTCAGTATTGTGATTTTAGTAACCCCTCGGACAAAATATAATATAAATATAGCATGCTATCGTGAATTCAACTGAAACACGTTCTACTGATTGCTTACCAAGTAATGATGATTTCAGATTCAGTGTGTCCTTCATTAAAAAAAACCATTTTCATTATAAATAAATGAATCAAAATATTTGTCGAGCTAGCCAGACTTTGTGATATAATTATTTTTATGGAATTTCTTGATTACGGATCTTCACAGACTAATTCAGAAGTGACGCAGTCAATGCTAAAATCCGTAATACATCCTGGATTATGTCAGGCTTTTGCATTGATTTATTAATTCATTGCTTTCAAATTAAAGTTTAGATAAGCATTATAAGACATTCGCCAATATTTATATTCACATACATGCAAAAATCTCCGTCAAATATTTTGTTTCATACAATTAAGCAATGGTTCACATCTTAACAAAACGCTCCTCTTTTCTCGAGTTCGTTTCCTAAGTCATTCGAATTACTGCTCAAGTAAAACACCAACGCCAATGCATCATTTATATTCATGCCTAAATCCGAGGCATTAAAGTAGCTTAATTTTCTTATACAACACGCATTAAAATCTTAGACGCCTAACAACTCCCACAAAATAGACCAACTCTATAAATGCTGCTCCCGAAATGTTGATGATGTTCCCTCAACTGCTGTTGCGGCTGCTGTTGATGGTGCTGGTGCTGCTGCCTTTTGCCACTTTGGCATAAAATTAACTGTTCATTCAAATAAAAATTAAACTATTGGGCCCGTCTCTCAGTCTGCCTGTTCATCTGCTCTTGTTATGTGTTCAGCGTCCCAAAAGAAAGAAAAAATGAACTGAGCTTAAACTCATAAACGATTAACATACAAAACACACACGACGGTCCAATCGGTCCAAAGTGAAGCATTTCAATATATAAGCCGTATAATAAAATATAACAATCATGCGATAAAAACTCTTTCTCAATCACAATCACACTCACACACACACACAGAGAGATACAAATGCCTGCGTTTGCCCATTCACCTGTAAAAGTGTGGGAAAGCATATACCGAAAATCGAAAGAAAAAAATAACACCATCGAGTTGGAGATGGTCAAGCAAAAGCTTAGCCTCACAAAATATCAATAGAAATCAAAGTGGAAGGCAGACCCGAACACCAAGTAGAAATAGAAGCTGGAAGTTGAAATCGAAATCGAAGGCGACGTCGAAGCCGAAACGCGCCAAAAGAAAACGTTGAAAATTCAAATTAGCCCAAGTCTCGTAAATAAAAGATATTATAGCCAATCGAGCAATAAAACCAGTTAATCTCTAAATGCGCCAAGCACTGAGGAAGCGGCTCGCAACTGGAGACTGGAGGCTTAGGACTGGGACTGCGACAAGCAGCAACTCCATCAGCACCAGTCTCATCAGTGGCCTGACGGCCTATATCTGCGCTTTTACGACAATCAACCTGCTAGAAAACAACAAATCAGTTGGCCCAGTCATGAAGCGTATTTCGGTTAGTACTGCCAACCATCTCAATCTCCAACTCCATCACCTACTCCATCTCTCCATCTGCAGCAACATTTCTCAGGGCGGCGGGGGTAAGTTGTACCTGAGAAGCAATCAAATCAATTTTATGCGCTCTCCTCAGCCGCAATTGCTGCAGTTTTATGGCATTTCTAATACAACAACAACAAGAACAACAACATGGAGACTCATTCATTCAGTTGCTCCGTTGGCCCATTGATGGGGCGTAGACCACAGACCGGAAGCGGCAACAGCAACAGCGCCTGCGTGGGCATTCCAAGAGCCACTCAGCCAGTGGGACAGGTGTAGAAATGGGGAATGGGAGCTGGTGGGGATTCGAGCGATTACCAGTGCTTAAAGCTAAGCCACAAATGCATTCAGTTATTAAGCCATTTAAGCGACGTGAGAAAATGCTCAGCATTCAATTGCGCACTTTTCAACGGATGTTGTAAGCTAGATTAAAAATGGCAAGCAGACGAGGGCAAGAGTGGAGACATGACGATAAATATGACGATGAAGATGAAGCCAGCGATCATCGCTGGCGAAAATTATTTATTAAACACTTACAGCCAATCAAAACTGGCTACCTACACAGCTTCACTGGCAACTGGTCCCAGCTCTTGGCTACAGCTTTAAAGTACACATTTCTTTAATGACTACAACTAAGCAACTAACAACAAATTGAATTAATTTAACAAACACCGGTGGCTCGACTACCCAACAAGAAATGTAGCTACAACTACAAAAGTAACAAAAAAAACAGACACTTTAATGCGAAACTTAAAATTTTTGGCCTTCGCTTACTTAGCTGCCCAATTGTTGTTTAGATCTCTGTCTCTCTTTTTCTGTTATTTTTTTTTTTTGACTGATCTTTCATTAAGACAAAAGTTTAGTGAATGAAATAAAGTTGAAGGTAGCTTCCCGCTGCCCTTTGTACCCCACAATTCCCCACTTGCTCTTGCCCGTCGCATGCGTAAACATCGCGGTAGGTAAATCATTTGAAATTTGTCTTCCATTAGATCTTGGCGAGATTGAGGCGTGCGCATGATTAAAGCTCATGTTGGAAGCGTCGACAATGCCGGTGTCAGAGTCGTCAGCGTCGGTGTTTTCGGTATTGTACTGTGTGTGGGATTCGTGGTTGCTGTTATTGCTCTGTCTGTGGCTGTTGCTAGAGAGGAAGTGCAAAGTGCTCTGATAAAATCTAAGCTCACAAACAAAAAATTAATTGCCAACGGACGGCAAAGAGCTACTGACAAATAGGTTAGCAAGTTGGGGGCAGTGTTTTTTAATTTTAAATGGATAGATATATAGAACGTGCTCGTACGATTGATTTAGGGGCAAAACTATGATCAAAAAGCCCTTGCTTTTTAAAATCAGTTGAGTTTTGACGAAGTTATGGCATTTTGAAGTTTCGATCTATGCCCATACACCGATATATCGATTTTCGGGCTATAATTTCTACTTGTCTTCCGACCTCAAATTTCGTTTTCAACTTTAAATGTACGATTGACTTAGGGGCAAAACTATGATCAAAAAGCCCTTGCTTTTTAAAATCAGTTGAGTTTTGACGAAGTTATGGCATTTTGAAGTTTCGACCTATGCCCATACACCGATATATCGATTTTCGGGCTATAATTTTTACTTGTCTTCCGACCTCAAATTTCGTTTTCAACTTTAAATGTACGATTGACTTAGGGGCAAAACTATGATCAAAAAGCCCTTGCTTTTTAAAATCAGTTGCGTTTTGACGAAGTTATGGCATTTTGAAGTTTCGACCTATGCCCATACACCGATATATCGATTTTCGGGCTATAATTTTTACTTGTCTTCCGACCTCAAATTTCGTTTTCAACTTTAAATGTACGATTGATTTAGGGGCAAATTTATGATCAAAAAGCCCTTGCTTTTTAAAATCAGTTGAGTTTTGACGAAGTTATGGCATTTTGAAGTTTCGACCTATGCCCATACACCGATATATCGATTTTCGGGTTATAATTTTTACTTGTCTTCCGACCTCAAATTTCGTTTTCAACTTTAAATGTACGATTGATTTAGGGGCAAAACTATGATCAAAAAGCCCTTGCTTTTTAAAATCAGTTGAGTTTTGACGAAGTTATGGCATTTTGAAGTTTCGATCTATGCCCATATATCGATACATCGATTTTCAGGCTATAATTTTTACTTGTCTTCCGACCTCATATCACGTTTTCAACTTTAAATGTACGATTGATTTAGGGGCAAAACTATGATCAAAAAGCCCTTGCTTTTTAAAATCAGTTGAGTTTTGACGAAGTTATGGCATTTTGAAGTTTCGACCTATGCCCATACACCGATATATCGATTTTCGGGCTATAATTTTTACTTGTCTTCCGACCTCAAATTTCGTTTTCAACTTTAAATGTACGATTGATTTAGGGGCAAAACTATGATCAAAAAGCCCTTGCTTTTTAAAATCAGTTGAGTTTTGACGAAGTTATGGCATTTTGCAGTTTCGACCTATGCCCATACACCGATATATCGATTTTCGGGCTATAATTTTTACTTGTCTTCCGACCTCAAATTTCGTTTTCAACTTTAAATGTACGATTGATTTAGGGGCAAAACTATGATCAAAAAGCCCTTGCTTTTTAAAATCAGTTGAGTTTTGACGAAGTTATGGCATTTTGAAGTTTCGACCTATGCCCATACACCGATATATCGATTTTCGGGTTATAATTTGTACTTGTCTTCCGACCTCAAATTTCGTTTTCAACTTTAAATGTACGATTGATTTAGGGGCAAAACTATGATCAAAAAGCCCTTGCTTTTTAAAATCAGTTGAGTTTTGACGAAGTTATGGCATTTTGAAGTTTCGATCTATGCCCATATATCGATACATCGATTTTCAGGCTATAATTTTTACTTGTCTTCCGACCTCATATCACGTTTTCAACTTTAAATGTACGATTGATTTAGGGGCAAAACTATGATCAAAAAGCCCTTACTTTTTAAAATCAGTTGATTTTTGACGAAGTTATGGCATTTTGAAGTTTCGATCTATTCCCATATATCGATGTATCGATTTTCAGGCTATAATTTTTACTTGTCCTCCGACCTAAAATTTCATTTTCAGCGCATTTCTGGAAAGTTGATACTTGAATGAAAAATAATAATAATTATCTTTCTCCTCTACATAGGCGGCTAGGAGCTATTTTTACAAAAGAGATACACAAAGGATTCATTAGTTCCACTCACAAAGCTCACAAAATTTCAACCATCTGCTTACCACCCCTCTGATGGGCCTGAGCTCGGCAATCTCTTAAAGCTTTTTTTTCTTCTGCATGGCATTTTCACCCGGCAACAAACCAGAAGATGACAGTCCCAGGCCAATTGACGATGGGTAACTGCGCAGAAGTTGTCTAATTTTTAATTTTCATGCGCAGCTGCCTTGTCTTTGGCCGCTTTTGCGACGCGGCAAAATGACAACAACGAGAGGGTCGCCTATGAGAAGGAGGAGGAGGCTTCTCTTCTCACCCGGTCAAAGGAGCAGCCGGTCTATCCTGCTTGAATGGTGGCGGTGGCGGCAGGCGGCGGCTACGCAACGGTTCGGCAAAGATTACGCAGCAAATGCGCAAAAGATTCCGGAAAAAAAGAAAAACAAAAAGAGGTGGTGGGTAGACGCCGCCCTACCTATCTAGTATCAAGATAAAACTCGTTTTCACTAAATGAGCAGGCAGCTGGCAAGCCCCAGGAGAAGTCTCAGCTCCTTTCTGAGTAACTTCAGCGAGACATATTGATAAATATGATTAGATTTATGGTCGCATTTTGAATATTGCACAATGAAATTGGAGGGACACATAAATTACGAGTGGCACAACCATATAGAGATCCACCCGCCATAGACCTCTAAAGACATAAACTTCGACTCCGACGACGACACAAAGTGGAACTCGCAGTGCAACTCCATTTGCCTCGTGTATATTTATGTCATTAAATTTAAGCATTTTCGTTTAGGCCACTCAGCTGGCAACCCTGTGATTAACTTGGTTACTGCTGCTGTTGCCGCTGCCCCTTTGGCCAATTGCATGTCCGGCTAAGAGTTGGGGGCTCTAACTCCAACTCCGAATCTGACTTCAAGTCCATAAGAATTTCATATGAAATTATAAGCGCTTTAGTTTTATTGTGCGTTGTCTGCTTTGCAAAGGCGGTGGCGGTGGCGGTGCGGGTGATTGTGCTGCTAGTGGTGATGGTGCTACGCAGTGATAAATGTTTCCTATGCCGTGGAATTTCACCCGCGGCTGCAACAACAGCAGCAACAAAATTCATACAAATGCAAATTTAATTGTAGTCGCAGTGGCATCCACATCTACATCCCCAGACTCAACTCCAAGCCCAAGTCAACATCAAGCTCAGCCTCAAAATTAATGCTTTCAGCATGGCACGCAATTTAAGTGGGCGTGCCCACGGGCATAGCGTCAGCCAAAATGAAAGAAAACACAAACAGAAATGTGCCAATTCGTTTGAATTTCTTTAAATGTTTTTTGTTTAAAAGTTGTTTTTTGTTGGCTTGTTGAAATGATAAAAATTTGTGCAAATCTTCTGCTTAGCTAACGGTAGCTTTCCTCTTTTTGCTAAAAGCCCCGTTAACTGTTTTATACCGTTTTTTTTAACGTCTGGCCAAGTCACACACGCAATGCGTCTGCGTTGGCGTCGTCCATATGTCATTTTATGTAGCTCAGTTGCAGACACTTGTTACGGCCAATTGTTTACCTTAATAGCTGCCCCCGAGTCAAGTTCTAATTGAAGTTGTAATTGCTGCTGCCACAGATGCTGCTATATTTCTGGCACCTAGTATTCGCGTGCGTAACCGCAAAGGATCTGGCCATAATTTCACTTCCTTTATATCGACAACTCGTGCGCTTCCTGAGGATAGTCACACCTTCTCAGCTGTTCCTCAGATTTGTTCGACAGTTTGGTAATTGCAATTGTGCGTGACTTCTGTGCACGGTTTCCTCTTCAATGTTTCATTATGTGTATGTATGTGTGAGTATGTTTGTGTTTGAGTAGGAGCGCCCCAGGACTTTATTTTCTGAGCCTCACAACAGCTGGCTGCTTCTAGCTGCTGTTATTCCTGCACAAAGAATGCCGCCCTTGCAATATGTTCGTGTTGTTTGCTTAGAGGTCAATAATCTCTGCTGGGGTGGCTTGCAATTAGGGGAATGTGTGCAAAAATGTTGTCAATAGTGCACTTAAAGCCATAGGCATTTTAAAAGCAGACATTCCTTAACATATTTTATAGAATCTTATCATAGAGAATACAGTGAAAAATTTTGATATAGAATGCCTTAAGTGTGTGGAGTAAGTCGTATTTTATCCTCACTTCTGCATATATAACTTAAAGAGTCAGACACATATTTAGACACATCGTATTAGGCATAGTACATTAAAGGGTATCCAAAGCCAATGCATAACAGCATTCTCACAACATTCCGCATCGCTAAATAATAGACTGCTGCATTTAGAGTCGTATCTTGTTTGTTCCATCTCTCATTTCCATGATATCACCTCAGTTGCATTGAATACATGATTCTAAGCCTCCCTAGCTTCTTGTTGGTTCTAATGTCATTAGCGTAGGATACAAATATGCAACATACTCTACATTCAGTGCTGTATGCGGGTATTTTTTCTTTCCAGCATCAATAGGAACAACAGCAACAAATCAAGGCAAATCTCAAAGACGCTGAGTCTGCCAAAAGTAGGTAGCAGAAATTGGATGTTATTGTATAAGCGGAAGGGAAACACACCGGGCCGTAGATAATAACAATAATAATGATAATGCACAAGAGAGAACGCGCGCCAAGCTGCCGAAAGGAACGAGAATTGAGGAACAGCTGAGAAGCGCAGCAGTCAACGAAAAGGAACTCAAAGATCGTCTTACGGCAGAGATTTCAGTTTCAGCCTCAGGTGCGAGGGTGTGCACTTTTTTGTCATGCAACGGCAGCAACATAAGCAGCAGCAACAGCAGCAGCAGTTTCAGTTCCCCAGTTGCTGTTCCTCTGGCCATAACAATTTGTAGCACGTGGCCTATTTGGCCATTGTGACCGGGGCAAAGTTGGCGCCTTTTTTGGGCAGACGTCCATAAAAAGACGACAACGACGAGATTGCGGGTGCCTCAATTATCTAACCATATGAGTGTGAACAAAAGGAGTAAATTGCGAGTGGAGAGAGAAGATATCTGATTACAGAGCTGTGAGCTCTGATCTCAGATATTTTGTTGCTTCCACCTACAGTATCGATTGTTAGTCATTCAACACCCACGCGCTGCGGATGCAGGAAGCGTTGCGGGGCTTCAGGCAGAGACAGGAACTGTGGTTATGCGATCTGCATAAAGCCTCGCAATTTCACCGCAACAAGAGCTAGTGTATTGGCCATTGCCAAAGACGGTTATAATTGGCCCAAGGCAGCACCAATTTATCAACGCCGATTGCCATTTGTGTTGACAAGTAACACACTGAACACTGGACATTGGACACTGTCCGCTTCAACTGAATGCGAATCCGCGATGCTGCAGCTGCCTTACTGTCTGTCTGCCTGCCTGTACATACATAGTTGGCATGAAGCGTGTTGATTTCGCACTTTACAGCTTGTAAAACCAGCAATGGCAACTGCCACAGACAACATCAAGTGCTGCTGCAATGCGCCAACTATGAAATTATTTTATTTAATAACCAACAACAAATACAAAAAATGGTCAGCAATTGTCGCTGTTGACCAAAACGCGCTAATTGCGCACGAAAAGCTCCACAGAATTTATTACATTTCAATTATGTATATGGGCAAAATGTTGGCACAAGCAATTGGCATTGCATAAATCTAAACCGTAGGCAGTACTCACTGTAAAAGACATCATCGACATCATTCAACTGCTGCCTGGTCTGTCAAATTAGCCAGAAAGTCAGTCAGCAACGTTGCTCAGACGAAGCAGCTGCACTTTTGCTCTTAACAGAAGCAAGAGCAACACGTTAGCAACATAATGTTAATGATCTCAGCAACATGTAAGCAACTGAGCAACAACAAATAGTTCTGATTGGGTTCAGTTGGTCTTGCTTAGATCCTTACTCGAAATTACATTTAAGGGTGGCTTATGGTTTACCCAATTGCAAATTTTGTAACATCTCTGTCATGAAGTAGTATATACAATTTTTAATTTGGTTAAACACTTTTTCTCAACAAATTTGTGAATTTACTTTACTATCTTGATAACTGTCGAAAGCTTAAAATGCCACATACTTAACAAAACAATTACGCTTACTAGCAACATATCTGCTGTTTGGTTGCCTGTAACGAATGAGTGGAGTCCGGCAACAGTTAAGGCCCAGCAACGTGTGTGGCCTCTTAAAAGGTTGCTAGCAGCAATTGCTCTTGGCGATTGCTGTTGCTTCTGGCGTTGCCTTTTGCAGTTGCAACTTTTGTCGTTGTTTGTGCATAAATCGTGTAAAATATCGCATTTCGCGCAGTTTCGCATCGTGTTAACGAGTGTGACATACACACACATGGAGGAACACGCATTTATTTGTCTTAGTCTCACATTGTTGTAGTAGTTGCAGTTGTTGCTACTGCCCAAGTTCTTAGCTGGCAAGTGCTTGTCACTTGATTGCTTTGCATGCGTTGTTGTTACTGTTGTGGCTGTTGGGTCCTCTGTGTGGATATTTGCATATATTGACAGCGCTGTGTGATAATGCTGTTGACATTGATATAGCTCTTAGGCGAGGGCACAACTATGGGCCATATTGTTACTGTAATTTCTGCTGTTGTTGTTGTTGCGGTTACAACGCCCACCAAACAATTGACAGTCAACAACGTGCCGCAAAGCTACAAAAAAAAGAGGTGAATACAAACGGACTATAGTTGAAGCAGAGTCAGCGTCAGCTTTTGGGACTGCGGCAATCTGATAAAGTTGCGGCTGTTGCGCATGCGCATGTTGCACGCCTACAAAATCATGTTGCACGTCAATTGCAAAGCTCGCAATATGTGTGTGCGATGTATGCGTTTTTTGTTTGTTGTTGTTATTTGTCTGCTTATTTAAATTCTGCAATGATTTTTTCAAAGTACTCTTCTGTACTCGGATTGCGCTTCAAGGCCGCCCCGTTCAACGTGTGTGGCCATAACTTAGCCGGGGGAAGAGGCGACGGCAACATGTTGCTGACAGACGGCAGCCAGAAGGCGGGCAGCACCAGCGGCAACAACAACAGCAACAAGATCAACTAAAACACCAACGCCAAAGCCACAACGACAATATCGAATTCCGACTGCTGCTGTTGCTGTTGATGGTGGTGGTGCTGCTGCTGTTGGGCGGCAATTGATTCTTAAAAAACGCTGACATTTTACATGTTGCAGCAACATGTTGCCGCATGCTTACCTGCTTACGAGCAGCGATTTGCCTACGTTGTGGTTGTCCTTGCCATTCGAAACAACGTTGACAAATTGCTACATGTGCTCTGCAAACTTGAAGAGCATCGCATTACGCAGAGGAAATGCTGCTTGCTGTATGGTGAATATGGCAAACGGAAATTGAAAATTACTTTAAAATTGCAGAAGTGAAACGCCCACCAGAATTGTAGGGAGAGTAGGTAGCACGGCATTGTTAGTAGCAGATACAATAATCCTTGCCAGGCCAAACTAATAATCGCATAATACACGTTCCAAGCTAATGATTAACTTGCATCATTATCGCACAAGATCTGAGCACCAGCAATTGCAGCGCACAGCAAACGAACGATCGCTGCTACGAGCTTGAGTTGAGTGCTCGTGGTTTGCGTTGTTTTTTGCTTCGCTCTTGAAATTAGCTGCTGTTGCTGCTGTATCTGCAGAAGCTGTTCCGATGGGCAGGACAACAAAGCATCCTGCACTTTTACTCGTTTCATTGAAGAAACGACGCGCGCCCATTGCCTGAGGCAATGCTGCTGCTGCAATCTGCTTTTATTTTATGCGCAGAGCGCTTAAAAATGCAGTCAACGTCTCTGAAGCTGGACTCCAGACGACGCAGACAGGAACCTGCCGCTTAGGCGAAGACCTGAAAGACCCAAAAAGGCAAACGGCCCGACAGAAACTGCCAGAGTAACAGCAACAAACAAGAATACAAGCAAGTAAGCAAACGGCAGCCGACGCTAAAAAATAAGTTTGGCCGAGGGAGAAAATTCACTGCATCCTCCCACTTTTTGCTGTTGCTGCGTGGCCAAGGCAATGGTGCTATTATGTTGCTGTTGCTGCTGCTGTTGTAGGTCTGGAGCCAATCATTATATGCGTTTTTCATACTTTTATGCGGGAGTTGCTGTTGCCGTTGCTATTGAGTTGAGTTGCCTGTTAAGAAATTGCTGCTGCGATTTTTGATTTTGCAGCAGCAAATGAGTTCCAGTTGGCAAAAAAAACAAAAACAGAGA
Source organism: Drosophila nr. perissopoda 5 BK-2023a (assembly GCA_035044105.1). Classification (NCBI taxonomy): domain Eukaryota; kingdom Metazoa; phylum Arthropoda; class Insecta; order Diptera; family Drosophilidae; genus Drosophila; species Drosophila nr. perissopoda 5 BK-2023a. Next base: position 702,191 of record JAWNMK010000124.1, read on the forward strand.
AAATTCAAAATCAGGGTAGTATAAGTTGGTATATCAAAATGCGTGCACACCCACACTTCCGGTTGTAAATTGAATGTGGGCGTGCCCTGTGCCGCCCACAAATGGCAAACGCTCAATGGGCAAAAAACAACAAATGGAATGTAGCACCCATGTTGCTGGCGGATAGCAGCAGCAGCAGCAGCAATATAATTATGCGCATGTTGCAGTGCTGCTGCTGCTGTTGTAATTGTGTATTTGAGTTGATGGTTTTGTATCCAAACTTCAAAGTAGCAAGCTTGAAGCTTGGACAAAAAACAAATAGCAAAGCCGTCAACAAGCCAGAGCCGAGCGTCGAACGACAAATCGTCGAAAGTTACAGTTTAAGTTGCTGCCTTGACTTGACTTGACTCTCGCGGTAACAGTTGCTGCTGGTGATTGGCAGCAGGCAGCCAAACAGCCAGCAGATAATCAGAATTCCAACATTTTCACCTGTTGCCATTTGCTGCCGCTTGCAGTTTGACATGTGCCGCACATGCCGTTGCCATTTGTCTGCACTTTAATGACGCACCACGTCCAACAGCAGCTTCAGCTCTAGCGATAGCAAGCAGCACCACTCCAATCCTCGCCTAGACGGCAGCAATCAGCTAAGCATCTTGGCGCGTTGACAATCTATGCGCATAGTTTAGCATTTACTGTTGGAATTATTGAACCACATGCGAAGTTCGAGTTGCAGTCGCTGACCCACTTGCCTCGCCAGCTGATGTCTGCTCACTCTGTCATCGACTGGGATTCGACACACGGCCGAGCTGGATGGGGCTGTGCTTGGGGCGACCATCATCTATAGGTTGCCACCCTTGGCCGGGGATCCAAAGTGTCGTTAGTATGTTAATTTTACTGAAAATTCATACGCAGCGTGGTACGCCTGCAATGCAATTGCCGATGCGCATATTTAAATGCCTGTCTTGTGGGACTGTTCCGCGGTACTGCTACTGGACGTATACCCTATGCACCAAAGTCACTCACAGTGTCGATTCGTTTTGCACAAAATTAGCATGCTATGCAAGAAGCATGTCCTACATATCAATAAATATAAAAAATAATAGTCTCTTAAATTAAATGTTATTAGTTTTTAAGCCTTGTATGGACCATTCCTTTTGTGCAATGGATAACTGTTGCTCGAACAAATGACATTCAATACCCTGGTATGTAGTTCCCGTTTTTATATTGTCACAGTCTAGTATAACAAATTTCAATTCGCTGACCTCCCGCACACACATTGCGCTAAACACCTTGGACACAATATGAGGGGAAATTGGAGGGAAGAAATACGCAACAGCAACAGCAACAGTAACAGCAACAGCAATCAAATGCGTAGTTGACCCCTGACTTGGCCCCGGCAAAAACAAATAAACAACGCAGCAAAAGACACTTGGCAAATGCAAAAAAGGGGCACCAACAGAATTTGCATAGGAAAAACAACATTTCCGCCAACACAAAGCGGCTAAGGGGCGCTTTCGTCAGTCGTTGAGGAGGGGACTGAATGGGAGAGGGTAGCAATAGTATATATTACTAGTATTCCATAGTCGCAATAGTGCTCACACTTGTTCTCATAGTCATACTGAATCTTATACCCTCTCAGCGGGAGGCCGTCGATGGGCCGCACACAATGCGGACTCAGATTTAACTAGAAACTGTACTTTCTGCCAATCGCATTGAATGATACGGTGTGGGGCGGTTTGGTGCAGTGGTAGTTTGGTCAATTTATTGCTAGTGCCAGCGTCGGTAGGCATGTGAAAAATGCGTGCAAAAATACAGCGTTGGCCACACTAATTAGTTTGTCTTTTGGCTCTCCTACTTGGCCTACTTGGCCAACGGAACAAGGCGGGGCTGAGGCTCAAGTTTGGATCATTGCCGACTCGCCGCCTTGCTGCCTCGATTGCCAGCGGGCTGCTGCATAACTTAGGTAGCAGAAGCAGCCATCGCACAACCAACGAATTCCTTGGTCCAAGTCTCTTTCCACAGTGTTCATGGACAGATAATTTTGCGGTGTCTTAAACGCCCACACAACAAACAAGCGTCTCTCTGTTGCTTAATTTCCTGGAATGAATCACTGCTCTGGGCTATGCTAATATTTAAATCTCAAAAGGGAAAATTTTATGTTTTTATCATTGAAGTTGGGATACCCTACACTTCGAAAACACATTGCATAAAAAAGTACAACTTTTAATGTAATTTCCTTTGTGTTACTTTCCCAGATGAGACAAACAAACTATTTAAATGAACTCAATTGGAAATGAATACCAACCATTACATTTTAAAGGAAAAATCATATCAGCTGTTTTTAGAAAGGGTATTTATAAGTAAGTTAATTCTAATTCTTTGTATGCTCTTCTTAGACATTTACATAATTGCCGAAAGAAAATTTAACAAACCCGTATTAAAAAGAATATAAAGATCTGTTTCCTAAAAAGCTATTTTTGAAGTTTAAATATTGCCAAAGCAGATAGCCGACGGCGTTGGACCGGGATCAACCAGAAGGAGACCCGGGCATTTCGTTCGAACCATGCACTTTATTAAGCGTCTTTAAGGGTACGTTTTATGAGTCATTCCATATGGATGATAACCAGTTGAGTGACGTGTTTTATTACTATCAGTTCGGTCAATATCCCTGGCAACAGAGCTGGCGTTTCTATTATAGGCAGAGATCACTGTGAGCTAGTTAGGCTCACAATTTATTCAGTTATTTTTGTTTTAAGTTTTAAAAATTTCAAATGGAGGCCGGGTAAGTGTCTTCAACGATGATATGCTGCAGAACAATATTTATTTGTATTTAATTACTGTAAATCTGTCAATAGAAGTTATAATCCATATGATAATCGCAATGTGGAAGCACCGCTATCGTAAGTATGTCTTTAAAGATGACTCATTGTCTACTCCTAGCTACCCCATAGAAATTTTGATGCTTTTGTGTCTCTACTAAAGTGCGTCCTTGGCACTGGTATTTTAGCAATGCCATACAGCTTTAAATATGGTGGATTAATTACTGGTACTGTGATGACATTCGTGACCACCTTTCTTATAATGTATGGTATGCATCTGTTGGTAAGCAATGGTAGATAATAATAATATGCACTTCACCTGAATAATTAATGAGAACGGCAGATTCAATGTATGGTTGAGTCCAGTCGTCGAAGCAAAGTGGGTTATATGACTTATACGGACACAATGGTATATGCCTTCACTATGGGTCCGGCCTGGTGTCGTTATTGCTCCAAAGTATTTGGATATTCGGTTGATATTATACTGTGTGTCTGTCACTATGGTGTTTGCGTAGTATACATCGTATTCGTATCTGTGAATTTGCAGCAACTTTTAGATCATTTCATAGGACCCATTGAATTAAGACTTATTTGTGCAACTGTTGGACTCTTGTGCTTGCCACTGTTTCTTATCCGTCATATGAAGTATCTTGTGCCTTTCAGTACGATGGCAAGTGTACTGATTTACTTGGGCCTCGCTCTCGTCTTCTATTATATTTTCAAAGGCTTACCCGAAATTAGTGACAGAAGGCTATTTTCGAACATTTTGGATGTTCCCATGTTCATAGCGATTCTATTGTTTGCCGTTTCTTCGGTCGGTGTGGTAAGTCCGCGTCAAAATTAATTGGTTAATCAATTCACATTTAGCTTAAAATCTCATCAAATACTGCAGATGCTTGTAATTGAGTCTAATATGGCAACGCCTAATAAGTACTTGGGCTGGACTGGTATTTTGAGTTTGGGCAGTGTTGTCGTATTTACTACTTATGGCTTTTTCGGGTTTTTTGGATACTGGCGCTATGGCGAAATGATAGAACCTAGCATAACTCTTAATGTACCCAATAATGAAATGTAAGTATTTTAAATTATGACTTCTTATAATATCGTTTTCATGCATACGCATCCCTTCAAAACAGCATGGCGCAATTGATTAAGTTATTCTTTGCAATCGACGTCTTTTTTACCTATCCACTGATCGGCTATGTCCCCATCGACATCATTTTAAACCATTATGTATTAAAGAATCGGGAACTGGAGCATGCGCATAGGATTGAATACATAATTCGAATTATCTACGTTATTTTGGCTGCAGTGAATGCAGTAGCCTTCCCCAATTTGGGTCCACTTTTGACTTTGGTTGGTTCCTTCTCCATATCCATACTAAACTTAATATTCCCGTGCTGTATTGAACTCTGCCTATTATATCAACATTCCTATGGCAAGTTGAAATGGAAACTCTGGAAGGATATTTTCATCATTATAATTGGAGTCATTGTTCTATTTTATGGCTCTTATAATGCAATTATCAATATAATTGATGAGTATATTGGCGAACCAAACAAATGAAATAACAATCGCAAGCTGAAATCGCTGCTGCCGAAGAAGTCTGCAATATAAATTATTGCCATAAAATATTAACCAATACTATAACTAAATTTTAAGTCATTACAATTCTATGTGTTAATCGTCGCATTTAAATTTAGAACTTAATTTTGATATAAAAGAAATTAGAATCATGTACAAATGGTACTTAGCATCATAAATACATATTAATTTGAAAGGTCAATATCAAGATAATGCCCAGTCGCAAAAGCATAAGCAGCAGCAAGAGCTCCACCTACTGCTCCACAGTTCTCAATGGCCATTATCGATAGGTGATGTCGACATTGGCATTGGCGGTAATTCCCTCATTAGGTGGCGGTCTGGGTAACTTGGCTAACTCTGGCATGTGGCAGGCAACCTGCTTGATGCTGCAGCTACTCAACAACAGCAGCACAGCCTGTTTGTCTGGCAGTCGTCTTCAGGCCCACTTAACGATGCTCCGGAATTTATGCCGATATGGTAATGCATATGCGCTGGGGCCGCTGGTGCTGCTGGGGCGGCAGCCGCTTGCCTCATTATGCCATTGATGGACTGCAGTTGAGCGTTTGGATTGCGTAATTTATTGTTTGGGCCGTCGCTTGATAAACTGGTGTTGGATTCCAACATAACCTAAATGGGCAAACGGGCGACAGGCGACATCTGTTAGTAGTTGTTGCTGCTGTTGTTGTTGTTGTTGTTGTTGTTATTGTTGTTATTGTTACTTCTCTTGCTGACCAAACCGAACATTTTTTGCCAACGCCTGCATATCACTTTCCGTCAAATCCGCGGGGCTTTGAACAAGTTCAACGGGGCTCACATTGGGGGATTGAGTTGTGTGTCGCATTTATGGCTCTAATTAGCTACGCAAGTCGCATGCAAAGCAACAGCAACGCAACGTATTCAGCCAGTTCAATCGTCAGTCTGTCAGCAACTGTTGCTGATCTCTGGCTAATGATTTCCACAGAAATCTGCCACACGTGCAGATCTCCACCCATGTGGCGAGTTCAAAAGGTTAAACAGCGCAACTGGCTAAAAAAAAAAGAGAGAAAAAGTTCTGCGTATGCGCCGATCGCTGCAAAGTGCAACAAATCATTTCGTGGTCCCCAGCATAGCGATCCTCAGTGCTATGCCAACCAATTTGTGTTCCGTTGCTTTGCCGTTTGTATAAATCAATTGGCCAGCGGAGGCCGCAACGGGCAGCATCCCAGATACTCCGGCACTCTGGAGTCTTAGTTACCGTCACAGTCGCTCTTCGATATGACAACCCGCTGTGCGGTGTCTATTGGCATGGCCATCCTATAAATTGCCTGCCTCTTTCTGATCTCCACTGATGCATTATGTGTTTGGACTATGATTTTTCACTTGTTTTAGTGCGTGCGATCCGCGTCTGATTGGTCTATAAATTATAAAGTTTATTGCGCCCAAACTACGAGACCACAAGCCACAATCCGAAGTCCACAGTCCTCTGACCGCCCCCGACACTGATGGATTACAAATATCGTGCCTGCCGTTATCTACCGCCTCGACCTAACACAAATATTTGCTTATCGAAGTATTTTGTTGTATTTTACCAAATAAAATTTTGTGAGTTATTGATTACATATTTACAGCGACTTTACTTTCGATTTCTGTATAAATATTTGCACAATTTAACGGTCAGCGGCAGCCGTTTGTTGACTATAGGATATTGACAAGTCGAAGTCAGTTGATTTTGCTGCCCCCAAGGCCTTGACCTGTGATGTACTTTGCTGTGCTATCCTATGCGGAGGCAGCAACATGCCGCTGAATGTCAAAAATAGATACCGGGGACAAGTTCTGCAAGGAATCGTCAGGTAAGTTGTAGGAGACGCGAGACAAAAGATGCCGACAACATACGTTGCCCAATGCACAACACTGCACCAAATTTGCAGCCCAGCAACATGGCTGGAAGGTATGTCAGCAACATGTTGTCTAGCAACAACTGACAATTGCTGACTGACTGCATAACTGACTGACTGAATGACTGCCTGGACAGGCAATGCCTGTTAGCGGTACCTTTAATTGCCTGGCTGCCCAAAATCCATACACAAAATGTCAGCCCAAGTAGTAGCAGCAGCAGCAACATCAGCAACTAGTAACTGACAGCTTTGTTACGGCAACAGTAACAGCAACCGGAGAAACAACAGCAGCCAGCAATTGCTGCGCCAGCATTAATATTAATTAAATAAACGTTAATTCAGCGCATTAATGCGTAATAAATAATGTCACTTTGAGGCAAAAATTAATGCATAAACGCTACTTATCGCTGCCAACGCCGCCGCCACGCACTTATCTGTGTCAACACAGCGCCAGAGGCTGCATCTGTGGCAGTAGCCAGCAGCCAGCAGCCAGCAACCAACAGCTGACAAACGCATTGTCAATAGGCCAGGCCAATAGCTATATAGTAGATCCGTTTGGCAGCAGTCTGGAGTCAGGAGTTGGGAATCTGGAATTGGGAGTCGGGAGTCGGGAGTAAGCAGTCGATGGCGCGTTGCAATTACATGTCTGTGACAAGAATTTTAAATGAAAATCACCAGTTGGCGAACTGTGCACAGTGGACAAATGATTCAAACTTTCGCATTACGTGTGGAAAATGTATAAAACTGTATATATAGTACTAACAACAGAGGCGCCATGCTTTCAGGCAGCACTCAATGCGCTCTACGCTTTTCCGTTTGTTTTTTGTTCGCTTTGCATGCCCCGCCAGAAGGTGCCTTCCATGGCGGCAAACAACTGCGACGCATGAAATTAGAAAGGCATTATTGCAAATTTCTCGCATTTGAGGTTTATTTATCAGCAATTTGTCAGCAAGTGTTTGGCCAGATGCAGCGGCTCAGATTAAAGTACCCGTGTGTCCGTCTACTTTCTAATACAATTCACTGACACAGTGCATTAAAACAATTACATGAATAGATTGCAAATATTGAACAGATAGCACTGCAAACTGAGTGCCAGTAGGTCAAACGATAATCAAAGGGCCATAAGCCATGAGATACATTCCATGGGCTGTTTTTAAATCAGTAGAATGATCTCAGAGATTAGTAGAAATAAAACACAACTTGTATATGTAGATACTGGATAGTTGAAAGTTAAGAGCCATTTCTTAGCTCTCTATTTAAAATAAATAAAATAATTCACGAAAAATACATAATTTTAAAGAATATCTAAGAGCTTTCCAACTTTAGGAATTTTTAAGCCAAATGTGATAAAATCGTGAAGCTTATTTACAACCCATTTACACTGCTCTAAACTATTTCAGAAACAGCTTAAGCAACAATTTAATGCACTATATCGCTGTTCTCGTTGGCTGTACTCACACCTTAATAGAAATTGGCCAAGTAATTTATGGTCAAACATTTGGCCATGTTGCTGCCAAGCAATGAGTGCATTAGAATAGCTTGCTATCCCGGCCAGGAGCAACATAGTTCAGCAGGAAGCTGCTGCCTTTAGCGCAGTTAACAAATAACATCAACTTATTAAATAAAGTTTCAATTCATGGCAGCAACAAAACTGCAAGAAGGCAACGCATCCAAGCGAACAACGGCTACCGTACTGTGAATCTGGACATTGGGACGGTGAACGGATGGTGGATGGGGGTCGCTGCAGGCGCAGCCACAATAAATCATCACATCGAAGGCAATGGCGCAGATTGAGAGAGTGGGGGGTACGGGGCACATGGCTGTCTGACTCCCAAGTAAGTAACTGCGGCCAAGTTATGTGGCTTCATTGTGGACAGAATGAACGCTTTTAAGCAGACAATTGCAGCCTGCGGCGCAGTAGGAGCAGCAGCAGCATCGGGAATAGGAACAGCAGCAACGCCAACACGGCAGCAGGTAGGCAAAAAAAAAAAATAACAGGAGGCTGTGCCAAGAGATTGGTTAGCCACTATAGCAGCTCCCACTGCCCCATTGCCATTGTTCAGCAGATCATTGTAGCGCTCACAGTTGCTCCTTGCTGTTGCTGGTGCTGTTGCCGTTGCTACACATTTTCGTAGGCCGCGCTGTGCACATAAATCATTGACTAGACCCCAACTGCAAGTTGAGATTGCTTGCTTGGCTGCAATATGAGTTAATTTTTGCAAGCACCGAAAGCGTATTTGCGATTTGCGTATTTGTCAACTGCAAATTACAACTTTTTCCCACACGATTGCCGCCTGCCTTCGCTTGCCTGCCTGGCTGCCTATCGCTACTTTGACATACAACACATGTGGGTGTTTGTTGCAATTTATGGCACGCCTGGCATTATAAATTTTCTATTAACTCGCCAGACGTCAGCCGGCAAACTGGGCGAGAGTGAGATTTGCATTGAATGCCGGGGCAGCGCGAGGTCCCCACTGCTATTCTGCCTCTCTGTCTGTCTGTCTGTCTGTGATAGCGCATTATCTGTTTAAGGCTTTAATTTTGTTTACCAAAAATGTACGCAAAATAAGTGCGAGAGACACAGAACGCCTTCTACGGTCTGACGTTGCAACGTCTCTGGACTCGCACTGACTGCATTTGCATGCAATTGACTTGAAAGGCGAGTATTCTCGTGAATGTCCCTGATGGCAATACTGCTGCTGTTGCTAGTGCTGTTGCTGCTGCTTCTGCTGCATCTCATTGAACCCGACAAATTGGTCATAATTTTTAGCAACTAAGTAATCCCAATAAACATGGCCTAAACATTGTGCACCTGACATTAAGCTGCCAAGCATACAACTATTTAGTGAGAGACAGAAATAGAGAAAGGAGAGACAGAGAGAGACAGAGAGAGAGAGGGGGGAAGACAGAGACATTGGTCTTGGACTTTCAGTGGGCAGTGAACAGCCAATAAGATGCATTTATCTGCGCATCGATCAGCTATAAAACCAGTGTTCACAGACTGCACCAACTGCACAACTGTAGCGCAGAGAATCGATTTGGCCAAGCAGTCAAACATCAATTGTAAATTAACAGTAGTTAAAATCCAAATGAATTTGCGACTGCTGCCAATTTATGCAGCTGGCTTCTTATGCCGTTTAATCTGCCGGTTCAAAGGTTGTGCATACACCAATCATCTGATTTATACGCTAGCGCTGAAATATCATCAAAGATACAACCCAATCGAACGGATGATGATGGCTAAACGGGCGCCAAAAGGCGGGCTCATGTCCATAAGATAGAAACGCGCACCGAGTCGTGTGTCGTTTTTTGTTATTATTTTTTTTTGGCTCTTTATGCCTTTGTTCAATCAGTAACTCACCAGAGTCTGATTGGTTTTCAAAATTCACACGCTGCATGGTGCTGCTTATCAAGCCAAAACAGAAACAACGAGCTGCAATTGCAACTTCTCGTATGTGCATTCGTCAGATACAATTTCTTGACTATGCACGAGCTTCAAACTCTCACTCGGATCGCTGGTCGCCTTGACCGTTGGTAAACAGTAATATTTCAATTGTGCACACACACAGACAAAAACAACATCTCAGTGCGTCACATGCAAAACGCTTATCGCTAAAGTATCTGATGGATACAACTCTCATGTACTTGTGTTATATGAGTTCTTGAGCCTGTATGTATTTGCTTGTGTGTGTGTGTGTGTGTGTGTGTCTCAGTGTTGTTATCTGTGGGTGTAATTTTCTCACGGTTCCGTTTTCAGTTACTCGGACTTAAATTGCGTTTGCACATTTCCCTTTTTATATTTCTTTTTTTTTATTGCCTGCTTTGGTCTTTTCGCCAACACTTTTGTGGGTGATTACGGGAGAAATAAAAACACTACACAGCACCTGAATAAATATCTTATCAGCGTTTCGTTTTTCAGCGTTTTATATCACATATATTAATTTGATTTCTCAGCTCGCGGTTCTTGGTTCTGAGCGCCATAAAGAAGCGTGGGAATGCGCTAAAATTTGTTGCAATTTCAAGCAGTTATCGCTGCTGTGGTTTTGGCAGTTGGCTTATTATCACTCCACTATCAAGTGCTTGGGGATTGTTTGTGCTTAGTACAAATAAACATGTGTGCAAATAGTTTGCCGGTAGGCGGTGAGAAATGTCAACATAATGGAGGCGATAAATACCTATTAGGTAACAATTTCAAGGTCATTTAGGGAGCTGTATCGAAGGGAATTTTAAGAAATTAGATAAGTAATTTGTACCTACTTTAATCAGTTTTCGAAGAGAATACATTTGCCAAATTTTGTAGATGGCTTTAGACGATGAAAATCTGTATTTATTTATCTACCCAAATTAATTAATTAATTTGTAATTTGTATCGACATAAGTATGCAATACATTTAAAATTAAAGTTCCCCTTATATCATTTATAAATATTTCATAGCATACTCTTAGGCTCAAATAAAAAAAATTGAATCGGTTGTCGATATTTAGAAACGTATGCGTATGTAAACATAATGTTTTACGATTAAAAGACGTAGAATAAAATTGCTGTAATCTTATGTATCTTTTGTAAATCCTTCAATTTGTATAAATATACAACAAACAAGTTTTTTTCAAATAATATATTTTTTTTGTAATCAAAATTTATTTGCGAATTATGCATGGTATCTTTTTGGATAGGTAGTATATATATATATTAAATAAGTCATGAATAGTAATAATAATAATAGGGCATAAAAATAGGGAAAATCAATGATATTTTAATAAACGAAAAATATAACAAAATGTGTGTCTGGCTGTGTTTTACTTGGCTATTTGATTGTCTGTTTTGGTATGTAACTAATTTAGTTCAGCTAGGATCTAATTACAACTACAATAACTACGATATATTTTGTTGTCAAAAGATCACTACGTTTACGCAAATCACTTCTAGAAGAATTCTATAAATTGCTTTAATGCCACAATTACCTTTCATAATGCGGCATCAACTAAATCAAATACTTTGCTTGGATAGCGGTTAAGTTAAAGGGTACATGTATGGGTGACGGTAACTACAAAAAAACTGCCTTTTATTGGCCAGAATAAAATTAATGATACTACTACATAATTCGTGTATGGTTTTAGTTTGAAATTATTATGTGGACATGGTAAGTGGAAGATTGTTGCGGAGGGAGAATCTTACAAAACTTTGGTTAGCCCTAAAATTAGTTAAAAACTTAACTTAGATATCCCTGTGCTTAGAAGAGTTTTGTTAAAACTAATTTAAATTAAATTAGCATAAATCTTGGGCAGCAGCTGATCAATGCCCATCGCCCACATGGCCCCCATTGAATTCAGCCTGAAATTCGCGTATGCTCACATATGTGCCAGTTATGAAGCCTACAATGCCAAACAAAATCAGTCCCGAGTTCTTCCACAGTCGCCACTTGAAACGCCCATAGCCCGGATCCTCATTATACACAGCCAATTCAATAGTCGCCGGCACAATCATGCCGAGCGTGCTCAGGCATACGGCGCCTATGAGCGAGATAAATGGTCCCAGATTGGGCAACGCAACGGCAATGCCACAGCAAAGGATCTGTAAAGGTGCAATGACATTATAATATTAACCAAAGTGAAAATTTATTTGCGAATTTATCAGCACTTACCACCAAGCTAACACGCAAGGCATACTCGCAAAGATTCTGATGCCCAGCAGCAATCTTGCTCTCAATGCCCTTCCACAGAATGGAGACGGGTACATAGAACTGCAGAGTGAAGGTGAAAAATATGGCAATGGCAATCATAAGCTTTACGGATTGAGCCAATCTGCAAGCAGAGAAATTATTTAGTTCCATAGATTAACATGTGGCTGCAGTAACTCACTTATCTTCCACAGGCAGATTCAGCGTAATGCTAGCCTCAGTGTCAGGTCCATACTTCAGGAAGCCAAAGAAGCCGACCAGCGTGTAAAGGCCAATGACCAGACCCATGCCCAGATTCAGCACCGAGGGGCAGCCAATGAAATGCGTGGGATTTTTCATGTCATTTTCCAGGGACATAACTACACCGATGCCCTCCAGAGCAAAGATGACCGTACCAAAGAATAATGGCCACTGCACTGGTGAAACGATGCCTTCTCTTTCAGATGGTGCTGGCAGATCCGAAAACATGTAGGTAAACGTAATGACAATGCCCACAAACATCAAAATATTGGCAATCATTGAGAAAGGCGTCAGAAACTTAAGATTGCGCACCAGGCACATGAAGACCAAAGGCGCCGAAACAATCACAATCCACAAGCGCACACTGATCACTGTTTCCATATAGACGCCAACCACCTGCTCCAAATTGGTGGCCACAAATACCAGATAGATGCAACAGCAGCCAAGTAGATCGATCACCAGAAAAGTATTCACCATGAAGCGGATGAAGCGGGACCATTTACTTAATGAGGGTGGACCATCCAGAAAAGCTTGTTCGGCCACATCTGCAAATCCCATCATGGGTATCTTCCGGCGCCTACACAATATGTGCGCACATTTCACCAGTATGTGGACGCAGTAGGTGCACAGGGCGCCCACGGCTAGGGTGCCCGCCAGACCGAACCATAGACCGGCATTGGAGAAGGCCATGGGCATGGCCAGAATGCCCGAGCCGAGGGAGCCCTTTAGCAGATGCATGAAGGTGTCCAAATCACTAGAAATCGAAATGAACTCAAATCAATAATTGACATTTTCCGAACTGACGCAGACATTTCAAATATTATATGCAAATACTTATCATATAATATTTATAATATGCAATTCTTGTCCGGCTGCCAAAACAAAAGTAGACGCAAACTTAAGTTGCATCAAAATATTTACGACAAATAAGAGAAATCTGTCGACAACCTTTTTTTTTGCTGCGTTGTGATGCCTAGTCAGCCATATAGATAATATATATAGCATGTACATATTTAGGCATACACGCATACACACACACACACACATGGAACATTTAATTGTTTTGTTACGTTAATCGTAGATGAATCAATTCTAAAACGTGAATCAATTGAACGCAAATTATACTAAAATAGAAGCGCATCAACTTATTTTGTGTGTCAAACATATTTTGCCCAACCCTACTTTGTTTGTCTGTGCACAATATCCAACCCCTGCCTCCCTCCCCCTCCCCCTCCCCCACAATCTCAATCTCTCGCTCTCGCTCTCTTCTCTTCTTGAGCTGATCAGCAGACAACGTTACACATTTTACACTGTAAATGAATCGTGCAGCAACATTTCGACATTTGTTTTTGTTTTTTTATTTTTTCGATTTTTCGCTTGCGAATTTACTTTATTTTTAGTGCGAAAGCTTTTCAGACAAAGTCCAAGGACAATGTCAATAGAATTGCACATGAATTTCCGTTATTTTTTTCTTTGCGTTGAAATAAGAAAAGGCGAGTAGAAAAATCAAAGTCTAGGCAAAGTTCAATGACGTTAATTAATTAGATAGTCATTGATTTGTATTAATCGCACACAACTAGCGCAATTATCAGCTCTTTATATAAGATAATTCAAGTATGCATATCGATTCAAACGGAGTTACCGAAAAACCTTTTATCAATCCTTTAAAAAATTTTATGTAAACCTACTTTTATCGCCACCAGTACTCATTTTAACATAATACTTACGATGTTGGATGCTCGACCTTGCGATGCTCGAAGGGATTGTAGTTGCCATCCTCGCCATCATCGCCTTTTTTGCGCGCCAGGACCAAAGGGAGGGTGGAGCCAGCCGCCTGCTGGACCGGCACATCGGCCATATCGGAGCGGATGAATCTGTCCGATGAATACATTTCAAACATTGTAGTTGACGAATTGTTATCGATGTTCTTGTACATTTTGTACAGCGAACGCAAAATTGTATCGAACGCAATCACTAATTGGTTGGTATGCGCGCTACAGTTACGTTAGCTATGGCATCGAATACTCAAATGAAAGACACTCACTTGGGCTGGCTTATGCTCGCATTGTTCCTGCTGCCATTTTTCTTCTCGCTATCGTAGACCGTCAGAACCGTCGGAATTTTCTGCAACAAAAAAGAAAAAGAGATCGTAGATCGTTGAGCAATCGCAAATAAGAAACTTAGAGAAGTGCAACGAATGCAGAGTGCAGAAGAGCGCAATCTGAATCTTATGTAAATCAGCCAGCTGGCTAGCTGTTGAGAGCTATACCACGATCGATGCCAAGAATGATTTACGTAGCAAGATCTATGCAGTTTTGATGGCCAGTGTGGGTTGCTCAGGAACGAGCATCAATGGTTACTTGTCGCTGGATTTACAGTTATGTGACCTTGACAAACACAGTGCACAATGTCAAATTTCTACGTGTGTCTCACTAAACACTCGAGTGTATTGAAGAACTTGAGAATCAGTCTTGTGATGTGTGTTGTCTGTTGGTAAACAAAACGCGTGACAATGCAGCGTATAGTAGAATGTTTTTTTGGCAACTCGCGTCTTATGAACAATATTCAAGTTCAATAGTAAAACTGTTATGCGGAAGAAGAACAACTATGCGTTCACACACGCACACGCACACACAAAGAGAAGGCTTATTCTTTCAATCACACCTGCTGATCCAAACTGGTGGCACTTAACGATGTGGTCATTACAGCAGCACCACTCGACAGTGCCGGCGGTGGACCGCCCCGTTTCAACGACATTTTCAACCGTTGGCGACTGAGCGCCGCACTGGACAGACGCGCTTCCCGTGTCTTAGGGCCAAAGTTGCTCAGCTCTTGGTCTTGCTGCACAGGACGCGGCGGCAATGGCGGCTTTCCGGCGTTGGCGTTCAGCTTGAAGGCGTTGCTTCACGTGTCTGAGTCGAGTTCAAGAAAAAATTCAAAATCGGAAGATTAACCGACATGCGCGACGCTTGCATGTGCAATTCCAGTGCGATACAATAGAAATCTGCTCGCGTTCACGGTCAATGTCATCCGTTTTTATGCACTTTTGTGGCCAAAATGAAAAGCGACAGCCACACTGAGAGAGATGTTTGCGTTCTTTAAACACAAATAAATAGTGGACACTCGGGAGACGGCCGCATACAACCACAAATCCCGCTGCAGCAGCACTGAGCAGCTAGATTGTGACGGGTTTTGTTCGGAACGATATTTTTCGGCTGCTGTGTAACTATGTATTTAGATGTATTTTGTTGGGGTGCAGCAGCATTCACAATTCTCGATGTCGTCATCAGCTGCTTTGGATTGGCCTCTATTGTTTCCTATATGATCACACGTGTGCCGAGAGAGAGGCGCGCGCGCGGCTATTAAAAAAAGCACATCTCAGCGAGTGCTCCCACATATAAATTGATCAAAATCAGTGCGACGCCGAATGCGACATGATACGACAACTATGGCAAGTGCGACGTAAATAAAATTAATGAGGAAGCTGTAAATTTGTGCAAAAAATGTGCGAAAATGACATACGAGTGCAACAACAAGAACGGCTAATTCGCATAGACCTAAAACCATTTTTTATTTTGGTAATTTCTATTTATTTATTTGTTTCCCCAAATTAAATCAGTTGCCTGCCATTAGGTTGACATTTTTAACAGCTATTTGGTTGATTAGAAAATTGCTACACAAATTTACAAATTTACTCATTTATTTATCGCTGCGTTAAAAGCATGCCAACAAAAATTGTATCATTTAAAACAAACAGCGAGAAACAGCAGTGCGTATACTTGTTATGGGCTTGCTGTGGCGCCATCTATGGTAATGCACAACAAGCTTTGTTGCATATGCGCCATACTGAACAGCGGCGAATGTGAAACAGCTGTGCGGCGAAATAGGCAACAAATTTTTGCGACGAAAACGCGACGAGTTTGATCGATGGCTGTAAAATTCTTGTAATATATTTATACAAGGCATATGATGTAATTATATTAAATATTATAATTTCGAGTGCAAACTAAATCTCAATAATTGGGTATATTTAACCGTTTATTAAATATATTATAGTATAATTGAAATTATTTTTTAATAATTGCCATTTTATTAAACTAAGTATTGAAACATAAGAAGCAAACAAAAAGTGCTTTTGCCATTTTGCTAATGTTCGATTAGCAGCGTGTGTCAAAAAATGGTAACAATTCGACCGTTTTACGCATCGGTTCACTAATCACAATGCGAAAATGCATAAACAAACAAAAATAATTGCATTCAATGCTTGGAACTCTTTCAATCTAGACTGCAAGATACCCTTGCCTCATAGTAGCTTACTGAGGGTATAATTTCGGAATATGTTAATTGCTTTCGGACTAAAAATAGATAATGCAATAGTTAGACAGCTGTGCGGACAGAAATTCTAGAGTACTGTGATGCAAGTTATCTAATAATATCAAATAATATATATCTAATAACCATATAAACGTCATTTCGACAGTCTCTCAGTCAATCAGTCAAGCGCTTTGTCGCGTGCAACAATACGCTTGCATATCGAAAACGCACACATTACGACTCGGAAACTTCATGTACAATAGAATAGCTGCAAAAAATGCAATTTGTACTTACATTTAATTGGCGGCAACAGCTACGCAAATAACGCCACCATTGAAAAGAGCGCAACAAGTAAAACTCGAAACATGCACTCAAAAAAAAAATCGCCAAACAAGCCTAGATCGATTCGTCTATTATTATTTTATTAATTTTTAATGGGTTCAGGATATAAAAAGCTAATGTAAGGATTGTAAGAAAATACACTGAAAAATAAACTTTTCTTTCAAAAATATTGAAAATGTATACTCTGCAATTTAGAAAATAAGAAACTCTGGTTTAAAGAAACATAAAACTATCCGTTTTACCCTATCTCAAATTAATGTCGATTTTTTTGAGTGTGGCGCAAGAGATTGTGAAATCAAATAGAACCTAAAAGCAAACTGAAAGCCATTCGAAAGAGTGGAGAGCTCTCAACACGTGTCAATGGCTCGGTTCAAGTTCAATATGGCGACAAGTGCCGTTAGCATTTATGGCGTAGTATGGCGAATTGAGACCTTGCTAAAGAGATAAAGCGCTGCTTCTAATGAGATTCTGACCATAGAAATAAATTACCTGTATTGAGCAGAGATATATAGAAACTTCTAGTGAATATTTGCAGAATGATTTAATTGCTTTAGAAAATCAAATAGCGTGGGCACTCGATATGGTTTGTATGAAACCAACAAATTGTTTGGATGTGGTCGACAATTATATACCCAGCACAGCTGTACCTTACCAAATATTTCTTATTGAACACATAAAAGCAGATATGTACTGTTTCTACTTAACATGATTTAACTAACTTATCCTATGAATTCACATATTTTCCTATCACTATCGATCCTCATTTAAATGTAATTTTAGCATAAGCACAAGTCAAATTAAGTAATTTATAATAGCAGCGAAATCGATAGAAAATGCAATAAAAAAAATCTGAAAGTAATCTGAAAACGTGTTGCGACAATTGTTAGCAATGAAAATTCGCCAATGCCTTGTCTGCTTCCACTTCTGCATTCCTCCTATTTGAAATGCAATGACTAAATTGTAAATTTGCACATTTACAGGCGTACGGGAGCCGCAGCGAACATGCAATTATGTACTTTTGTAATTAAAACTGTCAAGCCTGATTCTATGGCGCTGCGGTCTCTCGATAGTTTTGACTGCATATCATTGAACTTACATAAGCGAGTGGAAGAGAAACAGAACAGAAATATAAACAGCAGTGAAACGAAATCGAAAACGGCAATAGCAACACAAAACAATTTAGCAAACAAACGCCAACAATTTGCAATGGAAAATTTTTCACAAAACTGGCTAAAATACTTCGGCTTAAATGCAAGCAAATAAAAAAAAATAAAAATTAAATAAGCGCAAAATGTGTGCATCACGTGGCCAGACAATAATGACGGGGAATGGAAGTAGCCCAGCTCAGCGCAACTCAACTTAGCTCATTTCTAGCGAAAACTGTCAGCAATTCGTCAATGCAAACTTGTCGATTTATGGCCAGCCACAAGTATTAGGAAACTGTCTTCTGAAAAAGCTCATTGGGGTGCCTTCAAATGCACAGATAAGATAGTATAATAGAGGCTGAATAATGCATGTGTCAAATACAGAAATGCTAGCATTTCAAGATATAATCGGGAGTCAATTAAAGAGCGTCTTGTTTTTGCAAATTGAAACCGCTTGGATCCAATACAAATATAAATTAATATTAATTAGAAATATATCCAAATGAGAAAGTAAAGAATATGAGCCGTTGCAGTCAGGTTTGAAGTGCAGCGACGCTGACGCAATGGTGCCTTATACAATAGGAAAAAAGAGATAGGGATAAAGTACATGCAGTGTTAGTAAGAGTGAGAGGGAAGCAGCTGTATCAATAATTTCAAGTGTTGAGAGGGCGTTCGTCACACATGCAGAGTGCGGCTTTAATGCTTACGGCATGGAAAATTATTAAACGCGATCGAATTTTGCGTTGTGCCATTTAAAGAAAAGCAATGCAGCAAAAAATGTATCAACGGCGCTTGCGCACCAGCAGCAGAAATAATCACCAGAATCTTCTTCAAGTCAAAGTACAAAATGCCATGCTTTTTGTTTTTTGAGCATATTGCCACGAAATTGTAAGCGTACAGCTCAAAAATTTAAACCCTGAAAAACGCTGACGCAGGTAGAAGAAGAAGAAAGACGACGTCGGCATTCGCGGTGGCATAGACGGTTAGCTGCATGCCCTACATCGTCCCCTACCACGTACGTCCCGTACCGAATTCGAATCCCAGTCAGGCAGACATAAAAGTGCAAGGAACTCGCACAGTCAGCGAGCGGAAAATTCCACTGTTCATAAAGAATACAGAAGAAGAAGAAGACAACAAGCATTAGCAACAACAACAACATCAACTACAACTCGAATAGGCGATGTTTGACTCCAGAAGCAGCGTTGAGGGTGGAATCGTTTCTGTGTTTGTATGTTACTCATAACGACAGCAATAACAGGGACAAACGAAACTGAATCAAATTCTCCCCGAAATTATACTTTAGTTTTGGAACTTTTGGTCTTGTTATCAATTAAAATACAGCAAATGATTTGCATGGCCCAATTTATTCAATAGTCGATCAATCAATGAAAGCAAGTGATTTGTTTAGGGCTATGAACTAACTCAGTTTAGTTGGAGTCATTAGTATCTAATATCACTTGATGGAGTACGTGTATCACATGCGAGCATGAATGAATCACTACCCCTAGAGTAATCAGTAGCTCACGATAAATAAGCGATAATATTGTAGGTTTTGCTAACATCTGTTGGCAAATCAAAACATGTCTGTAGTGAAATTATGAGCAGTATATATTTCATGGCCCGATAACTATATTTAAAATGGATCAAACGCATTTATTCAGTTGCAGAACTGAATGCTTATTAGACGAAATTCTCAAAATAACATAATAATTGAGTAAAAGCGGGTTGAACATCATACGCCATCTCTATCACTTATACATTGAGCTCCCCCAAAGTGAATGGCGATTAGCCTATTTCAAAACCGGGTCTAGAGTTAGGTGGGCAGCTACTTACGGTATATTCCGTCGGTGCCAGTGGCGTGCGTGAATCACTTTTGTGAAAACTCATTTTCACCGCAGCACAAATCCTGGAGGGTGTGCTATCCTGTCGGCAATGGCAACCGTCGCGCGCTTAACGTATTTCGTAAACTCTCGGTAAACGCGCTGCGTTGCGGTTTCCAGAAATTTCCAAACACTTTTTACAATACAAAATAGAATGCAATGTGGAAATTTAGTGCAAAAAAAATTGGGAATTTATTTTTTATATTAATTTTGTATAAAAGATAAAACGCAATATTACTAATGCAATTCTCAACAACTTGCGACCGCTGAGGCTACATAAAAAATAGGCAACGTTTTTCTATTTTCCTCTTTTTTTCTTAACGTCGGGGGGAAATTTAAAACGTTGCCAACACGTTGCAATGAATTTTTTAAAGTTCTGTCAACCGCACAGTTTGACAAGCAGAACATGAATGCGAACCTTCCCGAGTACAATACTCGCTTTGACGATGTAACGGGCATCGGCAAGAGAAAGATAGACACAATGAATGAAAGAGAGAGAGAGAACAAAAGAGAAAGAGAGTTGGCGTATCAGAGAGAGCGCTACACTAGGAGCTCATATTGCTGTGTAGCGGAACTAGCTTTTGAAAGTAACAACTGCAAACTTGTTCGCTCCTCCTATGGGCTTTACGAGATTATACAATATTGATATATTCAATTGGAAATTAGTTCCGCTGCACTTACATCAGTTACTGAACTTCTGTATTCGACCCCAAAAAGTATTCTACACTGACAATACCCTGCATAAGTACATATGTAGCTTTTGAAAAGTAATTGTTTTCTGTGTAATAAAATGCATGTTTAATGTATAATACTTAGTATAATCTTAACATGAAGTGTATGATAAGCTAACCAATAACTTTTAAGATTTATCTAATAGTAAGGTATGGGAAATATAGAAACAAAAACATGACCGATAATTGCCAGTTACCGCTAATAGCTTAATCAGTTGCTGATTATATAAAATAATAATAATAATAAATTTGGGTTAACTATAAATTAACTTCTTTTAAACAAAATATATTGAAATTGTATTCAAGTGATTTGAATATACTTTTTTTTTTCTTTGCTTCAGTGTATGAATCATTTGAATGCTCTGCTGATAAGGCCAACTCGATAAGTGGAAAAGTTTATGCAAATAATGCGCTAATTAATTAGCGATGGCGATAGATAAGACAGAGCCGAAATAAAAACAGCTAATGGCATTACAGTGTTTAGTTTGCTTAACTGCGACACACAGATTGGTGACAAATTTTAACTGCGCAAAACGTGAAACGTCATGAATCTGCAGTTGGCACTTCGAAATCTCCCCTTCATCTGGAACGGAATCATTTTGCATCGGTCGCTCAATGAACCGTCAATTGAATTGTGTGACATTTACCCAACCAAATTGCGGACCACTGATTGCCGAAAATATGAAATGCAGACAATGTGTATCGAATAATTCACTTGTTTTGAATGAATGTACATATACATAAATTTATATCAATTTATGTACGTTATTTGCATCGCATTTATTCATGCGTAATTCGAAACGTGCCAGCTGCGTTGACTACCGTTACCGATCTCGCCTAACGCAACCAGTGCAAAGCGGTCTGATTTGAGCATATGGAAATTTTTTACGATTCTTTATTTATTTATAGTCAAGCGAAAATCAATTGAAAACGTCGAAAATGCTCAACTTGACCGAGTTTGCGCTAAGCTGATGGCAATTAATCACAGAGAGAGTGGATTAGATTAAAGCGACATTGAACGATGCACAATTAATGTCCCTGTAATGATTACTTATAAAAACGAGTTGATAAAATATAATTAATTAAAAGGTTTTCATATTTGATAAATAAATAAACAGATTTCAAGGGAATAAAATGCTCCACAGATTACCGCTTCTTAATAAATAATAAGTTAAACTTTCTAAAGTACTCATTATCTACTCTTGGTTTAAATTATTTTTTATTTCGAGATATTATTTATCCAAGTTCCCAACGCATTTCCAAATATCCGTTAAGCAGTTTGGGTGCAAAAATGTTGCATACTTGTGTGCGCGCGAGCAACTGGCGCCATCTAGCAGTTGCTATTGGCGAACGGAACTCACTTAAAGAAATGTTTGCACTCAACGAAGCAGAGCCGCTTAACGAAATGTAGCGTCGCGCCACGTTGGCTGGCTGACACTACGCATCCGCCCCAAGACATTGTATTTTTGATTTGATTGTGATTTTTTAAATATGTGTTTAAAATCGGCTTAATTTATGTGACCTTTGCGCTGATTTCAAATAAATGTAACTACTTAGCTTATAAAAAAAATACATATGTATATATCACGAAAAATACACAATTCGCACACTTGTAGGACAAATAAAAATCAGGTCGTACTTGAATGGTAATTTACTGTAGTTGCATCCGACTTCTCAGTCGTATCTCGCCTTTAAATTAGTTTTGAGTTGAGCTGAATTTTAAGAAATTTGCATACGGAGCTGTCATATGCATATAAAAGCATTCTAAATTTAGCCTTACAACCGGTTGTGCACATTTGACACACTCATTAACAAAACAAAATTTCATTTTATTGTATTTTTTTGCATGAAAGCTGCAGAGTAATATTGTACTAAAGCAACAATAATCAATTAATTTTACGGTTACGTATTACTTAACCACTATAATATGCAAAGCACGCGTGCCAAGTAATACTAAGTAAGAAGCACAATTAAATAAATACATTTCCATACGATTATGACGTACTTTGCGGCAAAAAATCCCAATCAGAGCGTTTTTAATGATTTTAAACCGCAAACTTTTGACTTTGAATCGATCATTTAGAATGCACAGCAGGATAGCTTTAGATTGCCTACGCACAGTTTGTTTTTGTATATTTAATTACAACGTTCACATCACATTTTATGCTTACCTCACCGTCGGCAGACATTTTGGTATTATAATAGTTGACTTATATTCTATAAGGATTTATTATACACCTCAACAATGCGTTGAGTTCAAAACCCGTAGGAGAACTGATTTCTAAACGACACTTTCACTCGCAAAGTAATATTGGTCGATCACAGACCTTTGACCATCATCGCATTTCAATGACGAGCTTAGTTCATTCGTTTTGTCATTAATTAAGGAATTTCGCAATCTTTGCGCTTATACACTGAACTCTATGCATGTTTGTACTGACGATAACGCAGCCAACACTATAGATCACAAGAGCCGGTGCCTAGGTAACAGGTGAAGACTCGTCGGTCCGGTGGAAAAAAGAGTACTAATTGTGCACCACATATTCGATTAATTAAAAATCAATGGATATCCCAAACTGATTAGCCCATAGTGCCTATTATCAGCTATCCAATTTTAAATAGAATGCTACAAATATCAGTGTGATTCATGGCATTGAATGTCAATGTGGTGATTTAAAATCCAATTCTAAGTATTTCGAACAGAAATATGCGATATTTGCTGCTCGAATATCTATTTAATCTTTGTTAGGACAATAAAACACGAATCAGAATTTTTGTATGTAAGCTACTGACATTATATTGCATATTGCTGATTGAAAGATATTGCAATGAAAAACAAAAACAAGCTATTCGCGGAAGTAAATGCAAAGTTCCCTAACTATTGCCTGCCAGCAGGTCAAGTTTATGAGAATCAAATAATATGTTGTGACTCGACAAATTCCATGCTGTCGACAATAGACTGCTGGGTTGTTTTTTAATTAACCCACAACAGTTTTACAATCACAAACTCCAGTGCAAACGCGTTTTGACCATTGTTGTTAAAATCCAATTCCCAACTTCATTCTGTTCTAATTTTATGTGAGTCATTTGTATAATCAATTCCGTTCAGTTGACTTTGACTGTAAGGTTACCAGGCAAAAGTAACCTATTGGGCTGCTGCCACTTCTGGGCATCTCATAAGCTGTCATTAGACAGAGCAAATATTGTGAATAGATAAGAAACATAAACCACAATGTCATGCATGTAGTTTACTATCAGTGATATACAAACACGCTCTGTGATAGGTGCCATGAAGTACATTTTGAAGAACTCACAATCTGCACAATATCATATTATTCGATTAAGTTAGTGGGGATAATGTTATTTTAATCATGTGAATACTGGGGACACAAAAGAGTTCAATTAGTTACAATCAGCATTGAAATGCGATTATCAATTCATAAATATGTCGTGCACAATCAGACACTTCATAATGACAGCTGATTAAGCTTCTTTTTATCACTTATTGGAGGGATATGAAAGCATTTTAAGAACTTACAGCTCCATTACTTGAATCAGTGGCTGCTCCACCAATCACGACCAACGTCATTATTAATTACGGTTTCTTTTCACTTTAAATTCGTAAAACAATTAAATTAAGTATACGGCCCGTGGAGCGCTAGTCGACGACTGTTTGTCGTTCATAAAGCAATTGGTGTGCATCTAAGTAAAGCACAAATTTTACAGGTAATGTATCAACATACTCGACAATGCACTCCATTCAAAACCCACTCAAAACTCGCTTTTCGAGTGACTTATATGTACTCAAGCAGCCTGCCGTGACAGATATTCGAATTTTGTTTTGAGACTGAGATCAAACGAAATACACGTAAAATGCCTGGCAATGGTTGCGGCTTAACATTAACATTGAATATGCACCAGCCAGCTATATGGCAATACTTGTATAGTCTAGCACAATTTTGTTGTTTTTTTTTTGTTTTTGTTTTTATTTTTATGTATTTTATTCATTGTAATTGTTTCAGCGCATATTTGAGACCCAAACAGCGAAACGTGCGAAAAGACTCAAATTTTCAGCTATTGAACTGATTAAATGGAGACAATTGTGTGCTGGCCAACACGCAGTGATTACCCAATGCCTCTACTGCCACTGTTTCAAATGCTTATCTCATTAGTGTTAAGGGAAACTAGAAGACACACAAAATAAGCAAATAGAACAATTCACTCAGATTAGTTGGTTTTGCGGCTGCAAAGATTAAGCCAACTGATTTTAAAAGCTGCAATCGTTGAGTGCAAAGCGAATAGTCCGCCGAATGTAAAACATCTGATGTGAGTGGCTATTCATATTAAAGTTCATAAAGAAGAAGCAGATGTTTCCTTTTTTGGCCAAATATATATGCCAAGCACTTACCCCACAAATAGCAGAATGGTTTTTTTTTTATTTTCAGAGTCCTTAAAATGACACGACAGCCTTGAGCTGATGCCCAGGCAATAATAAACTGCCATGGAATTCACATATTGGATTAAAGCAACACTTTAAAGCTACGCTGCTCTCAATTCCCATTTCCTTTAATTGTGATTTTGGAGCGGGAGCAGCAAATAAATCAGAATCACCCAGTTTTACATAGCGGTATGCGCAATTTTTTTATTTTTATTTTTTAGTTGCACGCTAAATTTCTATTAAATATATAATATGTAAAATAGTTGAGATGTGTGTACTCAAACACAAATTGACAATAACAAGGTAATCATTCAATTACTCAATTCCACACAAAACAACTAGCATATGACGGATTTTCAATGGGTGGCCAACAGCCCATTTCAATATCACAGTAATAGAAATACAAATTTTTATTTCATTTACAACAAAACAACACGCGTGAGTTACACTCTTTGATATCATAAAAATACAGTCATCATATATACATATTTGGCTTTAGTTTGACCACTCAGTCAAGCTGAATCGGTTCTAACTAGTGTCAAAGTTAACGACACGTGCTTATTGAAATGGAACTGTTGATGTTCGTACAAGTTCATGGCGAAAACAATTTGAAATTACGTATCACTTTATCTATATTGTAATGGAAGACATTTTTTCCATATTATTTTTATTTACAATACTTATTTCTATGTTTATGCCTAGCATCATCATCAATCAGCTTCAATAATAATATGATTAGAGTTTAGCATGTTTCCTACAAGCTTTTCGCGAGTAATTATCAGATGCACGTTATACTTACCTGTATTTTATTTACTTATCACTGTGCAAATTGAATTTATTAGTGCCTATTTTAGTTTACTCAATGATTGGTTATTTGGCAATAAACAAAAATGTTCTTTCCCATAAGTGACCACAGCTGGTTGAGAAGTGTTTAAATAGATATTTTGCATGGGGCATCACTTGTGACAGACACTCTGGATGAAATTTAAAAGTATTTAAAACGCAAAATGAATACAAAAATCCTGTTTTAATTATGCAACTGAGTTCAGTAAACAAGACAAATCAAATTGATAATATTATGACTTGTTCGAGATCAGGTTTTACGCGCTTTGATTGGTGTATAAAGCCATAAAGGAAACCCCAACAAAATTAGCACCAATTTTTGCAGCTCCTAGTACCCGATGCTAAGCAATGGATAAGCACGATAATCGTCATGGAAAAAATTGATATCAAATAAAAAAATAATAATTAATTGATCTGCATACTCGAATCATGTTTACATGATTCACTACTATCACTCAACGCTGACGTCACAGGCGAAGATATTGAGCTAGACAAGACTGCGTCAGACTAGCGCCTGACCGGTTTTATGGCTGGCTGGCGGACAAGCGAACAGCAGCCAGACATAGGCATGGGCAAATGTTTTAGCCGGCTTTTAGCCATACTAACATTGTAGTATGTTGTATATTCGACATATACGAAACTGTAACACACGTCGTATGCGCATTGCATGCAAAATGATTGGAAGGCCGCAGCTGTAAATGAAATTTCACACAAGCCCGCGAATTCTCTTTACCCCAAACCGGTTGCCTGCCTGAGAAAGTGCATTAAGGCACTGCCGTCCCAGCAGCAAAAAAAAAAATAAAAAATTAAAAAAAATGTAAATTGCACATTTTGGCAACCAGTAAGCGAACTGCATATTTAGTTGCACACAGTAGCAGTTAAATACACCTTACACCTCAACTTGTACTGGTTCTTTATGCAGTCTTGCCATAGTTACGAGCACTTGCAGCAGCTGTCGAATATTTGGCAACGACTTTTTTTGCTGGGCATGCCAAGACTGGAAAGCGTTCAGAAAGTGAGTGAGTTTCATTGTCGGTTCAGCTTAAGACAACGCGAATCTTGTTTACGCTGATCGTTGCTGTTTATTTGACATGCTATCGATAATGTGGCTAAGAATGCGTAGCGAATGTATGTTTAATTAATAATCTAAAGTGCTTATATAAAAACAAAATGCATATAAGGAAAACTGAAGTTCGTATCCAAAAGCATCTGAAACACACATTCAATTATTTAAATAACAAGAATATGATGAATAAAAATCTAAGTCTACTAGCTATTAACATGCTACTTAAGGTCATTAAACGTTTGCTTCGAGCAACATACATAAATGAAGTTAATCCAAATTACTCTCTGAAAGAGCTTTCAGCGTTTGCTTTGAGCTTTGGACTACGTACGTAATTTGTGGCTTATGCGATCAGCAGAGTAGTTGAAAGTTGTACATATCTCATCATTTCATATCTCATCTCGTTTACGCTGAGTCAGATTCTTTTGCTGTTTGAAATCTCTCACTCATATTTGCGCTCTTTTCTCTGGCTACAATTTGGGACACAAACGCATATTACGGCGGAATCGGTTTCGCGGATTGACGTTACTTAAAAATTAAGTTACATGTTGTGTGGCTTTTTTGATTTTTTGTGCGACGGCTGCTGCTGCTGCGGCTGCTACTGCTGCTGCTGCCACCCGTCGTACCCTGAGAGAACGAGTCTTCATGAGTGGTTGTTTGCCTGCTGCTGTCATTACAATCGGCGGACAACATTTCGCGCACTGCATAAAACCGGTGACCCACGTTGGGTCTGATTTAGTCGTTAGCGCGCGGGCAACACGATCACATCGCTCTTTTTGAATTATAGATCGCAATCGTTAGATTCAATCTGACACCTGACGCCCCAAGGCGACTTCTCTTCAGTTTGTCAATACTTTTATCCTAAACATCGAAAAAAAATTAAAACATTTAAAACCCTATGCTGCTTCTGGAAATTTCCAATTCCCATTATAAGTCAACCGTAACGACCAGCTGCAATTGTGATAAAATAAAGTGGTTTTCCTAATTCAGAAATAACTTGGTTAAATAACAATCTGTTCTTAGGCCTATCGGTAAGTTGAATCTGTAGATAGTAACTCGGCACTGATCTCGACAAAGAATTTCGCCTAATGAACAACGGAAGTGAGAAAGCATTTGCAAATTACTAAAAACTCAGAGTCGAGCTTGAGTGCCCATTGCCAGTACGGGCTGTGATTAAGAAAGATGTGTGAGTGAATGAAACTAGCTGAAAATCTAAATTTAAATTAATTGCATTTAAAATTAGCTCTCAAATGTTGACGTAAATTATTGATCAACTGTCCGAAAATAGAATAGTTTGTAATTACAATCGAGCTGAATTGTTTGTGTCTTTACTTTATTTAAAGGAGGATAAATGAAAAATAAAAGTTATTAATATAGTTCTGACACCCATACTCTGATATAAAAGACAAAGATATAAAAGAAATAAATTTAAAACTTTTTGGGACTAATAAATATTTTACATAATCAAGTTGAAAAGTTGATGACTACAAGTGCTTACTGTATTATCTGATGAAGTAAAGTGGATCACGAAGTTGCAATCAGATATTTATTTTAGTTATTTGGGTTACATATTAGCACAAAATTACAATTTTCAATATTTCTATTCGTTAAACTGGCAGCTGTGAGTTGAAGCGTGCAGTTGCTGTTGACAGTTACGTGGCATACGCTGCAGTTATTTGCTAAAAACCAGGTATTAAAATTGTGGAACAAAATATTAAACGTACTGAACCAAACACAGTCATTTGCAAAGTAAGCCATTAAGTAAAACTGAAATCTGAGTAGAACAAAAATATTATTTATGTTATGCAAACTCAAAGTTGAGCAAATTTAAATAAATGTCCTCCACAAAATTCGGAGCAAGGCTAACAACTTTTTCAAGCTCAGTAGCTGCTACTGATGACGCCAAGGCGTCATCAACATGACCAATTGAAATTGCGAGCACGACGCTGAGAAATGACTTTGGAATTTCAATCACAAATAATAACACCTGAAGCACCGCTAAAGTCGGACAGTAAACCCGGCGCATTGAACTCGCCCCCATCTTCACTGCTCCATCGAAGTGATTCTAACAAAAATCAATACCAAATATCGCGTGCTGATCACATTTTATACTTTTCCCATCGATTTTGTTTTGTTTCGATTATTTTGATTCACATGCGCAACAATTATTCATGGAAACTTTTTCTACTTCTCTTTTTAAATTTAAAACGCATAAGAAAATTTGCATTAAGGAATATTGCGCATTTGGACAAAATTGATTATGGACATTATTAATTTGTTAGTCAAATGGAATATTTCAAACGTTATAATGTATTTGGCAGCCAGACAAGCTTAGCTTGCCTCTCTTTTTGGCCTAATAGTAACAACGGCGCGTCTGGTTTGAACCGGTTACAGTTCATTAATTAAACAATCGTTGAAGTTTTTTTTTCTATAATTAGTTTCAGTTTTTTATAAAATATCTTAAATGTTTATGGTAATTTTAATCCAAAAAAGGTAAATACAAATTTAGTTTGTTAGCGTCATTAAACTTCACTTTTTTTTGTGACTTCTTTTCAAATTTGACGGATTACATATAATTAGCAGAAATATTTCAGATAATTTATTCCACTGTAATTTATGCGAAATTTGAAGAGGAAAAAGTCAAAACAAATAAGCCACTTTTATGCTATGTTGGATGGTCTTCCATAGAAGAATATGCAAATTAGAAAGTTCTCAAAAGCTGGCCGATATTTGGCTTAGAATTTGCTAGACACTCAAGTATAGCTGTAACCTCAAAATTACTAATTAGTTACAGACGCAATATTATCAACATATACTACACATTCGACTTGCTTTATTATTATTGTGGTTGCAATGGTCATTTTGTTTTGTTTGTCATTCAGCCAAGTCATTTGGCTTTATTTGTTCAATAACTTCCGTACATCGGAGGGGGTCTTCGCTGGATATCTAGATACCCTATCATTAAAAAAACCAGCTAAACTTGAAATTATGCATGCAACACTTTCAGTCAGTTCTCCAATGTAGGTGTGAGAAAACTGGACTCACAACAAATGGTTGTTTAATTAAATCAAAATTCTGCGCATTGTTGAATTAGGTTCGACTGGCCTTCAACCTGAGTTTCGACCACATCTAAAAATATATATATGTATATATATATATATATGCAAATATATATATACATAGATATATATATTTTCTATGTTGTTGTGCAAGTGAGGGGAAGTGCAAATGCTTTGAATACTTTACATTCAACATGCATTTACCCAGTTCTATATATTATGTATGTGGAAGTCAAAAAGTCAACTTGTACAATTAAATATAGTAATTGCACACGAAGCTCGCAAACCGGAAAATGTTTCACAAAGCCGCAAGTGACGTATGCTTTGATTTGACAAAAATCCATTTCTCGCTTTTGGGAATCAGAGATTTAGTTGATTTTTTTTTAGCTTTTATTTAGTACCAAATAGCTGGTCAAGAAAATGTCAAATATTTTCTAATTAAGACACAGGCATCTGTTGCTTGTCTCTGGATAAGCAATTGTTTATGTCTTATTAAAGGGGTAACGGTAACAGCTAAATAACTAAATGAAAATCACACAAATAACATCCAGTCAAAAGCCACTCACAAGTGACAGTAAAATTGGCTGCAATTACAAAATGTTAGCACGTTTCATGCACGACAAGTTGTTGGCGATGTTATACACACACACATACACACACACACATAGGCACACATTGTCGCACACACACACTACAAGCATATACCAGTCAAAATACCGTGTGTGCAATCATGTGGCTCATCTGCCGGGGGCAGCGATTTCCTCACACTGAACTTGACATTGTGCTGGGCCTGCTTTTAATTTAAAAATATGTCAAGCTATTTTCAGCTGCATTTGTTGCGGTTAGATAGTTCGCGATCTGTATAGGTTGTGTCAAGTTTGTGTGGAGACGCGCAACGCAACGAGACTCGCCTTTGATTTATATGACCCATTACAAGTGAAATTTCGCTGGGATCCTCCGTTTTTTCAAGCAGTTTCTCTCTCTCTCTTTCTGTTTGGCAGCAATGAGTAAAAATGGACACAGTAATTCGGCGTTTGTCAGCGATCATGGGGACAACATTAAGCAGCAGAGTAGCAACCAATACTCGCTGGAACTCGCTGAGAAGGGTGGCAACAACAACAACAAGTCGACGAAAAATCCCGACTACAATCCCTACGAGCATCGTGAGGTGCCGCATCCTACAACGTAAGAGCAACCAGGCGAAAATAAGCGAATAAATATTCAAATCTTTATTCCATCAATAGCAATTGGGAAACATTATTTCACCTGCTGAAGGGCTCTCTGGGCACAGGTATTTTGGCCATGCCAAATGCCTTCCGGAATTCCGGTTACGTAACGGGATCCATAGGTACCATTGTGATCGGTTTTATATGCACCTACTGCATACATCAGCTCGTTAAGGCCGAGCTTGAACTGTGCCGGCGCAAGAAGGTTAGTTCGCTGGCAATTTTAATCTTATTGATAGACTGGCTGATTGTAATATTCTTGTAGGTACCCAGTATGAACTACCCAGCTGTGGCGGAGAATGCGCTCAGCGAAGGTCCCTCGTTCTTCAAGGCCTGTGCCCCGTACATTGGCACCGTAGTGAATGTATTTCTGCTGATCTACCAGCTGGGCACCTGCTGTGTCTATGTTGTCTTTGTTGCGTCCAACATCAAGTCCATTGTGGATGCCGTCTATGAGACGAATATAGATGTGCGTCTGTGCATGATCATTATTTTGATACCGTTGATACTTATAAACTGGGTGCGACAGCTCAAGTACCTGGCACCATTCTCCACGCTGGCCAACTTCATTACTATGGTGTCCTTTGCGGTTATCTGCTACTACATATTCCGTGATCCCGTTTCAACTGAGGGCAAGGATGCCATTGGCAAGTTGGAGAATTTCCCGCTGTTCTTTGGAACTGTTCTGTTCGCACTGGAGGCCATTGGTGTTATTCTACCGCTGGAGAATGAGATGAAAAATCCACACAAGTTTGGCGGTTCTTGTGGTGTTCTGAACGTGTCTATGATACTGATTGTGTTCCTGTATGTGGGCATGGGCTTATTCGGATATCTTAACTACGGTGCCGATGTGCTCGGCTCCATCACCTTAAATCTGCCGGATCATGAAATGTAAGTTAATTCTCGCTATAATTTTTAAATGAAACTAAAGACTGTTTCCATACCTATTAAAGTCCGGCTCAGTGCGTCAAGGGCATGCTTGCGTTTGCCATCTACATCACACACGGCTTGGCCTGCTATGTGGCTATTGACATCACCTGGAATGATTACGTTGGCAAAAAACTGGGCCCGCAGCGCAATAAACTATTCTGGGAGTATGCAGTACGCACAGGTCTTGTGCTGATCACTTGTAAGTACCAATAATTTGGTTCTATTCAAGCATATCTTAATTTCTGATGTGCCTTTGCAGTTCTTCTGGCCGTGGCTATACCCAATCTGGAGCTATTCATTTCACTCTTTGGCGCTCTCTGCTTGTCCGCTCTGGGACTGGCTTTTCCAGCTCTGATTCAGATCTGCACACATTGGTACCAAACCACTGGTATCAGCAAGGGCTGGCTGCTTTTGAGTGAGTATTCAGATTGAGATATATTTATTTGATAGTATTTGAAATCATTTACTTTACAGGCAACTTTGTGCTGATTATTGTGGGCATTCTCGGCCTGGTAATTGGCACATATACCTCCCTCAAGGAAATTGTCCTCACATTTACAGAGTAATTTATTTTTTTGTAATTGTTTTTTTCTTTTCTTTTTTGCCACGCATTTTAATTGTTGTACAAGCAAAGTATTATGCACAAAATATGCAATACAAAATCGGTAAACATTCTCAGCACACATGACAAATGAGCTAAACAACAATGGGGGGTCAAAACAAGGGGTTGCATGTGTAAACTACTGTTTTATAAAGTTAAACTCGAATATTTGTATAATTTTTATCAAAATTGTGATATTTTTATGCATTGTGCCCAAAAACAAAAATAAGATACACATATTTAATAATATGTTCGTAATTTAAACAACAATAGATTAAGAACTTAGTCGTATATTTATAAGCATTATTTAAAATACGATAACAAACAATAAAAACGATTTTGCCATATCAAAAAATCAAGATATAAAAACACTCATTTCTTCATAAAAGCCTTTAAGGCCAGGCACAGACGCCTGGTGCCATCCACAAGTCTTGCCTTGTCGTGGAAGGCTATAGATACACGGAAGAATTGCTTACCTTTGCCTTCTTCTATTGCAAAACGTGTCCCGGCGATGAACGTAATCTTCTCATGCTGCAAACTGTATGCCAGAAAATCTCGCGCATCTATCTCATCTGGCAAACGTATCCAAATAAAGTAACCGCCAGTAGGCGTCAAAAAGTGACAACCTTCAGGCAAATCAGTCTCAAGCACAGCTGTAGTTGCAAACATTCGCTCCTGGTATGCGGCGTACAGTCGTTCAATATGCGGTTGCGACAACTGCAACTCAAATAGACTGCCCACAATTCCGGCTGTATAGTTGTTGAAGCAGCCACCGCTGTTAATAATGCCACTGCGATCAAGCTGCGTTTTGATGCGTGGCGGAACCTCCAGCCAGCCTAAGCGCACCCCAGGTCCAATAATCTTGGAAAAGCTGCCATTGGATATGACATTGCCAACGTAATCTGCATCCGTTTGTAAATCATAGGCGAAAAGACGCGAAAGTAAAGGTTTTTCACCATAGTGAAGAATGTTATAGACATCGTCGCACAGCACTAAAAAGTCGAATTTGCGTGCCAATTGCACAATTCCACGACAAACAGCTGCAAGAGCAATTTACAAAAATGATTAGAGATTTGTATAGGGTCAGCGCTCGTTTAATGCTCACCTGGAGAGAACAGTATGCCAGTTGGATTATGGTATGTGGGTATCGTATAGTATATGGCCCAAAACTCCTTGCTCTCCGATTTGAATTGTCGTTCCCTTACTTTCAGCTCAAGATCGTTGAGATCAACACCATCATCTTTTAGTTTAAGGGGAACAATTTGAAGGCTTGTGAAATGTTTCATGCTGTCCAAAGCAATCATATATGTGAACTCATCTACAAATACGTAGCCATCAAAGTCGATCAGAGTAGAAAGCACGAAATGCAATCCTTGCGTGGCGCCAGTTGTGATTATCAAGTCTTCACTAAAAGTATACGTATTCCTTATTTACGCAAATCTCTGTAAATCATTAAAATCCTCACCTGTTGACGGGATTGTTGTACATTTTGCTGAAATACTTGGCGATTTCATTGCGTACTCCATAACACCCACTTGTTGGCCCATATTGAAAGATCAGCGACTTGTTGTGCTCCTTTTCATATGTCTGGTTACAAAACAAAGGTCATGATCATTCTAAGTTTACTCGGTGTGTGATAATAGCTGATAAGAACACACCATTTTATGGGCAGTTGCCTGCTGGAAAATATCACAGCATGGCTCCAATAAATCTGTGCCTGGAGCACCAACGCCTAGATTTAAAATATCCGGATCGTATACATTCCAATCGCCGCCATCGAAAAGATGCTTGAGCTTCAGTTCTTTATTCTTCTGCGACATTTAAATGCGTTTTTCTCAAAGCAAACAACAAACTACACTAATCTGATTCCAAATGGGAAGATCAACAAGCTTTGCGCCAAATACTGTATCAGTTCACAATGGTAAACATCCAATAGCCATTCGCAGCACAAGCCATTCACTGCAAGCCGGCGACAACAGCTGTTTTGTGTTATCGCAAAATTGTTTTGGGAAAAGTCGTCAAATAAAATGGAGGAGAAGCCAACAACAAGCGCCAGCGCAGCTCAAGCCAGAGATCAAGATCACAACCCGATGCTGGACTCACCGATGCGTGGCCCAACACTGTCGACATCAACATCCAGTTTCGAGGCTCTGGCACACGCCCACGACCCCAATCTGAGCAAGCTGGCAACAAAGATGTTCCACAAAACAGAGGAATATATAACTCAGGAGCTCAATGCGCCACTAGAGGATTACAAGCTGCTCGAGGAGATGAACAAGGCAACTATTGCCAAGTACAAGGACATGCGGCAAATTGCCGAAAACCTGAACGTATCCACCAATGAACTGTGCGGCAAATTCCAACAGCTAGCGCCGCTCATGCAGCAAATCGATGATATTTCGGATACGGTGGATAAACTGGAGGCGGCTGCCTATAAACTGGATGCGTACAGCATAGCGCTGGAGAACCGGGTCAAGTGTGTGCTGCAGCGCAAATCGAGTCAGCAGACAGTGGGCTAATAATAATTACAACTCCTTGGAACGAGCATTACTAGTACATTTATTACAATTAGATTTTAAGCATTATCCAAGCAACAGTTTAAATATAATCGCTATAATATTAAGAAATATCAGAGGAACTGCAACATGGGAAAAACATGATACACGTGTTAGTTATTTCTGTATTGTATTGTATTATTGCTTTACTCACTCTTGGCCACCGTGCGAATGGAGCGAATGAGATTTAAGACCTGATCCTTGGCACTGGGCGCCCCAAAATCCTGCTGACCAGCTTGTCTTCCCCAGCCAACTAAAAATGAGTCGTGTCAGTTGAGGTTTGTATGCAGCTTTTGCCTTGTCAAACTTACACTTTGCCAAGAAGCGCTCCTCATGCAATATGCACACTGCATTAAGGCAGAGCAGTGAGGCCTCAATTAGCGTCCAGAGTGTAAACATATTTCACAACTACCAAAATAACAAAAATTGGCAAATAATAGTTGACGTCAGTTTCAAAGCCAAACTTGACAATCACTCCGAGACGCGCACACGCAGCTGTTTGCAGTTCTAGGGAGACCATGTATTACCAATGCAGTGGAGTTTACCAACACCACAAAATTGTTTGTTGCTAGTCGCATTTAGTTTGTTTACATTAATTGTCTTTTAATTAAAAATTGAATTGTAAAGCAAATATTATGTCGTCTCTCGGGAAAATTCTTGTACTGCTGGCCTCAATAGCCACTTTCAGCTACACCTTTTATGTGGTCAGCAAACTGACGCTGTTTCTCTCCCAGCCCCGATCCATTTCAAGAGCGCACACCTGGATCTTTAATCTGCTGGACAACAAATCGCGCCTGGAAACCGCCTACGGGCCAATTGTATTGGACACTTTGTATGTGATTGGCTTTATCCTTCAGCACAGCTTCCTCAAGTCAGCCTTGGTGAAGAATCTCTTTCGCAAATTGCATTTGGCTGCCGCAGAGCGAACTATTTATACTCTGACATCATCGCTGTGTTTACATGTAAGCAACATATAGCCTTGATTTGTGTTTTCCACTGTATAAATTTAAAAATATTGCTTAGTATTTAGTGCAAAACTGGCTGCCCACTCAGTCGATTGTGATCTGGCAGATAAACGTTGATGAGAGCGCACCGCTTTGGTGGACCTTTGTCATAACCCACATTTTATGTTGGATTATCATCTACGGCGGCTGTTTCATAATGGATCTGGGCGAATTGGTGGGCATCAAGCAGGCCTACTACCATATGCTCAACTACTCGGAACCGATTGCTACGAAGTCACTGGAGCTGCGCAATCTCTACGCACATGTACGTCATCCATCGTTCGTTGGCCTCACTTTGATTCTGTTTGTAACCAATGTGATGAGCTTCGATCGGCTGCTGCTCGCCGTGTTGCTCACAACTTATATGTATGTGGCTTGGTCTACCGATCGGACGGATTGCGCTTACCAGCAGAAACAGTTGCAGCGTAAGAAACAAGAGCTGAAGACTCAGTGAGGACAACTGTGGATGTCCATGCCATGACTCTAGCACTAGCACACTCAAAGCAATGAATTTCATTTTAATAACACTCTTTTTGTATTTTATCATCAGTTTTATTTATGTATTGAATAAATAGCTAACTCATTCGCACCACGGACGGATCAAATGGCTGACCTTTAAATGGCGATCCTTCGGCATCCCACGCTATGCGTAAGCGTTCCAAGGTTTTGGCCTGCTCGGGATCTGTGGCCTGTAAACTGCTCTGTTGCTGATCCGCTTTCATTTGTTGCACCCGCATCTTCTCAATGGCCAGCTGCGAGTCCTGTGGCAGTTCGTCTATATAGCGTTCGCAGTCGAGCTTCTTTATGTCGATGTCATCGTCTCCATCGAAGAGTCGCTCCCACCAACGCTCCTTGGCTTTGTCTATACAAAAAATATATATTAAATGGGTATTATTTTTATTTTCAAATGCTTACCACAGCTGATCAGCAGCCTGCCATCCTCAATTGACCACAGGGCATCAGTGTGTTTTATTCGTTGACTCAGCAATCCCTCTAAGATTACCTGCTCTGGCGATGCTCTGCTGGTCACCTTGATTTGTTGTGCTTTAATATCGATGCACAATTGTTTATGGGTTTTTAGTTCCCATGGCAGTTGGACATGGATTTCCAAGTCGGTGAGTGTTTGAGACCAGCAGTGATGTTCAAATGCTGCGCCGTTCTTAAAGTCAACAGGCTCGAAACCTCCACTTTTGATAGCCTCACTTGGCTTTGTCGCAGATCTTTTTTCTTCAGTTTGTGCAGAGATTTCTTGAATAGCCGGCGGCACATTTTCTCCACTGCCATCGATTTCGCTCTCCGCGGTCATTGTTTGCAACAAACACTCCGGGTCATAGCGCTGCATTGCGCCGTACAGTATCTGATCTCGCATTCCTTTGGGAAACCCAATTTTATCTGCGGCATCCTTTTTGTTATGATAAAAATCGGTGCTGCAAAAGAAATCAAAAATTGTATGCCATCCAGCCGTTTTAAAAAGCATTTCTTACTTGCGTCTCAAGAAACCGAACACTCTATCTAAGAATCCAGTGATTGTTTTCTGGTCCTGCAATATTTCCATTAACATTGCATCGCTACGTTGAAAGTCCATGTTTATTAAACAATCTTGCACCTTAAGCAACCAAAATTTAAAGACCTAAATAGTGGCAGTGTTGTAAACCGATTACAAAAATTATGTTTGGAATGACGAAAATCAATGAAGAAGGAAGGCGCGCAATCGTTTTATTTAAATGCATTTTTGACTCAGCATTAGCGAATTGAAAATTAAATACTTAATTCCATCTTAATTATTAGAAATGTATAATTACAATGTTTATGTATGTGTACATTTAACAGTGCTTAATAATTACAGATAACTAATTAATAGTATTCATTTATTTTCCAATTTTTTTACTTTGCTTAACTTGATTTTGTAGGCAGCACTCCAAGCGCACATCTTGACCAATTATTGTCTACAATAGATGCATTTTAGAATAGTTATTAAATAAATATAGGAAATGGCTAAGCTTACTTTTATCCAGTTTCCAGAGGCCAAACTCTGAGTTCTCCAATTCGTTTTCATTTGTATCCATTGACGCATTATCAGAAATATTAGTTTTGACACCGTTCATAGTTGGCATTTTAATATTGATTAACTTAGTCACGTCCTCAAGTTGTTCGTCTATAAATGGTGGATCTACGAGTGGCAGCAAACTAGAGAAAATAGACAAATCAAGATATTAACGAAACACATTTTAGCACAATCGATAGAGAACTGTACCCTTTCAGGATGAGAACTGAGTGGACGTTTAGGGGTTCCAGTCTGCTCATGAGAAACTCACGCTCAAATACCAAAGATCGTCGCTTCTTTGGACTCTCGCCAAAGACTAATGTGAGCGTCGTATCGACGCCCGAGTGGATGAGCAGACTGCGCATGATCTTCGATATCTCTGGTTTATTGAGGGTAGAGAAATCCACAGCCTTGACTTTTGAGTTCTATAATTAAACAAATATAAATAACCAAAGCAAAATAAGACTAATTTAGCTGCTTACCATATCCAATTCCTCTTTGTACATGCGCTTCATGCGGCTCAGCATGCCAAAAGTGTGCAGCATTTTTGTGGCCCAATAGCTTGCACCGCGACGCCTCTGCTCATCCACATTTGGATTCTCCGTCAGTTGGACGAAGCCCACAAACACATTCTCGATGTAACCTTGTATGGCCAACAGCCGAAATAGGTCCTGGGTAGCCTCAATGACGAGCTCCTCCTGCTCGCTATGCACCAGGCCAGCGCCCAGAAAATAGTTCATTTGGAGAACACCAGCCATATAAATGTCCAGCAGATCCTTCATTGATGATGTTTGCCGCTTGACAGCCACACCCAGTTCGGTAATCACTTTGTCAATGATTTCGCTTGAGGTTTTCAGTTTCTTTGCGGAGCAATATACTCGCATCTTGTTGAACTCGGCACTCGGCTTCAATTTTTTAATTTCCTTCAGCTTTTGCGCCCCCCTCAGCTTACACTCCAAGGCCAAATCGTACATTTCAAACAGGATGCCCAATTCCTCTTCAAATTTTGCCTTATCCTTTCGCAGCAGCTTTGGAGCATCCAAATTCTTCATTGTCTCACTTTGTGGCAGCCAGTAAAAGTTACGCAGCCATTCCACGCAGTGTTCGGCCGTGTTGCGCAGCACAGCCGCCGGCGGCAATTCTTGTCCGTGAGCACACAGATGCCTCAAATCCACGATAAAAGATTGCAGTCCCAGTTGGCGGGCCGTGTCATACATGCTGGTCATGCTGTGGCTTTGCATGATCGACGACATGAAGTTAAAGAAGCGCGTAAATGAGCTGGCATACGTTGTTCGTACGTTGGGATTGCCGTGTTTATCCTCCAGCTGCGCCTTCATCAGCACTCCAGTGGCCAGCACAGCAGCTGGACAAAGGCTACCGCGGCGCAGGCTCCAAATGCGCATTTGACTGAGCGCCTTGCGACGATTTGCGGTTGTCGTCTGCTTAGAGAATAACCAATCGTAAACCATGCTGAACTCTATGCTGTAAAAGGAGTTGATTAATTGGGAAACATTCGCTTGGGGCTTGGTGAAGATTGCTTAAAGATTCGCACGTGTCTCGCCAAGGGGTAACCACCATTCTCTTTTTGGCTGGCGGAGGTAACGTGCCTGCCATCAGAGTATCCTCGGCATGTTTTCTTTTTCTGGTTGGCTTTCCATTCCGTGCCATGGACATCCTAGAGCTATAATTGTTTGTTAAGCGCGTCAATTACTTTTGTACACAACGAGATTGTGTGAATGGCGATATACAGTAGTCACCAGTTGCACCTATCGATATGCACTTGCATCTTTAGTTACGATAGTCGCGCATCACTAGCTCACTTATACAGTTCTGTATAACGCAAAAGTAGACACAAAGCAAGAACGAAAAATTTATTTCTGCTGAATTCAAGAACGTTTAAATATATATTGAGTAATTAAAATGAGTACTTAACCTCGTTAGAAATGGCGTAAATTTTGATTGTGAACGTTGCAATCAGCACAATAAGTAATCGTTCTTGAGGCACACAATTGCCCGCCCCGCATAATACGCGCCTTTTTTCCGAAAGTTTACCTGCTGCATTTTATCTACCCATGCATACTATTTACAACAACCACAACAACAATAATCATAACAACAACAACTTTCCGGATATTTTTTATCCTGATTATATCGATGGACCCCTGACGTCCAAGAGGATGATAATTGGAGCGTTTTCAATGTTTGTGATATTCTCCTACCTGGAATTGCTCTACATACTCGTGGCAATCTATTTGGCGCTGCATCACGTCCGCTAATAGCGAGAGAGAAA
Organism: Drosophila nr. perissopoda 5 BK-2023a; assembly: GCA_035044105.1. Taxonomy (NCBI): domain Eukaryota; kingdom Metazoa; phylum Arthropoda; class Insecta; order Diptera; family Drosophilidae; genus Drosophila; species Drosophila nr. perissopoda 5 BK-2023a. The sequence continues at coordinate 742,830 of JAWNMK010000124.1, forward strand.
CAACAATCAATTTTTAAAGGCAGGCAAATGTATCATTTTGTCTCCGAGCGGACAGCGGAACTGCGCCTCTCCGAGAACGTGCTCATTTCCAGCCATGCGACGCAGTATTTGACGTACTTTCAACTGGACGCTGTGCGTTTTCTCTACGAACGGCTGTCCAAACAAGAGTTTTGCATATTTAATGATGAGAGTGGCTTGGGAAAAACTGCGGCAATTGTCACGCTCTTAAATGGTCTGGGTGCGTCGAAGAAGACGCTCATTGTGTTGCAGAACGATGATCAGTTGCTGGCTGGCTGGCAGTTTCACCTGGGCATCCTTTCCGATCTGCCCATATGCATTCTAAAGGATGTCAATGGTCAGTTTCATTATAATTTCACCATCATTTGTGTAGTTTTTAATCGAATTTATTTCGCAGACAGTACAAAGTCGGCGCACAGCGTTTATCTGAGCAAATGGAGCGTGTTGCGCAGCATTGGGGATCTCAGCAAGCTGAAGTTTGACTACGTCATTGTTGATCATCGGGGCTATACGCTAAATAACAACTTTTGCACTTCCATGCTGCTGCAGAAATACGAGCGCAAAGTTAACATTGTGATCTCTAGTGTGGACTTAACGGTGAGTTGGAGAGGAATTTGCAGCTAGCAATATATTAATATTCTATGGCTTGTTTCCCAGTCCGATGTCAAGTTACTGTATAACGTGCTACGCTTGGGTGGATGCCTGGAACATCAACACAAGAGCTTCCGTATCTTTAAACTGAAATTCAATCTGCCCGATGTTACGGAGGTGCTTAGCAAACGTGTCGATCTCGAGGATTACTACAAGCAGCGAGGTGTCCTTGGCGATTACATCAAGTTGGTGAACTTTAGCAGTAAATCAACCGATTACATAATACTGTTTGGAGAGTTAAAATAGTTTCCAAAAAAGTTATCTGTAACATTGCATTTCAAATTGTATTTCATCACATTTGGAAATTATTTTACGAAATTGTATTTTCGGTATGTGAACTATTTGACAAAATATTTTATATTTGCTTGCAGAGATTTCCGACTGCGTCGATATCGCCATCAGTTTGAATCATATTTACCTCTAGTCACGCCCGAACAATACAAGATAAATTTATCGCTTTGGATTGGTGAAAATAATAGCAATACGACCATAAGTGGCTCAAGTGTAGACCCACCATCGGAAGCCCGTTCTACGGGCAGCACTGATGAAATATTCGAGTGTCTGATGAGCATGAGACGAGAACGAGAATTGGCCCAACAACAGGATGCGGAAAAAATATCGCTGTCCGAGCATAGTGACGATGTGGTTGCCATGGAGCCATTGGTTTTGGAAACGTCGGATTCAGAAGCTGAGGCAGATGCGGTTGGCGTACCGGCCAGCCAAACATCTGCCAAAGCGTCAACCACTTATGTGATGGAGCTCTCCAGCGATGATTGTGAAATAGTAACGACGCCAATTAGTCTGCCACAGGCCTCACCAAAAGCCACCACGTCACCAAAAGCCACCACGTCACCAATAGCCAAATTTAACCGAAAGTACACCAAACGTGTCCAGACTGCAAAGTCAACGGAGCTTACCGAATCGGAGAACGATGAGCAGCCCGTTAGCCCATCGAATATATTGGGCAGGAAATTAAATGTTAAAATAAGTCGACTTCAATTGCCCATAATGCAACAAAATGTGCAAGCAGTAATTTCGAAAAAACCATCAAAACAGATGACAAAAACTGCGCATGTGCCACTTGAGCAGACGACACCTTTGCCTGTTAAATCATCGGCTGTCAAAGCTAAGCCGATGCCAGAGCTTAACGCACAAAATGTGACACAATCATCGCCGGAGCCACGAACGCCCAAACATCAGAAGACGTTGCCAATCACGCCAAAGGCCGAGCACAGATCAAAACGCGCACAGGCAAAAAGTGCTTCAGCTGAGTTGCAACCTCGAGTAACGCGTGGAATGAAAAGAGTGACGCGTTCTGCGGAATCGCGGAACAACAGCAAATACATGACCCCAAACCTCGTGTTAAGCTCGTCGAAACGGAAACTCAACACACACTCAAATCAAACGCCCAAAACGAGCAAGCGCAGAAGGGAGCCAATAGTGAAGCAAGAGGATGCAGCTCCGTCAGCAAAGCCGGAGTCGACAGTAGAACCGTTAGTCAAGAAGACAAGAGGACGGCCGCCTAAGAAATCAAATTTACACAACGGATCAGCGTCTTTGGCCAGCAATGAAAGCAATGCAGGGGTGGCCAAAAGATTAAGAGGAAGACCGACAAAGAACACGAAATCTATGGAATCGAAGTCTTTACCGACAGATAATAAATGTCCCATAACTCAGCACGCTCCCACGCCAGAAATAATCGGTTCCGGCTCTAACTTGTCGGACTCTTCGTATATGCAATGCGCCCAGAAACTACCCGAGAATCTTGCAGAGCTTGGTTCATTGGAATTGCCAGAATTTCGTGTACCACTTGCGCCGCCGGCAACGCCTCTAATGATGCCACTCACACTGAATTTATTTAGTGACTCGGAGGTGGTCTTCATGCCCAATGGCAATCAGCAGCAGTCAGATGTTGTGGTGATCCACAGTTCGCTTGACGAGAGCTCAGAGCAATCCGTTAAGCAGTCACAAAGTCGACGCACTCGAGCACTAAAGCAAAAGCGTTCCAACCCACTCAAAGAGCAGCCGCAACCGAGCACCTCAAGTTTTGGGCAATTACTTGCACAACAGCGCGCGACGGCCAACAAATCGCCCGACATCTTCAGCAACTGCTCCGATATGTCGCAGCTGACGCTGGCACAGCCAGTGCCCTTCGAAGGCTTCAAGATCTTTGGATCGGAAGTGAAGCAGCTACAGCAACAACAGCAGCATCACTCGAATGCACAACCAGGCACGATGGCTAAAAAGAAACGTGAACGCTCCTGCCTGGACATCTTGGAGCAAATGTTTGAGCCGAATCGGACACAAGCCAACGAATCGGGCGTGCTAAATGCGACCAGCCCCAAACAGGTGGTGACGCAACGGCGTTTATCCTTGCTGGATGATGACATCTTTGAGATAACCAATAATGGTGAATTCGGCAGTCGACTGCGTCTCACCGCCACTGGGCATGTGTCGCCAGTGCTGCAGCCGCAGCGCAACAAAATCACAAACTATTTGATTGGTTCCAGCAGCACACCGGAGGATGCTGGCCAACGGAGTCAATACAGTCAAGGGTTGCGGAAGTCACCCAAAGCCACCAAGTCGACGCAGTCAACGAAGCTGACGCGATGGTTTGGCATATCAACACCAGCAGCAGGAGGAACCAGGGAATCCCAAAGTGTGCCCACCACACCTGTGGTGCCTGCCAACAAATTGGACTGCGCTCGCATCGCTCGCAGTGGAAGATCTGCAAAACGGAAGCGACTAGATCTTTACAAGTGATCGGGAATAATGTTGAAATCGTGATCTATTCAAAAAAGACTCGAGAGACTCGAAGACTATGCAGTGAGTCAAGTTTAGACAATTTGCCAAAATTTCAAATTTTAAACTTTGTTTACGGCCGCCAGTAAATTGGATCGACCATTAATATGGTGAATACCCCAGGATAAATCACCGTAAGGGGTACTTACTGCCAAAACTAATCATACATTAAGTAACTCAATGAAAAGTTAACCAAACAAAATCAAATATATATATATAAATATAGATATATATAAATGTATACATATATTACAGAGGCAAACCCTGCTGTGAGTAGCTCAAATGTGTAATTCATGAGTTGTTCATTTAGTTTCCATACTGCATGTGTTTGTGTTTTTTAATCATTTTCTTGGCAACGAGTTTAGCTTATTTTGTTGAATATCAATTACAATTTTTTTTTTTAATTTTTAAATGTCTAAATGTGGAAATACATACAAATACGATACACGAGATAGATTCATGTTTGGGTTCTCTTAAAAATGTGCGTCAGATTATGCATGACGGCGCGACGCTGGAACTCCAGCTCTCGCCGACAGGCGCTGACCAGGAGAGGCGGACACTGATATTGGATATTTTCATGTGCATACGTATCGGTGCCGAGGGCGCTGAAGGTGAATTCGCTGAGCGAGCGCACTGCAACCGAGAAATATATCACAAATATATATCACATATGTGGCATGTATTAGGAAAGTACTTACAGCAATAGAGTCCGCTAAAGAAGCACGTCTCATGGGAAGATTGGACGGCCCAAACAATTGGGTGGACACCCGGCAGTGTCTTGGTCACCATATACTTGGCAGTGGCCTCGTTCAGCCAGTGTGGCCAGTGCGACAGTCGCTCCGTATACTGCACCGTGTAGCGCCAGTCGTGGCTGTACCCCTCATCATTAAGAATCTTAAAATTGATGCTAAAATGAAATAAAAAATAAATATGTGTAGTCAGTTGTTGCTATTTGTGATCCATTTCAGTGCTTACATTGTGGGATTCAGCAGGCGCATTTTGCTAAAGTCCGCCACATATTCCCAAACAGCTTCCGGTTCGGCGTGGCCGATAACGGCGTCAATTTGATATTTGTGATAGCCGGCGGAGAAAACAAAGACGTACGACAAGAGGGCAACGCTGAGCAGCAGCGAGACCCGCTTAGCGTTCCACAGACGCATGTTACGCATGGTTCAAGTGTGTGTGTTTGTGTAGATTTGTATGTGCCACAAGCCAATTGGAATTTCAAATAAACAAAACGGCGCAATGGTGCCGGAAAGAGCAAAAGGTTGCCCACTGTAAACAATGTTCCCGCAGCAGAGCGACGAACCAAACAGCATCAAAGCTGGCCAAAGACTGAATGTGGATAAGTAGAAAATGTGAGAAGAGCGTGTTTATATATCTGAATGGATCAAAGGCTGCCATGGCGTAGTGCAAAAGGGAGCGATGGGATGTCGAAACTGTTACGTACATACATCAATTGTTATCATTTTTATCAAAATTCTGACATTGGACAATTTTCACATGGAATCAGCAATAAATATCTTAGTCGCTAAACCGCAATAACTCTTGAATTAAATGTTGGTATTCAATTATATTAAAAAACTAAATATAACATAAATTAATTCATCTTTAGTTTTCGTTAATTTAATAAGAATATAAATATGAACAATATAAAAAACCCTTGAATTAGTTTGTCTTTAGTTATATCACAATATTAATCATATCTTAATTCATTTCATGTATTCATGTATTTCATATTTCATTCACATTTACGGAGTATCTCATAGTTAAAACGCTTTTGCTTTTGCCCATTCGTGAGTTTGTCCCACATATAAGCTTATCAGTGCTAGTTTGTGTGTGTGTGTGTGTGGAGAGCTTTCGGGTAAAGCTGCAGCAAATAAACACCATATGATCTTTCCGTTCAGTTTGTAAACAACTCTTGCCGGTTGCTGGTCGGAGTTGACTAAGTTAATGACATCGGCATTAAGTGGAATTTGCAAGTGCCTAACGTGAGGTAAGCACTTTTGTTGAGTTAAAATTACTGATTATTAAAATTCAAGCTGTCGAAATTTTATGTTATGATGGCACATCAGAATTCAAGTTACAGGCCCCCCACTCAGCGAATTGTAGGTTAGCTAATCGGACTTTAATTTGAATAATCAAAATGCGATTGCTGCTGAAATGCGCAAATCTGTTGCTGACTCGATACACAGGGCAGTTTCGCCCGACCATGTTGACGACGACGCCAATTGCTGGAATGGCAACCGGTTCTCAATTTCACAAATTGGCTACATCAACAAAAACGGCGGCAGCAACAAGTGCCCAATCCGACATTGAGGTTGACAGCAGAATAATTGCAGCGACTCTCCCTGCACAGGTAAAAATAATTAATGATAATTAGATACAATTAATTAGATAGTGATAAGTATTTTCATTATTATGTTGACTTAGCGACAATTGCCCAGAGCTTCACCTCTAACGGACACCTTTGGCAGACATCACACATATCTGAGAATTTCACTCACCGAACGCTGCAATTTGCGTTGTAAGTTTTTATTTTTTCCATTTAGACCAAAATCAATTGAATGTTATCTGCAAACACGTTATACCTTGTTGTTGATAAGCAGCTTGATTATTGTTATGAAATTGCTTTGCAGGCGACTATTGCATGCCGGCGGAGGGTGTGACTTTGCAGCCCAAATCACAGCTGCTAACCACCGAGGAAGTGTTGCGCCTTGCCCGCATCTTCGTGGAGCAAGGTGTGCGCAAGATCCGCCTGACTGGCGGTGAGCCGACAGTGCGCCGCGATATTGTCGAGATTGTGGCACAGCTTAAGGCGTTGCCGCAGCTGGAACATGTGGGCATTACAACCAATGGCCTGGTGCTGACACGCCTGCTGCTGCCGATGCAGCGCGCTGGCTTGGATTCGCTCAATATCAGCTTGGATACGTTGCAGAAGGAACGCTTCGAGCAGATAACGCGACGCAAAGGCTGGGAGCGGGTTATAGCGGGCATCGATCTCGCCATCCAATTGGGTTATCGGCCAAAGGTACGCATTATCTCTGCATTTATCTCTTCATCCATAACAATGAAATCTCTCCGCATAGGTCAACTGTGTGCTGATGCGCAACTTTAATGAGGATGAGATCTGCGATTTTGTGGAGTTCACTCGCGAGCGACCCGTCGATGTGCGCTTCATCGAATACATGCCCTTCTCGGGCAACAAGTGGCACACGGAGCGTTTGATATCCTTTAAGGAAACTGTGCAGATCATTCGGCAGCGTTGGCCTGAGTTTCAGGCATTGGCCAATGGCCCCAATGACACCTCCAAGGCGTATGCAGTGCCAGGATTTGCCGGTCAACTGGGCTTCATCACCTCGATGACGGAACACTTTTGTGGCACCTGCAATCGTTTGCGCCTCACAGCTGATGGTAATATTAAAGTGTGCCTTTTTGGCAATAAGGAGTTCTCGTTGCGCGACGCCATGCGAAGCGACGGCTGCACAGAGCAGCAGCTGGTCGAGCTGATTGGTACCGCCGTGCAGCGCAAGAAGCGTCAACATGCAGGTGATTAATAATGCTAGTTTGAATAATATTCCCTCCTTCTTGCGAGTTGTTGGTATTAATGGGCGCATTTGTCCTACGCAGGCATGCTGAATCTGTCGCAAATGGAAAATCGCCCAATGATACTCATAGGCGGCTAGTCCACATCAAGAGCACAACATTCCCACCCCCTCCCCAACTGTTTGCTTTCAGGCAACATCATCATCAAAAACATCAGCAGCAGCCTCAGGCGGATCATGAATCATCCTCATCATCATCAGCTGCGCAACTGCAGCACTTTGACTCACATCAATGCCCAGGGCAAGGCTCAAATGGTCGATGTCGCCAACAAGGCCAACACCACGCGATTAGCCAGCGCAGAGGCCACCGTCCGGGTGGGTGAACAGCTCACCAAGCTGATAGCCGCCAATGAGCTGGCCAAGGGCGATGTGCTAAGCATTGCCCAATTGGCGGGAATTATGGGCGCTAAACAAACATCCCAATTGATACCATTGTGCCACAACATTGCATTATCCTCAGTGCGTGTGCAGGCCACGCTGCGGCAGTCGGAGCATTGTGTGCTTCTGGTGGCCACGGTTCGTTGCAACGGTCAGACTGGTGTCGAAATGGAGGCGCTAACTGCCGTCTCTGTGGCAGCTCTCACCGTTTATGACATGTGCAAGGCTGTGTCCCATGACATCTGCATCACAAACGTGCGCCTGCTAAGCAAGTCGGGTGGCAAGCGAGACTTTCAACGGCGTCAATAAAATCGGCATGCATTAAATTTAGCTCTCATTCTGTTTTTAATTGTGGGGTGTGTTATGTGTGTGTGTGTTTGGGTGAATTTTAAACGGGAGTTATGTGCCTTATAGCTAAAATTACATATAACATTAGAATCATAATCAATGCATAATCATTATTGTAGTGCCGCAAAACACAATAAATCCATCATCAATGATGTTGCTGCTGCTGCTGTTTGGCTTCCTCTACTATTTTGGGGGACACTAGTTGGACACCAGTACATTGCGATTTTCCGATTTGCTGCCACTTTCCGTCTCCGTGGACTTTGTGGCCTCGGTGCCAATTTGTTCGCCGCGTATTTTGATGTTGTGCTCTTCCTTGAATCTGTTAAGTTCGACACCCTTTTTGCTCAGATCCTCGGTAACCATCGTAATGGTTTTCGCAATGAAATCCTTATTTTCCACCAGCTGTGGCAATACCTCTTTTACGGTGCGTTCGCACAGCACGCCACCAATGAGGCGAAAGCATTTGCGTTCCGGATCCGCCGAATTAAGGGTTTCTATCACAGTTCTATAACACAAAAAATAAATTGTGACAATTATAATTTAGTTGTTTATTTTTTGGAGGTTATGGTTAGCGGCCCATTCTGACTCACTTGTGTTCGCGCAGATCCATTTCGAGAGTGTTGAGACTGTTGGCCAAGTTTCTTTGTTCGTTGCGTAGCTGTTGAAACTGGGCAACAATCTTTTCTTGCAAAATTTGGGCTTTGGGCGATTCGTTGCTCATTTTTCTAGTTAATTTTTAAACAGATGTCTGGTCAAGTTTAATGCTAGTTCGATAAGGTGTGACCGAATCTCCAATAACTTGTCGTTTTTATTTATTTTTAGCCGCACTTGAAAAGTGGGGTCACACTGTATATGGTGGTTGGTATTTTATTGAACAGCGCTGCCACTTACTACAGTGCTGGTAAGCGGCAGATTTAGTTTAATAAGTTGGCAGCTCTTCTTATGCGCGCGTCTCTTGAATTTTTGTTTTTCGGATAACAGCAAGTAAAACCAGAAATAGGTTGTGTAAACAATTAATTTGCAATTTGTTAACTGGCCCCATCATAATTGCGCCTCTCCGTTTGATGACTTTATAACCCAGTTTAACTAATAATTGGCTGCGCAAATATTTATTTAATTTTCGTACGAACAGAATTTCAAAAGCTGATCATTCTTTGAATGTTCTGTGCACCTTTTGGTCGCATTCCTTACGAAATTCTGATGCATATTAAAAGTTACTTGCTGCTGCTTGCTGGCCTGATTCATTTGTTGCACGCCTCCTACGAGGTGTTGGAGCCAACAAAGAATCTTACTTCTTATTTGCACGCCCGACAGAAGCGTCATCAGTTGGTCTACCAGAATGGAGGATCTATTCGCTTGATAATTGGTTGTGTGATGACTGTTGAGCTGATGGATCCGGTTGTGTGGCGCAGCCTGGTACACTACTATGTGCTACACTTTGGGTCATATTCAATGCCCGACAAACCATTATATCCCTGGGATAAATGGGAGTCCATATTCGCCAGATCACTGAAGGAAAAGATACGTCTGCTGGACGCATCGCATGAGGATGACACACGACTCTTTGCCTACACCGGACTAGAGCACTACATGGACAATGAGAGCGGCGTTTCGGGACGAGGTCGCCACTGTTTGCTGCGTGCCATATGCGAGAATGCGCAAGTGCATCGTCATGTGGGCATCATATCTGAGCTGCTTAACGTGCTCCTCACGTAAGTGGCAAAGCTTACCTTGCATCCAGCACATATTTATTTGTATCCTGATCTATTTCAGACCGGGAAAAGCCAGACTCGATCAGATTTATAGGGAAGCACACGCTGCGGGTTTGGCAGGCGTGGATTGCCTGCAGCAGTTTAATGGCTGTCTTAGGGGCGAAAGTGTCCTCGATGCTCTGGCTGTGGATGTAAACTACTAAAAAGCTAGGACACAATTTAAACTAGTTTAAAGTAAATAGCATATAGTGTTTCAAAGCGCTTTTAAACACTAAACGGAGTTTACAAAGTTTTAACGTTAATGAGTACTGAGCAGCTTTTGGCTGTCTTTAAGTGTTGCCGCCTTCCCCAAAAAATCACCGTTACATTAATGGCTTGTGGCTTTGGCTTCCAGAGCGAGCAAACGACCGCCATTTTGTCAACAATGGCGTCAATTAAATGGAAATGCAGCTGCACCATCAGCAACAACAACAAGAACAACCACAACGACGACGATGGCGAAAACAGCTACGACAACAGAAAGACAATAAATGCGTCTTAAGTGGCACATTAGGCTTGCCAGGTGGCTACACACGGCTGCCACTCGCTGCACCGGGTGCTCCTCCTAACCCAGCAGCAGCGCAGCAATGTGCTTATGTTAACACTGCACACACCAAAGGCGGATTGTGCATGAAGCACCCTGTTTTGCTGTCGCCCGTCGTATTGTATGCACAGCTAATTCAAATGCGATTATGACAACGCTCCGCTGAAGAAGGCGCTGGTAAGGGGTATGCGGGAAAAGTTAGAGGTTGTTGGCGAAGTGGGTGGGGGGCAGTTGTGCAAGTTTTGCGGTATTTGAGTTTCTCTTGTTGGCGCAGTGGAGCAAGTACCAATCCACTGGGTACCACGCTTATACGGGCAACGTTAACAGAAAATACAAATCTTAGGCGGATAAAGGCATTAATAAAAAATATTCCTAAGTTATTGTTAAATACACGACTGTTTTTAACAACAAAGCAAATCGAAAGGCAAGTTAAATAGATAAATCACGAACTATTAATGTATGCCTTTCCTGATAAGCAGTTGCGTGTAAGCCGTAAATGTTTGTTTAGTTGTTGGCTTGTGTGCAGCCTCCCTCAATGCCGCTTCCTGCCACATTCACATATGTGTCTTTGCTCACTACGTACTCCTTCGACAGAATCGTAAATTATGCAACAGCCGCAGCAACCACAAGATAAACCACAACAACAGGCATTAGACATGCACTTTGATTTGGCGAAAACTTTATTGTTGTGCCCAATGCATCGATCCATAACGTAAATCCAATCAATCAAATTTCAGTTGCGCTCCAAAATTAACAGTTCGTCCAGGAAGTTGAGGCCACGTGGACAGGCCTTGTAGATGGCCAGGCAATTAGCACCGGCCTGACCAGCAGCAAAGGCATCATGATACGAGTTATCTAAATCTGCTTTGCCCGGACTACAAAGAGTTCAAGAATGCTGGGATGCAACATGCGCCACATTGTTGGTTGAATAGTCAAAATTTTGTTTGCTCACCTCAGTACAATGTTGAGTATTTCGGAGAAGACGCCAACATGCTGATGCACCTGGCCATTTTCGCATATGGAGCGCAGCAAGCATTGTCTGCCCACAGTCATATTATTGTTACGTCTGCCAATGTACTCCTCGAGCGCCGTGTACACCAGGAGTCGTGCATCGTCCGCATAACGAATAGCCCCGCTTGCCGTCTGCCTCTCAATGTTGCGTCTCATCTGTTGCAGAGATCTGGCAAAAGTGTGCTCCCATTTGTCCCAAGGCCAAATGGGCGTTGATGGCAGATTAAATTGGCTACCCTGCAAGGTGAAGGAGAGCACCGCCGAGCGCCATGTCACATGATCGCCCAAAGTGATGGGCAACGATGGTCCAATACTGAACCTTAAATTTCCGCCGTTGTTATAAATCAGACCACGCCGCTGGCGATGCGACAGAAACGCGGTTAAATTGTGCGTGTTGCAGACACAGCAACTGGAGCCCAAGACCAGCAATGTAAAGCCAATTATTAAACCTCTTGTCCCATACATATCAGTAGCACGTTTGAAAACTAACTGTTGTATGAATGGTAGGCGTTACTAGCAGCGCTCTAAATGAGACATCAATGATGACAAGTGGAAATCAGAAATTTCAGAGGTCCAAATATTTGACTTGGCAATTAGCATTGTGCAATTGTGTTGCTGGTCGAGACGCTTTACCATAGAAAAGCCTACATCCATATTTTGGGTTTGCTTTTCTATTTGCACACGTGTGACTAGCAACAATTCTAATTCTTTTGCGTGACACGGCCTGTTAGGCGTTGATGGCCTGGTCAAGATTAGCAGGCTGGCTGCCAGGCTGGCAGGCCTTGTATTTCAAGTAAAACGGAGACCACTTAAAAGGCCATTAAGAAAACACACAATAAAAACCGAAAAATGTTTCACAAATTATTTATCCAAATAAACATGGGAGATCTGGCCAAAAAAGATGGGTACATCACAGCGACGATAGTGTGGCCAAGGAAACAGTTTTGCTGCAGATAATATCCTTTTAGGTTGTTTGTGATTTGTCGACGTGGCCGGAAATGAAAAGCAAACAGCATCAACATCTACAACATCAGCAGCAGCAAAAGCAGCGTCATACAGCATACAAATAAATTTGCTTAAATAACAAGAGAGAAAAATTATTTAATCCATATCGACGCACAGATACTCTACAAAATCAGAAACTTTCAAATCTAATCATTTTTGCTTACCTACAGTGACATATGTATGTATGTGTATATTCTAAGTGAGGTTATTTCACGACCCAGCTACACACACATGCACCCACAAATAGAGTATTAGACACTCTGCATTGTAAACAACTTGACATGCCTGAGAAAAACTCAATGCTGTTGACGACGCAGTCTGCCTTGCCTCTTTACTCCTCTCAATACAATAGCCTCTGCATAGCCCCTTTCCACAATCCATATATGTATGTATATACCTTGATCTCACACTCACTCACCATACCATGTTGTTCATTTCCGCTTGGGGAACCGCAAGAAACTTACATGAAACGCAAACGCAACGCAAAGCAAATAAATTTGTGTTGACAATTTGAATGATTTATTTATGGGTGCGTACCCAAAATCGTCAAATACCCGACAAACACCACCCATAAAATAAACAAACCACCATCCTCAAACAGTGAAAAGAGCCACAATCTGAAATTATTTGGAGTAGTGTAAACGGATAGATAGATGAGCAAGTTAAAGTTAACTGGAGTAGAAGCATGTAAATAATTTGGAAAATGATTAAATTGAATTCGTGGTTATTTTTGTGTGAAGTTCAATCTGGGAGATTTGTTTAATTTGGTTTTTGCTCATGCACTGTGGTTTTTCGTGTGAAAACTCTGATTTATTTAGACGTCTGTGCTACCTCTCCATTTGGTATCATCAAAATAATATAAAATGAAACTCGCAAAAACAAGATTTTGTTGATATTGGTCATATTTGGCTCACAACGCTTCGTTGTTGCGTATGTTGTTTTGTGGCCCAACACTTTATTCGGCTTTGCCGCAATTAGGCAAAGGGGGCGACCGAAGATGGCAGGCAAAGCTTTAAACATTTCTCAAACTGTCACAAAGCAACGCTTCCCAAAAATTAAACCACCCAAAAGTGACCCAAAAGTGGAGAGATCTCCCCAGCGAATTGCCGAGTCTGGGCAACTCTGACACACCAACTCTATATAATATTTATTATGTTGGCATAATAAATTGCAACATGGGGCAGATTCATTTTCGCACTTGCGGACATTTTTCATTCTACTACCCGGGCAGCAGCTGCTTGGACGTCTGTCTGTGTCGCAGTAAGGGACGGGATGGGACAAGAAGGATGGCATGGGTTAGGGACTGAAAGTTAGGCAGCTGATAGGTGGCAAAAGGGTGTGAAAGTCGCAGTGGCGCCACGTTCTTGTCGCCAAACGTTCACCCCTTTGTCGAGGACGATGAGGGAACAAAAATAAAAAACTTGTTGCCTGCTCGCAACTGCATTGCATCTTCGTGGGCAACTTGCCATGTGCGCATTTTAAAAAGGAAATTTAATAAACCTTGTCCTATTTCATGCTCATTAGTGTCATGATAAATTTTAGTTGAACTTCGCACAGGTAGTTGTCGACCAACCAGCGACTACGGCCCGGGCTTTTGTGAGGTGAGCGGGTGGTGCTGTGTGTGCATGTAAATGTGGCCGGGGTCGAGAGTTCAAAAAGGCCGCTGGCGCTTAACTGTTGCATTCCATGGCCATAAATTAGAAAAGTTACCCGACGTGGGACAAGTTGCTTTGATTTGCCAGTTTGCCAACGTTTTATAGCCGTTTAATGTGCTGACATGTCGACAATTACAAGGCAAATTGTGTGCTGTGGGTGGACAAGGGGGATGCGGGGGCAGATGTGGGACAGGAGATAGCTGAGTTCATAGAGTGCACATAAATTCAACCAATAATCTCATTGTATTCACATGCAGTTCATTGCGCGCTTTTTAGTCGCGAGATACTCGCTGCCACACTCTCCACTTGTTGTTTTTGTTTTAATGCTGTTTTCGTTGGTTTTGTTACTGTTGTACATAAAGTTTCGCAGACAATATGTCTGTGACGGTCGTCTGTGTGTCTGTCTGTCAGTATTTTGGTTAGCTTCCATCTGCCAACTTATGTTGCTACTTTTATGGTTGATGTTACTACTTTTTTTTTCCACACGCTATCTCTTTCTATTTGCCTCTCATTCTATCTTATTCTCTCTGTCAGCCCTAAACAGCTGCTGTATATGCTGCACAAAAAGCATGATAGTTGCCTAACTTTCCAATAGTTGCAGCGCAAATACCCTTCTTTTTCGAGCAAATTTGTAAAAATTATATTTACACAAGAATGTTTTTAAGCATTTACTTAAGCCAAAAGTAAGTACATTTAAATTCAGTACTCTTTATATATATGTGTATATTATTATTATTTTCTTTTTGCTAGTAGCCCACAATGTATTGAGCAAAGCTCCAGTTCTCTTCGACTTTAAATGGACCGTTTATGCGGCAGCCGTAGGCATTGCAATCGCCCACCTTGTACACTGGAATGCTGCATTTGTTGCGATAGTAAAGGGCCTCCATGCAACTGCGAATCAAGTCGATTGCCTCTGAGAACGTGAAATCGCGATCTTTTGGCTTACTTTCGCAGACAAGCGGCACACAATATTGATTTGCAAAACTGGTGGCCAGCACATAACCTTCGTAGACGCCTCCATGCATATCAACATTAGCCAAGTAGGGCAGACCGCATTCATCAATGCCAGCGATAATGACATCAATGTGGAGCGGATTTGCGAGCAGATTACGATTGTAGAGAACGCTTCTCATCCAGGTGGCCAATGAGTTCGGTTTTGTAGAGTAGTTGTGGTATTCATTCTCGATGACCTTCTGATCGATGCTACGCATTATGCACTGCACATCCGCGAAATCTCCGCTGCCACCAAGCAGAATTCGATCGTTGATCTTGAAAATGCGATCAACTTTTTGATAACGCGCTTCGTTGCCTTGGTAGACGAGTGTATCGGCAGCGACTAAGACTCCAGCATCGTATTTAATGCCCAACACAGACGAGCCGATTGTCATTTTAGTAAAATAAGTTTGCTGCTTACAAAAAGCAACAGCTGCTGTAGAATGACTGGCTTAAATAAAACGAAGTATTTTACAAATTACAAATATTTGGAAAAACAAATTTGTCACGACAATTTGAAAGTGATATTTTATGATACGACTATAAGCTGTATTTATATACAGTTAAGTGGCCCGGTTGGCCACAATACAGAGTATATCGCATGTCTGTTTTGCTGTTGCTTTTTCTATTATTGCTAGTTGCCTTTGTGGCAGCTGCTGTGGCTCTTGCACTTCAGACATCGTCGCTGGTGACGACATTTAAAGCGCCATGAATATGCAAAACTTGTACACTCAGTTTTTATGCACAAATATATAAATCTAAAAAAAAATAAATATGCAGAAACGCAACAACAAGGATGTTATGCGGTGGTGGGCAGGGAAGAGATGCTTCTGCGCTATTAGTCGTTTGGTTGTACGACGACGTTGGCTGCATTGGCAACTTCTGTTGTCTTTCCGCATAATAATTCTTCAATAATAACAGAACAACAGGGGGAAGGGAAGCTGCCAGGATTGGAAGGTGAAGCAGTGTGCAATGCAACAGCAGCAAAACGTTACGGGGTTTGGCCGGGAAACGGGTAATGCTAACTCTATGGCGGCTATAAAATAAACACTCGCTCGCTTCAGCCACAGCTGCTTGCATCATGGCATCCTGCTCCGTTTGCTCTTCAGTGCCGCCGGCTACGCGTTTTGGTTTCGACTTCCTTGGCGTTTTTGTCGCGCGCTGCGGTTTAAGTTTTTCTCTGCGGCTCAACAAAATTTGTTTGCATTTGCATTGCAGAATTAAATTATTGCTTCCTCTATCACTCGTAGCACTTCCCCTGCCCCACGCGTCGCTCTTGTTTGCAACGCATCCTGGCCCTCCCAGCCATGTCCCAACTGTCCCGACTGTTCTCGACTGTCCCGGATGCCCCATCTGTCCCCCCCATCTGGCCCCTGCCATTGTTGCGGTTTTTGTAGCAGTTGTCAGTTGCTATTGCTGTTGTTGTTATGCGCACCGCAGCAACATTATCGCTGGCTTTCGCTCCGACCTGTATGGAGTTGTGCACTGCGGTCTGTGGGGCATATTGATTTGGACCCTCTGGCGTTTAGCTTTAACAAGCATGGGCGTGAGTTGCAAAATTGGTGGTGAAAAACATATCATATAGCAAAGTGTTGATTTGAGGCAAATTGGTCAGTACATCATTAAATTTCAGTAAGTTATACTATGTGTGTATTTTTAATATCTATCATGTTTTAGCTGCTTAACTTTCTTTTACCTGCTTAATTTAAATTCGCAACTTTACCATATTTAGTTAAGCAGTTCTTTTTTATAGCTAAATACGGCAATGATAGGAATTCAAAAAGCCGCCTGTCTAAACCATTTTAAATGCATAGTATACATATTCTAACTATAAAAACTAGAGCGCAACAAATTCCTTAACGCGCTTTTTGCATATCCGGCAGCTGCCTGTCGTTTATTTGCCGTTTTGCATTTATTTCAAATATTTGGCGCCACACTTAACAAATAATTTTTGCATGTATACTTCCCAGAGACAGCAGCCAAATAGAAAGGAACACAAAAAAAATAGAAGAAAAAAAAACCAAGAGCAAAGGAGAAAAACGAGCGAGGGTTTTTTGATTTTTATGGGCGAAGAGAAATCAACTAACCAAGGCAGACAAGATGTCCGCAAGGAGACAACGCAACTTCCTCGGCTCAATGCGTGCCTCTAAATTATGCACAAGGCATCCAACGACCACCAAGAAAAAGAATTGGTCAGGAGAATGAGAAGGGGAAGTAGGTAGGTTAGAGCACCGAGTGCTGCCAATGAAGTTAGCAAGCTTGTGGCTGCATGACCTGACTTAGCCCGAACTCTGAACCTGCCCTTTTGGCATTATTACGCTCAAAAGTCAGCTCGTTGTGTGAGCGGGGAAGGTGGGCTTAAATATGTTTTTGTTATTTATGCAAATTCGTTTTCGTTGCCACTGTAGCCGAGGCGAACGTTAGTAGCGACTTTGGCTTTGTTGTATTGTCATAAGACCGGAGCAAGCCCAATAGCCATCAGCCAACACATAGACGTCAATGTGGGTGGGCGGCTACAAGGGAAGTGGGTGTGTAGTCTGCTAACCTGTTGGCATTTGTGACGCTTCGCTCATCGTCAGCTTGTTTATGTGCCAACTTTCTCGCGCTATTCTTCTTCAGTCTTCGGGCTTCCACTGCATTCATTTTATGCAAATTTCTTAACGGGCGCATTTCCTTGCTCATTTTCCACAAGAACAACAAGAACAATAACAACAACGACAGCAGCAAAAACAAAGTTGCAAACTTTAACTTCACATTCTCCTATTCACCCAAAATGCTCTTACATATTTAATGCACAACAATAGTTTTGAATAATGTAAGCATTTGCCAAGCTTCAACTTTTGACTAACAGTTTTTGGCCAGGCCACACACACGCACCCATACACGTGTACAACTCAATATTTGACACTGTCTATCTAGGATCGTTCCTGGGGTTTATTACATTTTTACGTCATAATTTATAATGTGCTTGAGTCTTGTTATCTAATAACCGGGCAAGGCCAACATGTTTGACATATTAAAAGGCACAGCTCGGTGTTGCCTCTTTGGGACCGCCACTGTAACGACCACATCCACAAGAACAACAACACCATGAGAAAATGCTGTCAATTTATGGACCACAGGGTCACAGAACCGTAGCAAGCGCCTGGGCAGCTTCATAAGCACAAAAACACTTGAAAAAATTTAATTAAAATTTGAGTTTAGTGTTTGGGATAAAGCAGTATAAATAAAGGGTGTGGCTTGTTTGTGTATAGGGCGTTGCCGTATATGCGCATACATATACAAATTTAAACTAATTAACATAAACAGAGAAAGCAAACTGGTTAAAATAATGTGCTTCCGAATAATTTTTAGTCTTTTTCTTAATTTCTTAGCTTAATTGATTTTGAAAACTTTAGGAAGGACTACAAAATGGAATACATAAGCCAGTCAATAGACTATAGATATTGTGAACTGTAAAGAATAACAATAAGACTTAAAATCAGTAGGAACAGCAAGCATCGCACCCTTTACTTAAACATAGTTGTTGTCTGCATCCTCATTGCTTATTTGTCTTTATGTGATCTAAGACACAATAATTTGAGGCCCACAACAAACTACTGAGGCGTTCGACGGTGTGCAATTTGTGTGACAAGTTTTAGGCTCTCCGAGTGTGTATTGGGTGTTGCATTGGTTCTCTCTGGGTATGGAAATGTGTGTGGGCCTGTGTATGCCTGAGTTAATTTATTTAAATCTCACTTGTAATTCATATTTTAGAGGCAACGTCGGACGCATAATAAGCAAAGCGAACCTTAGGTATATTCATAGTACGAGTAGTGTTCGAGTAGTGCGGCAAAAACAACCTTTATGCCAGTGGAAACTGCGTGACAGTGTGTATGTGTGTGTGTGTGTGTGTGTGTGTGTGTATGTGCGAATATTTGAGACATAAATTTAGTAAATTTGGCCGAGGCCAAATTGTGGTACGTGTCGAGCACTCGTGCCTGGTGTAAATTTGCAGATAAGTCGCATTAGTTGGCCCCTCTATTTCTGGAGTCTGGTGTCGTTCTTGTTGTTGCTTTTGTTGTTGTTACTCCTGCTGGGTTATTATGTACTTAACGAGTGTTTATTAGCATTTTAATTACCTTTCTGCGCGTGAAAGCTGTGTGCATTAGTCAACCTTCATTCCTGTTACCAGACGCTGGTCCATCGGGAGCGTCTCCATGCAAAACTTTAATTATGTTTTTCAACTTTATTGAGGCGGCAACAACAGCGCAATATTCTCTTTGCATACTAAAAGACATATACGTAATATATGTACATATATACATATATATTTAATAGGCAATCATATGTATATGTGCATGACATACAAATATGTATTTTCATAGATGAGGAATACAAACATCGCCGAATATACGACAGACACCAATTAGAATGTTAAAAATTAAAATGTAAATACTGGTCGATCACTTTTTTAGTTCTTTTTTTATTATCAAGTTTTGGTTATGTTAAGTTTACAATATTATTAGTGCTATGTCTGAAAGAGTATTAAATCTTCGCCTTCACAGAGATAGTATTCTTTTCTTGTTGTGCATAATACGTATAATATTTTTGTACGCTTGATGGATGTGTAGTGGACCAGCGGAACAATATTTGCTTTGCGCTAATAAAAGCATTGAAAAAAATTGCAAAAACTAATTGGATGCGCAAAAACTAACGCGTCGACGGGTTGGATATGCTGGTCGTGGGCGTTAGGGGTGTTGTGGGTGTGGCAGTTGCTTGTTAAAAGTTCATTACACTCATAGAATGCTTGTAAAGCGAGATGATAAATTAATCTACAGTGTGCAACGAGGCGCGCTATTGAGTGGGTGCGCTAAGGGAGTAAAAAGGGGAGATACGAATTAATAGGGATACAGAGAGAAAGAGAGATAAAAGAGAGAGAGAAAAAGAGAGAGGGACAGGAAGAGATAGATAGAGTACAGAAAGCAGTAAAGTAAGATTGCAAAAGAGAGCGCACATAAATGACGAGTTTAATTTGTATGCAAACAAGTTGGCGGCGTTGTCGACATAAACACGACGATGATGGCAACGATGACGTTGGACATACAATAATTACAGACATACACACATACACACGCAAACTTAAAGAAATGCAAGCACACAGTTATATACATATATAGCGGAGGATACCAAGCGGGGCAGCCATGATGGCTGCTAACTGTTTCCGCTTGCCGCTGAGTGACGGCGACATGTGAATGCCAGGAATGAAGCATTACTCCGTATGGACACCCATTTCAGAGTCAGAACGGGGGCAAGAGAATGAAGTGAGATATTAGTGTCAGAACAGAATGTGCATTAGTTAAAAATGCTGCTACTGTTAGCGGAGTGAATAGTAAATATATGATAAAGGTTTGTCGTTTAAGACACGTGTGAGTGTTTCTGAAATTAAAGTGTAGTTGAGAAAATGAGGTATAAGAAATATTTTAGGGACATCTCTACAACTGAATATAGAGACACTATTCAGGAATTACAAAATGGAAGTTTCTTAAAATGAGTAAGAAGCTTTGCAAACGTTTTCTTGTCTGTTTAGGAACTTTTCACTTAATCTACACAAGCAAAACAGTGTCAGCTAACGCGAAAATATGCATGTGGGATTAGGTTAATATTTCCAAAGCATAACATTCTCATAACTCAACAAATTGTCAAATACCAATTCTTTTGATCTCTATATTAATACTTCAATTAAAATTGGAAACGTGATTCTATCTCGAAATTGTATATTTAAAATTGTATCCTCCAAAAGTGATTGTGTGTGGAATTGTCAAAAGTTTCATCAGCCTTACCTTTTTCAAAAGTCAATTTATTTTTTGGTTCATATTTAGATTCCTAAATTATTTCCGAATTCAAGTTTGGAAACTTGTGTAGGAAAATTAATTGTCCTCTTGTTAACACTGCATATATTTTATGACTTTTGTAAGCACTTAATTTCCTTTTAGCAATTTGCATGAGGCGTCCCTTTAGCCGCCGCAGCCCAGGAAGTGCTATGGAAGACTTCAGCACGCATAATTAGCATAAACTTAAACAGTTAATTGGCGTAATAATTGCGTTACATGCGAATACACCAGAAACAAAACGAAAACTGGATTGCAAACCTCGAGAGCCAAATAACCAAAGAGCTACACACAATCGAAAACTGAAAGTAAAACTAAAACTATTGGTGTCTTAATTAGCGTGCGTGTTCAATTAGAATCGTGGGTGGTGTGCTGGATAATTTCCCATTATCAGCTGCTGTTACTTGAATTTATTTACCAGACAAAACTGAGCTGGAGATGCCGGGCGCTTGCACAGAATACCTCTCATGAATTTCAAATAATGTCGAACACTTTGCCTTTGACTTGCTACCGTGCAATGCAATGCGATTCGTGGTGGCTTACAACTCCTTGTTGTTTCTGTTGTTGTTGTTGTTTTTACTGGTGCTGGTGGCTGCCTGAAGTCGTGATTCAAGTCTTGATGTCTGGCATGCCAAAATTCTATGAAAGACGTTTAGTTTCCTGGGGTCTCCTCATCTTCGTCCTCATCGCTCTTGTCGTCGCAAGAAATTCACAAAGAAAACAAGCAATGAAATCGCATAACTAACAATGAATTCCTAACTTGAAGCTACTTGAGCAGCCAAGCACAGGATGAACGTGGTCTGCCCCAGCACACGTATTTCTGCACTGCACGAAATGTGCGCTGTCAAGTCAAAGCATCGACAATTCAAGTTACCAGGGATTTCATGGCAAAACCAACTTGAAGCGTATTCTCTGACGGTGTCTAGTTGTGTTGCCTTCATTCCTATGCTGTTTGTGTACGCGATAGCGGTGAATTCCTCTCGCATACCCTATATAAGATATAATACCGGGTTGTCTGTTTTTTTTCGTCTTTTCACGTATCACATAGATACGTATACGTTCATTCATATCATCATTAATTCCGACTTTAAGTCATGTATCCCATGGTTACAGAGTATTGCGGGATCGATAGACCTCACTTTAATTCAATTTCTTGACTTTTGCTGCATGGTGTGTGAACTGTTTACTGCTTAGTTTAGTGGGGGGTCGCGGATTTGATTTCTGTTCTTATTTTTTTTTGCATTTTAAACTGATTATTACGGACGTTGGCAGGGAATCAGCATCAGGTTAAGTTTTTGGATTGTCATGCCATTTGGCATGGTTTCAAAAGCCACTCAGCAAAACGCCAACACATTGCATTTATATATGAAACGTTTTGCAATGACTCAGCGTCATGTTAAACATTGAACGTACGCTGAAACGCAACTCCGTGAACGTTTTCAAACGTACAAAAGCTTACCAAACGTCCGTAAACGTTTACCAAACGTTCAACGAGTTTCTATAAAAGCTGTGGCAGCGCACTGCTTTTGTATCAGTTGAAAGTGTGATTAGCAAGAGAACAGCAACACAGTAACAGTAAGTTGTGTTTATAAAGTGTGTATATACCAAAGTATCATGGGTCAATATTCGAGTAATTGTGAATCTATTGAGTTGATGAATCAAATAATTAAGCAGGCGAATAAAGCTCAAAGCTTGCTAGTAGATGTCTTGGAGCAGCTGGAACAGAGTCAACGAGAGTTGTCGAGCAGACAACGTTCCGTGAGCGGAGTAAAGCACAGAGATCGTCGTGTCGACGGCGACAGTTCCGATAAAGAGCTCGTTATCATCAGAAATAGTGTTGCTCATGAGCGGGGTCGTGAGAGTCGACGGCCAAAACTATCGGATAGAAAGCGCGACCGTTCTCATTCGCGTGGACGCTCTCGTGGTCATTCTCGGGGGCGTTCCCACAACCGATCTCGTTCTCGCTCTCACACAAATTCCAGCCACAAGCAGATGTCATTGGCTGTGACAATTTAGTGGGGAGGGCAGCTGATATAATATTTAATTTATAACTCTTAAAAAATACAAATAAATGATAACTTTAATATTAAGCACAATATATTGGTTTGTTTTTTTAAATGGGCTAGATGTAATTTATTTATTAGAGATGAATATTTGTTTTAAATAAATAAAAAAATTTAAAATTGCAATTTTTCAATTAATTGTTGAGGCTGCATCATACTTCAAATTAGTTGCACACACAATTTATACCAGTTGAACACCTATTGATTTCTAGGTATAAGTAAAAAATAAATATACAAATACAATTTTTAAAATAAAATGAATGTAATCGGTTCAAGTAAATGGCTAAAAGCTGATTTCTGCCTTATTTGACTGTGACTCCAACACAAAGACAATCTCCTTAGGTTCTGTGCTTCTCTGCCATAAAGTTGACAAACATGTGTGTAATTACATATACAAGCAACATAATCATTGTTGTTCTACTTACATCAACAACAAATAAGCATTAAGAAAAAAACAAGATGCAAACATTGAGCCAAAAAATCCATTTACCGTTGGCATTTGCTGTTGCTGCCACTGCTCTTGACTGGTATTTCAAGACCAGGACGCAGGAGCTACGGCTGCAGCATTGTTACGTGCACTCTGCTTTTTTTTGTGAAACAATGCAACACACTGCACATGACGGCATTTCATGTTTTTGCATATATTGTATATACATACATACATACAATCAACACATGTTTTAATGTATGTGTTGTTGTTGCTGGCAGCTGCAGCCACAGCTCAAAAATGCTGAAACCCATGTCGGTCGTAGAATGTTGCGATATGGTAATCATCTCTAATAGAAAATGCCCCGCGAAATATAGATGGATGCATAATTTAAGCGGACAGGTTGAGATGGAAAGGCTCGGGCTTATCAACGCCTCTAATCAGGGCAATAGCGCATAGTTGCCTAGCCGACCAGCGAACTCAAGGCGAATTGTAAAAATAACAACAACCACAACAACACACAGCAGATGGATGATAAAAAAAAAAAGAAAAAATAAATGTGTACAAAATAATTCCACAACAGGGAGAGAGCAAAAATAAACAAGCAGCTAACAGGCAAAGGCACAATCTTAAACAATGGCAACCATAGATACATTCAGGAGCAAAATACTTCAATAAGTCATAACACTTTTATATATTTATATACAATATAGAAAAAAATAATTATTTAGAGTTCCAATAGTCCTGTGAACCTTAAACTAATAGCTTACTGTTCATTAAGCAAATATTTTATTGAAATTATTTTTTTGAAGACATTTATACTATGGACTCAAATATTTATGCAAAAATGTTATCACTTAGTACCATTGTACAGCTGTCATTTCGCGCCTTGCCATCGCCGACTTTTTTATGACACGCAGACACCGAGGCATACAACACACCCAACACACCGAGCCCATCCAGCAGAACACGTTGTCCTACGTCAGTCGCACGGCAGCTAGCCCGGCTGGGGCAGGCACTGTTTGGATTGATGCAGGTAGAGACTGGGACATGGAAGGAAAGTCCATGTTTATATGTATTTTTATATATGGGAGGCTGCAAGCAATTTAGGGTCGGGAAGCCAAGACGAGCGGCCTCCAAAAGACTTTGCACAAATTCTAATAAATGTAAAAGAAATTGTATGAGGTTATGCCACGGCAGCTGTGAAAATAGCAAAAATTGCCAAGCAAACGCATTTACTGCGTTGCTTGGAAAATGAAAATGAAAACTAAACGAGTTTTTTGCCCGCCCAGGCAAGTCAGGCAAGGCAGTCAGGCAAGGCGAGGCTGACTGGCTGGTAGGCAGGCTAGCAGGCAGGAAGTCGCCCTTGTCCTGTCGTTCTGTCTGCTGTCAGCAAATTGCCAACTTGCCAACGCACTGCGTAGTCAGAGCTCAAAATGCGAGATATGAAAGTCTCGCACTGCAAGGCGACACCGAGAAGAAAATTGCTGAGCCAAAATGGATATCGTTTTAATTTTATGCTTTTTTCATTTTTTTTTATTTTTTATTTTGAATTACTGCCGAAGAAGCGTGGGAGTCGCGAACGCTGGCTTGTCAGGTGATTTGCGGCAAGAGAAATTTGAAGGGCCTCAAATTGGTTGCGCTGAGGCACGTTGCGCATACGCTGCAATGTATATGCGGCTCTGCTTACTGCTGCTTGCTTGGCTGACTTTACATAATGGCTGCTGATTAGTATGGTGAGTTTGTGTGTGTGTGTGTGTGTGTGTAAGGGAGGCGGAGAGTATGCGATAGTAATGAGCCTGACCAGAGTTAATAGTGCCTGCAACTAAGTAGGGCTCAAAATACATAACGGGGCCGTTGCCATATGCATCGACCAAATACATAATGCCCCAAAAATGTGCATGCCTACGTGCATACAACGTACATACATACATATGTGTGTGAGTCTATATATGTGTGTATGCTTTGGGTGCATATGTGTGCGTGCGTACGCAAAATTCATGTCTCTATACGCACAATGGCGGCGAGTGCGAATCAATAATGATGACCTGAATACGTATGTTGGAGCCGATTAACTGGAAATGCCCCGACTGCAACACGCCCCAAAATATGCAACGTGCAGCATTGCCAGCCTACCATCCATTGCTGTTGTGTTTCAATTTGCTGCTTCGGCTATGGCCTGCCGCCTACACAATTTTTCATTTTCATTTACGCTTTCGCCAGCTGTGTTGCGTTTACTCTTTTGCTTTCATTGTCTTTGCGTATTTATGTATGTGGGTATGTGTGTATGGGCATGTGTGTATGTGGCACGATTGATTGTTCAAAGCGCAGCTTTCAGCTGAAAATTCGTAAAGTGCCGTGAAGCTGTCGCAGCCTCTTACCTGTGCTTCGCGTTTTACTACGATTCCATATACTAGTACACACATGTCCAACACACGTATATGGCCATGTGTATTTGCTACTGTGTATGTTTGTGTACGGCATATTTATGGGCCATGTGCATGTGGAATCCATGTGCTGGATCTGTTGTTGCTGCTGCTGCTGCTGTTCCTCTTCCCACATTTGCTGTCCGTTTTCATTGTGGGTCATTCCCGTTCTCGTTGTCGTTTCGACGTTTTTATGCTTTCGAAATCCGCTTTACACGCACACATACTTACACACCAATCGTACATGCAGTTATATACTTGCTCTGTCCATTGTGTGTGTGTGTGTGTGTTTGTTGCGTAGGTTGCGTACACGCCGTGTGGCCCATTGTGAGCCGCACCTCGATATGCCGTTGCCTCATGCCTCGTTGTTTGTCCGTTTGCATTACTCATATACGAAATTCAACAACAACTGCAAATAAAAAATACGCTCAAATAAAAAATTGCAAAATATTTATTCATTTACGCGTTCTACCAGGGCTGCAACACACTAGAAAAATGCTTTTTCGATAATATGTTCAATTTATTTTTTTGTTTACCATCTTCTAATTTGACAAACGAACTTTAATTCGAGAAAGGAAATTGGAACTTCGTTAAGCTGCTAAGATAAATATGGATTGAGAGAATATTAAAATAATTGTAATAAAAAATATGAATTAAGAATATTTTCAACTGTTTTACCTATATTCGAACTGAGAATAATATACAAAAGATTGCTTTCCAAGTTGTTTTAGTTCGTCCAGTGAATTCAACTGTGGCCTATACATTAAAAAAAAAAGGAAATATCAAATATCGAGATTAGACTGAGTAATAATTGGTATTGTGGCAAAAAAATTTGCTTACTTATCGACCTCAAAGCTTGAGCATTTTGAAATAACAAATCACGCCTGGCTGCTTGCTTCCTTTTATTATCCCTTTCCTTTACTTCCAAATATACTTCCCCAAATATATTTTACTATGTCACTAAATACAGGACTTATCCTTCAGCGTTGAGGGCTGTTTGCCTGACCGCATCATAAATCTATTGTCCAGCCCTTGGATTCATTCTCCTCAAACATAGTGGTCGACATTTTCTCTCTTCTCTTCTGCTTCCTTACAATGTGCTTGCTGCATTTTATTTATTGTTCAGTGCATCTGCATGTTGTTGCATTCATATATATATATATATATATATATATATCTCCGCATGTATTTTGCCAATACACCTCAGCATGTGCATGCATATTGCTGTGTGTGTGCATATTTTGTATTTACGCCTGCTCCAATTTATTTATTGCATGTATATTTGTTTATGTCGTATATACAACTTTCAACAAATTGATGCTGCACCCATTGTTGTTGTTGCAGCATACAGTTTTTTTCGACTTTTTTTTATTGGGCGTGGTCGCTTTATCGATTGGTTTTCAAGTGTGTGTGCGGTTGCACTTTGTTGACTGCAATGCAATTTAAATTATGCACGCACAAATAATTTAATTGTTTTAATTGGGCGATACGAATTTGCAGTGCTATTAATTAAGGACTTGTACGAGCTGTGACCCAACTCATAAAATCATAAAATCAGTGCAAGTGCTTATCAGTTGTGTTGCCACATGGAAACTGGCTAGAGCCTACCATTGAAAGGACAGTGCCAGGACTCAAGAAGGGCCATCAACAAATTTCCTTTCCTGTCAATTCCCAGCATTTTCTATACTTTCCTTTCTATTTCATTGCTTTGCTTTCATTTCATTTCATTTCGTTTTGAGCTTATCTAAAATTACTCTATACACAGACATACACACAACCTTTCTGTATGTATTTATTTATGTGTGTGTACTGGGAGACGCATGTGGGGGAGGGCGGGCATATGTGTAGGCACGCAGTAAGATTAGAAAATATTAAGGTCAACAGGTTAGTGTGCTGTACCCAAAGGACATAAAAAAAAGGCGGCAACTGAAACGGCAAACGCAAAACTGTTTCAAATTTGAGTTGAAAGTAGGTTGGACAACACTCTCAAAGATACCCACACAACTACACACACACGCACGTATTGTGTGCATGTGTGTGGGTGTGTATGCTGGAGCTTTATATGTGTGGGCGTGTGCTTGTGTGTATTTTGATTACTGCCTAATTTTGTGACGGGGCGAATGTAACATGGCATATACTTAACGCTTTCGCTTTGGCTTCGGTGTCGGGCATATGCAGCTTCCTTTTGACGTGAAGTGTGTGCGGTTTTTGGTTGAGTGAATGAGGGAATCTTCCGACGCCCTTCACCCGACACACTCTGAAGCCCACTTTACCCACCTCTCACCAACACCATTTACCATTTACGTACAATTGCCAGTGTGTATTTGTGTGTGTATGCAGCGAGGGTGCGTGCTGATGACGATGCCAGCAACGTTTCAGCAACACTTGTCGCAAAATGCCGCATTAAGCAACAGCAACAACAACGTGCGTGGTATATAAAGTCGCTAAAACGGCCACCAGCCACAATCTCATTCTTATTCCTTGTCGCTGTTGCTGTTGGTGTCACTGTTTCAGTTCCAGTTTTTTTCTTTTCAAACGTTGCTTTAAATGGTTCAGCTTTGACGGGTTTGGTTTCGAGTGGTTCATTACATATTTTTTTCTGGTATCACTTAAGATTCATAAGATTGAATGCAAATGTTGAAGATTCGATTCGAGTTGATGGGTAAACGGGTATCTAGTTTAAAGTGGAGTGAACATGGCAATATTTTAGATATTTTTTAAGTAATCCGCATTATGCTGGTTGACCTTTAGCCATCGAAAAACGTATTGAAATTATACAAAAGAGGTCACAAATCAATAAATAATTACTGATAACTTTAAGGCTATGATTTCTATTGATGTATTAAATATATTCTGATATATCGAGCGAGATCTATTATGAGTTTATTATTATCTAGTTAATTACACTTATGTTGCGTTCTATTTAAACTCTTTAACTTTTGCCCAGTGTATTTCCTTACGAGTGATACATACGGAAAGTGACTTTCCGCTATGCAGCAGCACACACACTCACACACATACACCTACAATCAAAATCGTGAGCACACACATGATATACTAAAACGTAGACCGTCGCACGGACAAAGTGTTAGCATAATTTTAGGCACGAATGCGCTGCGTTGTCCTCCTGCTGCTGCTTATAAGGCTGTTACTGCTGTTCTCGCTGATGCTGCTGCTGCTCCTGCTGCTGTGTATTTGTGTATGGCTCACTACAACTACAATGCCAGAGTGGAGCTCGTTGTAGGCATAACTCAACGAGTCAATGACTTCTTGGTGGCGTCGTTGATGTGCTTTAATATTAACAACAACGCCAGTTGGCCAAAACACACACACACACACATGCATATACATTAAGTCCCCTTTATGTGCATACGCAGCAGCGGTGTCGGCATTTGAAGAGCACATTGCGCATCAAACTGCCACTTACCGACACACAAATAAATTTGCAAATGAACACGTTCCGAGCGATGATGCTTCATGTACGCCACACTAATGTGTGTGTGTGTGAGTGGGTTGATAAGTATGTCAACAGCTACGTTTTTATACGCCCTGTTGACTAAATCAGCAAATTGGCCACACTTGGGCCGGTGACTTCTGACTGCTTATTATTAATAATCATCTTTCTTTCGCTTGCTTCTAACATTTTCGCATTTTTTCCTCCTTTTTTTTGGGTCGCCTTTTGCTTGGGGAATGGCAATTAAGCAGAACACAATAATCAGGCAGCAAGGCATAAATCAGCAAATTACCAACGTCAGAAGTAGAAACAGAAGCACCAGCAGGGACAGCTGGGGATTGATACGGGATGGGTTGGGGAGGAGAGGGGTGCATAATTAAATAAAGGGCAACGTGATAAATAACAATCTTTCAGCAGGCGGCGCTTGGTGGCTAAGGCGAATCGCTAGGGAGATTTTTGCATTAAATTGATTAAATGCGCAGCACATGCAAAATGATAACAGCAACCAACATCAGCAGTGAAAATTATCAACTTGGACCAAAAACCCGTCGAGACCCATAAAAATGTGCCACTTAGCAGCAATGGTCGCAATGAGCTGGCTGGGCAGTAAGGAGCTGATAGGGTACGCACATTGCGGTATAATAGAAGTAATGTGTGTATGTGTGTGTGTGTGAATTCCAAAACAGAGCAAGAGGAATGTAAATGAAATTGTTGCTGCTACAGTTGCCGTTGCTGCTCTCTTGTCATGGTGAGCATGCGCAATGCGGGAGATTGCCAAAATGGCGGACTGCCTGTGAGAATGGAGAGCGTGATAAAAACTTGAAATAAACGCAAGAGAGTAAGAGATTTGCTTGGGTGCTGCTGCTTCTATTTTCTGTTGCTGTTGCCTCGGTAGCAACATTTGCCGCCGTAAATGTCAAGTGTAATGTCACAATCAGCAGCAATCAAATACGCAAACACACACACACTCACCCCATCTATATATATGTATATGTGTATATACATACATGCGTATAGAGAGAGAGTTGGACATGCATACGAAATGCAAATGCTAATGTGTGCGAATGCAGTTTTGCAATTGCAACGTGTACAGGAAATGGAAACGCATCGGCAGACAGCCAGACACACATTCGGGCACTCAACAACAGCGCGGGAGTTTCAAAATACATGCGAGTACATGACATTTTGGCAAATATTTAGAGATTGAATTAAATTTCCACACAGCAACGGTTGCGATGCGGAAAATTTCATGTTGATCGCATTAAAGAAGTATCGACAAAATTGTTTTTTGTTTTTAACTACTTTAATCTGCTTTTCGTGGTCGATTATATTTTTAAATAGGATGAAGAATTAAGGTTTAGATACATTTCAATTATTACAATAAATTGGTTTCATTCATTATCAAAATTTTGATTATAATCTATACTTTTTTTTTTATTGTGATTCAATTATTTAGACTCTAAAATTGTACTTAAATTGGTTCAGTACGTAGGCTCTCGTTATGGGCATTTTGTATTTCTTTTATTTTTCGGTGTTTGTAATGCAAAACTTTCTGAATAATAAAAAATGATTTGAAAAGCTGAGCCAAAACTAACAAAAACCCAAAGCTTTGGTCAACCTCAAGTCTTGACTCAAGTTTCAAGCGCTGGCCGGAGACAAGGGCTTAGGAATGAGGGTTGAGGGGGGTGGCAAAGTGTTATTAGTTTTTGTGGTGCACGCTCATAAAATGTTTTCCTTTTTCAAGTAGAGCCGCGCGCAAAGTTTGGCATTCTCCCCTTTTTTAAGTTTATTTGTTTTTCCTTTAGTGTTGTAAGAGAAAAAATAATTAAAAATATGAAAAAGCTGTGCTTTTGCTTAGTTATAAAGTTAAAAAATGCGGCATTAAGTAGTTTTGCACATAACTGACAAGATGAGGCATCGGACTTAAGACCGAAACAAGACTTTGACGCTCAGGAAACAACAACAAAGTAAAATAAAATTAGCAATAAAGGTTACAAATATTTCATGCAGCTAAATCGCAACCAATGTGTTGGCACAAGGTATTCTTCCAGTTAATTCGAATTTTCAGTTTCACAAACTATAAAACTGTCAGAACACGTTTTCTTTACTGTTTCGCTATCAACTACATTTATTTTTTTGCACTTCACTTTAAGCTGTTTACGTTTCGCCTGCAATGCATACAAGAGTTGTATTCACCACATTACCAAAGAGCATAAATGTGGTGTGCTTCAGTGTGTTCAGTGTGTGCATCTAGAATGTCGAAAATGATGATGATGATTGCCTCAAGTCTGTTGACATACACTCGCAAAAAGACACTTATACTTGGATGGGGAAGTGAGGTCCAGTTCTGCGTGGTTACAAGTATCTAAAGCCTTTTGTGGCCAAGCCGAGCAAAATGGACCACAATTTGACAGTTGCTCGGTGGTGGTAGTTCTACTAGTCATTTGTTAAAATTACATTTGCTACGCCATTAGTGGTAAAAATTATTAGTGGTTGAGGGCCTTAGCTGATTTTTAGAGAATTTTTCTTCATTTTGTGAGCGCTTTGTCTTGCTTGGCTTCTATTTTTGTGCCATTCTTTTTTTCAACGCTTTATGGGCTTTTGCCAGTCTAAATAGCAACCGAAGGGAATTTGGGCAGCCCAAGTTGAAGTCTCTACTGGCATTTGCCACCGTCAACAGCAGCTTGGCAAAGTTATTGTTCCCCCAAGTGCGTGCAGAACATTTATATTGGCCATAAAATATTTTTCATATATGGGAGTATACATGAAAAAGAGGAACGCCCACATACATCCGCACACACACACAGAAACACACATATATAAAATATAAAAAAGTGAACACTAAACTCGAATGGCGACCATGGCATTTCTGTCCAGCAGTTCAATCAACTTTTCATGGGTTCGCTATTGTGCACAAATTGTTTACAAATGCAATACCAATTATGCAATAATTTCTGGTAGCAAATTAAAAGCGATTTATATGCAACTACAAATTCTCCCCTATCCCCACAGCTGAATAACAAAATCGATGGCCCAATACAGCAAATATAAATCGAGCTATTCTGAGCACAGGCTCCAATCAGTTCTGTGCAATGCAGTGCAGTCCAGGGCTGTATGTAGTCTGGTCCACTGCCGTCCTTATATTCGAGGGCAGGTCAGTTCACAGGGCTGCAGGAGCAGCAGCCAACGCCCAATCGCCCTCAACAAGGATAGGCGCTGATTGCATGCAATTGTATATGGGAGGGATCCACGCAGCGTTTGAATGACCGGAGACCACACTGCGAATGAGTGCTTTCGACTGGTGCTCACTTTGTATATCGTGTCTATCTATCTCTGTCTCTCTCTCTCTCTCTCTCTCTTTCTCTATCACAATTTACCCCACCACCTCACCTCTCAAATCTGACGCTTGGACAGTCGCAGCCACCCAACGGATGCATCTGCTTATTTGTATGTATTTTATTAGCCAACATAATGGACGCTGTGGCGACCACAGGCAGACGGGGCATTGCTCATAACGCATGCTCTTCTCATGAGTGTGGGTCAGGCAGTATTTTCGTTGCCGCTTCCGTTTCCGGTTGCTGTTGTTGGTGTTGTGGCTGCTGCAATCCAATTTTCGTTGCTTCCATGTTTTTGACACTTACAAAGTGGCTACGACTTTTGCTTTGGCATTTCTCACTTCAGCAACCGCACAAGCACCCGCACACCCATTCCTCCTGCACACACACACACACACACATGCACATATATATATACATACAGAGCCACACTCAGAGGGACCGCAGCAATTTACAAATGTGTGTCAAAATCTGCTCACGTTGTATGCTGTATGCTGCATGCTCCTTGGCCCCACATTACTTTGGTTTGCTGGGCCTGCTTTGCCTGACTGGCGCCCAATTTTCATTGACGAGGTCAGCTTTAACAAAGCATAGCACTTGAGGCTTCATCATCATCATCGTCATCGCCAGGAGAATGAACATCTACCATCTAATGGTAGGATTATTGTGGCTTTCTTAGTATGCCACTGTTATTCACATTTCCTTTAGGTTGAGGTACCTTTTGCGTCCACTTAATAATTGACTTGGTTGAAATTGATTTCCAATTATGAAATTTCAAAAACATAATATACATTAAATCATCAACAGTTAAATTCTTATGTCGGCTGAATTGTATATTAGTCGATAATTTATGTATCGATTTTCCTTTACAAATCATTCCACAAATTTTTTTTTTATATAGATTGATAATTGGATATTATCACTATATTATTATTTTACAATTACTAAAATGAATATTACTGCTATTTGGATTACAAATTTGTTTTCGTAGTGTGATCTTTTGATAGTCCCACTACTCTTGAAATCCAATTTTCTTATGGGCTTAAAAGCTTAACTTCTGCTCATTTTACCCTGATTCAAATTTATCGCATTGTCTTTTACTAGAATATTGTTACATTCTTCTCTTCCACATTCCATTGGCCTTAAAAATTGATAATATGGAAT
Organism: Drosophila nr. perissopoda 5 BK-2023a; assembly: GCA_035044105.1. Classification (NCBI taxonomy): domain Eukaryota; kingdom Metazoa; phylum Arthropoda; class Insecta; order Diptera; family Drosophilidae; genus Drosophila; species Drosophila nr. perissopoda 5 BK-2023a. The sequence continues at coordinate 776,330 of JAWNMK010000124.1, forward strand.
GTTAGTCAGCCATATTACAAATGTTGTGCATTAAGGACATGAATTTTACACACTTATGACACCCAAGCGAGTCGTAAAAAGAACCGCACGCAAATAACATTAGTTGGCGATAGGTTAAGTAAAGTGGAGAGAGGAGAGTGGAGTGACTGTCAGCTGAGCTACTGTGGCATTTATTAGAGTTGCCACGCGACAGCCACAGCCACAGCGGCAACCCACAACGCGGTTTAAGCTCATGCCAGATGGCTGTCCATGTGACAGCGTCAGGATTGCCAGGCTGGCTGGCGGGAGGCGAATGTGGATTGACTTTGGTCGCTTTCCTGGTCGTGACAAAACATCTTATTGTTTTGCTAGGGATATCGCAGTCAGGACGCTCTAACAAGGCAGTCAGATTGTATTTGCATGCAAGTTGCTACAGCTACATGCCACTGCAATGTCCTTGCCATCCGGCTGCTACAAATATGCAGATGCCAGGCAACAGATACAAGGCAGGCAGACAGGCAAGCACGAAAAGCAATGCATACGACAGCCACGACAGTCTAAGTGAATTTTATGTCGAAAACTTTGAAAAGGGTAGAAGAAGAGTAAGAAGTGGTGGGGTGGTTCCAACAGCTTAAGCAACAAGTGCTTAGTAAATGTGGACCAAGTCATGAGCCCCAGTCTATGCCTCAGTTGCCGTCTTAGGTTCAGTCTCAGACTACAGTTTCCTGTGTCTATAGCATTTGCATTTTTGGGGCTTTTGGAATTTCGGTTTTTCTGTTTTTCTTTCCTTTTTTTTTTTGCTTAACGAATCAAGTAAATGCAAAACTAAAATGAAATTTATACTGTAAACCGCGATATGGCTTTCTTAAACTAATTGAAGTAAATAAATTATGCACTTAAGATCCCTCGATTCACGTTTTAATTAGGTTTCTGCCAGAAAGTACGCCATCAACTGCGGCTTACAGCCTGCAACGAATTGCATTCGCACCATAAAGATGGAACTGGTGACATTGTGGGGTCAGCTGATTCAGCTGCCACTCGTTGCAATTAACTTTGGAGCGCAATTGCAGTAAAGTCACTTGGCCCGAACCATAAAAAGATACGACAACTTACAGTCACGCACTTATGTAGCAGTTTCAGTTGCCTTGCAAATTATGAACTGCACAATTCAGCCAGTTAAAATTTGTCTGAAAGCCATCGAAACTAAGCGCCAGAAAGCCAAAATGGAGTACATGTCTCCATGCCCCCATTTAGCCAGTTGAAGGGTGGCCAGCAGCTGCCAAACAACTTACGCCAATTAGAAATGTTTACAGCCATAAACAACATTCGTTGCCAGACGTGGCTCTTTTTGTTATTGGGTTTTCTTGTGTTGTGCGTCTTCTGGCCTTTATTAAATTACGCGCAGTCACATTAATTTCTAGCTATCGTCTTATAAAACCCAATAAAGTGTAACGCAGCTGCGACCAAAAACCCAAATTCTGTCTACACAATAAAACGAGCAGACGTATATTAATAATACAACTTTAAATATTTAAGTTGTTGACTACTAATATCTGTTGAATATCCATTTGAACCTGAGCGGTATATTGGCGTAGATAAAATGTGCATACTTTATCAAACAAATGCGTTAACAAATCACCTTTCATTTTGCTGGAGAATAGTTTTCTGACTCAGGCATCTAAACATCTTTACATGCTTAAAAACGTCAGATGAGATTTCCTAGCAGAACATGGGAACGTACTCTTGACACCGCTACCCTCTATCCATATCATTGCCGCTTTGCTCCAGCCCTTGGCACGCATGCTGCATATTTAATAGATTTGGACGGCCGCATGGACACGTTTGTGTCTAACAATCCGGCCAGGTCTTTGGGTTTAACCACTTGCTGGTTATGTCTGGCATTTTAAGCATAATTGGGTGCATATTTGGGCAGTGTATTATTTAACTATTAACGTTCAGTTGCCACAAGGATTTATCTCGCATTTTTTCATATCTTAAAGCAGTGCGCGCTGGAATGTTCCGTTCACATCCCCGTTACCGTTACCGTTCTTGGTCGGGCATCGGCTGTAAGACACCAAAACTGAGTCGGTCTGAGCTGCACGAACAAAAAGGTAATTCAATATCTTAATATCCGCATAGATCAAGTGCAGGTACGTGCAGGTTTGCACAGTTTGACTCGGGCGCCATTTAACGTGAGCTGCGACTTTACTGTGGCTTCCCAGTGGATTGAACGGGTAAAGGGGGACAGTCATGGAGTTAGACGTCTGGGGCTTGCTTTTTTACTGTTTATATTGCTGGAGCTGGGGGCTGTGCTTGATTAGAGCTGCTTTGAATTTTTGTTTGGCTGCTCAACAATTTTATGGGCAAACAACATTCAGTCAGTTATTCAGTGAGTCAGTTAGTCATTCAGTCGTCGATTTGTGAGTAAAACTCAAACTCACTGTAAGGCGAAAGTGTTGTTGAGACAAGTTTTTGGAGCGCTTTGTGGCCAGAGCCCCAAAAGTTCCGACTTGTGGTTATTATTATACCTAGACTTTTTTCTCTATGTTGTTTCGACCGAAAATCTCGTCGAAACTTTAGCAATAAAACTAAAAGTTTCAACGTTTATTGTCGCCAACTTGAAAGTTTAAACAATGAGCCACAGTTCATGAGCTACATTTTTGTGGGCTGAAGGGGGCATTGCCCAAGGGTTGTCAGCATAATTAAAACCCAAAGCCAAGTGTGGGATATAAAAACTTTATAAAGCGATAGTTAGGGTTAGGGCGCAATTAATATGGAAAAGATAAGCTCCAAAAAAATTAAATTAAAATTTAAAATATGTACACTATGCGCATTATATAAAAATTATAAAATATTAAAACTGTCGTTTGGCAAAAACTAAATTAAATGTGCTCTCATTGTGGATATATACGGGCTTATGTTTAATATAAAACGGCGAATTTATGCTGGCGTTGACATTTTTATTGACCCACATGCCGCCGTAAACCCACACCAAAAACAAAAAAAAAAAAAAATAACTGTAGCTAAAATTGCATTTTGTGACAGCTGCATAGTAACGGCTTATATGTACTATGTACATAGACTACATATAAAACCCTCCATATATCCTTTTAATTCCCAATTTTAGTAAATAACATTTATTTGTATAATTTCCTGTTTGGCGCTGCGTTCTCTGCAAACAAATGCGTTTACAATTCATTTAAAATGCAACGCTTGCTCACATACATATACAAATTCACTTACACTCTCACACATCCCACACTCATACCTACATGTGTACATATTGCAGACATTTGCATTTATATATAGTTACCGGACAACAGAAAGGCAGCTTTTTATTGTGGCATATTTTTTGTGGTGATTTTTTTTCCGTGGCATCTAAATTGATTTTTAGTGTGTGGGGAATTAAGCAATGTAATATGTTTACAAAAGTAGACAGATATCTCAAACAGAGCTGGGAGCTATTTCTCAATAGCTACAATTAAATGGATCAGAATCGGGTAAATGAACGTAAGCTTGTTTGAAATTATAAATAAATTACATTCAGATACAACAAGTAAATACAACAACTTCTAGAAATATAGTTATCCTAAGGAGCCAACCTAAACCTGTTGCCCGTTATAAAGCAAAGTTAACGAGATATACATATTCAAAGACTGCTTAAGTATGCAGCTTGAGAGTTCGTTTAAATAAATTAAAAAGCGACCGGCTAAGACAACCGCATTCTGATGAAGGGCATGGGGAGAAGCCAACGCCGCGGCAAGTCGACGGCAACGAGTTGTGCATCTAATAAATGCCAAAAGGTTCGCTAAAGTAAAACTGATTTTGTTGTTGTCGTCCTGTTGCTGATGGTCCTGGACAATTGCTAAGGAAACTTGGGAGTCGATTTGCCTTTGGCTAAGCGAACGTAAAAACTTTTTGCAGCATTGTAAACAAATCCCAATACACAATTCAATGCGCTTCAACACGCCTTAATGTATGCTATACAGTGAAAGTTGCAGAGTCGGACAGACAGAGATGGAACTAGTTACATACCGAGATGAAGACAAAGACAGAGGCAGAGACCAAGGATGAAAACGAAGACCCGAGGAAGAGAAAACGACACGGAGTGGCTTTGAGAATTGTGCTGCATATTATTGTATTAGTTTTGTTTTGGCCAAGGGTCTTAGAGAGTTGTTGCCAGCAACATAAATGGAATGTATATATATATATACATATATATATATATATATATATGTGTGTATGCTTGTGGCTTTGACATGATGATGTACCGCACAGATGCGAACCATCATTTCGCTCAGCTCAGCCACTCCACCCTGTTTGCACTTCAATCTGTTGGTTTGGTCCTGGCAGTGTGCAGGGCCTCTGTGTGCTGTTGCTGCTGTCAATTGGCCATTGGCATTTTGTTTGCAAAACATATCACAAACTTTTCCCAGACTCTTTCAATTTCTGCCTTGCTGAGGCGGCCACTTTTATGTGTGCTCTTAAGCTTTTGCCGCCTGTTCATTATGGCGGCCTTATTATAATAATATGCTTATCGAGTGGCCCAGTTCACTGAACTCGGCTGAGCCAATTGAGCCATAAAATGCAAAATGTTGTCCTCATCAAACTGATATTCCATACCAAGAAATAAAAATGAAATTAATTTCCGTTTTGTCTGCGCAAGGATACACACCTGCTAAGGCGGCCGCCATTTTGTTCGGAACTAATTTTGAATAGCTAATAGGCCACGTAGCGGAAATGAAACTTCGAATACACTGAAATCAGATTTAATTGCCTATAATTGACATTCGATTTGAAACATCAAACGGACAAACCGCAAATTGGATATTGTTCGACTCTTATGAAAGCTGATCCAAGTCCTATAATATCCCGATTATAAATATTTTTCTCATCAAGTCAGAGTTTTGCCTAAAGCAAATTGTAAACGTTCTCTTGTCGACATATGCAGCATATTTTGGCCGATTCATAGTATTCATTTCAGTCGTTTTCATTAATTATACAGTTTCTGTTTATCAAGCAAACATATTAATTGGTCGATCTCAATTCTGCACAGGTTTGTGTAACCCGAAACGTACACACACACACACACACACCTCAGCCTATACCATAAAACGTTGTACACTAACTATGCAGTATTATTAAATGGTGTATAGCTGGCAGACAAAGTCAATTTGCTTCAACTTTTGGCTAATATCCTGTCGCCGCGTTGGCAAAACTATTTTCGATGTGCTATCGAAATTTTTGTTGTGATTTTTAATTGCTTTTGCTGGGGGCGCTTGAGTCTTAATTATAATTTGAATTGTTTTTACGACTGCCGCAAAACTACGGCCATTATTTTGATTGCACTGCTTTGGGCTTTATCATTTTTCTACGTTGAATGGTTCTTTGAATGCTTTTGTTAATTTTCGGTCCATAATTGTTTGGGGCTGGTGAAAACTACAGAATCGTATGCGTAGTAAATTTTCGAAAATTGCTTTTTATGCTCATTAATTAGAAATACAATTTCCTGAGGCGCACAACAGCAGCAGGATGTGAACAATGCTCCTGGGCTCTGGCTGACACCTGAACAAGACTCAGTAACATCCGGTCAAAAGAACGACCAGCTGGGCTGACTGATGAGATTAATTAAGGCAAGACAAACAAAAGGATTTTAGTTTCATGTATACAAACCTGGCATGCTTGTTGTTATTGCTGCTATTGTAGTTGTAGCCTGACTGGCAGCAGTGCGTATGCCTGTTGGCGTTTTTATTGACAAGGACACATTAATTACTCAATGACATTGTAATCAAATGTAAGCATTACCTGCTCTTGATTGTTGTTGTTACTGTACAGCCTGTGCAGACTTTTGTCGTTGAGGTTGAGTTTGCTGTTACTCTTACTGTGCGTGTGTGCAAGTCAAAGTTCAACTTTGGTCTGTAAATCTTTGTCGCTGTCAATATTGCGCATACCCCAACATCACTCAAGTCCAGAAGCGCTCGTGTTTACCTTTATATGTTGTACCGTGTCAATTGTAAGGACGCCCGCTCAAAGCATGTAAGTGGGTGTGTATTTAAGTTTGTGTGTGTGTGTGAGTATGGGTGTAGCGTGTTTTATTAATTATGTGATTACGTAGCAAATTAAATGTGCGTTCTCTGAGCAAAGTATCTCTTGTGGTTTATAGAGCAAAGTCTACATTGCTGAAAGGGTTTTGAGCTACTTAAGGTGTTTGTATGCATAAATATAGTTAGCTTGCTTTCAAGGGGCTTGGGCGGGCGAGCATATTAAGAGACATAGTTGATAAAGGAATTGCGTAAGAGTTTGAGACGGGTTGCTGGACAAAAAGTCTTGCGTTTGAGAGTGAGGTTAAGATGAAAATAAAATTATGAACAGATCATGATAAGTTGGTGTCAAAGAAACTTTCTAAATTTGAAGGAGTCAAGTAAACTTTAAGGATTGAACAAAAAACAGTCAACAGATTTTTGAAAACATTTGGTTTAATATTTTCAATCGCTTTAAAGTAAATCAAATTTACAATCGATTAACTATTGTTTGCCAACATAACCAACAATATGTAAACCAACGTGAAGAGAAATCTGAGCTATCACAATTACGACACCAGCTCTCAAACTTTGTCATCTCTCCAGTCAGTCGCACCTGAAGTTGAGATGACAAGCCGCAGTGTGCGGAGAGGTGCGACTTAGGACAGGACTGGCCTGGCGCAGGCACACGACCATAAAAAGTTTCTCTTGGCATTTCCGTTGTGCCCTGTGCCACATTTGTCACATTTTCCCGGCTGACGACATGCCACGCAGCTGCGGCAAGAATAGGAGCTTGTGCGTCAAGGGTCGCTTGCCTGGTCTCGCATTACGCCAAGGCACGCATTTAAAATCCAAATTAAATATTTCCGCATGAAACTCAAATCTTACAACTGATTAAATATACCAGCGTCAGATGAGAGATGCGGGTAAATCTTGGGCAAATTGCTGCGGGGCAAGTCAAAAAGGCAGCGCACGTAAATTGCGTCAAATGTGCTTCTCCTGTGTGTGTATGCTAGTGTGTCTGGGTATATTGCAGTGTATGTATATAATTGGTATGCCAGGAGACACAGGCTTTTTAGGTTCAGTCGAGCTGTGTCTACAACTAACTCACTGTCGCATTGCGTTGAAAATTTGTAACATTTAACGTAAACTCATCTACGTCGCTGGGGTAATTTTGTTGTTCTTTGCCCCCACCGAAAGCGTCCCCCGCTCGCCCAAAAACTTTTTTCTACACAAAAAACTCATTAGCCCGTTCAGAGCGGCTGGCAACTGTTCCCAAGTGCACACCATGTGCAAGATGACTGGTTGTTCCTGTTTTATGAATGAATTTTGCTGCTCGCATTCAGATTCAAATTCAGAATCGCATTCGCCTTCGTATTTGATTCAACTTCACCTGACTGAGTGACTGGGTGCGCAAAATGGGAAATGACAATGAGGCGAATGCCGCAGAAACGAAGATGAAACTTTGTCCTTTGCTTTAGCTTGGCGCGAGTCACCCATAACTCACTCCTTGCACACTTGCCTCATTGCCTCGTTGCACAGTTACAACTTGTTCAGGCAGCGACAAGTTGCTCGTCCTGGCCAGGGCAGAGTGAAAATCATTTGCACGGTAAAACGTTTTTCGGTAAACTTGACTTGACTTAGATTGTGGAATATAAAATAAAATTACCAACAAATTGAAAATTGCATCCTGCGTGCACTGTCTGGGGTTCATCCCCACTAACTCCTCCCCAACTGTACTTTCTCAGTTGGGGCACGAAAACTTTTCTATTTTGTAACCAAGGATTATGCTATGAATATAAAATCTTGCAAATTTACACACATACTCATGTAGAAAGTAACTATAAGTTGTGGTCGTGATGTTCCAGCGGGCGTTGCAGAGGTTATGACTCTGTGCATGTCTGTGTCTGATTGGGATTTCTGTGCACTGCAAGAAATGACAGTTTAAATTAATGACAGTTTAGGCTTGTAAGCTTATTAAAAAACATTAAGAAACTTTCATAAGCAAAAAGAATTCATAAATCATCATTCTTAAATAATATCGAAATAATTTTGACTATATTTGAATAAGTCAAATAGTTTCAGCTCTCCTTACAAGCATGCAATTTTAAAACTTTAGAAGTGGTACTGTCTTAGTTGTCTCTCCTCTAGGTTTTATTTAAAAACTGCTCAGATGTTCAAACAAGTTGGTCACTTGGAGAACGTCAAGCTAGTTTGTCAGATTGACGGAACTTGTTAGCTCAACGTCGCACTTTAAAGTATGCAACAAACTGATGGAGTTCACAAACTCACACACAATCAACACACACACACACACACATAAACACAGCATGCCCTCGAGGTAAGTGAGCTCAGTGTAGCATCTCAAATTTGCTGTAATTTAAGCAACTTACTTGCAGTTTTTGTCGCTGCATCCTGCGGCCAAAGGAAGCGGAGAAGTTGAAGCAGCAGCAGCTGGTGATGCTGCCGCAAGCGCAATCATAAGCCAACACCTAAGCACGTCAACAACACTGGCAGTCTCCAGGTAACAAACCTAACGGCCGCCTCTGCGCCCCGTTGTCTTCATCAACAGCAACTGTTGTTGCTGCTGCTAACGCTATTTAGTGTGAGAGCAAGAGAAACTTTTTGCAGCTACTACAAGTAAAACTAAAATTTGCCAGATCATTGCTTCCGCTACGTGCAAGGATTCACTGAGACTGGTGACTGCAGCCCAGACTAAGGCTGCAGTTGCTTGGCACGGATTTCATAGTCATAGCTGCTGTGCTGCATACATAAGCAATTTGTGTTTTTTGGCCAACTGCAATGTTATAATGCTATAATGCATATAGTACTGCAGCAGCAACAGCATCGCATGTTGTGATTGTCACTTGTAAAAAACTTGTGTACAACTTTCCAGCCAAGCTTGTGTTGGGTTTAGCTTGCGTTGGCTTTACGCCCTTAAGCCATATGCGGCTGGCGCAAGTTTGGGAAAATTAAATGTTAATTACATTTTTATGCATGTGAAGACAAGTCTGCCGGCTGTGGTTGAGCAACCTGTAACCATTAAATTGGTAACAATAAGTTTTAGAAAGTTGTCAACATATATGTGTATCAGCTAATAAGTGTTGGCTCTTCGTTACCTTTTTTTTACCTTTTCGTGAATTGTTTATTTTAAATGTTTCGATACTTTAAGTCAGCTTATACCTATTTACAGGGAATCTTTACGTCGATGATTCTTGATTAAGGTTTTTTTTGTTGTTGTTTTTCTTTATTATTTGCTTCTGGTACTCGCTTTTGAAAATAAAGTTAAACATAATTTCTGCACGGATTGCCTCTTTACAGCTGGCAAATGCGAAATCAGAAAATGCAGCTTGTAGCTTCGGCTCTAATACTGACTGCTTACTGCGTGCTACTTGAGCGTAAATTGCACAGCTCCAGCAGAGGAGCCAGTCCGAATCCGAGTCCGGAACACACAAAGACGCGCAGTCAGGCAAGTGAAGTGTGGACTGAGGGTAGCTTTGCGAGCAGCAACAGCAGCAGCAGCAGCAAAAATCAAGTCAGTCAGAAGCAAGTAGCAGCCAGTGCCCAGCTAAAGCTACAGCTTCAGCTTCAGCACTAGTTTTAGTTTCAGTCATTGAGGCACTATAAAACAGCAATGAATGGTAAATCAAACAGCCGGCTTCAACAGCTTTTTGGCATCATTTTGCCGTTGCACTCATTCGAGTAGAAGCGGGGCAGTAACTTCTATTTAACTGCAGTAAGTATATAATGTACAAGACGCATATAAACAAAAGCTGGCAAAAAATGGGCCGAGTGCAGAAAGGTGCCGCATGCCCGACATGGAAAACCTGACAAGTGCTTGTAATTAGTACAAGGGGAAACTAAATCTGATGCAAAGTTCATTTACGATTTATTAAAGAAAGTTTTATGGAGATGGGCGCTCATAATGGTGAATATGCAGTTAATGGATATACTAGTGCGGTTAACTGAGGCAAATTGGAAAGAGCTGTTGTTAATTAAACAATTGCATTTATAATTAAGCGACATTAATCACAGGTAGTACTCTCATATCCTACATAAATTCAAATTGAAATTTTAAGTATGCTTAAATTTTATACTTGGTTTGTTCGGTATTCGTCTGTGAGCCACACTTAAAGTTTATGAGATCTTTTTTCTTTTGGAAAAGATTAACTACAAGATTTCCTAAAGCGTACATGTGGCTGGAAAAAAAGTTTATACATTTTAAAATCATTCATAATAAACTAAAAATAATTTTTTCCTTACCTTTCTGCATTTGTAATGAACTCTCTCATATTAACTACATGAAATCAGGTAAAACCCAAATATATTACGATTGCAGGAAGCTGATTTTATGCAGGGGGACGAAGCTGATCAACAACATTCCATGCAGCACACCTGCCAGCTTAACTATCTGTTAAAAAATAAAGGAAAAAATACTAAAAATACATTATTGTTTTTATTGGCTGCCAAGCTTAAAAACTTTGAATTTCTATTAAATATCTGGCGCCCACGTCGTATACGTAATATCAGATTACGGCGCCGGCTTAAAGGCAAACAAACAAAGAGCAAAAACAACAAAAAAAATAGCAAAACAACAAAGGTAAATAGGAAAAAAAGGAGTGCAGCAAAAAAAAGACCCTGGCATAAAATAAAATGGAAATTACACAGAGAGAATCTGAGAGCGAGAGAGAGAGAGATATAGACTGGGCAGGATAGAGTGGGTGGAAGGATTGGGTTCGTTGAATCGTTGTAGTTGGCTAGGAATGGAGGTGCTTACGCTTTTTTAATTACCTCGTTTAAGGCAACGGGGCCTTGAGCTTCCATTCGCTACGACTGCGTGTGTCTGTGTGTGAGTTGTAGTGTGCCTGTATACGTGTGCTTTAGCGTATTTGTATTCATATATTTTTGTATTTGTATTTGTCTGCGTCTGTGTATTTGTGCGCACTTTTATCAACTCGTTTCGCCGTGTTTTACTCACTCACAGACGTTGCCATAAGTTTTAATTAAAATTACTTTGCCCGCTGCTGCCTGACGGCTGCTGTTGCTTCTCTTGTTGTTGTTGTCGTTGTTGTTAGCGTTGTTTTTCTGGCTGCTGGTTGAGTGTTTTGCCGTGTGCTTTTTGTTATTTGCTGTTTGGCCGCTCACACTCGCCATTTGGGCTTGTGTGTGTTTTTTGCGGTTTTTTGTTTCTGCTGTTGCTGCTGGCGCCGGCAGTTTGTTTGTGGCCCGCGTCTCTGACATTGCCCCAGCGAATGACAATGGCGCGGTCGCGGCCGCATTCGCCGTCGCAGTCAATGGCCGCAGGCTTTGCGCTGCTGCAGTTGTTGTTGTACTCAAAGTTGTTGCACACTTTTAGGCCGACCGGATATTAAAAGCCGTGAAAGTTGCAATATATTGAACCATTACTCAACTAAAAACGTACGGAATATGCTACAAATTTGAGGCATTCCACATTAAATTATCTTTTTTCCAAAACACGACTGCTCTCTGTCCTTTATTCACAACGACTGACTCTTCTTCTTCAAGTTGGTGATCAAACAATTGACATCGATCGACATCGATATTAAGTACATAGTTGCATGTTTGGTTTCAAATGTTATTTTTACAGTCTTAGAACGACATCACTAGTAGCCTGCTACCTATATCACAAGAGGTCTTCTAAAAATTATATATGTATATGTATGTATATGTGCTTAAATGGCACGCATAAGAAACGAGATTTATATATTTCTCTTCGAATTTCACAAATATATTAAAAAATGCATTAAAGGAAATTAAAGTGAATTATTAAAATGCAATTATAATGAATTAAATTTTATTAATTAAATTGTTTTCGTAATGCGAAACATGTTTGAAATTCTGTAGAAATGCTTGTACAAGTTGCACTTAAAAAATATGAAACGCACATATTGAAGCTATAATTTAACAGATGTTAAACTGAGCGTAACAATTCAATGCCAGTTAGCATCAAAGCGCAGCTTTATAGGCTTTACCCGCTGCTGACGTAGTCATCATTCAAACAATCAGCGAACTGTAAAGCGACGCGCCAAAACGAGCGGCTCTAAACGCGCATTTCAACGCATGGTTTGGCTCGACTTGCCGCCACTCGGTGCTGCAGCCAACAGCGAGAGCCTTTGGCAATAGCACAGGCGGTGGTCCTGGAGTATATTTGCCACATGCTGATAAGCAGACATAATAATAAAAAATGTATGAGCTGCCTCGCAAGCGGCAGCCATAATAAAATGTGCAAAATAAAATGAAATGGTGAATAACCACAGAATATGGGCAGCAGGAAGAACAGGACCAGGATGGCGGCAACGGATGTGCGCCAAAAGCAGCAGCGGAAACGTTGCACAATTTTGCGGCGACAGTGCGACGCGGATAGAAGGGCTAAGAGTGATATTTGACAGCGGGTGGTGAGGAAACGCGACATAATGAAGTCAAAATTCGGCCAAAGAGTTTTGAAAGTTTTGCTAATGAGAGCTTTGAAAGGCGTGATTATCAGGGCAGGGATCAAAAGCCAGATATCAAAAATAAGACCACAGTTCAAAGTACGCTTTCAACTCAATTTCCCAAAGCATCGAAGTCAGCGAAAATCACTGTTGCTATGGTTATGTACACTACGTGATAAATGGCGAAATTACGCAGAAAGAGATTTCATAAACCCTCAAAAAATCAACATTACTAAAAACGTTTGTTGTTGTACAAAGGAAAAAAAAAAAAACTGAGAGCAAAATATTTATTTTGCTGTTGTTGTTGATTTTGTGCGACCCAGGCGACCACATTCATGGCCTTTGGCGTTAAGAACCTTCATAAATTTCTAAGAGAGCACCCGAACAGCAAGCGACGATGTCTGCTTTTGATTGATACTTGAAGCTTGCAGTGATGTCGACAACGCCACCACAATGTACAGCAGAGCAGACGTTGACATTCACGATCCCTGCGACATCGGCTATGCTGTTGTTTGTTTGCGCTGTCAGTGTTATCGTTGTTGTCGCGGTCGTTGTCGTTGTTGTTGTTTTTGTCATAAGCAGCACAATTTAATAATAGATTCATTACATACACATATATAATATTATCAGCTCCCCTCACACAAAGCACACACACTGATACATATGCGAATTTAACTTCCAGGGAGCAGCCTGTCAACATAACTAGGAAAATATCGCCGCAATTTTCACACGACATTTTGGGGATGCTCAGATTCATGCGTATCATTATGTCAACAGAAAATAAGTGTCTCTATATAGAATATAATAAATTGAATATATTTTCATCAGCAATAACAGCAAGCAAACAGATTACAACCACAGCAGCAGAAAAACAACAATATCAATGAAAACATCATGTTAACAAAATGGCTAAGAAATCCTCCAGCAAATGGTAGCAATAAAACTAATAGAGGCTAGAGGAGGGTCTCACAATAGGGCGACAAGTGATATGTGTTGTAAACAAAAAGATTGGGGAAATTTCCAAAATGTGCTCCAACAAGCGAGAGTAGTCCGAAGAATTATGTGAAAACAGTGAAAACTTGTATAAATTGTTACAGTTTGTCGATTATTTTCCTGAGTTTTCTATTTTCGAATTGATATTGCTGAAAATTTAATTTACCAATTAATACGTAAATTTGACGTAAGCAAAATTGCACCCAAAATAAAAATGCGTATCCATATATATGCGTTTATACATATAAAGCTCTTCTGACCAGATAAATTTACTTGTTAAATTGACCCTCGCAATCTGCCTTTCGGCAAGACATTGCATACTTATTTATATGTAATAAAAACACACATCTATTTGCCCCGATATATTAGGCAAAATGTCGCATTACTAAATATACTATCCTATCTTATATTCCTCGTATCTGTAACTGTCTGTCAGCAGCTGAGCGCAATTGAAACGAGGCGACGAAGCACCAACATTTTGGAAGTTTATTTGGCAGCCGGATGAGAAGTAGACGTGAAAACCGCCGAGATGTGCCAGCATTTCAACGCCATCAGCCAAACGCGTCGCTTCGGCTGCTGTTGTTTATCTGTTGCTGTGGTTGTTGTTGTTGCTGCTGATGCTTATTATCTTGAACTGCCAGGCAGACTTAACACCAAGGAACCACATCAGAACCAGTGAAGCCTTTTCCATAAGCAGTTGCGCCTCTTCCGACCGCCGAGAACTTTCAATAAAGTTTGCCGTCGTCTTGGCATAAAAATTTCATCTGAACATGCTTTGATATTTTATTTATTTTTATTTGTGTTGCCCACAGTTGATGTTCTTCTTTTTTTTTGTATTTCTTTTTGTATTCTCTCTTATTTTTCTTGCGGGCAACTTCTAATCAATTCCAAATCATTTAGCACACGCATGAGAGCTGTCAGTATGTGAGTGTACATTTTGTTTGTGTGTTGGTTTGTTTATGTGTGCTTGTGTATTTGTGTGTGTGGGGAGCAATCGCCATTTTGCTTAGGTTAAAGCTGTGGGGCTTTAAGACCGTTGCTGGCCATAAATCAGGGGCGTGACGGCGCACAAAAGGCAGCTGACAAAGCCCAAAAGCTGTGCGGGTAATTATGACTAATTAACGTGCCGAATGACCCCCAATACCACAAAGCAGATCTCTCTCTCTCTCTCTTTCTCTCTCTCAAGCCGATGTCCGAGCTGCACATCGATACTTCTACGAGCTGCCTTAATAAAATCATCAAATTTTCCTGGAGCCAATATAAAAGGCTTTTGGCCAAGCCATAAAAACTTCGTCGCTCGCAATCCCAATGCCATTTTGATATGCCCCACACGCGCCACGTCTGATAAACTGAACAGCGTTGGCCATTTATGGCACATGGTAGCCGGCACTCGAAACGTTATGTATGTGGCATAAATTTTGGTCAAGAGGTAGCCAGATCTACGCGGCAGTGAAACAACGGGGTATTATGAAACCCGAAACTTGGTCAAATGTGGATGTGTTCCAGGGAAATCACTCTGTAAGCAATGTCCTACATATACATACGTATGGAAAAATCAATTTATCTATCAAAAAACACTTGAAACCGGTTCCAAAGCTTTAAAAGCTATAACTTTTCTAAAACTGCATGCATTTTCGCAATGCAGGGCTTTTTGATTATTTTGCAATATATTTGGAAACACTATATCCGTTAAAAATGTTCACTTATTTATGACAGTCCACTTATGCGGTTCATATAAAATTTTGTTACAGTTACCAAAAAATAAAAAAATGCTCATAAACAATGTCTCACTCTGCACTTCACACTTGGGCTGCTATCTTTAGTTTGTCGTCTGGTTTGAAGTATATTTCTTCGGCTGCTATCCTTATTTACTCTGTGGCTGGACGGAATTCGCAACTCTGCACGCTCCTTTTGTTTGCCACAAATGTTCATAAATAAGTTGATTAGCTTTTTATGTGTTTGGCGCTGAGTGACATTTTGAGTGGCAGCCACAAGAATGGGGCGCCAAGTCAAGATGCAGCGTAAGGACAGTAATTGAAAACGGTACTTAATGCGTGATTATTATATTCTCTGAAGCCTGCAAATAACATGATAGGGCAAAAAAGTAACGCTCCATTGATGTTCTTTATTATATACTCGTACATTATTAACTGTCTGTGTGTGTATATATATTTGTGAGAATGGAAAGTGCGTGTTAAGCGACCTTTGTTCTAAAAATAAATGCTGGCCAATGGTTCGTAGCAAAGATTACGAGCAACAGATTACGGATCAAATCATGAGTTTTTAAAATCATCAGCTTAACTAAACGATGTAGTTTATAAATCCAAGTTCAGTATTCGGTATCACTAACACTGCATTCAATTTGACATTTTCAAAGATTCGAATGACACATACAAGCCCATTGAAAATGGCTCTGATGAAATTTGGCATCAAGTAAACTTGAATCTGTATTAACTTCGTAGTCAATTTACAATATTCTCGCTCCATATGCCCAAAGAGTGTCTCTTGGCAAAAACGGAAACTAAGTAACGGTTATTTGTCTTTACTAACGTATATCTATGTATTTATGGTAGTATTATCGTCACAATTTCCGCTTGCTCAGCTGTCACTGGCCTCAAACTCAAATTAAATAAAGCCAGAAACAGAAAACTTTGTTTCAACAACTTTTCGGGCTACAGTGCTACTGAGTTTATAAGCATTAAAAACTACTTGGCAAATTGTTTAGCATTGCTATTTCCGTTTAATATACACAAAACGATTGCAATACAATCAATTTTAATACCCTATATCCATAAAAGAGTCCTAGCTCGATTGGGATAATAAAACTAACGGTTAAATTAAGAAATTCAGTAATAGAAACTTTTCCAAAATATTAAACAAATTTACTCCATTTATTTAGTAGCGGAAAAGTTTCTACTCTAACGAACTTTTTAGAAATGTGTTGCAAAAATGTATAAAGTTGGCATTTTATGAAGGTATCTATTTGTTGGGCGCTTTCCTCTTTGCAAATTTTACTGGTTGATCAGTGGCAGCTGCTTCAATTGCAACTGAGATTTATCAATTGAACCATTGAATACCGGTAACTGTTTTTCAAAAATGTTTAATCATTTAATGTGCAACATCTCCAACTTTACCCAGCTCCAAATGCATTTCGCATAATTTGTTTTGTGCACTGAGACATGCAATGGCATCAACGCAGCCCTCTTCTACCAATCCACCGCCGTTGCTTCGCCCTGTCTATTTGTATGCTGTCATGTGTGGTGCCAGGGCAGCGAGGGCTGAGATAGGGCGGTGTCGTGTTTGTATATTGTATGTTGTGCCAAACAGCAACCCTACCACGCACTTGCACTCTCACTTTAATGTGTGTACCAGGCAGCGACCCACGAGCCCCCAAACAATGTCATTTGTCCTTTGTGAGCTCACGTGTTACATGCAAATGCTCTTCCTGCCCAGAACAGAAGACTTACAACTCTCAGCTTACAACTTGACGTTGTTGCTCCTGCTGCTCCTGCTACTGCTGTTGCTGCATTATTTCTTTGTCTTGGGCAACCCAGTACTTATGGGGGAGGTTAAGAGTGTGCACAAATAAATATTGTAATGATGTATGTGATTTCTTTTATGCCAGGCTATACAAAAGAAGCTCATGCCTATCAGTTTATTGAAATCTCTTTAGCCAAACGACAACTCGGCTCAAGAGTCGACCCACTTGGGCACAATCATAAAAAATGCAACATTTGTATGGCATTCATATTAATGAAGTAACAACCTGGCAATACAAAGTCATTAAAAACATGTTAAAAGCATGTGCCATAAAAAAATCAATAAACAATCAACGAAAAAGCGTATAAAACAAATTAAATTGGTGGGCTGAAGTGCAGCCTCAAGGCTGTAATTATGAGTATCCAGTTCGCAGTGCTGTTAAAGTTGCCTATGCAAAAAAAGAAGGAAACCATGCGAAATGCGTTGACGATTGCATTTTTCAAGTGCACAGAAATATGAAGCGATGTTCTACATGGTGAGTGTATTTTTCGTTGAACATTTTAAGGAGTGTGTGATGCACATACACACAAACGCCCACACATACATATATGGTCATTGCGTTGACGCGCGAAAAATCATGTATACCAATTAAATGCAACGGACAACGCCCTAAAAAATATGCCACAAAAAATATGTGGCAACTGTTGTCAATGACAGCGCAAATAAATGCAACAAAGCCCATGAAAAACACACAAAAATAAAAATCAATAGCACTGCGTATTTATAGATGTAGGCATGTTTCACATAGAGCAGTATATAGCTGCATCCCATATAGGCGGCATGGTCAAACGATGTTCGCCATGCAGTGTGGGCATTTGTCATAACAGCAGCAATAATCAGAACGACAAGCCTACAACAACAACGACAGCAGCAACAAAAGCTACGCAGCCAGACGAGGTGCAGTGACAACAATAACAATAACAGCAGCGACAACAACAACAATAACACGGCATAAACACGGGAAACGGACACGGAATGTGCAGGCCCATCCATTTTGACGTCAGTCACACAGCGTGCAAATGTTGACCTACATACAAAACGCTGAGCAAACAGGCGTATGAATGCCGCACCAACCAAAACCAAAAACAACAACGATTTTAACTGCAACAGCAACAACAACAACGCGCTGTGTGGATGAGTCTGCTTTTTGTCCAGTTGCCAACGCATTGTTAGAAATATGGGGAACATAGTCATAGCTATATAAAGCTTTATCTATAGCTATCGTTGTTGCTGCAGTCCGTGCTGTTATTGTTTTTAATTCTAACCAGCATCATAATTGTTATGTAGATTTATAGAATTGGGTTGGCAGGCTGCTGGCAGCAGGAGGCAGCCTTGCTGTTCAGTGTCCAGCAGCGGATGTGGAAAAACCATTAAAACAAGCAAACTGTGTGTGCACTGTGGTATATACGTATACATAGTGCAAAAAAAAACTTTATTTGAACTGCATAATATAACAACAATAATATGTATTAGATTTCATGTAGTGATATAATAATTGTCTGAAAAGTAGTCTGAGGATCTTAAACAACATTTTGGACGATATATTTGCTTCTTTCAAAAGTAGACCCGATAAGCTTGCGTATTTAAAACTCAAGAATTCAAATTGAAATAAGTGAATATTTTTTCTGGCTTAGGGGCAAAACTATGATCAAAAAGCCTTCGCTTTTGAAGATAAGTTGAGCTTTGACGAAGTTATGGCATTTTGAAGTTTCGACCTATGCCCATACACCGATATATCGATTTTCGGGCTATAATTTTTACTTGTCTTCCGACCTCAAATTTCGTTTTCAACTTTAAATGTACGATTGATTTAGGGGCAAAACTATGATCAAAAAGCCCTTGCTTTTTAAAATCAGTTGAGTTTTGACGAAGTTATGGCATTTTGAAGTTTCGACCTATGCCCATACACCGATATATCGATTTTCGGGCTATAATTTTTACTTGTCTTCCGACCTCAAATTTCGTTTTCAACTTTAAATGCACGATTGATTTAGGGGCAAAACTATGATCAAAAAGCCCTTGCTTTTTAAAATCAGTTGAGTTTTGACGAAGTTATGGCATTTTGAAGTTTCGACCTATGCCCATACACCGATATATCGATTTTCGGGCTATAATTTTTACTTGTCTTCCGACCTCAAATTTCGTTTTCAACTTTAAATGCACGATTGATTTAGGGGCAAAACTATGATCAAAAAGCCTTCGCTTTTGAAGATAAGTTGAGTTTTGACGAAGTTATGGCATTTTGAAGTTTCGACCTATGCCCATACACCGATATATCGATTTTCGGGCTATAATTTTTACTTGTCTTCCGAACTCAAATTTCGTTTTCAACTTTAAATGCACAATTGATTTAGGGGCAAAACTATGATCAAAAAGCCCTTGCTTTTTAAAATCAGTTGAGTTTTGACGAAGTTATGGCATTTTGAAGTTTCGACCTATGCCCATACACCGATATATCGATTTTCGGGCTATAATTTTTACTTGTCTTCCGACCTCAAATTTCGTTTTCAACTTTAAATGCACGATTGATTTAGGGGCAAAACTATGATCAAAAAGCCCTTGCTTTTTAAAATCAGTTGAGTTTTGACGAAGTTATGGCATTTTGAAGTTTCGACCTATGCCCATACACCGATATATCGATTTTCGGGCTATAATTTTTACTTGTCTTCCGACCTCAAATTTCGTTTTCAACTTTAAATGCACGATTGATTTAGGGGCAAAACTATGATCCAGAAGCCCTAGCTTTTTAAAATCAGTTGAGTTTTGACGAAGTTATGGCATTTTGAAGTTTCGACCTATGCCCATACACCGATATATCGATTTTCGGGCTATAATTTTTACTTGTCTTCCGACCTCAAATTTCGTTTTCAACTTTAAATGTACGATTGATTTAGGGGCAAAACTATGATCAAAAAGCCCTTGCTTTTTAAAATCAGTTTAGTTTTGACGAAGTTATGGCATTTTGAAGTTTCGATCTATGCCCATATATCGATACATCGATTTTCAGGCTATAATTTTTACTTGTCTTCCAACCCAAAATCCCGTTTTCAACTTTAAATGTACGATTGATTTAAGGGCACAACTATGATCAAAAAGCCCTTGCTTTTTAAAATCAGTTGAGTTTTGACGAAGTTATGGCATTTTGAAGTTTAGACCTATGCCCATAAACCGATATATCGATTTTCGGGCTATAATTTTTACTTGTCTTCCGACCTCAAATTTCGTTTTCAACTTTAAATGTACGATTGATTTAGGGGCAAAACTATGATCAAAAAGCCTTCGCTTTTGAAGATAAGTTGAGTTTTGACGAAGTTATGGCATTTTGAAGTTTCGACCTATGCCCATACACCGATATATAGATTTTCGGGCTATAATTTTTACTTGTCTTCCGACCTCAAATTTCGTTTTCAGCTTTAAATGTACGATTGATTTAGGGGCAAAACTATGATCAAAAAGCCCTTGCTTTTTAAAATCAGTTGAGTTTTGACGAAGTTATGGCATTTTGAAGTTTCGACCTATGCCCATACACCGATATATCGATTTTCGGGCTATAATTTTTACTTGTCTTCCGACCTCAAATTTCGTTTTCAACTTTAAATGTACGATTGATTTAGGGGCAAAACTATGATCAAAAAGCCTTCGCTTTTGAAGATAAGTTGAGTTTTACGAAGTTATGGCATTTTGAAGTTTCGACCTATGCCCATAAACCGATATATCGATTTTCGGGCTATAATTTTTACTTGTCTTCCGACCTCAAATTTCGTTTTCAACTTTAAATGTACGATTGATTTAGGGGCAAAACTATGATCAAAAAGCCTTCGCTTTTGAAGATAAGTTGAGTTTTGACGAAGTTATGGCATTTTGAAGTTTCGACCTATGCCCATACACCGATATATCGATTTTCGGGCTATAATTTTTACTTGTCTTCCGACCTCAAATTTCGTTTTCAACTTTAAATGTACGATTGATTTAGGGGCAAAACTATGATCAAAAAGCCTTCGCTTTGTTATTAATCTAAATTCCCCGTTATTATGTATTCAATCTTCAAAACCATATTTTATAACCTTTCAGTAGGTTGATCAATATTAAATTAAATTGCTAAATTAAAAAATAAAAAATTAAATAAATAAATAAAAATTTATTATAAGAAAATTCAGTACTATTCATTTTTGATATGTTACGTTATAATTCATGATGATCTCCATAATAGGAACTTGTTTCCTTGGCACCGAAATACGGACAGAAACTTGGTAGCGGCCAGGGGGATGAAAGGGTGGAATTGCACGCGAATTCACATTCTGTAGGTAGTAATCCTTCGCCACAATGGGACAGCTGTCGAAGCTGTTATTCACTACTATAACACTTAAGGGGTGAGCCAATACTTTGCTCATTAACGGATTATTAAGAAACGAACAGCCATCAAAATGACGGAGCTTGTACATCATTTGCTGAGACCTTGTGGAACGCAAATTTATGTCGATGAAAAAGCTTGACGATGTTTTTGCCACCCGAAAAGTGTAGATACTTGCATTGTCAGGCAATTTGTGAAAGTATTCTATAACATCGTGATCACATTTGGTTTCCATTGATTCCACGGCAACATTCATTTTGCCACGCCATACCTATCAGAATGCGCATTGAAAAATATAAAATATATATATATATATATATGTATATACATATCAAAAATCACAATTAGGAATTTCCAGCGATGCCTTTTACCTGTCCATTGCTTTGAACTGCAAGTGCGAGCATGTAAAATATGCCAACCATTCGTGACCGCATGGTGAACTGTTATCGATGGTAGTTTAGAATGAATTTGATTTCGATTACTTAATTTCTGAATATGTTGAAAACCGAATCGAAAAAATAGTAATTATAAAGTCATTAAGATTTAAATTTATTGGCACAAATTACTCGACACTTACTTATGTCACGGTCCATTAGCTGTCAAATGAAATGAAAGTTGAAAATGATACAAACTGCCAGTATTTTATTAATGAATTTTTGTATGGATTAGTTTATAGCTCCACAGGATCGCCATTATTATATGGATAGTTGTTAATAGCCCATCGGGCTAATGCTTAGCACTTTTAAGATACCAGATAGTGTTCTACTAAAAAATAAAGTATTTGACATCTGGTAAAAATAAATTTGTTGGAAATACAAGTGAAAATTAATTTGAAAAATTTATTTTATTTTATTGACGGATCAAATAAAAATTGTTTTCACAAAATTAGTACTTTGTATTTCATGACAATTTCCATAGCAAATGGTGCTTTACTCTGTGGCAAGTTAAGCCTTACTTTAAATTGGTAACGACCAGCGGGATGAAATTGGGGTACTTCAAAGGCCTCAATTATACTTTTTATGTAGTAAATCTTCGGTGCAATAGGGCAATTGAATGTTTGGTTCACAAGTATTTTTCGATATAATTTACCTAATACTTTCTTAAAAACTTGATTCTTCAGAAACTGGCAGCCTTCCATACTAATATTGTACATTGACTGCTGGTTCTTTAACGCGCTGTTGACCAAGTGAATAGAAAATGAATTAACCGGTCTTACAACGCGAAAAGCGTAAATTACTGGATTACCGGGGACTTTGTTAAAGTATTCAACAAAGTCGTGATCACATTTGGTGTCGACTGATTCAAAAATAGTCTTAACTTTGCCTTCCACCAGCATCTGTTCAGGAAAAGTACATATGTTAGAATGAAGGACAATGACGTTTTGGATTTATTTCGTTACTACCTGTTGAGTAGAAAGTGCAAGTATAATCCAAGATAAGCAAACCAGATTACGGGACATTATGAACTACGAATTGTCAACCATCCAGTAACAGCCAATACAATGTGATCGAAAATGTTTGACAGCTATTACACTATATGAATCTGACAACAAAATAATCACAATTAACGTATTTATAAACTCATGAAGAGAAAATTGCTTTAATGTTCCATTATTTACCGTTTATTTGAAAATCGGTTTGGCATTAGCTAAATTTATTGCAGTGGAAAATTTGGAAAAAATGCAACACGGTGTGTTGATTTATGTCCAAATGAGTTAGATAAAAACATTTTAACCCACTGTATCCAGTTGCCATTTGATCACACATCGCATCTGGATAATGCCGGCTTTTTTGGGGTTCGGTTTTCGTTTCAGATTGCCAGCTCGATTAGTTTCTCTCGGTGTTTGGCACGTTTGCACAGGCGAGTGCCCTAAAGTGCCAAGGCAATGTAGTGCCACCTGACAATGTCTAATGATGATGGAGTAAGTGCAGCAACAACTACATAATCATAGCCATAACGTTAAGGCAGACAAGGCACTGCCTGTGGTTGTCGTTGTTGTTGTTGATTTTGCTTTTGTTGGTGTTGCTTTTGTTGGTGTTGTTGATGTTGGCTACGTGCAGACACGCAGCCAGTCAACCAACCAGACAACCAACCAGCTGGCAAACAAACAAACTCACGCTGCTGAAGCCAACGAGTGTTGCAGTGGTAAGTGGGATGACTTTGGGGGGCGTGGCATTGGGTTGCTTGTGCTCTAACGTTTGTTATCGCATACAGGGAAAACTCTACGAGTCAATGACTTTCTGGTGTCGTTCGTTGATGCGCGACACGGCTTCGTTGTCATTAGTAACAACAACGACACGCACTCACTGGCAGCCATACACATATACACACACTCAATCACAGACACACACACACATGTATACGCACTCAAATTCATTTGTTGGGCTGCTCTTGTAGTATGTTGGCCGCTGTGGGAAATATGAGCGGGTCCGGCAATAAATTTGGCAAACAAACACGTTTTGGCTTATGTTTTATTTTTGTTGCCGTTGCGGCTGATGTTTCGTTGTTGTCCTTGGCGTACCTAATGTGTGTCAACGACAGGCAGCATTGTTGTTGAGGCTTTCATTTTTTTCGTAATTTTGTTTCTTTTTTTCATTCGATTGTGATGCGGACTCTGATTCTCATACTTTTTACGCATTCACGCGCCGCAATTGGCCTGCAGAATGTGGGGAATACAAAAACAAATTATGTGGCGCATGCTTTTAGCCTAAGTAATTATCATTTTTTGGCAACCAGCAACATTTGGCAGCTATTTGCTATGGTTTTTTTCTCACTCACTACACATAATTTCCCTTGATGCTCATTAGCCGTATCCTGTGCTGAAGCAGGAAAAATTTATGCGCAGGCCGCATTGCCTTAAGTGTGAAATGGTTTGCGTAATTCCAAGTAAGTTAGGCAAATATATTACGAGTTCAAAAATGTGCCCGCACATGTCTAGATTTATGAAAAGCTTTATTTAAATTTCACACAGCTGAGTTTTTGGAAATTGATTTTTCTTTTTGATATAAGTTATAAATATATTTTTGTATTGTATTTTCAGAAGACATTAATTCACGAGTGGCGTCTAATGGGAACATGAAAAGCATCCCAAATAATTGAAACATTAAAGGGGGCGCTCACCTATTGTGCAAGGCCTTCGCCCAATATTTCTAGATGACTGGCTGACCGCCCAGTGTAAACACTGTGCACAGCTGTTTGGACCCCCACCCCTCATCCTCGACTCCTTGTGCGCCTCGTTGTCGTGCCTAACCACAGACAACAATGTGTGGGGCGCATGCGTCGAGTTTGGTGCACCGCCAAGCGAAAACACCACAGTAGAAGTCATTAGCCGAGCGGTATTCAAGTCAGTTGCTTTTCGAGGCTCGTAGGATACGCACGGCTCTGGCGGTTGATAAAATGCGGGAACTGATTGTGAAGTGAATATTGTAACTGAGTGCTGTGCTGTGAGTGCGAGCGGTTCGAGTGCGAGTTCAAGTGCCAGTTGTTTCGCGTCTGTGGTGAATAGGCACCGCCGAAGAGCACACTTAAGAGAGTACAGAATCACAGAATCGAAGAGCTTGACAGCCTTGCTGACGGAGCAGGCAACGCAGTAAAGCTAAATCCTTGCACGCGTGCAGTTGTCTGGACGGAACTGCTGTGCGAGAGTGTGTGGGCGCGTTTCTGCCCGGAGTGTGCCGTATATCAAATCAAACCCATAACTACTAAGTTTACAAATAATCAGATTTAGAGCTAGCAATTAATTACATCAAAAACTGTGCCAAACATACAAAATTGCAAGCAAGTGTCTTAAATGCAGTGCAACACAATTCAAATCAAAATTGCTCAATAAATCAGTGCGTTAACCAAAAAGGCTACTTTCGCCAATCTAACAATATCAAAACAAAACAAACCAAACTCCAATCAAGAAATCAAAACAGAAATCCGGAAAGCATGTGGATTAGTAGCCGCTTTTTTGTGATTTGTTTGCTGCTCAGGTTTGGTAGGTGCAACTTGTTTTCCTTATTCTCTCTCTCTCTCTCTCTCTCTCTCGTTCGCTCTTTCGCTATCTTCCTCTTACAAAATAAGCCTTGCTACCGGCTTTACTTAGTCAATTCGCTAGGCACGCGTAGCAAAGTATGCTTAGATTTTTGTGTTGCGTGCATGTGCGAGTGAATGGGTGTGTGTGAGAGTATGTTTTGGTATTCCCATCAACAGCTGTCGGCATATTTCCTTTTTCACGCCCTCCAAAACTTATTATGATAAAAGGCGCTGAAGCTCATAAGGATTTTAGGGGATTTTACGAGTTTTATGATGAATAGTAAAACTCAGCCAGCTTATAAGCTTGTCATGTGTATTTTCGGTATTACGGATAGCCACCTTTAGTGTAGCATACTTATTAGGAGACCCTTAAACTAAATATAACTGTGTATAAAGTTAAACACAAAACGTTTATAAATAAATCTTAGTTTCGAAAGCAATCAGAAAGCTTCCACCGAGCCTTCGAAAGCCTTAGTTAGGATACAGTTTCGTGTCACCTCGCACAACCATTTTTGCAAGAACTTTCCTAAAAGAGTTTAAAAGTAGCCTATATAAATACTTAACTGCATATATGAATACAAATGGTTTATGGGAGGTATTAATATAATTTATAGCTAAGCATTTGCTCTACGAACTAAGTGCAAATGATTTGGTCGCTTGATGATATAGCCAAGGCCATAAAATAACGGTCATAACAACAAAAACTAAGCCAGCAAACGCTCAAAATGCTTATACATAATACGAAATTGGCTTATGATAAAAACCTAGGCGTCAATTTATGCCACAAAATGTGAGTGTGCGTGTGCATAACAGACTAATGAAATGTGTCAAAAACAGAGTCAGAGCACTCGATCGAAGTGGCAGGCCTATCGAACTCTTCACATAAAGAGACACACACAGACATACAAAAATGGGAAAGAGCCTTTTTGGATATTTGATATTTTCCAATTTTCATTGCCTATCTGGCTGTTTGCATTTTATGATGGCTATGGCAATAACAACTGACGCATATACTTTGGCCACGGAAAAAATGACAAAAATGCCATTCAGATATTTCATATCCTGGAATACGTATACATTGAATGTTTTCGCACCCAAGCAGAGGTTCAAGCAAATGAAAAATATGCAAATGAATTTGTTGCTCAACGTCTCTCACATTTTAACGTTGTTATTTTATTTTCATGCGGATACAAAAAAACACAAAATATAATGCGTTTCATGAAATCAGCACCAAGAACAACAAAAATTCGATTAACCCAACGCAACCTAGCCCAAACCGTAGAAGCGGGTTGCCCTCGCAGTTTTGACAACAAAATTATGAAATATTTTTGGCTTCAGATTGGGCTTTTGAGCTCTTTGATTGATTGTGTTTTAAATCCTTTGTGACAATCGCTTTAATTTGTTGGAGGATTAATGAAGTGCGCCGCAAACTTCAAGCCAAATGTGTTTCTAGGCAGAGGTCAGAGAAAGCACAGCTGGCTGTGTAATCTTTTATGAAAAATGGGTCTAGCCGAAATAAATAAAAATTTTAATCCCAACTGTCTTTAATTTATAGGTGATTTTTATGATGATTAAAAGGTAGAAACGGTTATTGAGAACACCTCTCTTAAAATCCTACTTTTTTTTTATTAAAATATTTCTTAGCTATTTTTAACATGTATGAGCAGTTTGAAGTTTTTTTTTTATATATATTACATATTTAGATATTTTATATATAAAGTTTACCGCAAATGAAAAATGACTGTCAGAGCTTATTAGCTTCGTTTCAATTCTTGTCTGGCATCATACCTACTTTAATTGTGACTTATATAAATATTTATATATACATATATATATATATATTTTTTTTTTTCAAAACAATTTGCGCAACAAACATTTTCATATCCCGTTGCCTTTTCTTGGGCTTTGCCTTTCTTGCTTTTTGGGTTTGCTCTTGGTGGGTCGGCTTGTGTGTACTTTTACTTTAAATGGGCTTGGGGCCAGATGGAAAGCTTATTTTTGCTTTCGAGTTGCTCCAACATAGATATACAAAAATTCAAGTTATTTACAATTATTATTACTGTTTCCGCTTTTGTTATTGTTCTTGCGCAATGCGCGTTGGCCGATGAACGCTTTAAGTTGTTTTAACTCTTGGCCTAGACAATATTGACTTGGCATACGCATTTCTCTAAGTGTGTAGGCGTGTGTAAGTGCGTGTGTTGACGTTTGCCTTGCTTAGCTCAACAAAAAATTTAATTTTCTGTTTTCGGGTTGAGTGCGCATAAGACACGGCTCATCATTTCCGGCATGATCCCATTTTATCTCAGCACTTCCGATGCCTCGATATTCTCTTAAAGCGTTTGCTGTTTGGCTTTAATACGAATTGGAAACTTTGATTGTGTTAGTTTTCGAGCCATCAGCTTATGTGGATGTGAGCAAAGTTAGCCGGCTTTATATCATATTATGTCTGTTGCATCATAAATACAAAGCTGCTCACGTGCGAAGTCAGACAACGGCACTTAAAACACTCAATCTTCCAAAGCCAAGGAAATAATTCAAAAAAATGCCAGAAGGGCATAATCCAAAAATGTCTAAGACGCCTCGCAAAGCAACCCCTCAATTCGCAAGTGAATGAGAAACACACATTCCAAATGAAAGCCAGTAGAAATGTGCTACAGAAAACGAGCGGAAATGCGAAGCAAACCGTTAGCGGAGGAAGAAGGTGGCAATCCCGTCTGCATTTGCTGACTGTGCAGCTGAGGGAGTGCAACGAACTGGCAGGCAGTTTGACAACCAGTTTAACTGACAACAGTTTTGAAGCCGCTTGGCATGCACCTCATTTTTAGGACTAGCTTAAAAAAAAATTAATTTTAGTCCAACAAAAATACTTTCATATAAATAAATGAATAATTAAATAGAGAGTATTTTGAAAAGTTCACTTCTTAAGGTATATAAAAGTCAATATTATAAACCGAACTGAAACTAAAGCCGACTCTTTGTGTGTCACAGTCAAATGTCCAGAAATGCTTTATGGCTTAGGGATGAAATCCGCATAACTGAAAATGTTGCGCAGCTGCAAAAAGATATTCGCGCGAATGTTGAATTCATCAGTTGAGCCGCAGGCATAAGCCCAAGTCGAGGTGCTGAAAGAATAAGATGATGATGAGGATGGGAAAGAAGAGGATATGGGTCCGGGACAAAAACATACAGAGCCAGGAACAACGGAACACACGCACAGAACCGCTCAGAGCGTAGACTTTTTGTTTTCACAGGAAAGAATAAAAAACCTACAAGTGGATGTGCACACACATACACACGGTCATACATACACCCACACACATGTGAGTGCGCTTTGAGGCACATGCTCGTAAAACATACCCTTTCTGCCCGAAAAAAATGAACCGAGTGCCAAGCGTACTCAAGACATACTTGCAATAATTTTATGGCCTGGCGGAGGCCTCGTCCTGCTCACCGCCTCGAACAGCGGGAGCCATGAAATCAGCGGGGAAAAGCGAAATGAAACAAGCACGGACTGGGACCAGAGAACAGAGACCGGAGACGAACAGAAAAACGAAACCAGAAAGAAGTAACATAAAAATCCATGATGCCAAGCATAAAACAAAAAGCGCCTGGCCAGGCACAAAAACAACAACAGAAACAGCAACAACAACAAAAAATGTACAAAAGCAAAAAGAACAAAAACAACTCTAATTGCAGACACAATGACTTGTAGGCGCAGGGCAGCCCGAGCAAGCGGGGAACGCTTTGGAGAAGTACGAGGCTTCTAGCTAGTACCAGGCTTGAACGAGTTGCAAGGATTTGCACAGCGCCGCAGGGACAGCCGCTTGGGTGGTACAGACAGCCCAAGCGCATTCATGTGGAATTTGAAGCGAAATGTCAATTTGAGAAATATATACCTACATATATATGTATACATATCTATATATGTATATTATATATATATGCACTAGTATGAGTCTGTGTGTCCATGTAGAAAAAAGAAATCCAAGCCGAAGACAAAAATGTTATTCTAATTTAAGATAAGGCAAAATCTGTTTGCAAAGCGGGACGAAAGTACAAAAGCACATTGAAATGGGCTTAAATGCAAGCTTCGTAGATGAAATATATAAAATTTAAGTGCTTATTGAAGTACTATAGCTTAAAACAAAACAATGGCATTTTGGAAAATAACATACGAATATAGATATTTAAATGACATTTCATATTTGCATATTGTGCATATTATTTTATTATCTCTTTAATTAACTAATATGAATTCACAATATTATTTAGTCTTGCTACAGAAGAATATATTCTTGATTTGCTGAGAAATGCAAATATTTATTACTTAATTTGGATTCACATAAATATTTTGCACACAGCAACTGATATAGGTATGTCTTTTTTTTCGTTTCAGATGCAACGATTAGTGAACCCTTCGAAACACATTTGCGTGGTCCCGGCTTTGTCATGGAGCCGCCGGGTCGCGTTGAGTTCTCCAATTCCTCCGGCGGATGGCTGGATTGCTCTGCCTCGGGCAGTCCACAACCAACGATCGATTGGGTGCACGCGGATGGCACTGCGGTTACGGAAATTCATGGTGTGCGTCGTGTGCTCCGCAATGGCACACTTGTCCTGATGCCCTTCGCGGCGGCTGCCTATCACCAGGATATCCACAATACGATCTATCGCTGCATTGCCAGCAATTCTGTGGGTCGCATTGTGTCGCGCGATGTGCAAGTGAGGGCGGGTAAGTGTTTGTCGGGCAGCCATAAAGCATAATATTGTATTTTTATATATATGTATTTGTATTTTTACATTTTTTTTGTATTGTCGTCTTTTTTTTGTGGCAGTCGTGGCACAGGCCTACAAAGTGGATGTGGAGGTATTATCTGCCTCGCGCGGTTGCACCGCCATTTTGCGTTGTGTGGTGCCCACGTTTGTCAAGGAATTGGTACGAGTGGTCTCGTGGGTTCATGAACCCGCTATCTACATCTATCCCTCGCTTCAAGGCGGTAAGTAAATGTGGTAACGGGCGCGGGATATGCTTGCATGCATTACAACGTCTATCTGTCTTACTGTCTGCATGTCTGCTGCTGACGTGGCAGCAGCAGCAGCAGGAGCTCCAGCTGGAGTCGCAGCCTCGGCCCTCAACTGCATCCTTGTCCCTGTAGCGGCTTACCAAGCCAACAAAGTGCATTGTTTGTTTGCAGTATTTGCCTCACATGTTTGCCTGCTCAGCTGCCATCGCTTTGCCCACATATATATATGCGCATGTATATATATATACATATATATATATATATATATATATGTGTGTGCATGCATGGATGTATGTATATGAGTCTGCGTGTGTGTTTGTGATGTGCCCTGTGCTTTGATGCATAATTAACATTGTCCTTTGGTAATTTGAGAAGCGCTCATATTTTGCCTTAACCCTACTGCCAAATAAGGTGCACTGATAAGTCGAAAAGCCTTTGGCAGGCGCTTCAAGGTGAATTATGTCTTAAAAACTTATTAAAGCTGCATTTTAATAGGCATTTATTGTGAATGTATATTTAAGTTTAGAACTTAAAGTTATTTAACTAATTTTTTCATTTGTAAGGCTTTCATATTTTCCAACCTAAATTATTCTTCTTTCCAAAACACGCCTGTTTTATGTGCTTCATTCATAACAACTGAATCTTTTTTTTCTTCAAGTTGATGATCGATGTCGATCGATATCAATGTTAAGCACATAGTTGCATGTTATAATACAGATGTTATGTTACATGCATATAACTACACCACTAATAGCCTGTTACAATATATATTTAAGTCTAACTCGGTTAAATTTTTAAGAAATCAATACCTTATGTGAAATTATTTTTACCTCATATATTTGCTTGCTTATGATAAGAAAATTGTGCTTAAGGTATTTACTAAATTTAAGAGCTTGCCTTCCCGAAAGAAATTACTGCAAATTCTCGAAAAAATGGTTAATAATGGATAACTGCTTTCTGCTTTCTTCCTTCACAGATGGCAAGTTCCATTTGCTGCCAACTGGTGAGCTGCTCATTCACAATCTGCAGGAGAGTGATGAATCTCAATCCTTCCGCTGTCGGAGCATGCATCGCCTGACCCGTCAGGTTGTTGTAAGCTCGCCAACACGATTGCGTATTAACTGTGAGTGACCCAATCACATAAACTGTCTGCTAAGACACATACTCACTTGTCCACACACGAAATTACACACAGACACACAGCAACACTAACCAATGTCAATTTCTACTCATCCAGCACATCGCGGCATCATATCGCCGAGCGTTGTGGAGCACACATCACATGTGCAGGTCTCCCAGGATGAGGGCGCGGTGCTGTTGTGCGTGGCGCAGGGTTGCCCTTCGCCCGAATACAGGTGGGTGCGGTGCACAGTGTAGTGTACGGGTTGCCGAGTGTTGGTTGCAGGGAATGAAATCGATTGCACTCCCAGCCACATAGACACATAACAGGCGAAACTTTTGACGTTGACAGTACTGCGTTCGTCGATGCTGTTGTATGAGTTAATTGGAACACACACACATACACATCTTCATACACGCACACACACACACATGCATAAATGCGGTTAGCGTCTAAATAGGATACAGCCGGTGTGACATGCCCATTAATTGTGTAAAATGTATTGAGGCAGCTACTAACTATGGACCAGTAACTAAAACATGAACTTGGTTCGTTGTCTAACTTAAAGTTCGACTACTAAGTCTGCCGCTAGATGGTTTTCTGATGTCGATGACGGTGCGTATGTGTAATGTGTGTGATTGTATTGTATGTGAGCATGGGGGCACAGGCATTAAAGACATTGGCATAGGTAATGATGTGTATAGTCGTTAAGCTGGCAGGGAGGCAGCCTTTCGGTAGGTGTAGCAGATGTGTGCACACATAATTAAGCTTTGATAAGCAGACAAGTAATAAAAAACTTTTGCAGTGTAGCGGGATGAGCAGTGAAGGCAGCGGGTGTAGATATCAGAGATACAATGCCAGACTGTAAACGCGAAACAATAGAATCTATGAGGGAAGCCAGACAACTGCCATATAGATGGATAGAGCAGCTGAGCAGCAAATATAAAAAAGCTGTTGCCATTTCATAATTAATAAAGCTGAGAGTCTGTCTGGCAGACAGCGGTCGGAGACATTGGCAAATGAGCCAACCGTGGGGATTAATGCTGCATTGAACAAAGCGAGCATAGATAAAGCACATAAGCGGTAGGAGTTTGCTAGATGTGTAAATGGGCTCTGTATCAAACCAAAATAGTTAGACCTTGAACTGGTTTTTGTTATGAAAATATTTTATTTCCTTAATATTGTTCAAAATGAAAATCTAAATTTAGCTTTTAACTGGTAATTTGAATGAAAATTATTATATAATTATTATTTACACTGTTATTATCATAATCTTTTTTCTACGGAGAGCTACTTTCTCGCTTTAGCACGAATGGGAGATATTTATAAAATATGCATTCATATTCTTATGTCTAAATTAACAAAATGTAATATACTTTTTACAGCTGGTACACCCAGAATGGTGGTGGCCCGTTGCCTGTTCTAAGCGGACCACGGGTACGACTCCTTGGTCCGATATTGGCCATTGAGGCTGTGACTGGCGAAGATTCCGGCGTCTACAAGTGTACAGCCAGCAATGTGGGTGGCGAGGCCAGTGCCGAATTGCGACTCACGGTGGCCACACCCATCCAGGTGGAAATCTCGCCAAATGTACTCAGTGTGCATATGGGCGGCACAGCCGAATTTCGATGTCTAGTGACCAGCAATGGCAGCCCCGTGGGCATGCAGAATATCCTGTGGTACAAGGACGGTCGGCAACTGCCCTCATCCGGTCGCATCGAGGATACGTTGGTGGTGCCGCGCGTGAGTCGTGAGAATCGCGGCATGTATCAGTGTGTGGTGCGGCGGCCCGAGGGTGATACATTTCAGGCCACTGCAGAGCTTCAGCTGGGCGGTAAGTAGCATTGACCAAAAAAAAAAAGATAGAAAATACAGGACACGTCAAGTAATTGCAGCTAAAATATTTATATGTATATCCGCAACCACTTTGTCCTTTCAGATGCTCCACCCGTGCTCCTATATAGCTTCATTGAGCAAACGCTGCAACCGGGACCAGCTGTGAGTCTGAAATGCTCGGCAGCTGGCAATCCAACTCCTCAAATTTCATGGACATTGGACGGATTTCCGTTGCCATCAAACGGAAGGTAATTGAACTTGTTGAAAACGGGCTCTGCATGCGCAGTAATCGGTGCAGTGCGGTATGGCGCAGGGTGTGTGGCGTATGCAGGCAACGGCAACTCAGCGGGCGGCACTGCAAAAAAAAAGAAATTGCGACGGAGACTGCATTTATTGCGCTCGTTGTGTATATTTTTTTTTTTCATTTGGCTTTCAAAACATTGCACGTATAGAAAGTGGCTGCCGGCTGGCGCGCCTACCGAGTGGGCGGCTCGGCGCCGGCTTCAGCGTTCATTCACTCTCCTTAGGGGTAGGCGCTGTCACAGTCACAGCCCCAGTCACAGCCCCAGTCACAGCCACAGGCATATTCTAAAGACTTGGTGCAACCCAGTCTTGTGTCTGGCCAAGGTTTTGACTTTGCCTTTGTATTTGTTAATTAAGACTTGGCAAGTGTTTTGTTTGTCTTACGCATTTAATTACATCTTTAGCGTGGCCATCAGGGGCCAACAGGCAACTGCCAAGAGGCAACTGCCAAGAAGCAACTGCTTATTAAATTCTCTGTGGCCCTTTAATGACATTGACATTTGCATTTGACAGCCAAGCTCTGCCAAGTAGCTGACTTGTTTGACACACACAAATAAAATGCAACAGCAGATCGATTGATTGGCAACCTCAGTTGGTCTACTCCCTTTCCCTCTCCATTCTCTGTCTACTGGTGATGATGGATTTGGCTTTGATGATGCTGCTTTCGCATTGTCGTTGGCATTTCATTTTATTTTTACTGTTTTTCGTTCTCTGATTTTTCTCACCCGCCCTTCGGTCTGTACTTCATTTGCAGTTTGTTGGCAGCTGCCACTAATTGTTTGAGTTACGTCTGTAATGATTTGCAAGTCAAAGTTGGTCCGTTGGCCGCCGACTGGTGACTTCTGTTGTTGATTAAAAAATAGCTCTAGTTCTTTTTATTAACATTGACTTTAGCTGTCATTTAGTTTGCTATGTTTGCAGACCTATAAAAAATCTTGACAGACTTTTTGGCTACTGACTTCACTTTATTGTTTTCTCTAGTGTTGCAGCTGTTTAGATTTTCTGCAGTATTTTAATTAAAACGTATGCAATATGCTGACCAGAGGGCAAGTTGTTGAATAAATAAATAAATATAATCCACTAGAACATGTATCTGAGATAGATTGCATATACAATGTTCTTATATTAAATTTATTTTTTTTTAGTTGGCAAGTGCTGCTGCTTCTGCTAAATATGCATAAAATGCAGCGGAAAGAATTTAAATTGGATATGTGAACAGTACAGGGACTAAGATGGTCATCAGTTTGTCGTGAATTTTAGTGAAAAGGTTGTCCCTTTTTGCCTCGTGCTTCGTATGGTCCAAAAGTTTTGGGAAAAGTGTGGCTGACCACAAGGCACAAATTGATTACAAGTGTTTTCTTGTGGCAAGTGCAGAAATTTTCTAAAGACCTGCAGATATTTACACTCATCGCCGGTGGCTTTAATTTAAAAGTTATTTGAGCAACACAATTTTGACACATAATGCCGTTAGGCACTATCCTGTCATACCAGAGAGTTGAGCGGAGCTGGCAACCTAATTTTGCTTGTACTCCGCAATGCTGCATAAATTTCGTTGCCAACGTTGCTTGTTGTTATTGCCGAGTTTTAAGTGGTTTACATTATTCGGTTTAAAGGTAAATCAACTTGGTAACTGTATTTATTTAATACACACGCAGACAGCCACCCAGACATGCAGACAGACGGGCCAACAGGCTGAAAGACAGGCAGCCAAGCAAGCACGCAGCCAGGCAGGCAGTCAGGCAATATTGAGGCTCTGCGAGAAACTGGAGCCGGAGCAGACGCCTTGGGGCGGAAATTAAATGATTGCGCGCACGAGGTAACGCAACACTCAAACGCTCATTTTACGCCATTTGGAAAAGTTTGTCTGCGGCATGTGGGAAGTGGCAAGTGGCAAGTGGCAAGTGGCAACATCGCAGGCGGAGCCATTTGCTCAGGGCGCATGTCTTGCTGTTGGCATGTGTGTGCCCCATGCGTTTGTCTACAACCAAAGGCGTTTTGCAAGAAGTGTGTTTAATTTGAGATTAAAAAATTTACCGTCAGCGTGGCCCAAATGCAAAGTTGTTCGAAAACTAAAGCACTCACTTAAATAAGCATAGGATTCGCTCTTAACTTGAAACGATATGAGATGTGAGCTTGTTAGGTTACAAATATAACATTTAAATCTCAATTATTCTCAAGTCTAATTCGCATAGCCATGCATAGCCAAATTGAAATACGTAATGGTATAAGTTCATCGAGAATATTTTCATGTTCACACAAAATTTAATTTGTAGCTAAATCAGTTTTAGTCCAAATTGAGCCACCAACGAACCCACATATGCCGTCTGGCACAACAATCACCTAAAACAGCACACAAAAGCAGCGCCAACTATTAGGTTTATATTGTTGCAACCAAAGCGTTTTATGCCACAGGCAGCCCTTTGCCCCCTGGCCCGATTCATGGAATTCTCCACACACTCACACACACTCGCGCTTAAAGTTTTGCAGCAGTGTTTAAGCTGTAAGCCACTGCATAGTAGGATGATGCGGTGGAACTCTTGTCCTTCCATGTGAGGATGTGTGGAACTTTGTTGCAATTTTGTTCCAGCATTGTTTCAATGCGCTCAAGTGTTGCAGTTAGCAGCCATGTCCATGGCTGAGTATATGTATATATAATAATAAATGGGTTGAGCAGTTTCATTTTCATTTAACTACAGTTGTTGTTCTTAACAAGCGTCGCGCAGCTTATGGGGCACTTCATAAAGTGCCAACCGCCAACCGCCAGTCGCCAAGTTTTTTTTTTGGTTGACTTCGCCACTTTCTGGGGAAATTGGCGTCCAGCAAACTGCACTCACAAGCAGTGTGCGGCAATCTAATGCATTCATAAGCCTCGCCAAAGCAGCTCCAAAACTTAATTAAAATTGTAATTACTTTGCTGGCTGTAACTCTAATGCCAATTGAAATGTTGCGAGTGCCTCGCCCACAAACTAATGAGCCGGTTGCTGAGATGCTCCGTTTAACAATGAGACGCCGCAAAGCCGCTTGTGTGTTGTCAAGATGGGTTCTACAAATAAACATACATACATACATACGTACGTGTACGTGTGGGTGTTTTGTGCCACATGGCGTGTGCGTAACATTGTTTGCAGTAATTAATGCTGTGATGTATATGCCAATGAGACGCTGAACAGACGGCTGGCAAGCAAACCGACTTAATGCCAGTTTGAGCGCTCATAAAATCCTTTTTTCATTATTTACCATAGCATGTGAAAGAGAAGCGGCCACGTTAAGTGGAACTCGTATCTGATGGCGTTTCCACTGCTGCTTATGGGCGTGGCACATGACATTGAAAGCTGTGGTGAAACTATGCTAAGCTTGACAGCCTGTCAGAACGACAGCTTGAGAGACAAACAGCCTTCATTACTGCTAAATAATGCAATGTTACTTTTGCGCCGTGTTGTGTCGAAAACAAATGAAGCCCACAGCCAAAGGATTTGGGTCATGCTGCATATGAGATTCGCCTTGTTGAGTACATGTACACTAACGTACATGCACAAATACATATATGCATGTAGTCACATGTAGTTGCCAGTTAATGCCCCTGGCCTGAGCGCTTAAATATTCCAAAAAAAAAAACAAAAGTAGAATAAAAAGAAGCAATTCCAAAATGCATATCGCAATGCGCACACGATGCGTGTGCCATACAAATACTTTCTATTTTAATGTGTGGTTTGTGGTATTCTGATGTACTTTTTTTTTTCTCTTTACAGATTTATGATCGGACAATACATCACCGTGCATGGAGATGTAATTAGTCATGTTAACATAAGCCACGTCATGGTCGAGGATGGCGGTGAATATTCCTGCATAGCCGAGAATCGTGCGGGTCGTGTGGAGCATGCGGCCCGCTTGAATATTTATGGTATGTGCCACATTCGCAAAACACACACAACTACAACATATGTGTGTGTTTTTGTGTGTATGCAGACAGCTACTTTACACATGCACTTAAACGTTTTTCAGTTCTCTGAGTTTTATTTTATTTTTTGTTTTTGGCTATTTTGTGCTGCCTACTTCTGCTCGATTTTGTTTTACAACGTTTTCTTTTCTATGTTTTGACTGCTTCGCGCTCTTTTCCTTTCCTTGTCTATCTTTGTCTTTGACTGCAGTTTGCTTTGCAGCTCTAAAGTGTTGTTCAAGGCACAAGCACACACACACAAAAATATACACACACAGCCACACACACACACACACACGAACACACGTGCGGTGCTAGCTGCGAGGCTTTGTGAACCTCTTCTACCTTTTTTTTCCCAAGAAATCAAATATTTTTGTGTCGCCGGGCAAACAAAATGGCGTTGCCAGGCAGAGTGAAACACAAACAAAATGACAGCAGTGGCAAAAAAAAAGACTGCGCCATGTTTGTTCCCAACGTTTGCGCTGAAAGTTAAAATAAACAGAAAAGCAAACCAACTCGTAGCTACACTTTGAAAAATGAGTGCCGTTTCACATTTAAAATTAGAGTGGCAATTACTGAGTTGATGAAGTATGTGTATCTTGTTTTTCTAGCAACACTTTTAATTGTATGCAAAAGAATGAATATTATTAGATTACATATTTTGTATATGACAATAATGATGTCGTTGCAAACCCAATTCATATTTATTTATACTCTAAAAAGTTTAAGTGTTGTTGGTTTTGTTTAAAGCTGTGCATTGTCGCTGATTACGCGACTTTGTAATAGCTGTGATTACAAAAATCTCGCTCCATCCAGACAGCGACACCAAAGCTCTCACGTATGACATGCTCGAATTATGCATATTCCGCAGAAATTCACAAAACCAACCAGCCACAGCACAACAACAACAACGATAACTGTGAAGACTGTGTACGTTGTTGCTGGCGAGCGGCATTTGCTGCATTATTTCCTTCCGCATTTTGGAGAGGCACAACGAAAAGTGTTTCGGCGGCGTTGCACAGACTCTGGGGCACTGTCGTTTGTCAGGATATGCATATTACATTGTGCGCTGTTTCCTGCCCGACTTGGCAAGCCTTGTGTGTTTGTTGTTTGCCTTACATTTTAGCTGCATTATTAAATGAGCAGCGTGTGCACAAATCTGCTAAGCATATACATTGGCCAACCCTTTGCTTTGACTCCTGCAGGTCTGCCCTATATACGCCTCATACCGAAGGTGACCGCCGTCTCTGGTGAGACATTGAATCTGAAATGCCCAGTGGCCGGCTATCCCATCGAGGAGATACACTGGGAGCGCGGCGGACGCGAGCTGCCAGATGATATACGACAGCGTGTGCAGCCGGATGGCTCGCTAACCATCAGTCCGGTGCAGAAGCATACGGATTCCGGTGTCTACACGTGCTGGGCTCGCAACAAACAGGGTCACAGCGCCAGACGCAGTGGCGAGGTGACGGTCATAGGTTAGTATACATTTGTGGAGTTCCAACTGTCGGCCATTTGGCCAGTTTCCTTCACAGCTTTGACGACGGCATGGGACACTAACAAGCAATAAACAACAAACAGCAGCAGCAACGAATGACGCCAAGTGAAAATTACATTTTAATTATTAACAGCAAGCTAAGTGGATCGTATAGCGCTTTAAGTTTTCGCTCTTGCTTTTGCTTTTAATTTAGCTGTGTACTCTGCATTTGCTTTTCCTGTAATTAAATATGCGCAATAATCTAAGCTTAAAAGTTTGTAAATTAAAAATACAAACCAAAATGGAAAGGAGTACGCGTCAGCAAAGGCAGCTAGCGACCTTTTTTTTTGGTTTTATTATTTCATTTCACTTAATGAATTCGCGTGCTAATGAAGCGCAACGTTGATTAAATTTTCATAATTTGTAACCCTTTTTTTGGGGCGAAGCAGAGAAGTGGGCCACAATAATTTTCTTGTTATTGCTCTGATTGTTGGCTCCGCACAGGCGGTTCTATCGGTTTTCTTATTTATGTTTGCCTTGACAAAACCACTTGCAG
Organism: Drosophila nr. perissopoda 5 BK-2023a; assembly: GCA_035044105.1. Taxonomy (NCBI): domain Eukaryota; kingdom Metazoa; phylum Arthropoda; class Insecta; order Diptera; family Drosophilidae; genus Drosophila; species Drosophila nr. perissopoda 5 BK-2023a. The sequence goes on from JAWNMK010000124.1 coordinate 815,932, forward strand.
TGCCACCGCGTTTGAGTCCTTTTCAAACATCTATACTACAACTGAACATGGGCGATCGCGCCTCACTCACCTGCTCCGTGGTCAAGGGTGACCTGCCGTTGACCATCAATTGGCGCAAGGACGGTCGCCCCATCGATCCCACACAGCACATGTCCGTCAAGCAGGTGGATCAGTATAATAAAATTCTGGTCATTGACAATCTGGGCAGCGATCACACGGGTAACTATTCGTGTGTAGTGCGCAACTCGGCGGCGGAGGTGGAGAACTCACAAGCGCTCTTGGTTAATGGTAAAGAAATGTGTTATAAATACCCGTTCATACCGCATATCTTATTATATATAATATAAATATCCTCCTTAGTTCAAAGTAGTTGAGTTTTTTCGTATGCACCATGTTCAATGTATCCAAAAAAACAAAAGAAAAAAATATATATATTTCTATCAAATCGTCAAACGATCAAATTTCACTTGTCCTGCAAATATCCATGTATACCTGTTAATTATGTTGAGAAAACGATATTTAGTTAATCCATATAGTTAATGAATATATCGTATAATTTTCTATATCACTTTCACTTCAACTTTTGGAATGTTTGTACAATTAAGTAAAATAATATTTCGTAGAATTTAACAGTCTTTTAACAAAACTGCGAAGGTTTAGTTGTACATATATGTATTTGTGTGAAAACTAATTCAATTAGGAATCCGCAAACAGCAGCTCGGCGTGGGAAGAACATCATCAACATCAACGAAAACAACGACAACGGTTACAAGCTGCAAGCTGCAAACTGCAGGCTGTTGCAATCACAGTTCTTAACGTTTCTGGTTGCTCTTTCCTACTTGCAGTACCGCCGATCATAGAACCGTTCGCCTTTCAGGATGGCCTGGCTGAGGGTATGCGCACGCGCACCGTTTGTGGTGTTTCCCGCGGCGATGCTCCATTGAAGCTGATCTGGCTCAAGGATGGTGAGCCGCTGCCCGACCTACTTGGTGCCAATGTCACCATGCTAGATCAGTATAGCTCGCTGTTGAGCATTCCCTCGCTATCGGCCACGCATTCCGGCGAATATACGTGCGTGGCCAAGAATCCGGCAGCTGAGATCAAGTATACCGCTCTGTTGCAGGTCAAAGGTAGCGTACTAGGTTACAATCCAGCAATCTCACATAAAAACCAACACAGATCTATACGCATACATATGTATTACCAATTCACACCTAACACAGACTTTACTAACTGATTGCCCCTCAAAAATAATTTTTTGCTTTTTCGCTGATGTGTTCAAGAAAAGCGCTTCTTAATGGTTTTGAGTTTTTAATTTTTTCGTTTTATTTCTGAGAAATAAACTTTTTGATGCTTGTGATGTGTCCCACAAGCGAAATCGTAACTGAACGTTGCCTCACTCTTGCTTTTAGCAAATGGTGCTTTATTTGTCGTTTTCACTCTAAGAAAACACAAATCAAAATGAAAACTAAAACTTATAAAAAAGCCATAACTAAACCAATTGCCCTGCTTTTAAAACCCATGAACTTATTTGTACGAATCTTTATACCCTTAAGTCGCTTTGGCACGCTGTGGGTTTTTTTGACAACAGTTTCACCAGGTAACCTTATAAACTGCACTGCTTCTTTATCGCTTTTTAACTAAAACCGCAAAAATCGTATACATAATTAAGAATATACATCATTATAAAAAGAAAAAATAATATATATATAAATATTTTAGTAATTTGCTGATCTAATTTTAGCCGCTTCTTATACTTGATAATTGACAACAAGAACTATGGCTGGCCGTAGTTGAAATGCGCTTTTCGCAAGTTTAAACCTATTAAAACATTAAAAAAAAAAAGATTTGATTTAAAAAAGCATCGTTTAAGCTCTGACTCACAATTTTTGACAAATTCAAGAGGCAAATAAGCTTATGAATTTCGAACTCGGAAAAGCGCACAGAAATCACAGTTAGCTGTAATTATAATTTATATAAAATCTCATCAATTAATTAAAGAACATAAGCTGACTTATAATTAATTTGCTTTTCGCTTACTCCTTTTTGTTGCTATCTCAACGGTTGTGTATAATATACAATGCATAAATATTTTTGTTCCCTTTTTTGTTACTGGCATTTTTTGACTTGCAGCTTCAAAACTTAGCGCACAACGGCTGCTGTTTGCCCACTCCCCTCCAAAACAAAAATCGCTATCTACGAATAACAAAAAAAAAAAAACTAAATGGCTAAGCCTTAGCTATAAATGTGTTGTGCTAATTAGAAATAACAAAATAAATTAAAGAAAATGCAGAAAGAGCTATAAATCCACAGAAGACGCGCTGCTTATGCTTCAATTTTCTTTTGGGTTTTAGTTAATTGCTTACACTATGCTGTACAAAACTGTGAGTGTGTGTGTGTGTGTGTGTGTGTGTGTGTGTGTGTGTGTGTGTGTGTGTGTGTGTGATTTCTCTACCCCTGCTTGTGTGTGAGTTTGGTCATTTTGTGCAGCTGACAAAATGCATAAGCGTATTTTTTGCAGAGCCAAAATGAGAAATTAAAGCAAATTACGAAAAAAAAATATATAAATTTAAAGCTTCGCAGTATTTGCTAATGTAGCTGAGAATGAATGTTTCATAGTTATGGCATGTTGTGGCAGCAGCAGAATATGCTGCACGTTTGTCCTGTTCGCTTTTGATTTAGCATGCAACTCAACTGTAACTGTACATAAATTGCCATCTCTTTTTTGTGCCAGCTGCCACCCGCATGCGCATTGTGCTAGTAAAAAAAATGTTAATTTAATTTATTTATGATTTGCTTGCTCAGCTTTTTTTTTCCGCATATGTTTTGAAAATTGTTTTTACCAAAATTTCGCCAGGATCAAAGTTCAATTTAACATCGTAACATTGTTCAACTAAATAATAATGGCTCAGTTTAGATATGTATTTATTCATTGTACTTATATGTATGGCGAAACGGAGTAAAAACATTTTTTTTTCGAACACATGTGTGCATTAAGTTAATTTAATTAATTTTTAATACCCCATTACCCAGGCTGCTGTTGTGTGCAAAGATTTTTTCCAACTAGTCGCTATTAACCAACGCGCTGTCGTATATCCAAACCTGCTTTATAAATAACATAAGTGAAGCAATCCATACAAAACCGCTAAATGCTTTTTAATTAATGCTGTTCAGTTTCCATTTTTATACATAAACATAAAGCTTTTATTCTTTTTATATTTATTGCCTGACAAACAAAAGACGGCATATTTATGGAATGGCCAAGTAAATAATTATTGGCCCCATAAATTATTGAAATCCAATTTAGCGCTGCAATGCTTTCTGCTCGGGGCGTGGCACAGACTTTTTAAACTAATTGTTTAAAGCCTGTTTGGGTTTTGTTTTTGTATAATATATATCGTTTTTTTTTTCAGCTGTGAGCCTAACAATAAAACTCATATAATCATACATACAAAACAATTATGCATTTATGTTGCAATTTAATTTTAATGCAAATATTTTTAATTCGCCTTGGCATGCCATTGTTTTTCATTTATGCGCCGATGAGAGGCAATTTTAATAAATTTGTTGAACAACAATCACCAAAAACAGCGAGGCGATGAGCGTGGGCAGAAATTTAACAACTAAACAAATAATAAAAATTCTACAATAAAAAGTAATTTAAATATGCCTATAAAAATCCTTGCACAACAACCACCAACTTTAATAAATTTTCCCAATGGATTTTACGAAAAACCAAAATCCGTTATAAAAGCATCAAGTTTTTAATTTATTTCGATTTTGACTAAGTTGCATAAATACTTTTTGTTGAATTTTTATGCAAAAAGCAAAACAGCATATTACCAAAAAGATATGAAATACCAAACTGTATATTAGTTGAAATTTTTTCTATATTTGAATAGTCACAATACTATATTTTGCAGTTTTTACTTTGCCAGAAATCTTTACTTTTCACTCTATATCTCTCGCTATCTTGTTCTCTCTACATTGTAACCTTTCCGTATGTTTTAGCGACTTTTCAGTTCAATCATTTGTTAATAGCTCTTTTCACTTACCGAATTGCAATTTGACCATTTTCCACATTACATATACGTTCCACAGTTCCGCCACGTTGGATTGTGGAACCTGCCGATGCGAATGTGGAGCGCAACCGTCACATAATGTTGCATTGTCAGGCGCAGGGCGTGCCCACGCCCAGCATTGTATGGAAAAAGGCTACAGGTCAGATATACTAAATAAAATTTCAAATTTCAACAATCATATCCCTAATTATGATATAAAGAATAGCCAAACCCTTAAAATCGTTTTTTTAATTCCTTTGTTCTACTTCCCTTAACAGGCAGTAAATCTGGCGAGTACGAAGAAGTTCGGGAGCGTCCCTTCACCAAGTTGCTTGGAAATGGCTCGATGTTGCTGCAGCATGTGAAGGAGGATCGTGAAGGGTTTTATTTGTGTCAGGCGAACAATGGCATTGGCACGGGCATAGGAAAGGTCATACAGCTGAAAGTGAACTGTAAGTATCGCAAGGCGATGGGGGATGGGATGCCAAATGGAACGTGGCAATTTGGTTAATTGCAGCGCTGTCACCTACCGGGATTGCAATTGTGTTGCCTTTATAAATGCTGATGCTGCTGCTGCTGCTGCTGCTGCTGCTGCTGCTACTGGCATAATTAAAATGTGAATTATTGTTATGTCTTGCAGCCTCTCCATACTTCTCATCCACATCGCGCTCGGTAACCGTTAAAAAGGGCGACACAGCGCTGCTGCAGTGCGCCGTCAGCGGCGACAAGCCGATTAACATTGTGTGGATGCGTTCGGGTAAAAATACTCTGAATCCATCGACCAATTACAAGTGAGTGCACTGAAACGAAGCTAATGCATTGACTTGCCAATCCCAATCTCAATCCCCACCAGAATATCGGTTAAGCAGGAGGCCACCCCAGATGGCGTTTCAGCGGAACTGCAGATACGCACAGTGGATGCCAGCGACAGTGGTCCCTATTTTTGTCGTGCCAGCAATCTCTATGGCAATGATCAGCAGCTGGTGCAGCTGCAAGTGCAAGAGCCGCCACAGCCACCCAGTGTATTGGAGGCGACGATGATAAGCAGTCGCTCGGTTAACCTTAAGTGGCAACCTAAGACTCTCAGCACAGGCGATGTGTCGAAGTACATTGTGGAATATCGCGAGGCAGATCGTAAGTCGAATGTTGGGAAACTGGCTGCAGACATTATATTCGCACTTTACTCAATCTCGTTTCAGCCGTTCTCTTTATCGATCAGTGGCAGCACTTGGAAGTCAAAGATCCGCCCAGCTTCAATGCGCTGATTGAGAATCTGAAGCCAGCGACGCGCTATGCTTTCAGAGTGATAGCCGAAGGCAATGCGGGACGCAGTGCACCAAGTCAGGAACTGATTGTGCGCACGGAACCACAACGACCCGCTGGACCACCTTTGAATCTGTCGGCACGTCCACTCTCCTCCACGGAACTGCTGATCAGTTGGGTGGCACCGCTGCCAGAGCTGCGACATGGCGATATACAGGGCTATAATGTGGGCTATAGGCTGGCAAGTTCAAGCAACACTGCCTACAATTTCACCTCCGTTTCGGGCGATGGTGAGGGCGGCAATGGGGAGTTGTTGCTCAGCGGACTCTCCAAGTTTGCGCGTTACAATATTGTGGTGCAGGCCTTCAATCAAGTGGGCCCCGGTCCGCTCTCAGAGCCAACAGCAGCGCAGACCATGGAAGATGGTTAGCAAATGATTCTCTGAGTTTTTCCTATTCAGTTCCAAATTTACTTTCCTTTCAGTGCCCAGTCGCCCGCCGGAGGATGTGCGCTGTGCTGCCTTGACGTCTCAATCGCTACAAGTGTCCTGGCAGCCGCCGCCAATTTATCATACAAACGGTTTGCTGCAGGGTTACAAGCTGGTCTTTGAGCCCATCATTGATGACATAGTGCCCAACAAGGATGAGGTGGAATCGCGAAAGACAACTGCATTGACCACTGTACTCACCGGACTGCGCAAGTACACCAATTACAGCATTCAGGTGCTGGCACACACACGCATGGGTGATGGCGCCATTTCCAAGCCGCTCTTCTGCCACACCGAGGAAGATGTGCCCGAGGCGCCATCTGATATCAAAGTGGTTGTCAGTTCGCCGCAATCACTCTTTGTCTCCTGGCAGTCACCCATCGAACCCAATGGCGTCGTCACCAAGTACAGCCTCTACACACGCGTCGTTAATGGGCGCGAGGAGCTGAAAAATGAGAAGCGCAGCCTGCCCTCACAGCAAACCTATTACGAGGCCAAGAATCTGCATCCCCACATGGAGTATCAGTTCTGGGTGACGGCATCTACGCGTGTGGGTGAGGGTAAAAGTTCCCGCGTTGCCTCACAGATAACTACGAATCGCGTGCCGGCCAGAATTATTTCTTTTGGTGGTGGTGTGGTCCGTCCTTGGCGCGCCACGGTCACACTGCCCTGCACGGCTGTGGGCAAGCCCAAGCGAGAGTGGTTCAAAGCAGATGTCGCACTGCGTCAGGGCATGCATAACTCACAGCTGCTGGATACGGGCGAATTAATCCTTTCCGGTCTGCAGCTGACCGACAGTGGCAACTACAGCTGCCAAGTGGACAATGGCATCGGAACGGATCGTCTGACGCACATGCTGCTTGTACAGGTGCCACCCTCAGCCCCTGTGCTGTATGTGACAAGCGCCACATCGAGCAGCATTCTGATGCATTGGAAGTGCGGATTCACTGGCAATGCTCCCATCACTGGCTACACTCTGTTCTATCGCCGCGCCACTGGCAACACGGATGAGATGCAGCTCTCCCGGCACGCCTCTAGTCATGAGCTCAAGGGCCTCGTCTGTGGCAGCACCTATCAGATACATTTGAATGCACACAATAAGGTGGGCAGCTCCCCAGCCAGCATTATGCTCCACGTGCGCACTCAAGGGCAGGCACCAGGCATGCCAGCATCGACAAGTTTGCTGGCACCCAACTCCACGTCGGTGCTGCTGCGTCTGCACACCTGGCCGGACAATGGTTGCCCCCTGATGTACTTTGTGCTGCAGTACCGTGCGGTGACAGATGACCCCGACAGGGAATGGATTCTGGGTAAGTTTGACGGCTGATTATAGTAGATATTAAAATACATATTTGCGGAAATAGCATTTATACACTCAAAGATGTTGAAAATTATTACTTTAATCAATCAAAATCAAATTACTTTCGTCATGTCAGTTTCGAATGCTCTGAAGCCGCAACGGCGAGTAGTCATCTCCAATCTGCAATCATCCACGCTCTACCAGATGCGCATGGAAGCACACAATGTTGCGGGAGTTTCGCAGGCAGAGTTCAGCTTTGTTACACTCACCAAAGATGGTGATCCACCACCGCCGGAGATTGTCCAGCGTGGTCAACGCGGACCGAGTGTGTTCTATGGCAACGTTAATCTTCTTATACCCAGCATTGCTGCTGTCTCCGGCATGATATGCACCATAGCCTTGGTTGTCATTTGCTATCGGCACAGTAAGTTTGACTGAGTGCGAAGATTATTTGTTTACTAATTGTGTGAGTGTCTTGTTTGTTTGTTTGCAGAACAAAGCAATCATATACAAAAGGAATCGCTTGAGAATCGCGCCAACTCTGAAGCGGCACAGCGTGAACGCTACTATGCCACAATACATAAGGTTTCCATGCAGAACAATGATAAAATTCCGGGTAAGCGTCTGCTCAATCATTTGATCGTAATGAGTTCCATCTAAGCCTGAAGCTATTTCGCAGAAACCTCTGAGGACATCTCACCGTATGCCACCTTCCAATTGTCGGAGGCGGGTAATATGGCCCAGCCGCATCATGGCGGTCCAGCCAATACCCTGCTGCACTCGTTCATGTACCATGAGAGGGCTCTGGCCGAGGGCTGCTCGTCGCCACCACCAGCTGCGGTATTAAAACCAACCACCACCCATCACCACCATCACCACAACCAACGTCCACAAAAGACAATTCATAATTATTATCAGACCTCACCGTTTCATAATATCGTGCGTTTGTTTATTCATTTCTTTGATTTTAGCTCTCTTTCTCTATCTCTCTCTCTGTCTCTCTCTTATTCTCGTTGCCCTTCGCTCTCGGCAGGGGGAGAGATTAGTCATACAATTAGTGTGTATTTTCTGTAGACTACTATAAGTACTACGTGCTTTTTATGTTGTTTCTGCGCTCGTGTTTTACGTTCATCTAAGTTCCCTTAAGTGCAATGCCGTACATCATTTGGGCATTGAGCGAAGCGCTCTGCCTCGTGCCACCTGTCAATCTTGAGTTTCCCCAATGTTTTTTTTTTTTAATTTGAAAGCGTTTACCATCCCCAGGCGCTTTGTAGTCGCTAGTCGCTAGTCGCTCTGGTGCACAAGGACTATCCCAACTAATGTCGTTGTTTGTTTTATGCACAGTCCAAGAATCGCCGTCGTCACTCACGCAAAACCGAACCTGAGAGTGAGGAATCCGAATCGGATCAGGATCAACTGACTTCCAGCCGCACCGAGTCTTCCAATCAGCATGAGGGCAAGATCAAGCACAGTAAGTCGTAATCCATTGCTCCCGGTTTCAGCATCTGGAAGATAGCGGTTAAGACGGTCATTTCAAATTGAACATATGATGAAGGATATAGAAATTGGAAATCTCTTGAACGGAACCAACAACAGACCTTTTAATTGCGACACTTCCAGGTGTGAGAAGATTGTTTCCCTGCAACTGCTTACAGCTCTTAGTTGGACTATCAAATGGAGTAATCTACTCGATCTTTCTCTCTTTTTTGCGTTATTTTACTTTCCAGACTCAGACTCTAGACTAATTCAACATTTTCCAAATCACAACATATCGATAACATATCTGTAGTAGATCAAGGAAACAGTGCATCAACTTTTGACCCGCAATGCTCTTGACTTTTATAGACATATATAAATTTGACCAGTTAACTGACTAAGACTAAGAAACTAAAATAGAATATTGTAAAGTGCAAAAATTAGTTTTAAGTTAGCTATAAGTTGATATGTTTCCCCATGCCCACATGCCAAATCTCTATTTTCCCGTATTTTCTTTCTTTCTTTCTTTCCAAAACTGTTAATGCTGTTACTGCGATGCAGGCATCATCTACCATGGAGCACAATCAAGCACATCCTCCGATCTGTCACCAATGTCCGAACAAAAATCATTGCCACGACGCGGTCGCTCCAGGTATCATCATCAGCAATATCAGTTTTCCACCAATACAACACCGCGTCATCACAATAGCAACAAAAGCAACAACAACATTACCACAAACACGTCCACAAATACAAATACAGCCACATCGGCAACAAATTCGAACAAAATTCTATCGCCACGCAACGGTGTTGGTGGCAATTTGAAATCCATATCGAGCACATTCAAATCACAAGACTCCATACAATGTCATATACCCACATTGGTTAAATCGCCATCAATAAGCACACAACAACAGAAACAGTTCCACAAACAACAACAACAGCAGCAACAGCAACAACAACAACAGCTGCAATCACAGTCTAATAATATTACTAAGCCCAGTCAGAACCCCAATCAGACCCAATGCAGCAGCAGTAGCTTGAAGCAACAGCAACCACTGCTGATCCAGCCCAAGCTCCATCAGCTCGAGCCGACGCCGACAACGACAATGCATGCTAATAACGGCCAGGAGCTGCTGGGCTTGGATGGAGGCGTTAGTACATTAGCATCTGTTGTGCCCGTCACTTGCATGCCACCCTCCTCACAGTTTCGACCCATACCACACAAGTCCATAATGCCCGCGCATGAGTCACACCTCAATCACCACAACCATCATCAGCAAAATCATCACCAGAGCGGTGTCTCTGGCACCGCTCTGCTTAACCCGTCGACGGCTCTGCTGTCCTCAAAGTTCTTTACGGCACCAACGCTGCCACTGCCCAAATAGGATACGGCCAATGGGGGGAGTGAATACACAGGCGGTGCAGGTGGTGCTGATAGCAGCAGTAGCTTCAATAACGGCTATAATAGCGGCGACATTTCGTGCACCTATATGGATCCCATAGATCACACATGAGACTTGGCGTATGGTGAGGTGTGTGGTCCTGAGGGCGCCCATTAAACAGCAGCCAGCACAATGACATCACCACCACCAACCACCAACTACCAACTAGAACCACCACTTGATACACAACTTGAACACAACTAAGTCTCTCTCTCTCTCTCTTAAATATTGAATGCTTGAGTGTGGTTGCCAGCCAAAACAAAACTATAGTATGAAACAACTCTGGATACTCTTCTTCCCCTTCCATCCAAAAAAAAAAATTATGATAACAAACAAACCATGCAGAGCTGGCATCCTGCGCACGCTGCATCCGCTACAGCTGCAGGCCGAGTGCACCTCAGGTGCCTTCCACCATGGCGAGCGCGATGCTGGCGAGCACATTGAGCTGGCCGAGGTTGAGTGCGATGTGGATACGATCAAGAAGCTAAAGCTGGGACAACGCTCCTCTCTTTGGTCGCGTCCAAATTCCACCACATCCCAGTTGCAGCAGGAGCATCAGCAGCAACAACAGCAGCAACAACAGCAGCAGCAACAGCAGCAACAACGTCAGCAGCAAGCACCACACAAACGAGCGCATTCAAAGTCACCGCAGCCGCAACAACAGCAGCCACTACAACAACAACAACAACGACCCCAACAACATTCACCCGCTCCAGGCCAGAAATTGCTTAGCGAGAAATCGGATTATTCGATATCAGTGTGAGACATTGGTAAGATCTGATCAAAGCCCGATCAGCAGTTAGGATGAGGTCAGACCAAAAGCAGACGATAGCAGTAAATCGAATTCAATTTGGGCGGCACTCTTCAATTCTAGATTGTTGAGTGCCATTTAGGTAAACAACAGTTGAGCCGTTTTAGTACCTACATTTTTGTAATGCCAACACTCAAACTCCTCCCGTTATAACCGATCCATGCCGCCTCCGCCTTGACCCCGTAACCAGCTTGACAACATACCCAAAGCAAAACAAAAAAAAAGTGGAATAAAAACCCAAACACAATGGAAAACTTTCGGACAATCAATATCAAAATTATTTTGCACAACCATCCATTGAACACATCCCATTTGTTACTCTCCATTCCCAAATATATATTATATAACGCTCATATAACCGTATATGCATATACATATAAATTAAATAGGTAATTACGATTACGATGCATGTTATACGGCATGCACCCAGAACCCAGGTCAGTTATCGAACTTCCAAATACAAATGTTGTATATACGTACAATATATACGCTAACTTATACCTACTACTAACCTAGTGTTAAGTACTTACGACTAATGTAACTCGAACTACTAACTCGAATACTATTGAATACTAACGACGCATCGTATATCGGATAAAGCGTATTAACTCGTACTACTTATAATCAAACTGTTTTTGTATGTAGAGAGGTTGTATGTAAGTATTTTGTATTTCTTGTGGTTTGATCAAACATTTCTTTTATATATATATATAAATGTATATATATAAATATTTGTATGTTCTCGTACTGAAACTTGAGTTACGGCTAATGCTAAGTATTTGTGTAAGTTCTCTAATTGATTCCGTTTCAAAAACAGCATTTTCCATTTGTAAAACGAGGAATTTAACCATAAAATTACAACTAATAATTAATTCAAGACATATGCTGTGTACAAATCGATATATTTGTGTTTAAGTACTAACAATATTTAGTGGAAAGTATTCATTATTGGCTCATGTACATACACACACACACATACACACACACACACACACACATACACATACATATACACTTACTTATATATAGATAATAAATATCTAGTTGTTAGCGCTACTATAAAAAGTACATTTTGTATATAGAGACAAAAACACACACACGGATAAAACTTGACTGAAAAAAACAAAATGAACATAGCTCCATATTGAAATGAAATACAATGAAAAATGTTAACTAAATGTATTTGATATATATTCGATGTATACACGAGTACGAATCGCCAGCTGAATCAGTATTCATATATAATATGACACGATATCGCAGTATCTACACAATTAATGTTTCCATTACTAATAAAATGTCGTTCGTCAACGTGTAGATATATGTTTTTAACAAGAAAAGTATGAAAATCAAATAGAAAGTCGTAATCAAATTTTGACATATTGAATCAAACAGTAAAACACACCTACACACACACACACACACACACCACACATTGTAAACTCTCACGAAAAATAAAATAAATAAATGGCCAAGTTAAGAGCAGTTAAACAAACTACAAATTAAAATTAGTTCATATAAATAATCCACACATTAATTAGCTGTATTTTAAACTAGTCAACAAAATACATAACAAATTTAGCAACTGATCAGCAGATTGAAAGTAAGCAGTGAGCAAGAATATAAGCGACTTTCAAAACAGTTTCGGAAACCATGTGCCAAAATTCGTATAAGACAAGAGTCAACCAAAAACCGTATTAACAAAATATACAATAAATGAAATCTAAAAATGGATTTATTAGCTTCACAAATAACAGTAACAAAACAAACAATATATAGTTATACATAGGTATACAAATATTACAACTGACAGACAGATTAGAGCCGAGGCCATTTATAAAAACCTTTGGCAGCCAAAAAAGTCTGCATTAACGTGTTTCATTTATTGCAGCGCCAGTTTCACAAACAAATATTTATAATATATTTAAAATAAATTAAAAAAAAACTCATAATAAGCAAAAAATCAAATATTTGAATAGAATTTATGTGCTGCACTTTTTTTTTTAAATTTTTTAATTTATGTATATTCAAGCAAACACGTTGCAGTATTTTTAATCCGTTTTTATATACAATTTTTTTTTTATGTAATATGTAATAAATGGTTTATTAAATTTAACATCGAATTTTACGAATTTATTACACAACACAAAAGTTGCAAGTGAAAATCAACAAACAAATCAAAAGGTGGCAATTTACTTAACAACCAAAAAATAAATACAATCAAAAGGCAAAACAACAAAACAATATAGTACTTACGTATGTATGGGTAAAATAAATAAACAACATTTTTATGTTTACAATATAATTAGCACAAAAACTACAAAATAACAACTATTAATGTAAAAACAAAAAACAAAACAAAAAACATTCAAAAGTATAAAAATAATTTTAAAAAATCGTATCGTGTTTTTCTTATATAAGCCACAAAGAGATGGATATAAAATGTGGGGGAAGATATGAGACAGCTGCAGCAACAGCAGTCGTAAGTTTAATTTTTGCCAGCAACAACAAGGCTTGCCACGGTTGCATTAGCCTCCAGATATTCCCCACTTTGAGGAAAGTGGTGGAAAATGTATATAATACACTGCTGTTGATCCTAACATGTAATTCAAACATAACAGAAACTTACTTAACATGCCAACGAATATGGTTTGAATATTAGGTATAAACACGGTTTTGCTCCTCTCTAAATGATTAGACAACAACCAACTAATATATTATACGATGTAATTCCATTACGGAATCCATCAAGCGGCTTGCGCCTTGGCTAACGAATATTTAACGAAACTGTTGCCAGTGTACTAAAGTTAACGAGCAAACTCCACACTTAACAAAAGTTCGACGCACTCCACACATAACGAATTTACTGTACTCTGTAACAGAAATGCTCCACACGAATCGGTTTTGCTCCTCATGTAATCTGTTATACTGATAGGTATAAAAAGTACCAAAGCTGCAGAATGTACTCGTGTCGCTGGCGGTAGTTTAGGAAATTCCCAAATTATAATATAATTGGTTTGTCAACTCTGAACTGGTCATTTTGCTGTTGTTGTTACTGTTGTTGTTATCGCACAGACAATGCAGACCATCAATCACCACAGGCAGACAACACACACATACACAGACACAAACTAACACACGCACGTACGCACACAACACACACACGCACACACAGATGACAGACAATTTTTTGTGCGTTTGAATGTGAAAAATGCCGATCAAGTTAAGAGATGGCCAATAAAAAAGGGTTATCCAAGCAAAGCTGGCGTGCACTAAAATAAATAAAAAAAATGGCAGCATTAAATTTTGAGATGACCAACTAATTAATATGCAAAATAGCTGACAATTTTTTACTTTGTTTGCTTTCCTTTAACCAAACCAATGCAAACTTGGCGGCATTCAAATTTGCTGCTTTTCTTTTATTATTTTTATTAAATAACAGTTGCTGTTTTTTTTTATTTGCACCATGAAATTGGCGAAAAAAGCAAAAGAGTATGAAAATACATATATATATGTGTGTGTGTGTGTGTGTGATGTCTATAAATATAAATTGAAAGGGAAACCTTAGCAAATTTGTTGTTCTTTGTCACTTTGCAAGCAATTTTCATGCGCCCGAGAAACCGAATCGTGTCTGGTCAGCTGCGAGCCACAGACAATTTATATATGTATATGTATCTGTATATAATATTCATGAATATTACTCAAATTTATATATATACATATAAATAGGTGTGTGTACGTAGTGCGCACGTGACCGTAAATGCGTCAGTTTGTCCTTTGGCATTTTGTGTATTTCGGTCATGTAACGGTAAAAATTGTTTGCATATTGTTTTGTGGCATTGGCGGCGCCATTGTGATTTGCTCGTCGCCTCAACTATTGCGAAACGTGTGCCACATTCAATAAGGCAAATGAAGCGATCGTAATGATGCACAAGAAGCTGCCACACACACGCTCACACACACAAGAAAAAAGCAAGTTTCGCTTTCCTTTTCGGTTTTGTTAAGCAAATTAAAATAAAACATGTGCACTAAAATATATGTATGTGTTTGTGTGTGGACCGTGCAACTAACGGGACCTGGCATTGCCACCAATTCATTGGTCACGCACGTGCGGCTGCTGCTATGCAACGTTTGTTGCCTGCACCAACCCCACACTCCCATTGCCCCTTTTAGCCACAAGTCTACACACTCAAATTAATGGCTGCCATTGCCATAAGTTATGCAGCTGCATATTAAACTTCTTCCGTCTTGTGTGAGCGAGAAAGAGAGAGAGAGAGAGAGAGAGAGAGATAGAAAGAGAGAGCCTATTGCTGCTGCTTGTCCCCAGCCAATGCTTTGCGGCATTTACACCAATTATCATACTAACTCACCAAACACACACACACACACACACAATTACACACACAAATACACAGACAGGCGGCCAACAAGTTATATCATACTGTGATTGAGAATATATAGCATTGCTAATGGTCAATTTTCACACGCCTGCTTAGGCAAATGTTGGTCAATCCAGTTGGGAGTGCACGACTCTCTGCCCCTTGCCACCTTAACTGCCACGTTCTCTGCTCCCCACTCTGCCTCCCCCTTAACTGTGTGTTATACTGTTGTGTGCGCTGCATATGAGCGAAACGAGCTGAAGCTGGAATAGATACACAAGCACGAGGAGAGACAAACGTATCGTCAACCTACTGTCCGGGCTACATATTTACACATTAAGTGCGATCATAAATCAGTTAGATTCAATTCACTTGGGGCCGTGGCATGTGCTAATTTTAGTAAGCAGCTTTAACTTATCAGTGACATGAGCTGAAACTGCTGCTTACAACGAGCATGCCTACAGTAAATAGGTAAGTGCATTTTGTCTTTTAACTTTTGTTGGTGCTTCTCAGTTTGTCATTTGGCAGAGTTCACTGATATTTACTTCCGGACAGAGTGATGGCGCAGCTATCATTTGTATGGTTTAACACAAGTTTTACAAGCTTAGTTCCGGATGCAATCCGACTGACAGTCGCCTAGAATTTAAAATTTGATTGCATGCAGCAAAATGGGGCGCTGGGGGAAATTGTGAAGGACAACAGCTCCTAGATGGCGACGGTGCTTCTTTGAGCCGCTGCCAAACAACGCGAAAACTTTGAAGAGCAGCCAGGAAAACACTCACACACAATCAAACACACACACGGACAGACAGACAGACAGACTCACACACTATGTCGTGCCATGTCTGTCAGCAGCTACGCTCAACGCCATTTCAATGTCTGCAATCTATCTCATCCACACACACTTCACACACACACCCTCACACACACACAGTCTCTTTCACTCTCACTCTCTTTGAGTGGCACGCGTTCCTCCAGCTGCTTGTCGTTTACTCTTGATGGCATTTGGTGATGATGCGCTTAAGTTGCTTTGATTGCACAAAAATTGAATCTTAGGAACATTTTTGCATTTGATTATTTGTTGCTTGTAATTTATATGCAAAATTAGACTAGAAATATGCTTCAGACACTTGCTACGTCTGCCACCAAATAATATTTATAAATGGGCGCTCTCTCCTTCTCTCTCTCTCTCTCACTCTCCCTCCCTCTCTTTCTGTGTGTGTGCTGGTGACACATTTTATTTGAATACATTCCAAGACGATGCGTGTCTGAATTGCCAGACAAACAAATAACTGACACCAAGAAACAAGATCTTTAAACTCAACAACACAAGGTCAATAAAATATTAAACGAGTATATATATATTTATATTATATTACCAATTATTTGGAAATCTTTATAATCAACACTTAACATATATAAATAGAATGTTTTCCAACTCAAATGTTATAAGCTGACTGTGGTAATATTTAAGTTGTTTGCCTTCAACTGAATCGATGCTGATGGCTGTGGATCTGTTTATTCTGAGCCACTCCGCGCTGATGTCGGGATGCAGCCACTTACATGTTAATGCTTTAATTTCGCAGTTTTCACATGACATAAAATCAGTGGGGCGGGCAAAACCGGTAAACTGACAGGTACACATATCGATTTAAGGCCCCTCCATGTTCGATGCTGGGGATCCGTCTTCAATTACCCTCACATCCTTTCAATTCGATCGGCATCCTGCCTCCGCTTTCGTGTTTGCGGTGGCCAAAAAGCCAGTTGCATATCCTCTCGTTCAATGTGTTGAAAACAAGCCAAGTGATACGAATGCGGATGCGAAGAACACCTAAAGCAAAACTGCATTGGGGTAAAAGTTTCGGTTTCTCCACATTTTGTTGCAAATAAATTAAGTGCAGGCGACATTGAGGCTTATTGACAAGCTTTCGCTTATTTTGTGCGTAAGGGGAAGAAGAAGAAGACTGTGCAGAAGTAGAATTGGTGGTGAAGGGACAGGACAAAAGAACACCACAGAACACTGAACTCAACCAATTTCCTATTTCCGCTGTCAGTTAAATCAAATAACGGCGAGAACACACGAAGCTGTTGCAGTTAATAGTTATTATGCCCCAACAGACATTATCAGGGACACCACTTGCTTGCCCCTCAAGGTTGTGCCTTGTTCGACGGATGTTGAGTTCTGCTCTTTCCCTTCCAGTCGCATGTCGAAGTCAAAAGATTGCCACAAAGTAAACTTCGTTACAATTGTCATTTGAACTTGGCGAAATCAAACGTTAACAAGAAAACATTGCTAAAAGTCAATTAAATAGTGCACCAGGAAATGAATTCGAGAAAAACTCTGCTGATGCAGTTAATTAGCATGCAGTGATTTTTAATGGCGTTAATAGCGTGCCATAAATTAAGCCCAGCAGCAGACTCATCAGCTCAATTTTATGTTAATCAAAAAATGAAATTACCAACAGGTACGCGTAAAAACAAATATTCACTCAGCAGCTTAAAGTACATTAATTGCAATTGAAGAGCTGGTATAATTTGAAATGTCTTTTTTTTGTTTATGCCAGCATGTTTGGGATTATTTTGAAAGCACCGAGCAATTGTCAGCTTTAAGAACGTAATCATTTATAATGAATGCTTTCTTTCAACTGCTGTTTACCAGCAGACAAATAGTTTTACAATTGTAGAATAATAAAAGAATGGTATTTAATTATAAGTATAAAGGATTTAGTACACAACTATCCTAATTTTAAATGCTGATTGAGTAGTTGGGTTGTGCATCCGGTTCGTTATCGAGACTGATTTTCCTTTCCTTTCATATTTTGTAGAGCAGTTAATTCTTAAGTAAATTGTTGAAATGCAAGCAGCTATCATAACTCGAAGTGGCTCTTAGATGACAGGCTATGGCTCTTTTGCCCGGCTGGCTGTTTGGATTGCAGGACAAAGTTTGCCGGCAGGAAGTGACAGTTGATTTAACACGAGCGCACATACACTCACACTCGCACACACATACACACACAGACATAAAGTTGTAAGCACAGACACGTGCACACCTGTCGTTAAAACTTGCATAAGTCATGAAAATGCATGCACTCAGCTCCGACAGGCCCCCGTCCACACTTTTTGTGAAATGACACAGAGTTCTTCCTCTTCCTTATCCTCTTCCCCTTCCATTAAAAATGTCAACTCGAATGATTTTTGTGCTTTCCTTACATTTCACTTTGATGCAAATGCCAGACCACAGCCCCAGGCTCATGCTCATGCTCAGCACCAGCTCCAGCTCCACATTGAGATTGAGATGCAGCCTCGGATTTCGATTCAGTGCCAGAAATTTATGTCAGCTAATTAAATTTAATGCGATTTGTGTGGCATTTTGCACAGGAATAGAGCAGTAGAGAGGTTGACTTGGATAAGGCCAGCTTACTCAATCCTGACTGTAGAATTTCAGACTTAAAGCTGCTGCCAAAGTGCTCTTCAATATTTGAACATTGCTGCAGCGAAAATAAGTCCACAGCTCGAGTGGTCCTCTATTATACGGAATAAATTTAAGCTTCAGCAATATTTGATGTGCTGGCAACTTAAAGTCTATTTGCTTAAATTGATTAAACTAGCTAGCTGGACCAATAATATTTCCAGGTAAACAATAGAACGTGTCAATATAAAATATAAAATATATGTGACAATTTTCTGTATTTTAGATGATTTTTTTCGCCTAATTTCGAGCTGACATGACAGCTGTTCACTTGACTAAAGAAGCTATAAAAGTAACAAATCACTTTGATATCTAAAGTGTTTGCCATCTATATCTGTCTCTCACTATATCTCTATCTTTCTCTCTTTTACATTACAGTAAAAAACCTTTCAGATTTAGTAGCCCAATGCATGCAATTGCCTAAATTGCTTGGGTACTTTATTAAAGTAGCATTATTTAGTTGATTAAAGCTGCTTGTGAAGTGCAGTTGTGCAAAATTATTTGTGTTTTCGCAAATTGATGGGACCAAAAATCTTTGGCTTAGAATCATCTTTAGTAGCTGTAGCTGTAGCTGGCTGCTCCTTACCCCGGTTACCCCTTACATTTAGTGTTTATACGCTTATTTATTATTTCGCTTTTATATGGGCGGCATTTCTTTGGTTGTGGTTTGGCCACAACGATTTGGGTTGCTTTCCAGAGGCTTCATTTTTATGGCAATTTGACGCCATTTTATTGTCACACCGCAGCGTTGGCCACTTTAGAGTTGTCTCCGGCAGTCATAAACTCCGCCATGTTGGCCATTTTGTGGCATGCTGGGATATTAATTCATTGCCAATGTCCATGCTGCTTCTGCTTCTGCTTCTGCTGTTGCTGCTGATGCTGCTTTTCCATACCGGTGGTTACACTTTACTTTTCCGCTCGGTGAGAGAATATAATTTATTCGCACTCACTCGTGGTGTTATAGAAACTTCAGTTTATGTCAGCATTGCCTGCTGATTGGAAATCTAGGGGTGCGGGCGTTTTTCAATTTCGTCTGAGGTCGCAACAACAACAACAACAATAAATATAACTACAAGTGCAGCCAAACTTATGGCAGGAGAATCAACACCTCAAAAGCAGCGTTAAGCATTTGACTGCTGTATGTGTGTGTGTTTGTGTGTGCGTGTATTGGATGGTGTGTGTGCTGGTGCGGTTGCTTGTATGTATGAAGGACACAGTAAGTAGCAAAATGCCAAACGCAAATGTCGCCAATATCCCAATGGCAATCGATGAAAATTTATAGAAAATTGCGCACAAATAAAATTTTACGTTTGTTTGCTTTTTCATTTACGACGGCTACACGCACACACCCTCTATGTTTCTCTCTCTCTGCCTTTCGCTCACCCTCTCTCTCTCTCTCTTTCTCTCTCTTTCCCTCTGTTTCCTTCTCTCTCTTTTCTGTTACATGCACCATATATCTCGGTCTGCTGCTTAGACTGTTCTCATGGCTTATTGAAATGCATTTTCTTGACTTGCTGCCCGTCATCGTGTTTTTTAGCCACAACAAAACGATTTGCAATCCTGCAATTCTTGTCTAGTTCGATTTTTGTTGTTCTTCCAGCTGATTCACCCACATGTGGCGAATGTTTGTTTGCTTGTGTGTGTGTGTGTGTGTCTGTGTGTGTGTTGCACAGCATGGGTAACGCAGCTCCGAGCTGTTAATGTTTACGCTTGTCGTTTTCCATTTCAGTTAATTGAAACATACAATGGCAACTCTGTGCCCAGAGCTAGCTGAGATATTCACCATCATTTTCCATGTCCTGTCGCCTGACAAGTGCCTAAAGTACCCAGTTCTCAGTATTTTCGTATGCTTTTTGCCGCTAATGTTTTTACATTTCCAGCTCACTGCAAAGTTTGGGAGCTGCTTTCGCTGCTCTTGCTTTGAGTGCTGATAGCACAGTAAAAAACTCGAGAAAGCTTTAATTCATGCTTTTTGCCCCGAAAAGTGATAAAGCAGAGCAAAAAGTTTCTCATTGTTAAACTGTGTAAAATGCGAACCGTTCCATTTAAAAATAAATGATACCTGCTTATTTCCAGAGATCCAATTTTGACTGAAACTGTATGTTGAAAAATAAAACAATTAAAAATATATAGAAAATTGCATAATTTGTATTTTAGTAGTAAAATCTTCACTAATCTAAATTTGCCTGTTTTATTCGTATATATTAAACTATTTATCATGTCAACCATCTGTAAATCTGTGTAAATATTAAAATGGGGTTAGTTAAAGTCTCTATATAAATATTCATATAAGTATAATCTCGACAATAACTTGCTTATTTCTTTAGTTTATCTTTAGAGCACACGACGCTCAGGTGTGTATGTGTGTGTGTGTATGTGTGCACATTAAGCAATTATAAAACTTGTACCATCTAGTTAATTAAATGCCTTATCGTGTATATTTTTATGTGAAGCAACTTTTGTGGCCCAGTCTGCATAATTAGCGTAAACTTTAAGTATTTTAGCAAGACCGCTGGGAAATGAGGCAGGTAATGAAAAGAATAGCATCAAGAATACAGTAAAAACAACAGCAACACCAGCAACTGCATAAACAAACAAATTTGGCACAAGTTTGCATATTTTTTGGTTCACAGTAATTAATACAATTAAAAATTAAATAACTTTAAACACAATTCCCGAGGCTTCAATTAGCCGGGCACCACTCAAGGGAACTTTTAGTCTCTTATGTTGTTGTTGCCATTGCCATTTCTGTTCTTGTTGTTGTTGCTGTTGTTATTACGGCTACTGGCCGCATGCTATTGGCCTGTGAGTATCGACTGTTACCTCAACTGCTAATTGTGGGCATGCTGCCGTGGGTCCAAGGCTTAAAGCAATCAACTTAACCGCAGAGCAGAAGTCTCAAGCGGTTCGCAAAGACAAATAGCATAGCCAAATATAGAAGCCAGCTGCACTTCATGCACTTCAAGCCAGACCGCTAAGTGCTCAGGAATAAAGATGACTGCAACAAAAACACAAATATTGCATATCAATAGCTTTCTACATATTTTTTATATATACACGCATGCTGGATGTGTGCATATATTTTATATATGTGTGCACACATGTGTAGCATATCTTCATATTTGGGTGGGCGAGCAAATTTTCCACATCATTAGATGGCAAAGCACTCGAGTGAGCTATCCGGGGAGTTGTTTCGCTTGTTTCCTTGACGCTCGTCAGCTTTACTTGGCTTTAAGCATACGCGTTAACCCCCAACTGTTTTTGGTATTGCTGCGAGTGCCATACAAACCCATCTCAACACACGCCATATTCATCAACTTGATTTCTGTTTTTGCCATGCGTCTTTTTCTCAATATCTCTCTCCCTCTCTTTCTCCTCCTTCATTTTTTTTCGGTTGCCCTGTGTAAAGTCCTGGTCGGAAGAACGCCTTAAATTTACAGAAGCGCCAAAACGACAGTGGAGGCAAATGACAAACCCAATAACTTGTACAACTCTATGAATGAGTAAAAGCTGTTCAGATGCCGGCTGAGCAAAACCAACGTTGTTTACAATGAAAATAACGGTATATTTGGGTTCACTTTCCAGGCAAAGCTTTGGAAACTGCTGAGAACAGTTTCGTGGCAAGTTATAGCAAAAAGCTTCAACAAAAGCTGCATAACATCAACGAAGCTTTTGCCAAGCATATAACATTTTTGACAGTGTTACAAAAGCTTCATTAAGCTCTGTTATGAAAATGTATTTTTTGAGAATTCATTACTTCGTAGCTATTCCAAAAACAATTAAAACAAATTAAATAATTAACACACACACAGGGATAATTTAATTGCTAGTAGAGATAAATGCATACAACTTATGATAGATACATAGAGATAGTAACCAAATGGATACTCGATTAACAGTTAAGGTCTAAGGAACTTTTTTAAACTTTAGCAGGCATTCGTAGAGTGTTAGCTGCCGCGTCTCGGGCATTAGCATGAAAACCAGCAATCCAAAGGCAAAGCTCAGGCCACCAAATGTGAAAAAGAAGATCGAATCCCTTAACCTGTGCTCGAAGGCGGCAATCATCAGTCCCACTTGCAACGCCTGTTCGCAGATTAGGACGGCAGCAAAGCATTTTGCTTTGTGGGCTACGCTGAATGCCTCCCCAGTGTAGACCAAAGCGGGCACAGCTACGCCTGCTGCAACAATCACCTCGAAGAGCAGCATGAGCAGTGCAATTGCCTGCAGATTGATGTCGTGGTAGGTCTTCTTGACCGACTCCAGGTGTTCAAAGACGCCACCAACAATGACAATCACAATGCTAGCCACAAATAGCGACAACGAGCAAAGTTTGCGCCGACCTTGCCAATCCACGAGCAGGGAGCCAGTCACACTGCCAAGCAGGCCACAGAATGCCAGCAAGTACAGGCAATTCATATCGCACTCGAGGCCATGCCAGCTGACCACGAGAAAGGCGCGATTGTATGGCAACGATAGTGCCAGAGTGGCAAAGCAACGCAGGAAGAGCACCTTCAGCAGCGGCAGCAGACAACGCAGACAGCGCTGCCAGCGACCATCCGTTAGACCATCTGTAAACTGCTCCCAGTCGCGTGTATTGTGCAGCTGCCGGCAATCCTCACGCAGACGCAGCAGCTCCGTGCCCGACTGCGACTGGCCATTGAGTTGTTTCAATGTATCACCCACTGCCATGTCCCGTTCCTGGCGCAGCAGCAACAACGGCGATTCCAGGCGATACGACAGGGACATAATAACCGCCGCCACTCCCAAGGCGGCCAGCAGGATGCCATGCAGCTGGTCTATGTGCATGCTATGTCCTCTCTCCACGGTGTACCAGACACGCGCATAGCAGACCTGAATGCAAACGCCCAGCCAGAGAAACATGCGCTCACAGCTGAGCAGCATACCGCGTATAGACTTGTGGGCCATCTCGGAGCCGGTAACTAGTGCCTGCACCTGGGTCATTCCATAGGCGGCTCCTACGCTCACGCTGCTGTAGCAGGCGCTGGTGAAGTGACTCGGCAGCACCAGATTTAGTATACCAGCCACAAGCAATAGACATCCACTGGAGGTCTGCAAATGAGAGTACCCAGTGAATGATGGCTTCAATTTGTCGCCTCAATTTAAAGGTCACTACTCTATTGATTAAACGTTTTTCAGGCATTAGGAACGTATTGAAAAAGAGAGTTGAAGTAATTGTCTTGTTTTCTATGCTAAATCCCCGTAATCCCCCGCAATAATAATAAACTCTCATTAAGATTATTAAAGTTAATGGCTAATGGCAAATACAAATTAAAGTTTATCAGTTTACGAATATGAGATAAGCAGCTAATGGCTGCAGCACACTTACATAGGCCACGTTTTTGGTAACGCGCTGCACAAAAAACGACGCCAGCAGAGCACCGACAGCGGCACCAATAAACCAGCTCATCATCAAATTGTGTGTACTGTAGGTGTTGAGATATTTGCCCGCGGGTGTATCAAATATCGACCAGGCCAATCGCATTCCGCTGCCCACAAACACGAGCGAAGCTGAAGGATTTATATATATATATATGAATGGAATATGGATCGAGTCATGTAGCTACGTCGGATCATACCCGCGGTCATTGACTGAAATTGCAGGCGATAGCGCCACATAAGTCGTAGCCAGGGCAGTTTACCCTCCTCCTCAATAGTCGGCAGCAATGGCATTTTGGAAAAGCTCCCACTTATTCTGCCAATGTCTAATTGCAATCCACAAAATCAATTGATTTATTTGTTTGCCACGCACTGACACTTGCACTTGCACTGGCACTGGCACTGGCACTGGCACTTTTTTTTATTTTTATTTTGCCTTAGTAGTTATGGAACTTATCACTTGTTGTTTTCGCATCCGTCATTTTCACAAACTGAGTGTCAATTAGACGTGCTTTGACTTCGCTCTTCCATATACACTTCCCCTTTGAGAGCTGGCCAGTTGCTGTTCGCCTGACCGACCGGTTGCCTCTGCAGTTGATAAACGGAAAGCACACACAACATTGGTCTGAAGTGCTTGACGCGAGAATTTCGAAGCTCAGATAAGATAAACACAACTACAAACAAACAAACGCACAAAAGTTTTTGCCCGCTCTCTTATCATCATAATTATTGGATATAAATAAATTAATTAAATTTGAATAGTAGGCGTCAAAAGTGGGTAGAGTGGACACAAAACAATATGGCGATATCAAGGAACGCTATTCTCGCCCTACACTGACAGAAACAATATAAAACACCACAAGACTGTACAATTTAGAATGAATTTAACACAGTATAATGTGATTTCTTTTGATTTAAACATTGATTTCCAAATGTTTTCATTAAAAATATTATTTTTATGTTTTAGAATAAGATTTCTTTTGTTGTATATTTGTTTTACACGTGCACTAACGGTCGAATAATTAGTTACGCTGATTAGACAGGTAATGCAAAAGTTATCAGTCGTTTAATGTATAAAAGTACGTACAAAATTTTTGTTTATATGGCTAATGTATATGTAGGACTAAATAAGTTAGCATTATATTATAGTCTTGGTTGATCACGAGAAATCTCGAAACTTTTCTTGTGCCTTGCGTAGCGTCAAAAACTTGGTCTCTGGCAGATACCAATGGCTGAACACAAAACCCAGCAACATAAATACGCCAAGGCCAAAGAAATAGATGCCATCAACATGCACGCTAAGATCCACTTTGCAAATAGCCAAATGTACAGTCAGCTCCATGATGTACACGATTGCAATGCACATACTCTTCACAGGCATAGGAAAGGCCTCCGTGAGATAGACAGAGCTGGGTGCAAAGCTAAGTCCCGCAAAGAATTGAAAGATAAGCAGCAACCACAATGCCATCCTCAAGTCTGAGAGTCTCACAAAATCTTCTGCCGAAAATCTGCTAGCCAGACCGAGGGCCGTACCACTACAGACCATGAAGCCTATCAACTGTGTCAGCTTGCGGCCAAGCGTATCCTGAACAAATGCTCCACTGCAGCTGCCGGCCAGGCGTAGTAGTCCAAAGAGTACATAGGGCCCACTTGAGAATCCATAGACGCTGGTGCTGGTAAATGTTAGCGTATATATGACCAAGATGCTCGTGCTCATAGCATACAGGACGCGAAGCAGGCAGAGACGCAATAAAGCTGGCAGAGCTTGGCACCAGGCTTCCGTTTTGCTCATCAATTTGTTATGTGCGATATAATAACTGTGCTCTGTCAGTTGCTCGTTGGTTTCTTTTGTGACAGCTCTGGGATTTTGTAGGCGAATCAGCGCATCGATGGCCAGTTCCTCCTCGCCGTGGGCCAGTAGACGCACTGGTGACTCTACGCTGAATCGGGTAGCCAAGCAGAATGCAATGAAGCCATATAGGGCACACAACACACCCTGCAGCTGGTCCACGGTCAACTCACAATCCTTATCCCAACTGGCGCTGAAAACGATCTGCATAAATATGCCCAAAGTGCTGGACATTTGTTCGATGGATGAGGCAATATTTCCCCGCTTATAGCACACTGTCAACTCCCCAGCCATGACCAGAGTGGATGGCAGCACGAGTCCATTCGCCAGACCATTCAGATAACGTGCTGCCAACATGGCCTCCTCTCCATTCTGTCTGACAGCAAAGAGAACACCACCGATTAAAACGAGCAGGCAGCTGAGTTGCTAAATGAAAAAAGAAATATATTACCAAAAGCTTATGCAATTTAAAAAAAAAAATTACGCTTACCGTCAGTAATTTGTAGGTGAGGTGCTTGGCTATAAGAACTCCAAGTTGAGCACCGATGATGGCTCCGATGAACCAGGAGCTGCGAAGATGCATATAAGGCATTAACTCATCGGTTTGACTATAGAAGCCAATACTCCAGGCTATGTTCATGCCACCCGAAAGGAAGATCAAAGCAGCTATAAGTTTGAGGTAAGTGAAGATATATATGTAGCTTGAAATAATAATGTACCATTCTAATGAATTAATTGAATGCTTACCAGCTCCCAAAGCATTTGCCTGTGGCTGATTGCGTGTATCACGAATGCAGCAACTATCTGGCTGGTTATAAAGTAACTGACGTTTTGGCATTTGCTCCTGATTTGGCTGTGGCAGTGGTGAGTAACCAACTGTGTTTTGTGACGCCGTTCGTTGGTATTGGATTTCTTGTTCCATATTCTTTCAAGCTTTCTTTTCGTCCAACCTTGTCGAGGCGCAACAGAGTACTACCTGAAGCAACACGCATTTTGGACTCCGTGTCAGGTTTTTATTTTTCTTATCCATAGGTAAATGCTTCTTATCTCATTGATTGATAAACATGAATTGTCAATAGATTTGGTGGTGCTATCGCTATCGCGCTGGCCGCAGTGCAACCTTTCTGTGTTTATATTTATAAACCTTTTCAATGTTTATATTGGATTCTAAGCACGCTAACAAAGAGCATATGTTACATTTTGTTGTAGATAACTTTCGCTTAATATTATTTACTTGAGTAGGTAATAACAAACGTGAGTGAGTTTAGCGAGGAAAATTTGTAATCAGCTATGTTAACCATTTTCCACACTTTGCTTATTCATTATACCTATCTCTCTGCTGGCCTCTTTCTTCCTCTTCCTCTCTCTCCCTCTTTCCCTCTCTTTCTCTCTGTCTCTCTCTTTCACTCTCTGTACAAACATTTATATCTCTAACACACCAAGTTTCTCTTTAACACTTTTTTAGTATTTCCGTCATAAACAACAACCATGACTCAATAAAGTCATAGAAACAAATGAATAACAGAGATATGAAAACTTTTGTTTTTTGTTGTTTCTTTTTTTATTTTATTGGATCCATTTTACTAATTAAAAAGAAAAGTCTTACAATATTTTCCTGTATGGGTAAAATGTAAATTTTTATTGATTTACTTTAAGGTCGTCTTGAACCGCAGCAGCCTCGGAATTTTCTCTGTGACTCTAGTAATGTAGTTCTTCGTGTCTCTGGCAGACTCCAAATGAACAGTAGAAAGACGGCTATGTAAATGCCACCGATGACATAGACGAACTCATTGACTGCGTCACAAGATGCAATTATAATGAACACCACAAGCTCAACAATAAAAGTGAAGCTAATAAAGTGCTGCTTTACTTTCAATGGATAGGCCTCGGCCAGGTAGGCAGAGGAGGCAGCGAATGCTACGCCAGCAAATACCTGGAATATTTGTAGCATAACCCCAACTAAATTGTAATCAGGAAAATGGTATTGATTGCCTATGCAAATTGCCAAGCATCCGCAGACTAAAAGGCCCAGTAGTGTCGACTTCTTGCGTCCAATCGAATCCATTAAAAATGAGGTGATAAAGCTACCCAGCAGCCGGCAGGCGCCAAAAATGATAAAGGTCCATATCGTCGCCCGTTCGTTGTAATAATCGTCTGTGGTAAGCCACAATGCGTAGTATATGAAACTCGATATGCTCATTGCATTGAGCACACGCAGAATGCAAAGTTTCACTAAGGCTGGACAGGCTTGAACAGAGCTCTGCTCTAATGATAGGTCCTTGTTTTCGGTTACATAAAGTTTATGCTCCGCCAGTTGTGCGTACGTTTCGCCATTAAAAGTAAAAGGAAGTTGCAGGCGACGCAACGCATCTGTGGCATGCTCCTCTAGCCCCATGTCCAGCAATGCCACTGGTGACTCAATAAACAGCAAGGAGGCAAAGCATAATCCAATAAATCCAAACACAGTCGCCAAAATGCCCCTTATGCGATCTGGATTGAATCCATCGGAGTGATATGTTGAATCCGAGCTGGTTGTGTGTATCAAGATTTGCAAAAAGATGCCAAAGTTGAAGCTCAGCTGTTCCGTAGATGAGCAAATCTTTCCACGCATATAGAATACGGCCAACTCTCCAGCAAGCGCCAGTGTGGGAGCAAATACCAATCCATTTGCAATGCCATTTAAATAGAGCGCTGCCGTCAGGGCATTGATATTGTAGTGGCTGCT
Organism: Drosophila nr. perissopoda 5 BK-2023a; assembly: GCA_035044105.1. Classification (NCBI taxonomy): domain Eukaryota; kingdom Metazoa; phylum Arthropoda; class Insecta; order Diptera; family Drosophilidae; genus Drosophila; species Drosophila nr. perissopoda 5 BK-2023a. The sequence continues at coordinate 844,594 of JAWNMK010000124.1, forward strand.
GGCGTTTACAATTCCGCCAATCATTATCAGCATGGAGCAGAAAAGCTATGAATGAAAATCTGCATATTCGAGTTAATGCTGACATTAGAATTAAAAATGTGCTTACCGTTATGGCTCGCTTTGGAAAAACTTTTGGCAGAAAACCGCTGATTGCTGCTCCAATGATGGCACCAATGAACCAAGCGACGCTCACATGCGTTGTTATATTAAAGTATAAGCGACTGCGAAATCCAATGCTCCAAGCAATGTTCATTCCCCCCGTAATGAAAATGAGGGTAGCTGAAAAAGTGAAGCACATATTAATGCTTTTAGCTTAAGTAATAAACTGCAATAGCCTGAAATACTAGTTGACACAGGTCAAAATTAATTGACCAAAATTTAGCTTTAAAAGCAACAATTAATTATACAACATTTCTCATTAGTCAAAATGCAATTTTAATGCATATGTATGTATGTTAGAATTAGCTATGTCTGTTCTGAAGACTCAACTGGGATTTATACAGCATTTGAAAAATTTGTTGATCGAATAATGTTAAAATTGTATAACCAAGCAGCGAAACTTACCGGCACTCAAGACATTCATTTGGGGCCTATTAATTTGGATGCGATTAAAGAAGCCACTGGGCCGCCCTTGGACAGAGTTGTGTGGTGGTGCGCGTGGGGGAGGCGCTTGGTAGTTTGGAGGAGGGGGTGGTCTGTAGTATTGTTGTTGGGGTGAATAGCTCAGCGTTGGATTTGGTTGCTGGGGATATCCTTGTTGTGGGTATCCGTGGGAGACACTGGGCTCTGATGCCTCCGGCGGTGTTGGTGCGAAGCAATATGCCGGTGGCTCTGATGACAGATACTTGTCGTTTTTCATTCTGTTTTCTAAGTTTACCGACAACAATTTTGGTCGGAGTGTGTTCTGTTACTAAAAGCCCACAATGTTAACCAACCCTTTTAATGACAGTTTATTGTTCTAATAAATACTGATTGGAAGCCCGCCCACACGCTTTTATTGATAAGCAAACTGACAATATTTTCTTATATATTTGTTGTTACGACCACGTCCAGAAACTTTGATAGTGCCACGAATGGATTGGCTCTCAGATAGACGTATTTCATAATAGCGTTTTCATTAGGTGGGAAATTAATTTATAATCTTCAACACCTTTTAAATATTTTGGTATTCCCCGTTTGTGATCATTAATTCTAGTTAATAGCTATGGTGAAATAGTTTATTGTACTACATATAACGCTTTTTGAACAAACTGACTCAGTTTGTTGTTTGCATAGAAATTGAATTATTAATTAAAATGAAATATTTCGAATTTTTATGAGGCATTTATTGTGAATTCAAAGATCCTTTATATTTTACAGAGAAGCTGATTTACTAAATTAAAAGCCCCTGTTCAGAAAAGCCTTAAATTTGTCCTGTGATTCGCGCAGAGTAGTTCGTCGGGTCTCTGGCAAAAAGAATATGCCCGTTAGGAAACCAAATATGGATAGTCCACCAACGGTGTAAAAGAATGCTTGATGTCTTTCAAAATTATAATCTACGGAAGCCATAATTATGAAGACCAGCATTTCGACAATGTAGGTAGATCCAATAAAGTGTTGCTTAACACCTAGTGGATATGCCTCAGACAAGTAGGCAGAAGTGCTCGTGAAAGCAACTCCTGCAAAAAACTGGTAAACGCACACTAAAGAAAATAAAGCATCTAAATCTATGAAGGGAAGGTCATCAAATAATTTGGCCAATGCAATGGCAATGCCACCGCTAACAATGAGGCCCAGCAGTATTGGTTTTTTGCGTCCTAATGTCTCAATGCAACAAGCGGAGACAAGGGTTCCTAGAAAGCGACTACATCCAAATACAGTGTACTCCCATACATAATCAGATTTCAAGATGTTCGGTCCGATGGAGGTGACCAGCGCGTAGAAGACAAAGGTAGAAAGGCTCATGGCATTGAGGGCACGCAGGTAGCAGATCCGTATAAAGGTAGGCAATGCCTGGACAATGCTCTGTACCGTCGACATTTCCTTATTCTGGGCCAGATAACGCTTATGCTCATCAAGCTGTGCAAATGTCTCATTGGTCACCGTGTAGGGGCGTTGTAGACGCCGCAGTGCATCGATGGCATTCTGCTCCTCACCATTGGCTAGCATTATAACTGGCGACTCAATGCACAGCATGGCGGCAATGATCAGTGCAATCAGTCCATAGACGGCAGAAAGAATGCCTTGCATTTGCTGGGCACCAAAGTCGTTGTTGAAGTCTGTTGACCAGGATGTCACATATATAACTTGAATAAATACACCACTCATGATGCTTAATTGCTCATTGGACGCGGCAATTTGACCGCGCATAGAAGACACAGCCACCTCCCCGACAAGTGCCATTGTAGGCGCTAAAGCCAATCCATTGGCAATGCCATCGAGATAGAGACTCGCCTCAATGGCTTCGACGTTGTAATTTGTGGTGGCAACTACAATTCCACCGATTAACACCAATAGTGAACAGAAGCACTGTTAAAAGTAAGAAAATGCATGAGAAAATTAATGTTATAGAGTAAAAATGAAATCATACGCTAACCAGAACAATCTTCTTTGGCAACTTGTTGGCCAGCAAGCAGCTCAAAAACGCTCCGATAATAGCACCAATAAACCAAGCAACACGCGTATGCAGATTAAGGGGCAGTAAATAAATATCTCGGAAACCCATGCTCCAAGCAATGTTCATGCCACCCGAGAGAAAAATGAGTGCAGCTGAAATTACAAAACTTTGATTGTTAATTGAATTTGAGCGGGCTTCAGAGTAATCGGTTAATCGAAAACAAAAAATTGTTGTAAGCGAAACCAAATACTCCTTGATTCACGTAGACTATCTTATCGGCTGCAGTTCTTTTTATAGCCAGCTGACTAATTCCGAAACGTCCACTTGAACTTACCAGCACCCGTAGCGTTTGATTGCGGTTTGTTCTTCTGGTTGCGGCTATACCAAGTGTTGGTCTGCACAATAACGGTAGTTGTAGGAGGTGGTATATAGTTTTGTGGTGGAGGTGGTCCATAGTTTTGCGGAGGCGGCTGCCCATAGCTCTGTGGTGGTGGTGCAAAACTCTGTGGTGGATATCCTTGTTGTTGGTATCCTGGCTGTGGATATCCGGGTTGTGGATAACCGGGCTGTGGATATCCTTGTGAAGGTGCCGATGTGAAACCATATTCTGGTGGCGCTGGTCCCATATATTTGTCGTTCTGCATTTTTCAGTTGTATTTGCTCTCCCTCACCCAATTCCAACTATCGGCTAATAATAACTGAGAGCTCGCACTCACGGTTAATTTCTTTTTGTTGCGTTTGACTGGTTAGCCTGGAAACTTATGGTTGGCGAGCTAACCGAGATAACCGCTATCGCTGACTTGATAGGCGAAACATTGATACAATGACAAGAACGCATTTTCAAATTGGTGACAACAGAACTTATCAAGTTTTATGCATACACTAGCTAAGTCCATAAAAGCACATTATCAAAATGAATGAAATACTTGGAATTTGTAGTACTTGAAATATGACCAATTTGGTGAAAGTATATTTAGCAATAGCGCAATTTTACTGTTTTAAAATTAAAAATTGGTAATTGTGGTATAACGGTTTTATGCAAATGTATGTAACAGGCAGAAGGAAGCTTTTCTCACCCTATATGGTATGTATTTTTTTGCCCAGGGTCAACAGCCGAGCCGATATGGTCTGCCTGTCTGTCCGATTGTATGATTACGCGAATCTTAGAGACTATAAGAACTATGGACTGCAAATTCTGAATATAAGTTTTTTTATCAGTGCAGATCAATTATTTTTAATTTTTATTGAGATCTGCTTTCGTATTATATACATAAACATTAAGTGAAAATATTTCATGAAGATCGAATAATAATCAACCGAGTTATCTACGATTGCGCATATACACATAGATATTATATATGTATATCCACGAGTTTCTTATATTTCTTACTCATATTCGACTGTGCACAAGAAATGGAATACATTTAACAACTTGGTTCAGGGTGTAACGTAGTCGAGCTAACCCGACTATAGAATATTTTTTATTTTTATCTTTTTGAATGGTAAAAAAGTCATGTCAGATTACAACAGGTTGATAAAAATATATTCAATTTGGTGGGACATAGTGTAAGTACACCAGTATTCGTTGAAAATAAATCATCGTTTTAGTCTACTGCTACATTCAAAATCTCTCTAAGCTAGAGCTAGTAAATTTTTGGCTTTAGCTTTTAATATTAATAATATTTTAATATTTGAAGATAATTTGAGTTTTGACGAAGTTATGGCATTTTGAAGTTTCGACCTATGCCCATAAACCGATATATCGATTTTCGGGCTATAATTTTTAGTTGTCTTCCGACCTCAAATTTCGTTTTCAACTTTAAATGTACGATTGATTTAGGGGCAAAACTATGATCAAAAAGCCCTTGCTTTTTAAAATCACTTGAGTTTTGACGAAGTTATGGCATTTTGAAGTTTCGACCTATGCCCATACACCGATATATCGATTTTCGGGCTACAATTTTTACTTGTCTTCCGACCTCAAATTTCGTTTTCAACTTTAAATGTACGATTGATTTAGGGGCAAATCTATGATCAAAAAGCCCTTGCTTTTTAAAATCAGTTGAGTTTTGACGAAGTTATGGCATTTTGAAGTTTCGACCTATGCCCATACACCGATATATCGATTTTCGGGCTATAATTTTTACTTGTCTTCCGACCTCAAATTTCGTTTTCAACTTTAAATGTACGATTGATTTAGGGGCAAAACTATGATCAAAAAGCCCTTGCTTTTTAAAATCAGTTGAGTTTTGACGAAGTTATGGCATTTTGAAGTTTCGACCTATGCCCATACACCGATATATCGATTTTCGGGCTACAATTTTTACTTGTCTTCCGACCTCAAATTTCGTTTTCAACTTTAAATGTACGATTGATTTAGGGGCAAAACTATGATCAAAAAGCCCTTGCTTTTTAAAATCAGTTGAGTTTTGACGAAGTTATGGCATTTTGAAGTTTCGACCTATGCCCATACACCGATATATCGATTTTCGGGCTATAATTTTTACTTGTCTTCCGACCTCAAATTTCGTTTTCAACTTTAAATGTACGATTGATTTAGGGGCAAATCTATGATCAAAAAGCCCTTGCTTTTTAAAATCAGTTGAGTTTTGACGAAGTTATGGCATTTTGAAGTTTCGACCTATGCCCATACACCGATATATCGATTTTCGGGCTACAATTTTTACTTGTCTTCCGACCTCAAATTTCGTTTTCAACTTTAAATGTACGATTGATTTAGGGGCAAATCTATGATCAAAAAGCCCTTGCTTTTTAAAATCAGTTGAGTTTTGACGAAGTTATGGCATTTTGAAGTTTCGACCTATGCCCATACACCGATATATCGATTTTCGGGCTATAATTTTTACTTGTCTTCCGACCTCAAATTTCGTTTTCAACTTTAAATGTACGATTAATTTAGGGGCAAATCTATGATCAAAAAGCCCTTGCTTTTTAAAATCAGTTGAGTTTTGACGAAGTTATGGCACTTATAAATTTGTGATCCCATGGGGCTGAACGTATTTATTTATTACTTTGTTTATAAAAAGATGATTTTTTCAGTTAAAATTTGTATATAGTATTTAAATATTATCTAAATTTTTATTTAACTCTTATTTTTTTTAAAAATCTTCATTAAACCACTTGCGAATCTTCAAGTGCGCCGTTATTGGTGTTGTCAGCTTTGTCTCTGGCAAACAAAAAATGCCCAGCAAGAAGAAGCTCAAGCTTATGCCACCCAATGTATAAAAATATCTGCTTATGCCCGCTGTTGTTGGCACACAGCCGCAAAAACTTATTCCGATTAGCAGTTCGATAGCATAGGTGATTCCCACAAAATACGGTTTGACTGCCAGCGGAAAGGCCTCTGTCAGGTAGACCGAGGAAGCTGCATGCGCCACACCCGCAAAAAACTGAAAGCCAAATAGAAGAGCCAGCGCAGAATTCATGCTACCGACGCGCTCAAACACCAAAGCAAAAGAAATCGCAAGCACGCCCCCAGCAAAAGTGCCAAATAGAGTGGGCTTCTTGCGGCCTACAGTATCCATTAGGAAGACGACACAGATGCAGCCGCCCCAACGCAAAATACCAAATACGACATACGGCCAGGTGTGAAAATGTGTAGACGTCTGTGCGCCTGCTTCAAAAAGAGCGCTCCAAACGATGGGCGTCAGGCACAGTGCATACAGTGAGCGATGTGTGATAACCTTCAGCAAGGGAACCAGACCGCGCTGTATGCTTTGAGTGCAGCTCAGATCTCGATTGGCCGCAACGTAGCGCTTGTGCTCGTCTAACAGCAGAAATGTCTCGCTCGTCACCACATACGGACGCTGCAGGTGGCGCAGCGCAACCACCGCCGCCTGCTCATTACGGCGAAGCAGAAGAAAAACAGGTGACTCGATGCAGCAAGTGAGGGCCATGGCCAACGCAACGACTCCAAACAGAATGTCCAGCAGGCCATGAAATTGATTTGGTAGAATATTCGCATTCCAGTCGCTTTGCCAGATAGCCGTGTAAATTAAGAGGATTAAGATGCCAAAATTGAGGCTTAACTGTTCCACAGCAGCGGCCAGTACGCCGCGCGCCTCCCAAACAGACAGCTCGCCTATGGTGGTCATCGTTGGCACAAAGATCAAGCCATTGGCAAAGCCATCCAAATAGCGGGCCGCAATAATGGCATTCGATTGCAAAGGCATCGTCAAGAAGAGAACACCACAGATCACAACCAGGCAAGAGCTAAACACCTGTAGGCGAAGTCATGTCATCCACTTGTAACCCACCGACGAACTGTTACTCACATAAACGGGGCGCTGCGGAGTGCGATGGGTCAATACAGCGCTCAATATGGCTCCAAGGAACGCTGCTGCATACCAGCATATTTGCATGTGCACCGTCAACGTGTGCTGATCCGGATGAATTGAATGGGACGCAAAGCCAGCACCCCAGGCCAGGCTCATGCCGCCAGATATAAAGATGACCGAACCGGCACACAGTGCATTCCATTGCGGCTGATTCTTTCGGCTACGACTTAGCCAACTTTTCTGCTCACGGTCTTGGCTCGGTTTCTGCTCCTGTTGGAAGGAGACTCGCTGCGTTCCTAACTTATCGCCTGTCATTTGCGTACTACAAAGACCCCATTGATCCTATTTATATTTATAAGTCACGCACGAACAGTTGCGCTACAGTTATTATCAGCTTATCGCAGGCAATTACCATAAAAATGAATCCCGTTACCATTAAACCCATCAATCTAAACGCAAAAAATCAATATATTACCATATTAAGACTTTTAATTAATAGCTACTATTTCGGTGCTATAATCGTGGTGCTAACCGATAAGCTCACTGAATTACAATCTCCTATACAGAAGGAGAAGCAAATATATGAGCTGATTGCGTATTTGCCATTGAATAATCACAGTTCACAACTATCCGTGCTCATTTGTTAAATGAAGCGTAGAGCTCGTAGCTTAGACATGCAATGAATAAAAAAATTAGACAAATTCGAGCGACGGCCAACTACGCAATGAATTCCATTTCAATACATGGGCGAACTTTGATGCATAATTGCCTAAGTTCAGCTGCAAAATTTTTATCTGGTTTAAATTGGCCAAAACTGAAACGATTATCATAAACAATTATTTAAATGCTTCAAACTATGCAAACACAATATTGGGTTCAAATTCATGTTTCTCGTTTGAAAGGCTTAGGCCAAATTATAAACGGGCATATGTGTGTATTTTATAAACACAATATTGTGTCAGCCAAAACTAAATTTTCTTTATTTCCAAGACACAACAGCTCATTTCACTTCATTCACAACGACTGACTCTTGTTATTCTTCAAGTTGGTGATCACAAAATTGATATCCAACGACATTGATATCAATGTTAAGTACATTGTTGCATTTGAGGTTACAGATGTTATGTTACAGACTTAATTTTGCATCACTAGTAAACTGTTATCTGTATTACAACATCTCTTTTAAGTCATTAAAATCAGTAGAAATTTGCCAAGCTGGCAAAAACTAGCTATTCATGTGTCGATTTAACTCACTAGCGACTGTTTGCTTTTGTGGCGATCACTGTTTTAACCAGACACGCCCACTTGGTGTCGTGGTTGCGGTGCATTACGTTCGGAATTGCATTGCGTTTGTCAGCTGGTTTATGGGTTGCACTAGCCGATGACGTTGGCAGTGGCCACCTGGCAGTAGGGAAGTGTAGGACTCAAGTGTTGTTGGCCCAAACACCACCCGAAAAAGTGCCAGGTGTAGCGAATTGCACACACGGAATGTGATATAAGGCAAGTGGAAAATGGCGCAGAAACTTTTATCGCAGGTGCTTTTCCTGCCTGTGTTGTGAAATCTCTCGCATCTTTTACAGCAAATTTAAGCGATTTCCGCTAACTGCCGCTGCTGCTGCAGAGGACGTAGAATAGACAAACGTTGCCGGCCATTGGCATCCAAGTTTTCAACTAGCAACTAAGTTCGCGATAATGTTTGACTATGTGCGCACACGATACGCCCACAAGCCAATGGCAATGTCTGGGGCGATGTGGGTCTGTGTAGCTCACATTTGGCTGGCGTTAAAATAAATTTAATTTTATCGCTACATAAATACAGGCTCAGCAACAGACCAACACTTGCAGAAGGACTCTTAGCTTCGAGCTGGTGCCTTGTGCTGGGGTGGGCTGGTAACCAATCGACTTGCCAAGTGACACTTCCGTGGAACTTTCTTTTCTTGTTCTTGTTTTTGTTTCCTGTGGCCTGTCGCTTGCCACATTTTTACTTTTATTTACTGACACAGCGAGCTGCAGCCTATAAATCCCTGAGGCAACCTTTGGAGGTAAAGTTTTGTTGAAGATTTGTAGACGCCTACATAGATATTAATTAGGCAGCGTTGGGGACTCATCATACAAATGCGCAGCATTTTTATGACCACTCAAGCAAAAAATATAAATAAATGTTTTATTGATCGGCTACGCTCCGCGCTGCGTCTATTCTAGGACAGCATTTTTATATGCTAACACAAAATGGGCAATTTGCCGTTTTTAAAAGATTTACGAGCTTTGGCCAAAATGTGTATCATAAACATTGCAAAATCGAAAAGCAATTCAAAAAAATAAAATAAAATAAATTGAAATGAGAAAGAAGAAAGATGTGAAGACCTCCAATGCGAAATTTGCCCTGTAACATTTTGCTAAGACTTACAAGTCAATAAAAATAAATATGTGTGTGTCTGTGTGCTTTTGAATGTGTATCTGTCTAGGGAAACTTACATATTGATGTGGCAACTGGCGGCTGTCTCATTATAGCGCATTGCGTATATGCATAGCCGCACGTGCATAATGCCAGCGGTTGTGTCACTGATACTTGACTGTCAATGTTGCAGGTGGCAACCCTGCCTCAACATGAACACAAATAATTAATGCGCTTTCAATTACTGTTGCAGATTCACGAACGTCGTTTGTATAACCAACTGAACTTTTATTATTTACAATCCTAAATGTATCAAATTTAAACTTATTTGATTGAATGCACTAATTCTTTTTGTTCTTACAGGTGTTGGGAACGAAAATTACAAGAAATTTGGTATTCTGTGCATGGGTAACTTTATATGCGCCATTCGTTTACTAACATTGCTTTTCTTGAAACTCTATATGCTGCAGCTTAAAGTAAACAACCAAACTTCTTGTCTCTAAGGCAGTCTTATTTTCTTTCTACCACTGGCTGAGTGACAAATTGCTCCAGTGTCTGCCCACATATGTATATGTGTGTAGCTCTGTTCCGCCATAAACAATAAATCCAAAGTTAATGTACTGAAATAATAGAGTTTTGTAGTTTGCTTGTGTGTGTCTGTGTTGAATGTGGGGAGGTAGGGGTATAATTTTGCCTTTTTTATATTGTTTGGTTACTTATCGAGTGCACAGCTTAATGTTAGTTGCTCAGAGCCCTACATAATTTGAAAGGCTATAGCATTTTTATGTTTTTTTGCTTAGATTTACGTGCAACCCACGGCAAATGGTATTTATGCAAATTTCAATGGAGTTGCCTGAAGTCAGATCACAAATTAATTTATCTTAAAATGGCAACACAAATCCTGATTAACTTCAAGGCATGGAATTTACGAAAGCATATAATAAAAAGGGCAAGAAGTTTGTCCGCCAGGAAGACAAAACAATTGTGACAGGCATATAACCATATATATACATATGTATATATATACGTATATATACATATATATATTTCTATATTTCTATATGTATGTAACCCTGTCGTTGCATGTCTACTGTGCGTGTGTGTACGTGTGTGTTGGTTAATGCGTGCTAATAAATTTCAGTAACATTTGTACCTTTTTTTGTGGGGCGTGCTTTTATTGTTAACACAAGGCGGCGTGTTGCCTACCAAAATTCCAATGCGTTCGCCTTTTGTCCTTGCTGCTATTTATTTGTTGTCTTTATTGCCAGCTACTATGCGGCTCGCAGAGGGTTTGTCAAGCGCAAAGGATGTCTGAAAAATGGCAACAATTCATTTGCAGTGAACCTAGCGGCATCAGCATCAGCGGCGCAAATCTCGTCAAATCAGCTACTACGCTTAAAGCTGCAGCTTCTTTGCAGGACTCTGCTTTCATGTAGCTTATGTAAGCGAAGTTGTTAGTTTTCCAGACGGAGCAGCAGCCGTTCGACCAAGTGATTTGTTTTGCTTCGTTTGGTAACAAATCAGAAGATAAACGACATCGATTGTATCAAACGACAATGGTTGCCTCAATCCAAAACCCAACTAAAAGGGTTGTCCTTGCAACTTAAAGGCCAACGGCTTTTGCTTACCACCGATAAATGTCACGGCTTTTAGTTTAAATGGCGTACAAATTATAAATTGCATTTTCCAATGGGAAACAACGCTTAACGCATAGTTCGTGGGCATACAATTAAAATTGCATCATTACCGTGGAAACAACTGTTGTTATTTTTGCAGCCCCACAACTCGTTCATGTTGCACGTAAACATTTTAATAATCTCTTTGCTTTGGCTGTTGTCGAAGGCGCGGCTCCTCCTACTCATGTTATTGTTGTTGCTCTACTTTAATTATGCATAACGAGCGACTTGGGCGCCAGGACACCCGCAGAGCACACTGTGGGGTAGCCAAACAGGTTTAGAAATAATTGAAAACAATCGGATTAAATGCACAGCGGTCGGCAAAAATTGAACTGTCCAAAGGAACCGGAAATAAATGAAATAATCAACATTTACATGCAGATATACAAATTAACCAGGTCAGGTGCGTGTGGATATTATACTTATTAAGGCCAATGACCGGTGAGATTAGTGACATAATAAATGAGTAAAAAACAGGCAAAAGTGATTAAGAGCAATGGGCAATAATAAAAAAATTGCCGCATTACATTATCCTTTGACACCAGAGAGAAACGAAAGATGACGAAGGAGTACTTACTAATTAAGTACTGCACATTACATACGACAAGCACTTCCAATTGTTAAGTAATTTTATGCTATTTTTATCGCCTTATTTGAGTAATCTGCTGTGCCTGCCTAGGCCTTCTTCACATCCCTCGACATGAGCTCCTCATTTACATAAGCAATAACAAAGTTAAAACAATAAAGGTTTATAAGTTAACACCATGGTTAAACACCTGCCCCAACACTCAAGTATTTCAGCATAATGTGAACGAGTTGTGCTGTGGCATTTGATTTCCAGCAGCGGCGGCATCTTCCGCGGCGTATGAGCAATCTAATTAAATCTTATGTTTATGTTATAAGTTAAGAATATACACACACACACACACACAGACAGACATACAGGCCACTTATACACAAACCTGCAATGTTAATTCGGCTTCTTCATTTCATCATAGTTGGCACTATCATGTGGCTTTGTTTTTGGGTTGCGCATTTAACGAGCCTCTCAAAGTTTTATGCTTCGTCAGGAGGCCTAGTAAAAGTCATAATTTTCATGAGCACATTGTCTTGAAATGATGGCTAAGTTTAATGCATGGTTGACATTATAGAGAATTTTAAGCTTAAGCTACCTGACATAAAGCTTAACTTAGTTGCACAGAGGCCATGGCTCAAACTAATGGCCAGGACGATGGCACGCGCATAACCCTGCACATAAATCAATCATAATTGTCCTTGTTAACTACAATCATGAATATTTCGGCGCGCATAAAGCAAATGACAGTCATGCCATATACATAACCGCACACATACCCTCCTCACATCCCTTTCAAATGCCTGATACGTTTTACAATATATGCGTATGTGTGGTTGTAGATTTCGGGTAAATTTTGGACGGCTTCCTTGTCCTAATGCTTGATGCTTACAGGCACTAATTGTTGTCCGGGCTTGCAGTGAATGCCAGACCGTAACCAAAACTATGCCGCATGTACAAGTATTTACGTACAAAGGACTAAAATGTGCTTTAATTAATTCTGAGTAGGCAACGCATTTGACAGCCTCACACGTTACAAATGAAGCTCGACTAAGGTCTGCTTTCTGATCTCATTGTTGCTGGATACACCGCGTGTTTACTTTAACTAATTGATTTTCTTTCAATGCGCTGATTTGCATACAAATTTGTTTGACCACCCCAAATAGAACCGAACTGAACCGAATACCGCAACCGAATAAAAAGCAACCTAACGAAAAGTCAAACCGTTTTTCCAAAAGAGTTGACTGTTTTCATTTTGTTTGACGGTTCTATTGGAGCTACGCAGTGTTTCTGTATGCGTTTTTCAGAGAACGTGCGTGTGTTTGACAGAATGACCTCAATCCCGCCAACTACCAATGGACACAATTAAGTAAGGCAAATTATTTAACTCAATTGGTTTTATTTTGTTAATATTTGTGTTTGATTTTTGGTTTGTGCGTTTAGCTACACAAATTAGATTTTAAAAAAATGGTTGCATATAATTTTGTCAATATTTTTTGTTAAAATACCATAACCTGCATATTAATTTACTTCAAATAAAGTTGGAAACACGATTATAGTTAGAAATTCATTTTAAGAGTGATACTGGGGAAGGAAAACTTTGCACAGCCATGACTAACTAAGTCAAAACTGAATCGATTCTTAAAATTCTCACATGTTGCTGGCACGATTCTGGTGGCATTTTAAAATACATATATACCCCCAAAAAGTGATTCTTGGCAAGGATCACAACTTTTCATCGCCGTAACTTTGTCAAAACTGATTCAACTTTCAAAAGTTGTATTGCTTTATCATGGAGTTTTAGATCATCAGGAATAATGCAATAAATTTTCAAATATGTGAGTGTCACCATTTCTCATCTTTTGTCTATTATTTCATTCGCACCAGCATTCATATTGCATTTTAACAAACAATAATTGGCATTTAATTGCTAACTTGTTCCAGAGTCTTAAGACAGGTTTGTCTGTTTGTGTTTCGCTTGATATACTCTGGTATTACAGGAATTTGGCACGTACGCAAGATGACACGATTTGCAGCTCATTTGCTACTACAGGCAGCACACAGGTCTAAATTGCTAAGCTGCGTTCTAAATCACTGAAAACGACAGGACTTGACACGAATTGGCTGTGACTATGGGTCAAACTGAGACTAGGACTGTCACTGCTCCTAACAATACTGATGTTGTACAGTTCTTTACACCCTTTGACTGTTACTCGCTTCAATTAGCCAACAATTACCAAACGGCAATACAAACGATGTGGTCACTGTCGAGCTGCATGGAATCAGAACAGCACGCAGAAGGTAGTCGGAGCGAGTTGGCAGCTCAGGTTTTTGTATGCATGGCCGCCTAATGGCTTATGAGTAGTCACGTGCCATGATGCCAGCGTGCTCTCTGTAGAATATGTGTGTGCGAGTGTGTGTGTATCAGTTTCTATGCCTGGTAATGAAGCAACTGCAAAAACAACAACAGTCGCAAGACTTACTACGGCTTGACAAGTTTACATCTCAAATTTGAATAATTACGCAAATTTAAAAGCGATGTCGACAGGAGTTGTCTGGGTGGCCAGATGAACGTTTGGCCCAGAAACTGAGCCTACTGTTGCTCGTTACTGCTATCTGGCACATCCTGGCGGGCTCACTTCTTAAACTTTTACCAGCTTCGCTCTACTCGTTAATAAAGTCAAATGAATGCGCTTAATCAACATACGTGGGCATGAGAATGGGCTGCTTTTTTGCCTGCTGCCTGCCTGCGAACAGAGCAATATGGCTGTTGGTCCTGCTCATTGCAATTTCACCTTTATATGTGCTTTTGAAATTTACCCTACCAGCCTATCGCTGGTGAAAAAATAATTATATTAAATTTTTTTTAACACACTTGCCAACATGTTGTTTCATGCTGAAGAGGATTTCATGCAATCAAAAATTAAATAATATTTTTCTTAACAGTTTTATCTGTTTTCGGCGTGCAAGGCTAATAAATGAAAAGAAAAACAAATAAAAAGTTGCGCTTGCAAAAAAAGCCACAAAGTCGGCGGTGAGCACCAAAGCCGAACTCGTTGCCATTAAAAACGCATTATCCTTTGTGCTTCTTTTATTACTTTTTATTTGGAGAGCATGAAGATTAAGGATGTATGCGTTTGTTTTTCTGTGTGCGAGAGTTCTTCCAGTTGCGTGTTTATGTGCTGTTGAGCTGTAAACGAAACACAATAAGATAATGCATAGAAAACCAAAAATTATTGCATACACAAAGCGCGGGTTATGTTTACCTAATAATAAATATTGCTGGAAAACGCCCAAGCAACGGAAAGCGGCAATATTAAAACACTTTTGCCAAAATAGAAATCAATTGTCTTTCGATGAAAGACACAAAAGAAAAGAAAATGAAGCAGCGAAAATACGGCCTAAGATGGAAAATATTTGATGCGACTTGCCGTTGCTGCCAATTTGGGCGCCCTTTTGCGCTTGGCTGCCAAAGGATTACATTGGATTTGTATTTGATTGTAAAAATAAAACAAATATACAGATTAAAGTGCTCTGGGGAATTGGGAAAGTGGGGAGTAATGATTTACAATGTTGCCAAAATAGATTGTAATCCAAATTCGAGCTATCTGCATTTCTTATCCTAATGGAAATCAGTCTCTTGTGGATTACTAAGCAGTTTCCTGTCTGTGGCGCAAAATAGACAGGGTTAATTACCTAAAGAGTCTAATGAAACCTTCGCAACTAATTACATAGTGCTGCACCTTAAGTAGTAAACATACAGTAAATCGGTCTATTTAATTTACTTACCTTTTTATTATTGTGTATCAACTATTTGCAATTACCTAAATGTCTCTATCGATGCTTAAGTGGCTTCCTTTTTTTGTTTTAATTATATTGTATTCACTTTATGCTGGTCTTGATTAAATGTATTTTGGTTCATTTAACATAATTCTTCATTTAAATCACCACTCATTGAGAAGCAAACACACCTGAAAATCTACAGGGAGAATCTAATCTCTTTATCGCCTGTGCTTTACACATTTTATTTAGTACAATCGCCAATGAGACAATTATTGAAGTTATTGTCTCAAAAGGCAGACGACATATTGTTCTTATTGCAGCCACCTCGACGGTTGCCACGTGCATTGAATGGATCAAATTAAAAACGGCATAAGTAATGGGTCGATAGCTGCGCCAGAAGGGAGGATGATATGCATAAAACGAGCGTAAAAAAATGACGAAGAAACTAAAATTAATCGTCGACGCATATGAATTTATAATAAAAGCACAAACGAGAACATTTTGTGCAGCTGACTTTGAAATAAATTTCCACAAAAGAGCGGAAAGCTTGAGCTTGTCTGGCTGTGTGTATGTGTGTGTGCGTATGCATGTGTACCTTTGTGAGAGTGTGTTTTCGTTGGCTAAGACGCCATTCATAATTCACCAGCATAAATTGTGTGTAGTGGAAGTGACGGTCGGTGGGCAGACCTGTGAAAGAACGTGCTCGTTTTTGGCAGCCGTATGTAAAGGTTCCACGTTCATTTTGTCTAACGATGCACTTTGCACTGGCAATTGGCGAGGGTTTTGTTGCTTGCTGGCTGCCACAATCAAGAGCAATTCATTCTGTGCCACGTCAGCACACACATGTGACAAAGCGGCCTTAACGCCCGACAACAGTTGTTAGCTATGGATAAAAACAATAGATGCCAACTATTTTTCTTGGGCTTCGAATTGGCCAAGTTGCTGGGTCGTTGCTAAGTTATTCAATTTCTCAACTCTTTAAGTTGAGATTCATTTTTCTTTACATTGTTTCCGTACTCTGGCAGACATGTCAAGTAAATAATTTATTTTATAAATTCTAAAGTAGGATTAGCACTGAAATATGCAGATTTTCACAGGCGCGGTCAAGTGTGCCCGAAAGGGTTAACAGCAACAGTAAAAGCAAAACAAAACAGCTCAAATCCCAAAAAGGTCAGTTGTCCTTTTTCCTAAGCAAAAACCTGTTCCTCAAGCAGATTAGCAACCAAACAGTGTTAAGCCTATCTATATAGTTAAAATGGCTGCATGTTTTTCTTTTTTTATGCTTTCGTTCCCCTTTTCTGACAACTTTTTGGCAAATTAAATTGAGTTTGTTTTTCTTGTAAATGTAAAAACATTTCCCAGCACTTTGCACAACATTATGTAGAACACATACATATAAAAACACACATAAGCCACAATCACTCACACATGCAAGCTGACAATTATTGTGTTGATGACAAATATTCACAGATTGAAAATGTGATTTTATTAGTTAGGCAGTCATTGATGTTGTATAGAAAAAAAGGCAGTTAGTTCATTTTGTGTGACTAATAATTTATAAATTCAAAGCAAAAAATCTAGTAATATTTTGTTTGCCAAAAATATATTAATAATATATGTAAGAAGTAAGATGGACATGTGGTAAGACTTTGATAGTCTCCTCGCATACCAAATAATCAAGAGCAAACAGTAAAATACGTGTTAGCTGAAACTGTCAATGACTTCCAGCATAACATGTGTTTTTCAGCGTAACTTTACAAGACTTGATTTCAGCATGGTCTGACACATTGACAACAAATACACAATGCAAACGTTTGCAACTTTCTGATAGCGTTAAATTAGACATCAACTTGGCAATGAACATACAAGTCACACACGCACACGCACACATACACAAAACTTATACAGAAACATAGTCAGTGAGCACGGATACCCTGTGGAGGTGATGTCTGACACCGCTTGACGCTTATCAACAGCGACAACGACCAGATACAGTTACAGAAACAAAAACATACCATACAACAGTCGCCATGTCGTTCAGCGCCTTGCAAAAACACAAAATGCAGCGTGCACAACATTTAGTGGGCGTGCCCAGAGACTGCACATGCTGAAGGCAGACCAGACGCCAAGTCTGCAATCTATCCACGCCCATCGCTCCTTTCGCCCAACGCCTCGTTTGCATATTCAAGTGGCTTGCTTGCAAATGGCTTTATCAGAGCCAAGGCATCGCCAACGCTTAAAATAAACAATGGTGCCCATTACTCAGCTCAAATGTATGACCAGAAGTCGTGTGTCTGTATTCTGCGACTGTGTGTGTATACTTGGTCAGATAAGTATACTATACTAGCAACGGTCTTACATCTATCTATCGCAGCGCGACACAGATCTCGCTCAAGATGTTTTGCTGGAGGGCAATGGCTGCACGCACTTCAAAAGACCGCCCCACGCATGTATCTTTCATTGCAGCAAACAATATTAATATATATTGCTGTCAAAGATAAGTCGACTATTTTTAAACGATCAACTTTTTTAATATAGTTGTGCAATTTGTAAGATGTTTACTTCTTTGATTTGGATTACACAGAATATTTTATAATATTGCCTCTTTTCTTTCCAATTGAATTATAAACCTACATACATATGTCCTTTGATTTCACTAAATTTGTAAAGCCTCTAAAAACATAACATTGGCAAACGTTACCATTAAAACTTGCGAAACGTTAGTGAAAAGCACAAAATTTAATGTTGTGTCCACGCGCCAGCATTCCCGCGTGGTGGGAGGATGCGCCAAGGTGCCGACAGCAGCATCAGCAGAAAAGAAACTTTTTACTGTTTTTATAAATGTTTATTTAGCAGGAAAAACGTTGGAAAATAGAACAAAAAAAAAAGGAAAAGGAAAATGCCAGAAAGGTGAGCACAACAAGAACAATGAGCTGTCTTTTTTGTCCTAATGCCAAGGCCAAAGGTTCAGCTACAGCTTTTTGGCTGTTTTTTTTGTGTCTCCTCTTCCTTTGACTTTTTGTCGATTTTGCTTTTTCAACAATAATTCCGCTACTTAAACAGATTTGTGTATTTGTGTATCAACGTTTTATATGCTGACAGGTGTAAAATTGTTTTTGCAGCCCCGCCTGATACAATTTTCCTTGTCTGCCCCCCTAGTAATCTCAAACCATTGCTTTCCGCATAGACATTTGGTGTGGATAATTACCAAGCAGAAAGCAACAAAAGCCATTAGTTTAATAGTTGCCATTAATGTTGTTGCCTTAGCTATAACTTTGCTTGTATGTATCTGTATCTATAGCTAAATTACGCATATGTCATTTTGGCTATTACGTTCATCAATCGAAAGAAGGAGTAATTGCGTAACACATGCAATATAAATAAGTATACACACATCAATTTACGATATACACACAATAAATAAAGTTTGCTGCTGTTTTCCGTGTGCCACAATTTCAGACGTTCTGCATATTTTGCACATCGCTGCATGACGAGTGCGTTGCCATCTTTGACAGCATCTTCAGCAAGCATTCTCCTGCTTGGGCTAGTACTTGGTATTTTGCAGCTAGCTTGGCATATATGCAATGCTTTTGGCATGCACGTGCACATTATTATTTTTTTTTTGTATTTCATATTAAAAGTGTTCTGAAAAATATGCACAGCTTGAAATATTAAGCTGGCAAGTGTAAAGAGTGTGAGAGCAAATACTGTGTTGCACGACTTTACTTGCGCAATTTGGTTGCGCAAAGTTGGTTTGGTAACATGCAATTTCAGCGCAGACAGTATGAAAAATTGTTTGACATGCTTGTTTGCCCATTGCTTATAATGAATATATCAATAAGCAGAAGTGCATATTTTAGATTTGCTTTTTATGCTGTACGTTAGCCTTGCAAATGGGAAATATCTTTCAGCACGCCATTTGTTGCATGCAGCTGTATGTGATATTTGCACGCATTCATAATATTTCTTAGAATCCTTATGAATAAATTATCCACAATATCTGAAAACTTATATGTGTCGCATAATTTATTCATCTATCTCAGCAGAGCTTTAAATGAAATATTGATGTAAAGCTCCCTAATGCAATGAATTCAAAAATATTGGCGCTTGAACTAATTTATAGCTTTATCCACTAAAAATCACATACATTTTTGGCATTCATCAATTATTATGCCAATGAAAAAAGGATAATAAAATGGGCGGAATTAAAGATCAGCACATTACTTTCATAAAAGGCAAAGCAAAAGCCAATTTTGACTGAAATAATAAAATAAAATTAAATTCATATCTGATTGCCGCTGCGTGGAGCTATAAGCAGCCGAAGAAACAGCGAGCCAGACCAAAAGCAGTTGTGCTGAGTGTTTATTTAAAAAAAATAAATTACATTTTAAAAGCATCATAATTCAACAAAAACATTGCCAAGGAATGGATGTGGAAGGCATCCAGCCAGGCGGAGACCCAGCCAGGCAGCAAGGCAGTCCTACGTCAGTCTGCCCAGAGTTGGAGGAGCGAGGCTTCTGCTCCACTGAAAATTCATTAAGCATGTTATAAATGCTGGAAATTTATAAGTAATTGTAAAGGTTTATGCGGTTCGCTATGGCTTGAACGTGTTTATCATCACAAAGACGAAGCCAAAACCGAAGGCACGCCACATAATTTATTTAAGGACCAAATAAAGCATCCTCTCGGCACTTGGTCTGACTTTGGCCCTGGGCACGAAACGTTTAGCGCAAATAATTGTGAGCAAATGTTTATCAAGCAGCTAACCAAAAACAAAACTGAGTCTGAAGTTAACACACAAAGAGCACTTTAAATATTTAAAGGTAGCTATCTCATATGCCTACAACTCATGTGAATATCAATGCAAAATAACTCACTTTTGTGCATTGTGGATTTTAATAACACTGGTGTTGCCAATGTTGCCACAATGCATGTGTGTCTGTGGCAAATCCAAATCAAATACTAATGCATATACATTGACAAAAACACATATGCGACTCTCGAGTATGTATGCGTACATAGGCATTAGACTGAGTTGAACATTGGGTAGCTTAATATCTAATCAAAACATCAATATTTACCAATTAGATAGTGAGGCTGTTCCACGATTCGGTTGAAGTTCCATTGCTGTTCAGCTGTTATCAAACTATATATGTTTTATTTATGGGTGTGCTTAAGACTGTCAGGTGAGTTTGTGTCTATTTAAATATAAGCAGGTGTGTATTTGATATGTGTTACAGCTCATTATATGATATGTACTACTCCGAGTATCGGTTTTCATTAGATAAATACAAAACATTAATGTTATAAGAGCCTCAAAATAAATAGCCGAATTGAATTTACTCTTTAAGCAAATATGATAATATAAGATAAGAGTACAAAATACATTAAGCAATATGAATACGTTAAGCAAACAGACAAGCAAATTATTTCATTTAACAAGTAATATTGTTTAGGCGAATTCTATAGTATATCATGTGAATTAAGACTGCCATTCAGCTAATGGCACTTTAAATATACTCTCATTTCTTGCGAAATGAATGGCATGTGAGCCAATTTCAGCAAATAATTCACAAAGCGTTTGGCACAAATTAATGGTGTTACTTTTGAAACCTTTTATACACGCCAGCAAGGCGGAAAAAACAAAGCAAAAAACCCCAAAAAAAAACAAAAAATACCAACAACAAAAATGGAAAAAAGCCCACGCAAAGTCAAGCTCGTAAATTTGTTGGCCATAAAAATCAATATGTTAATGGGCAAAAGTTTGCTACAGTTGTTTGTGTGTATTCAAGTATGTGAGTGTGTGTTTGTGAAGAGTGACACTGCTGAAACATAAATCCTATTGTCAACAATGGCCAGCAGCATTGACATGCGATGCCAATGTTGGCGACATTGCCGAAGGACGTGCAGGATGCAAAGGAGAAGCCATTGCCAGCGGTTGAATTCAGTGCACCGCAGCGTTAAATAAATACAATAAATACACATGCTGACATACGAATATAGTACATACACCCGCAGCTGTGAGCACAACAAAACCTCATTAAACTGTTAAATCTTTTGACAGCGGCTGACACTGCAGTTGCCGATGGACAGATGACGAAAAGGATTCAGCCATCCACAAGCAGCAATGCCGAAAGCCAGAGAAACAAAGGGACTGCGCATTTGATGTATGCAAATGAACAAAAAGTGTATAAAATTTAAATTGCAATTAAGCGTTTAAAATATGCGCAGCGCTGAAATGTGAACTGACAGCTTTGAATTGAAAGTATTGACCAAGCGGCTGCTCCTTTTCCGTGCTCAAATCCAGTACCGTGAGAAAGTAACCCAAGCATGACTTTTAACTTTATGTAAAGATATGCCAATCCACGCCTACTCAAAAAAAAAAAACACCCCTTTTGGCCTGCCGTGGTTCGCTTTCAATTTGTAGAAGACAACCGTAGCTCAAAGCTCTCCATTCAACTCGGCTCGACTCGAATCAACTAAAATTGATTTATGGATATTTTTAGAGACGATGCCGTTAGCATTGCCAATGGAAAACTTTAAAGCGTGTTGCGTGTCAAGAGCAAATATCAAAAATCGACATTTGAGGCGTGGTAGTAAAACCGCTCGAAAATTATAGCTTTCAGTTTGCGCGCGAATCGTAATAAATTTAGAAAACTTATATACACATCGCGACCCCCTTGGCCATTTCATAAAGTTTGCTCGCAATTGCAGCTTAACGCTCAGCGGCTGCCTGCCCAACCCCCATTATTGGGCAGAAAACGAGTTTCAACTAGCAGAGGTCGTTACCAGATGGTAAGGCTTAATCCCGCCCAATGGAAAAAAGTACGTAGGTGCAAACAAGCGTGGCAAAGAGCGGCTGAAGAAAGAAGAGCAGCATGGATGTGGCAGGAAGAGCTTGACCTCGACAATGATGTACGCTGCAAAACACACAAATAAAAAGAAATGATGTGATTCGGTAATATAAATATGAATTTCCAGGCAATAGAGAGAGGAAGAGAGAGAGGCAATACATCCGTTAATTTGCGTTATAGACTTACACTGAAAACCGGCCTAACTAAAATTTAAATTATAAATGTGTCTTACTTTCAAAAATAGAGCGAAAGATAAAAATATATATGATTTAAGACTATTTCTATAATTTCAGACAGTGTACTCTTAACTTTGACTATTTTTTAGGGAGATTCGAGATTTTACAGCTAAATGCGGATTGCCTTTCCACTTTTGTGCTGACTAGCTTAATCACTTTGCTTCTTTTTGCTGTCAACTCCCTACTTCCCTGTTGCATAGCAGTAGACAAAATAATAATGCCCTTTAATCCTTACCAAACTGCAGGGCATCTAGAACAACTTGCCTAAGTAGTAAGAAAGAACTTTCAGACGACTTAACACGCAATCCAAAAGGGGCTTAAAGGTTAAGCATTATAATTTTGAGCATTTTTTTATTTTTGCCTTTCCTGGCATTCTGGCTCGTAGCAATTGTTGTTCTTGTTATTTTTGGGCATGGGGATTTTTCCTATTCTTACAATTGCAAAAGTTAAAAATAGTTTTAAAACTTGGCCTTCGGGCGGGGTTTTGGCCAATTGAATTAAATTAAAGGTGTAGTCCCATTTTTGTTTTTGTTTTCAACGCAAAGCATTCAAATTCCAAAAAGTTTCTAATTTGTTGTGTCTTCCCGTTACCCAGGAAGGGAAACTAATTTATGGGCCTCCCGGCCACCATTCTCAGATATTTTGCGATTGTATTGCTTGGTTATTTATTGTAAAATACCCGCACACTCCAAAAACTGTTAGATCGATACGGCACAATCAATGGGCAGTGGTTGGGGAGACTGGCGGGCTGAGCAACTGATTGCGAACTGGTCGTATTTAATAATAATTTCTACATTTATTTATGCCGGTTGGCATCGTTGTAATTGTTGCCAGTGGGTGATTGGGGCCAAAAAGACTTGCTCAAGCAGTCGCTTTGAATTTGTAAATGCCCAGACTGGCATATTGGGCTCCTGGGTTGGCAGTTGGGCTGCCTTCAGAGCATTGGCGTGCCAAACAAAAATATTTAACACTTGTGCCATAAACTATTGTCAGATGGTCTCGGGGGAGCCCTCGGGTAGCAAGCAAAATCAGCTTAATGTAGGTCGTGGTTATGATCTGCTGGTGTATGCTGCTTTAGTCTTTTAAGCTCAACAAGCAGTAAAAAATGTAATTATTAGTTGACCACCGCAAATATAACAAAATGTTAATTGTCAACCATTAATAAGCCCAGCTTAAGCTGAATGTTTGTCTATTTATACATTTTCAATTATAGTTATCATTGAAATTACACAGTTAGCATGCCATGAATCACAAGTTATGTAACAATTGATAAAATCAGAAATATAAATGCGCATATTTTTGATTTCGGCGATTTTCCGGACGTAGCCAGCTGGTAAAATTAATTCACTTGAATTGAAATATTCTGCATTTATTTATTTACACATGTATGGCATGGCGATAATAAATATTGGCACATACACCATTTACTTTCGCAATACATTTATATCGTAGTTGGCTCTTTTGTACATACATATATGCACACATTTATACATAGTCATTTATATTTTATATGTCTATATACAAATGGAGCAGATAACAGTTTTTATAGGTTGCATAAGGGGAAAATAAAAAAATTAGATATCCATAGATAGGTCTGGAATTCCACTTTTGAATTAATTGAAATATATTTTGCAATAGTTAGTGAATATATTATAATTTATTTAGAGCAATTTTAATAAGATTTTAATTAACTTCTTGTTTTTTCAAAATCGTCTTGATAAAAATACAACTGATTTTTAAATCTCTTAATTATATTTAATTTTTTGTTAAGTCTATCAACAATGGCACCCTGCCAAACACTACAAAATTTTTGTTTTTTAACCAACAAACCACCTATACAAAAAAAAACACTATACATGTATAGGTATGAATGTAATACCATTTTTAAATGCGAAAATTTTGCTTGTGGCTGAACACAAAGCAAAAAGAAATCATTTTTAATGACTGCGCGATAAGCGATGCTGCAAAAATGTTACTGCGAGAAGGAAATGGGTGCAGCCTCCTGATAATTGTTGTTTAGCACCGCTATTTTGCATTAAAGGTGCTTAAGATAGCTCACAAAAGACGGGCAGAGAAAAACAGCAATAGAGAGTCAGCCAAATAACAATGAAATCGTAACTTGGCATAAAAGGCGTTGATGAAAGAGAGTGCGAGGAAAATATAAAAGGACTGGCATAAAACATGACAGCTGATGGCCATCTAGCTTGGCCGGCAGGCGCTCATTACGCAATTAATTATATGACACGTTGTTCGCCTATGGCCGAAAAGTAGCAACCGGGTTGAGAGTCGTCCCAGAAAACGACAGAAGTCAACTAAAACCAGAAACATAATGAGATAATCTGTCCAAATTCCGCATACGCTTGGTTACAGAAACAGGAACCAAACTAGGTCGCTTATATATTTCTCTTTCTCATCTCCTCCTTGGCCTCTTTCCTTTTCCAGCTGTTTGGACTTCTGTACTAACACGTTCTTAGTGATATAGAGCCTGAAAAAAGGCAAGTAAAAACGTCATGAGAAGTTAACTTTTGGCTCTAATGGCACTATGCGCTGTTTTTAATTAGCAGACAGCGTGTCACAAAAAGTAAAAATGAAACCAGACGAACAGCAAGATGAAACCGCGAGTATGCCGCAAATGCAACACTTTATATGCAATTTTTCTTTTAATTTTCATTTTTATATGCGGAGGCTGTGACGACGATGTTGCTCAGCCTTAGCCCAAAAATGTAGGTTGCGATTTCTTGCGGCACATTCTCTCGGTACATGCCCCGGCACAGCCACATCCATAGCCATTGGTATAGCTACTGCCGCGGAAGTGGATGTTGGCAAGGATGTGCCCCACTGAATGTGCCTGGCTTTCGTTATTGTGTTAGTGTTGGGGCGAGTGCATATAACTTGTAATTAGAGTGGAAAAAAAAACACGCAATTATCATTATGTACGCCGAATTTCTCTTTACGATTCGGGCGCACACTAAATGCTTGGTGGCAGTTGCAACAACAGCAATATCAACTGGAGCAACAACTGCAACGATTATACGAGCAATGTGTCTCAGTTGACCTCAATTTATTTTAAATCCAAAGCGCTTAGCTTAAAACACGCGCACCAGTCTGACAGGATGTCGTATTATTCGCTAGAGCTCTTCTCCTGTTCCTTTCGTTTCCATTATTCTGAGTCCTTACCCCGGGCGACATTTGCAAAGATAGCAATGCCTCTTAAAATGGCCATATTTACAAAGAATATAAATAGAGACAGTAATTCAACTAATATAAGTACTTCCTTACTCTAAGTCAATCGTCATTTCTTCACTAGCCGCATATTAAATTTGCTCATTATTTATGGCTTGTTTGATATATTTCGCTAGCGGCTAAAGAATAGTCAAGACCAAGTCCACAACTATCAGATATTAATCGTTCAAGGTCACTCTGCAACTGACATTTATTTACATATAGTTGCTCATGATTGTGGGCAAGCCCAGAAGACCCAACATGTACTAAAGCAAGCTAGAGGTCAAGTTGTGGCTGACATTTATGAGACTACAGCTCGCCGGAAAACGGCGACGTTTCACATTCCACATGCTTAACAATTCAGCACATGACTTTTGCTTATTCTGGTACGCAAAATTATACAACGAACTCCCAAGTGGCGACAAGAAGCTGTGTATAAAAACGTCTGAATGTGGTCCAGAAATCGCACACAAAATCCACCACAATTATTTTTTGGTCTCGTGCTGAGCAATAAAAGTGTCCTTACTGGCCGGAGACACTTGTACAGTCCATGTCCAACCCATAAAAAGGGGCACATGTATTGAATCTATGCCACACACACATACATACATGTTGTGGACACAGCTGTGTGTCTGCCCAGGCTTACGTACTTAGGCTACAACTAAATGGGTGATCTCCAGGGCTAGACTTACAATGTGGGTTAGAAAAACTGTTGGCCAGCTACGTAACTGCAATGTAGCATTTAAGTGTCAACGGAGAGTCGGAATAACATGAGACCTGTTTCCGGCTAAGCCGTTTTTGTGGCTTCTGCAGCTGCAAGGATAATATTTCAGCAACAGTTTTTAGATGCACCCAGGGCAATAACTTTCTCTGAGGGCTTTGTGGCAACGAGCGGGTATTTAGAATCATCGAAAGCCAAAAGGTAAGTGCATAATTGGTGCGTACCTGACTGAAAAGAAGTCAAAGGCAGTCATAGCCCAGGACCTTCGATTGAGCTTAATGCGAGGGCAGCTAGCTAAATTTAAGGAGGCTATAAAAGCAATCATTTAAAATGCCTATATCTACAGGGCTAATAACTTAAATTGTAACTTCATTAAAATAGCCAAAATCGATTTAAAATTAATTTACAATCAATATAATTAAATTTTATTGCACTTTGTATCCCGAATCTTAATTAGTAGAACATTTTTTAGATTGAAACACAATATTTAGACAAGTAAAAATATTTATACTAAAACAATTCATAAAAATGTCTACCACAATGATGGCAAGCTTCAGCTTATTTTTTTAATACATTTAGGTGACGCTGCATCCTTGTCTAGCCACAAATAAGTAGGCCAGCATATTAAACCAGATTGCTGCAATTCGAATGTGGGAGCTGTAGTGTCTCCTTTGAATTTGCATATAAAAACCCAGCATTAGCAGTCTTATTGCCATTGGCAAAATTCAACTTTATGGCACAATAATTATGCTAATTTCAAAAAAAAGTTGTGCCCGGCACTCCCTGTGCTCTGCTGCCTGCGGCCTGTTGTGTTAGCATTGCAAAATTATGAGTCTGAAATCGAAAAAGTTTCAATCATCCACGTGCAGGCTGCACAAATTTGCAGTTTGCGGTTTGGTGAGTTGGCAGTTCGCAGCTTTGAAGTTGTAACTTTAACGGCCAACATCGCTCAAAAGTTGAACTCATTTCTGTGCTGCAATAAAACGCTTGAAATGTTTTTTAATATGCAGTAACTTAACCCAAATCGTTGCACGCCCATCGGCTCTTGACCCAAACTTTCAAGCAGATAAACCCCAGACACAAGCCGTTGCGGTACTAAATATCCATCTGATTGATTGATTAGATATACTTTATGTTAATTTGTGCGAGCTACAAGCAAGATCTTAATCACACTGCCCTGGAGTGGCGATGGCACAATTTCTTAATTTCATGCAACCAAGTTACACTTGAAGCGCCACTTCATTATCCGCCCAACGTTGGCGTTGCCATCTATTATAATTGAGTGCAAAATTATGCATTGAATTTGCTCAGGCAGTGCCACACGTTGCACTCTGCACACTTCATCATAAAGCAACGAATAGCCTGGCTGCACGGTAACCACTCTGTAGCTAAAGTACCCTGGTCATATTATTAACAACACTGGCAGCCTAACGATAACACCAACAGCAACAGAAACAACGTCAACATTAAGAGCCACGGTAGCAACAGCTCAACATCAATGGCTAATAACAGCCAACTAGGTTAGACGGTCCATGCAGAGAGTGGGTGTTATGATGTGTGTACGATGTTAATCACAAGCTTGTCTAGCTATGTTTTCGCTTTGGCTTCAACTCTGCTTCAATTTAATACTTAATTTTTAAAGCACATCTTTCAAATAGTGGATATATCAATATAGCATTAATGCCCTAAAAGAAAATAATCCATAGTTCTGTTTATATTTGTTGTTATTTTTTTGAATGTAATCCAAATAATATTTGTCATCAAATATAAAAGAAAAGAAAATCGGGAACACCCATCTTATCGGAATAGGATCCTGTTTGCACAGTGTCAATTTATGTTGCATACTTGCTGGCGTCGGACTGAGTCAAACTTAAAGTTTTAAAGGAAAGCTGCGCTCTGAGTGGCAATCATAATGCAATTTATTTTGTAACGCTCCTCGGGGCATAATTTTTGGTAAACGCTAAAGATTAAGCAGCATTAGAGTCAAAAGCAAAGCAGAAAAGCAATAAAAAGTAGCCGCACACAAAGCCACAAAAGAAGCGGGAATAAAGGACTTATGTAGACTGATAAGGCAGGAGAGAGGCAGGCGAGGAGATGAAATCGTGGCAAGGCCAGGCACCACGTTTGCCAAGCCAATATTTACAAGCTCATTGCGCAATGCCTGCCGCTATAAATTTGCAATTATATTTAACTGCTGGTCGCCGGTGGCGTGTACGTAGCATTTAGCGTATTCAACAATTCTTGATGTTAAGCAGAGCTTGTTTAGCCAATTAGCGCACGGAAGACGCACAAATTTGAATGGCTAAGAAGCTGCAACTCAAAATTTGTGCCAGGTAAGTTTACTGTTAAAAGTTGTTGGCAACTGCTTTGCACTACAATTTATTCTGTTTGCGAGTTGTCTTTGGCCTCCTTCTCGTTGTTTGCTGCTGAGCCGTTATATTTATATTGTTGGCTTCACACTTTTCAGTTTTGCCAATTCGTGTTTTGGAACTCTTGCTATTTATTTTGTGTGCTGACTGTAGAGAATAGGTCTTAGTTGAAATACACTTTTTATATGTTTTCTCTACGTAGTATGCATCAAGTTCGCCTTTATTATTTGCCGACTTCAACCACTTACCGCTTTGCCATTCAAATTCAAATGTAAAAAGTCAAATGCCATGTTAAAAATTGAACATTGCTATTGAAAATCTTAAACTAGCAACCTATTGACCATGTCAATTGCTTGGGTCTTATCGGCATTTGGCATTGGCAGCCTTTTTGCATTTTTCTGGCTGCTGCTGCTGATACTTTTTGGTTCTGTTCTTGGGCCTAATGGCATTGTAAGCTGCCACATTTTGTTTACTATTTTCAAAGACATGGATTTTCAAGCAGCCTCTTTTTGCCCTTCTCAACTGTATTGTTTGGTATTAGCCATACAAATTGACATGTTATGCTAAAAATGAATTGCGTAATTTAATGGGATTGTTAGAGGGCAAACACAAGCAGAAAAGAAACAATACAAAAAATACATAACAAAGTGCAATTCAGATACGATAAGAGCAAAATATAGTAGGTTGTTTTTTGCCAACTTTGGTAGCATTTTCCTGTTGTTTTTGTTGTTCTTACATGTAACCTGATGCTTATGTTGATTTTCTGAGATTGCTACCATGGTCCAGGCATTTCGGCATGTGTGTGCGTGTTATGGTGTGTGTGTTTGCTTATTTGCTTGTGTGTGCTGGCACTTTGCTGCACTAAATTGCATTTAATTTGCAGATTTGCGTTGTGTATACAAGTTGCTCATTTTTCTGCCACCAGTTAGGTTGTTGCTGTTGCTGTTGCTGCTTTCTGAATTGTACATGGCCTTCACCCAAATAAGCCAGTAGCCGCTTATGTGTGTGGAAGTGTTGGTGTTCCTAAAATTTATGTAGAAGAACAATGCACTTACGCTCACACTCATTCGTGGCCCCTCGCTAAGCGCGACAAACAATGCAAGAATTTTGCATATTTTGCGCCGCCTTAAAATTCGCATATACCAACATATAAAAAACGTTGAAAAAAATTTGAAATTCGTATGAATTTCTGTACGCTTGCAGTTTCCAAAAAATGAAAATAGAATGAACTGGTTGCATAATGATGCACTAAGCATTATATTACAATAATGCTAAAAAGAGGAGACTGGGAGTTAAACTTTAAGGATTGTGAAATATTCTGAGTTGTATTAAAGCGAATAACAATTAAATAGCCGTCGATTATTCTATATATGTATAAGCTCAAGCCGCCTAAGAATAGGAATGAAATGATTAAATTTTTATGATTTTTCATCAAATAAAAAAAAAGGGAACGGGAAATGTGTAATATGGTTTTCCGATAAGTGATTAGATTAGAAATCGCTTAATTAATTTTAATTGAGTTGCAAGAACAGGTAGCTGAGATTTGAAGCAACATGACTGTGGTGCTCTTTAAGGGCGGGACTAGAACAAACTCTATTTGAATTGACTTGGAGTTCAGAGTTGCTTAGCTCAGTTGACACTTTTCTTTGCATGCAGGACACGAACAAGTTTTCCACCTCGTCGCTTAAAAACTTTTCGAACGACTTGCAAAGAGGATTGCGCGAACTAAGCTCATTGTGGGAGGCGGTGCGATTTTGGGCCGTGCTGTGGGTGTCTGGCATGTGGCCATTTGGAAGCGGTTACTTCGACGAGATTTGCATAAAATTAAGGCTTATTGTAACAGGATTCGGTGAATTGCGTGAAATATTAAACTTTATGTGCATATTGATGGGCCAGCGACAGCTTCTGCTCCGACTCAAACGTAAAGCCCAATCCTTTGACAAGGGTATCCAGCAATCTGCAATATGTTTGCATCAATTTTATTAGGCAAATATTAGCGCAGGTCGATTTAATTTATGGCAACCTGTCTAAACAATAAATCAGCCTGGACCAAGGAATTTGATTATTCAATTGCAAAATTCAGACAGCGGCAATTTCAAGAATATGCGAAGATGCATTGCATAGATACCTAATGGGCGTATATTGCTCGGAATATTATGGGCTTAGCTGCATCCTATGGTCAGATAATGACCTTCTAAATGCACATCGCTTACATAATTGAACGCCTGATAACAATGGCCGCACTTTGATGTGTACTGCGGTACCGGAAAATTTATGTGCCAAGAGCAAATAAAAAGCAGAGAAGCTTAAAACCTACGAGTCAGAAAAGAAACCAAGTTTGTTTCTCTATTAAAAATGAATTATATTCACTGTACAGAAAATTGTATTGGGGCCACGTAGTAGGCCATAAATTTGCCAACCAAACCGACTTTATGGCACAATCTCTTTGGCTAGGGACTATGGCTGTACCAGGCAGTGGAGTGGGTAACAAAAACAGGCAACAGGTGCAGCGCGTGACCCGAGCGCTGACTTCAAATATTACTGTTTCCAGCCATGCTTCCGGTTTCCGGGGGGCATTCACTGTCCAGAGGCTGGCCCTTGTCTGTTGTTTAATGCATGCTCCTTCACATAACTCGCCCCAAACGATAAATCACATAAAAATGTTGTGCCCTATACTTTTTTGCTTTTCTGCTTTTTGCATTAAAATTTACAACCTACTAAACAAGAAACCACACCAAATATTTGACGGGTGCACACGCAAACATCCCTGTATGAATAATTATGCATATTTTTAGCATTTATCTTAAATAGAGCAACTGCGAAAGTTTAAATCAGCTTTTGCCGGGGATGGTATAGTAGAGATAATACAAAATCTTTCACGAGCAGCATTGCCTTATTAAGCCGGCTTCTGTAAAACCAATTACACAAATCAGCCGAGCATCAGTTGGCAGACAATTACTGTAGTAGCAGACAAGCTGGCTGGAAGCTGAATGTCCTGCGATTTGCCTGTCTTTCCTTTAATCATTTGTGAGATATTGAGTTATTAGCGCGGCAGCCTTGCGGAAGGATTTTGTAGGCTTGTCGTTGCCTTCATGAAGTGCCATTTAATGTTGCCTAATGCGAACCTCATTGACAGTCGCGTTGCTTTCGAAACTTTGAAGGGGCTGGTGTCGAAGACGGTTGTGGTGTCGGCAGCTCAGTCACTCAAGCGTTAAAAGCAACAGCAACCACAACAACGACTACAAAGATGGTGACAGCACTTTTCGACTGGGACATGGAAATAAAAATTATCCTTGAAAATAGACTTGGTTCTTCTAAGTGTTAGCGGCTAATTTGGGGCCAGAGCTATGAACATGTAAACAGCTTGTGTGTTTCACATTAGCTTAAAGACAGCAAATGTGATAAATCAATTTATACCAATCAAAATAAATATCTTCACTTTGTATTAATTGGCTAGTTATGTATTTCAAAAGCAAATGACTGATAGTATGTCGTCGCATATTAGCGTAAAGGCAAGAGGATAGGGTATCTTCAAGCCATCCCTTTCGACTATAATTTTCATGCATGAGTGAAACTTCCATTAAAATTATTGTTGATCTTATCTTTTAGCAGTTGAGTATATCATAATATAATTGCCGTATTTGCTTAATCACTAATTTAAAGCACAATTGTAAACCAACTGACAACTGCTTTTAAATCGCTAACGATATGATTATTGACTGACTCATTTAATTCTGGTTTAGAGGTTCGCCTATATAAAGCCAGCTAGCAGTTTTCAACTAGTTAGTTGGTGTATCAAAATGAGTGTGTTGCATCTATTATCGCTAATGCTATGCGTTCTGATGGCAGTCAATCAGGAGGCGCCACCAACAGGACCCGAAAATCCTTATTGCAACCATCAGCTCTGTCCAAAGGGCAAGCAACATGTGGCGTGCGAAAAACCACCAGCCGTGAGTGATATATTCTAAGAAGCTCTCAAAACCTAATCTTTCGAATAAATTCCAGGATATAAAAAGATCCTGCAACATGCAGCAATCGCTGCTCGTGAATATGACTGCCTACTCTGAGAATATTGTCAAAGCACACAACGAGAATCGTCAGCGCTTGGCTAATGGTAAGAATATGACGCTGCCAAGAGCTGCCCGCTTGGTTGCGATGCAGTGGAGCGAGGAGCTAGCCACGCTGGCCAGTTACAATGTGCGAATGTGTCATCCCAAGCACGATGATTGCCACAATACGGCCGACTTTAAAAACTCTGGCCAAAATATCATTGTAAGTATGGATTTCAGGTCACTGACTGACTGATCACTAATGGCCCTTCTTAATAGATGTTCAACATGACACGTCTGGTAAAGCCTCAGCTGTTGGAGAAGATGTATTCACAGCTAATCACTATTGGCACACGTACTTGGTGGTCAGAGCACACCAATACGAGCAACATGATGACCGCAGCAGATGTTGAGCACACCCCATGCTCAAAGAAGCCCAACCAGCCTCAGTAAGTGGAGAGTAGTTGTGTGGCAGCAAGTAGTTCCTCTACGAATAGCTACAACTCATCCCAAACTCAAATTTCTCCAATAGACCCTTTCGCCATTTTGCTGTAATGGCTGTGGAGAATAACACTCATGTCGGCTGTGCCGGGCACAGCTATGTGGCCAAAGAGATCACCTATTTCAAGCTGACCTGCAACTATGCAGAGAACTTTGAGTGCGGTCGGCCTATCTATCAATTCCGAGCAGTGGGCTGTCTTACTGGGTCCAACATGCAGCATAGAGCGCTCTGCTCGAAAAAGGAAATATTCGCGTAAATACTTAGCATTCCGAATAGTCATATACATTTGAACAACATTTGAATATCGCCAACAAGCCACAAATAAAACCCAGTGTCTATCCGTGTGGTGTCTAAAATTGTAAACTGCACATTTATCTCATTTATATGGCACTTTCTATCGCGCGTTCCGTTCCTTTCATTCACAACAGATAGATTCCGCTCAACAAAAGCCATTGCCGCGCTCTTCTCTGCAAAATGAAATCATTACGCATGCAAAATTCAAATGGCGCAGCATCAAAATGGAATTTCTGCCAATTTCCTGTGCATTGCAATAAACCAGAATAGTGACTTTTGGCTTTATGCTTTGGTATATGGGTGCTGGTGTTTGGTATGGCTTTCAGGATGCGGGGAATTTGAGCTTTTGTATGCCAAAGCAATTACCTGCCAATGAATCCGATGCTCAGAGGAAAAGCACATTTCGAACGCATAATTGTATGAAATCCCTCTTTTTTCACGGTATAAGCATAATACTTATTATTGAAAAAAATGTGTGATCTAAGGCAAAACTTATAGCATTGAGGATATTTGCGATTTGTTGCAAGTACTCATTCCGTACAAACATAAACCAACAACTGTGAGGTTTTTTTTGTATTATTTGGACTCATTACAGCAAACTTAATTTATTGATTATAACCAGTATTTTTAAATAACCAGCTAGCAGTTTTAGCAGCACGAAAACGTACCCAGAGGTTTACTATTTCACTGTTGACAAGCACAAAACACATTCGAAATGTGTTGCCCCGCTAAACAAATGTGTTTTGTGCTTGGCTGACTCATTAAGCGGAAATGGGGATTGCACCCCAGGCAAAGCTTGAAGTAAGGTCAAACCTAATGCTTTTATATATAAAAGAAGAGTTAGAGAAGGGAGTGGTTTCTCAGTAATTTAATTGATATAGACCCATAGTATTATGAGCTTATTACACTGTCTTACACATATTTGTACAATTGACGGCAAAATCTTCACCTTTGGCCGTTCTAACTCTAGAGCTTCTCCTGTTAAGGGCAATCCGATTAGCACTTGAATCACTTTTCCATTTCATTATTTTATGCGACTTCATTTGATTGGAGTGTATGTGGAATGCGCGTCGGTAAAGTGTGAGATTTACTCCAAAGCGAACTAAAAACAAAATGCGAAAATGTTGCGAATCATGACTTTTAAATCGCCTTTTACTGAGCCAGTGCAGAGCGCAGTCGGATTGCATTCAACTTGCCATCCTCAATACTTTCCCAGAAGCTTATTCTCTCTTCTCTTATTTTCTCTCTCTTTCTCTCTCTCTCTCTCTCTTTCTCTCTGTCTCTCACACACACACACAGACACACCATCTTGATGGTTGGCTGTATACTGCCAACACCTGGAATAGCTAAAAGTCGCCACTTCCGCTGCACATAAATTTGAAGTGTCGCTTGTGTTTAAGGTTTTTTTCAGCCAAAAAAATAAAAGTAGGTACTATATGTGTATAAAATAGGTATGACGTGGAGATGCTCTAAAACTAGGTCGTATGCAATATTGATACAAAAAAAAGTTTAATCAACAAGCAAATTACTTTTTTTTGGTTTGATATTATTATCAACTTATGTCTTCTTATAACAGTTTAAGAATTTGTACAGCTGTTATTCCCTCTAACGATAAAAATAGGGTATGAAAACTAAATGGTGTATAAACAGAACATTGTAGCCGCTAAATTTTCTTTTTTTGGTTACAACACACAAACTGTTCTTGTTGTGCTCAACCACAATTTGTTGTACTTTGATTTAGATGCAATTTTTTGGACTTGTTTTGCTTAAGCGAATCATGCAAAGGCTTTTAGTTTGTTTAGCTGCAAATAGTTCAACAATTTACCATAATTTATGATCAACTGAAATACTGCTTATTCGCAGAGTTCCCCCAATTCACTCTCACACACATTCAAACGCACATAAATATATATTAAAGCTGAGCAGTCAGATGCAAGTGAAGATTTACGAGTCTTGCAGGGCAGCTTTTGATAATGGTTGCATTAGCGTGAAACGCTTCAGATTGCACTTTTGTCTACCCTCAACCCTCAACCCTGGTGTGAAGTGAGGTGTAGATGGTCGTTTAGCATTAGAGAGAGACTGTAAACCGTAGGCCACAAGGCTCTTCTTCTTCCAGCTGGCTGCTCCCTTACATCCATCCATCCAGACATTCAGACAACGTCATTACCAGCACATCACGTATATATGTCTGATGCTCGCATGTCTGTTCAAAGCGATTGGCGGTTTCCTTTTACATTTGGCTTTTGACCCATACAACTGTCTTTACGTATACGCAACGCGTAATACGTAAAATTACCGCTAAAGCGAGCAAATGCTTTTTGCCAGCCACTTGGTCGCATTTGGTTTTTATGGTATGTAGCCAGCGGTATCGGAGAGTGTATTAAATTTAATGAAACACACTTATTCGAGTCCATACAACACTTATAAACCTGATTAACGCTGAAACCGAAACCCATTGCAAATAATGTGCATATTGGGGTGTGTCAATAACTAAATAAGAACCATAATTGGGCTGCTAACTGAAGAAATTACATCATTTCATGATAGAGTAATGGCTCTCGTATGATATTTTCAGGCAACTGAGTTATTTCTCGTTAGAAGGGCATTCCGACGTCTTGGAAACAGCTGCTTATTTTTATGATCAACTTCATGATGGCGCAAGCTTTACGTTTATTAACATACTTCTAGGCGCATTGGCTGCTACTCAAGGTGCGTTTAATGGCACACAAGGACATCTAGGCGTCGACAGCTCTTTACGACTTCATTTGAAAGGCTCTGGCAAGAGTGTAGGCCGCGCTCCTTATTTTTTCGTTCACTTGAGTTCTTATTCTATGGGAGCATTGAAACCCAATTGATTTGATATAAAATTCCGTTCGGCCAGACAATGGGACACGGCTAAAGGAGCCCTCAGCTAAAATCTAATGAAATTTATGCAGCCGCTGCAATGCGGCTGCACATGAATAACAACTACAGGACATGTACACCTAGCACATAAACGCACACACATACACACAGTGCAGTACATGACGGTAACTTTTACCTGTCGTTGGCCCCAATTTACAATATGGCGCTTTTTGTTTGCCTATATGTGCGAGTTTCTGTGAGTGTTTGCTGCTGACCTACTTCAGGGGCACAGGACGCGGCGCGCTTTCACTTTGGCTATGGAACTGGGTTTCGTCTATGCCTTCGAACATTTTATGAACACTTTGGGGCCGCCTTTGTCTTGGCTCTTAGTTAGAACTGCATTGATGGCCAGCTGGACTCCGTCCGCAACCGCGTTCGTGTCTCCCCGTGGCCGGTATAGTCCTCGGCGGATGCGCGCGCATGTGGAAGTAACAGTTTAACGTTTAAACATGCCCAAGCTGCGCTCAACTCAAGTGTACAATTCACAAACACGCACGCAAGCACATATATGTGTGTGTGTTTTGTTTTCAGTTTTGCAAACTAAATTTGCGCATATTTCTTAGCTCACTTGTAAAGTTTTTTGGAAAAAACATATACAATTTGTGCTACATCTAACTGGTTTAAAGAAAAATAGAAAGGCCAAAAAACATCTGTGAAATTCTGAGAGCAAACTGCTAAGGCTGAAAGATGTAGAAGGCTGCGGTGTTGGTCTTAGGTGTCAGTGTCTTGCCAACAGGAAGGAAGCTTTTCAAATGCCACATGATAAATGCATTTTTAATGGAGCGCTGGTGAAGAGAGCTGAGAGGCGCGAAAGGCAGACAGCGTCTGAGTTTAACAAACAACTTCCTTGCCGTTACTGCTGAAAGCCTGGCTAAATGGCAGGATGCGCAAACGAGCGCCTCTAAGCGAATGGGTACCCCAAAGACGAGGGTTGGCCAGTTGAGAGCCTTGTGTTGCGAGTCCATTGTCTTCGTCCTAAAGGCATTACAGATGATTAAGCTAATGCTTCCCTTTTTTCATCGCTAATCGGTTAACTTTAAACTTTGTCCGTTTGCGTTTAATTCTGCAAGCATTTATATGTCAGTTTCGAAATCAATTGCCTCATTTTATGCAAAACAAATAAGCGACACGGGTTAAATAGATTGCCTGGTGCTTCCACTCCGGAATTGAAGCAATTGTTTTAGCTTTCATTTACGTAATCAGCATTTAATGCAAGCTTGCAATTGTTGGCAATTGTTTTATTTTGGGTTTTTTGCGGCCTTTTGTTTTCAGGCATCGTTTCAATTTAATCAATATTCCAAACACAAACGACGATCACAAACATTTCATATAGCCAACCCTCCCAAACTTCGAGTCCAAAATTGTGGCTAAACAAAAACTAAATGCCACACAAAGTCATTCACACACTTCCACACATATACACACATATAGAACCAAATTTAGATAGGGAGGAAGGATAAGGATGAAGCGAACAAGGGGCTGGAACGTGCGCTCTTAAAAACATAACACGAAATTGAAAACTATTGTTTATCCTAGCGAAACAAAAAATGCCCATCTGACCATTTTAATTTAGTGAGTTCTGATGATGATAAAATATACATATACATATAAATTGATGTATTAAATTTACAAAAATCACAACAACAAATAATAAAACCAGCTGCAAAGGCAGCTTTGCTGTACATTTAAGAAATTGAAATGAAAAATTGTTAGTCCGTGGTTACAGTTCAACAAATTCACGTGTGTGTGTGTGTGTGTGTGTGTGTGTGTGTGCATGCATGTTTGCTCTATCTAGGTGTTATGTGAGTGCGTTAGATAGTTATTGATATTACATGGCTACCCAGCTAACCGTTGGAAATAGTAATCAATTCATATTGTAAGCGAGCTTGCCGTTGTGGCTCTAAATTTATGGGCAGCTGGCAGCCAGACTTAATAGAAAGCGTTGCCATACAAGAGCAACAGAGGACCGTCATTACCTTGAAGCGATTTACGGAAAATGAGCAAGAAGCAAAAAAGTTGAGAGAACTCTATGAACGATGGATTGGGTTAAGACTGGGTCAAAGCTAAATGATAGCTGTGAGGCTAAAATATGCTTTGGAAATTGCTGTAAAATAGTGATAGTGAGATGATTACAATATGAGAGTATATCAGGCTTTATGGTTGCGTTATAAATCAAGTGTATAATAAAATGTTTATTTTTTAAATAAGCTTTATTTTAGAAAAAAAATTACTACGTCGTCTAAATATTTATATTCTACTCTTTTCATAAATGAAAATTTGTTGAGAATTTCAATAACCCAAATGGTCTTTTGTCCATCATTCAGTAGTTCGCTTCATCAATTCTCTATTGGTTTTGCGCTTCTTATTTGCAATCCAGTCCATCTTTCCTTTCATAAAGATATTGTTCATTTATCTAGCAATATACACAAGAAGGAGATAAAATTCAAATCAAGATATTTACGTTTCAGCTATTTCTCTTCTGCGCTTATTGTTGGATTGGTATTGGCAATAAAATAGTTTTAATAGCATTTATGGCAAACAAAAAATGGGGGGCAATTAGTTCAGTATTTCATATAAAAACTTGCATTCCGCGCATAAAACCCTTACCATTGTACCGAGTAGCAGGCAATATTAACACATTTTGCAGGTGGAGTACCATGCAGCATACAAGCTTAAAACAATGCACGTCATAGACACAACAAAACACAAAAGAGGCGACATAAAAGACCAGGCTCGGGTCCAATTGGGCCAGAGTAAATGTCCCTGATGGGATGCATGAGGGGAAACAGAGAAAACCCGCTACTATTGTTGCAGCTGTCTGACACATATAGACAATACCCAACGAAGCCTGAGTCCCGCCAATCGGGACCCGCTCTAAGACAAAGATACAAAGAGCCTGGCGGCTAATGTTGCATTTCCATTGTGATGAAGTAGAATATGCCACAATGATGGCAATTCTTGATATGTAGATTAGTTCAAAGTTATCTTCGTTCGGCAACAGGCCCGTTTGTAATTTAAACCCTTAAGTACAATGTTCCTTAGAGAGTAAGCCGTAGAATATGTGCTCGTTCATTAAAAAAAAATTGGAATCAAGCAGAATACATAAAGGTACTTCTTAACTGCTTTAATAAAGATTCTAGCTTGCAAGTAGGAGATGTCATGCTAAGTTACGAGTACAACTTCGCTGCAACTCTTGCACTGGCAGGAGCTTCTTTTACTGCCGCAGCAAAGCCAAAAATGAGGTTAACGCGTGCTCTTAACGACTCGAGGGTCGTTGCTGTCGCTGTCGAGGACGATGTCGAGGACAACATTATAAATCAGATCCAGGCATTTGCAAGTGGCAGTCATTGCGAAACTCCTCCTGCTAAAGCGCATTGCCAACTGTTATTTTTGGAATGTGTGTTTTTTTTTTTGGCTTACAACTCAATTTAGTCAGATTTTAATGAGCAACTGCGGTGCACATGTTGTGACAATGGGCGTGGCAAAGGGCGTCACCTTATTTGCATATGCTAAGCTCTTCTAGCTTCGAAGGCAACCTACCTGGGCCATGCAGGCCCAGCCGTCTCAAAAAGCATTTGCCTCGCTGTCTGTCATGTCATTTATTACCGTTTGCATCGTGGCTGCTATTTCATGCTCCTTGGCTTGATCCCTGGCCCTCATCGTTGCCTTGGGTTTCATTCAATCGTTACTTATTTCCGGTATGCTGTCCTTTTTAGAGCGACGCTCTGCTCGTCCTTTGTGTGCACTGTCCATTGACAGTTTGGCCTGTCGAGTCGTGTGTCCTGTGCCCTTGTTTGTTTGTGTAATCGCAAAAAGATAGCTCAATATCAACATGACGAAATCGGAATGAGGCTGAATTGAATGGTCTGGTTTGAGCTGGGCTGGTCTGTGCCAGTAATTGTGGGTCAAATTGAATTTGTATTGTGCCGACCAGCGCAAAATTGATTGAAACATTTGCGTGAATTTATGTCCTTGAAATGATTGGCCATATCTCTGAGCACCAGGTCCGATCACTGACCATCACAGAACACAGTGAGTAACCAGCGCCTTGCATTATTTATGGGATTAGTGACGTGACTACACATTTGCCACGTGCCCAACTTGTTGTCCTGTAAACTGATTAGGTTCAATGAAATTGTTGGTCTGCCAGTCCCCAAGCATGTTGAGCTGACTGCTGGCTGACTGCCGACTGGCTTCATTTATATTTCATGCAACTTGCGATGCCAAATAAAACAAATTTGCACTTTAATATGAGCCACGCTAACCTTGAGTTCAAAATTGCTGTACAAAAAGCACTGATACTGAAACATAAACAGACAAAGAAACCGCTGTTTGGGCAACAAGTTGTTTTGGTTGCCTATGTGCGTGTGTGTGTTTGTGGATTGTTTTTTATTTTTTCATTTTCTACCCTGAACCCATTCAAAATGTGTAAAAGGGGTATATCGGCGCTGCATCTCAGACCACAAAGGATATACAAGCTATATATATAGTTCCGAAACCAATAAAAGCCAAAATTTTCAATGGAACTTGATATATGTGATATCTTGATAGACTATTGACAACATTTAAAATTTTCATCAAGAACGGATATATGTAACAGCTGTGTTTAGGGTATCTTTTAGTCGGGCTCTGAAGACTACAGAATTCTTGCTTGTTTTCGCTTAAAACCAGGACACGCAACGCACCAAAGCAGCCAACGACATGATGTAGCACTTGTGTACATCAATTTAGACTATCCACCATAATAAATAACAAAATAAGACTTGCGGTCCATAAAATCGTAATTTCCTTTTTGTTAGATAACTTTTGTTTTTTAGGCTTAGTGAGACTAAGCCATTTTAAAATATGTGTGTAAAATGTTTGTATTGTGTATTTTTTTTACGTATAAATTACATATTTATATATTTAAAAAAAATTACTAAATGGGAATACTCATTTTCGATATCCACAAGCCAAACCACAAACCATTAATAATTTCCGCAATTTGTAATATATTTTTGTTGCCCAGTGTGAGGTGGTATTGTGGGCCGTAATGAAGCCAATGTCACGCTTCACCATATTTTTAATTTGTGAAATGGCGTCTTCACATAGTCGCCACTTACGCACACACACACACACAACGCATTGAAATATACACACAGACTAAAAAAAAAAAGCCAGACGCACGCAGTTAAGCGCAAAATGGCTAGTTTAATTTTCTTAAGTGCTCACGTGGCGTAGGATGATAACAACTGCATTAGCTCAGGATGGTAGGCTGCAGCAAAATTTCAAAATGTCATACAAGCCGCAGATAGCCGCAACAGCAGATATAGCAACAGTGTCGAGAAACAATAACCAGCAACACATGGAACAACATCAGATTGACATTCTGAGCAGTGTGCTGTTTTATCAAGATGTTCGTTTAAATACATGTGTGTATATGTGTTATCATTGTCGTTGTTAAACAAGACACTTAAAGCACATACACACACTCTCACAATATATGTGTACACATGTACACGCAGGCACACATACACGAAATAAGTTAAATTTTATGCTTTTGTCTAAAGTTGTACAACAATGCTTTCAATTGTATGTTTGTATGCCAGCATGCATGTATCTTGTATCTTTTTGAGTTGGCTCAAGTCAATTGTTTTGCTTGTGTATGTCGCTCTATGTATGTGTTTACAAGCGCCAGAGTGTGTGTGTCTCCCTAATTTTGGCCCCGGGCACGCTCAGCAGTGCGCCGTTGTTGTTGTTTCTCTTATTGTCACTTGTCTGCCTATTGCGCACTGATTGTTTGCATAAATTAGCATAATTAAGCAAGGTTAAGTAGTGCTACAGCTGTCTCCTTCTTCCACTAATGCCTCTACCTTGAATCGAAAATCTTTAGCTACTACAAAGAATTGTCCTTAAAAACCTTCAAGCTGTCCGACGAAGATTTTTGTAGCCCTCAAAGCAATTGCGCAACATTTTTTCGGTGCACATGCCTCGAACGAAGAGCGCGTGACCAGCCGTGCACAAAAATGAAGAAAAACAAGGGAAATAATGAGAAGAAAAAGAGGACAACGGACAACGACAGCAAATGCAAAAGTAGGAAAATAACTGGCAAAATAGAGAAGGCACCTCGAGGCGTATACGCAATGCAATAACCAGGAACCATTCTCGGCAGTCGTCGCCTTGTTAGCCTTTTACAATTGCGCAATTCGTTTTCATTTTGTATGCATTGCTGGTTTCCATTATTTGGCTTTAATTGCTGCATACATGCTGCCAGCCCTATGCCGCCCATCTGCGTCCCTGCTTGACGTTGCGTTATGTACGTGCTTTAATTAAAATACGCAATACACAAAAAACCAAAGCTGCTCGAATTGACTTTTGCCAAAAGTGATAAGTTTGGCAGTATTCAAATTGATAAGGCGAACAAGTTCAACGTCGAATGCGAGGCATAATTAGGCAAATTAACTGTAAATATATGTATATATACGTTATTATGCACAATACATTTATTGCGTGCGTCAATCAAAAAGCAACATGTCAAATGTCACAAGCGAGTACTCGTATCAGCTAATTCCTTTTGCAATTCCCTTGGCAAGAAAAAACAAAGGAAATTTATGCGTACACGGAGGCATACGTAATTAGCTGGCCAGGTGGCCAGGTGGCCAGGTAGCCGGATGGCTTGGTAGCTGTAGGCAGTCAGCAATAAATAAATTAACATAAAACAAACAAAAATTAATGAATGAATAAATGATTGGGCTGACTGCGAAGCAGGCGAGCCCAAGGCGAGCCAATAAATTATTTCAATATAGCTAAGAAATGGCAACTGTCGATCAACGTCAATTACGAAAATGCCTTACGATGCTGAGATACTGGCATTTTTATTTTGGTTCATTTTGTTAAAAGATTGCCAGAAAATCCCGGCCGTTGCTATGAGTATTAAAAGCATATCAATCAGCCAACAGCTGCTGACCTAATTCTCCTACTCGCGGAAATCGTCATGATTTATTAACAAACGCATTTGAAATTTAAATTTCGTTTGATATTTGATAATAATTTTTGTGTTGATTTTCTTGGAATCGCCATTTAATTTTGGGCTTTGTCTCATTAATAAATGCGTTGAGGAAAAAGTACGAATAACATTCAAAAATTGGCAACTATTCTGTATTCATTAAGGACGTAGAAATTCAACTTCAGCCGAATTAAGCGAACAGTTAATTTTAATTAAACACAATTTGCTTCAAAGTTTGAGCAGAGTGCATGCATATTTCATGCCAGTATCTTTCTTGTCCTTACTCTTTCTGTCTATCTCTCTCTTTCTCCATCTCTTGCTCTTTTTTAAGCAATCCACTGCCTGCAAAACACTTCACGCATAATACAATAAATAAAACTTACAGCCTCAGCGGAAATAATTAACACGGCGCCAGGAAACAAAAGGGCGTGGTAAGCATTTTCTTAGTTCTGAATTCCTGCAGTGATGATGATGGAAATGGAAGTGAAAATGAATGGAGGAGCAATGCCTTGTCGCAAATTTCGCTGTCAGCTGTTTTTTTTTTAGTGCAATAATAATAGCAAATAATTGTAATTAAACGAAATTCATTGATTTGTGACTGTTTTCACCTGGAGTGGTGCAATAAAATTAATAAGTGCAAAATTGTCACATCCAGCTGTCATTCAATTTAAATTGCAATTGTAAATTGTATCTCATATTTTATAGCTCATTGTTGATTGCACAGTAGGCTCTTATTAATGATGCAACTGTTAAAGTAATTTGAGTTATTATTTGCCATTGATCAGCAAACTTACACAGCATAAATCAATGGGAATTAATACTTTTCTCAATTAATATATGTTGTATTTTATAGAAATGCTGACTTCGTGGAGTTTTTATAATGGCTTAATAGCTACGAAAATGAACCAATAACTGCAAGCGGTATTGACAACGTACAAAAAATTACAGAAGAGAAATAAATTTATTTCTCCAAACAAATAAATGTGATACACGCAAAATAAATATTCACATTTGATTAAATCTACACCAAAAGTGTTTTTTAATGAGAGGAGTTTATTTGCAGTATGAAATATTTGTGAATGCTCCCTGAGCATGTCCACTAATTGGATAAATTACT
This sequence comes from Drosophila nr. perissopoda 5 BK-2023a, assembly GCA_035044105.1. NCBI lineage: Eukaryota > Metazoa > Arthropoda > Insecta > Diptera > Drosophilidae > Drosophila > Drosophila nr. perissopoda 5 BK-2023a. The sequence goes on from JAWNMK010000124.1 coordinate 889,169, forward strand.
TAAATTAATTATTAAAGCATCTAAATTTGTGAACATACCTGAAAATTGTAGGTGTCCTGCATGACCAATCTATGTTATGCTATCAGGTGTCATCTGTTACCCGAGCAGGGTATTCGGTTATGAACTATCATCATCAATTCTCTTATTATTAATTTGTTGTCAGTGCCTTATATTAATTACGAAAACATCCCTTGCCCACTGAATGGCAGGTGAAATGAGTTATACCAGAACAGACGCAATTTATGGATATTTATGACCGGGCCAAGATGAACAGCCATGGATAAGGAAAGGGAAGGCCTACGCTTCAATGTCAGCAGTCGGTATTTTAATTATGATTTTTTAATGAGAATCTAGCATAACGGTAACATCCACTAATCGCCGCATAACATCTAGGCTTATAGTTTAAAATACACAATGTTCTTCATGTAGTCGATGTTGTTCTTTCATTTAGCCACCAACAAACATTTAATAACTTAATGCATGTGTGTGCAAATGATGAAAGTCGTTTAATTCAACAAATTCGTTGTCGTTTTCATTTCTGTGAATTTAATAAGCTTAATGTGCTGCTCCCGAAACGGAGCGGAACAAAGCTGAGCGTAGTAAGCACCAAGAACTTAGATGAATTTCCCAAGATATGCTGGGGCACACCCGAAAGACAGACACACAGACACACGCAGGCAGGCAGGCAGGCGACTTGTGCGCAAAACAAATGCAATTAATTATAATTTTTAATTAGCTCACCAGTCAGCAGCTAAAGACAACAACAACTACAACAGAATACAAACACATACAATGTTCCACAATAAAAAAATATAAAAAAAACAACACAAACGACTAAAACTCTCTTTGATATTACGAACGCATGAAACTCGACACGCGATTAATAAAAAGGACATAGCCAAGTGGTGGGCAAAGTACGTTAGGCGTGGCAGCTCCTGACAACAAGTGAAAGGTATTTAGTCACGCGGAAAGAAATGTTTTCCTTTATTTAATACAGCACGATATTGGGGCCACAAGTGAGAAGAGTTACCAACGGCATGCTCCAGCAAGCTGGACGCGTATTAGTAGCCCAGTCTAAGCAGTGTGGGCGTGGCAACACAGGGAGCTGGCCGCCACTCAATGTATTCTTTACGTGCGAATATGAAATTCTCATTGCTGTTACGGTTACGCATGCAAGATACGACTCAAAGGATTATGAATACTGAGGAAAGACAGGAGACAACCCTCTAATATATCACTCGAGTTGGCCGCACGGGAGTGCCAGCGCTTTGTCGCAGCTAATGTCTCAAGTTAAGGCCACTTAAGGCATTCACTTTCAAGGCCACAAATTCCCGGCTGTCCGCAGTCCGCTTGGATCGGCTCAGCTTTCTTATCCTTGGCCTCAGCACGGACTGAGTAGCTGTTAAGTCGCAAATTAGATTTTGGACAACGTCCCGCGACTCAAAATCGGAGTACACTTAGAAAGATGGACAGACAGAGGGGGACAGAAATTACCCAGACTGAAACTGCTCTTTGTTTGTTGCTAATTAGGCAAAAATTAAAATTTAAAAGGTTTTCAAGCATAAAATGGAAAAAGTTGTTGACCAAACTCTCGTCTGCCTCTTCCCCTCCCAATTGCCGGTTGCTTGCATCCACCAGGAGGTCATCGGGCAAAGTGCACACAACTTTTACCACATCGTCTGTTATAATTAATATGACAAAAACGTGATGTTGCACATTTTTTGAGAACTAACTTTCCAAACATTGTGAAGGATTATAAAATGGCCCAAAGGCTTTTATGTAATTGGTATTCCATTCATATCATACGTTAACATATTATTGCAATAAATTTCAGTTCAATAATATTTATTGAAACAAAATCAAAATTTACTTTACTTATAGGTTTTCAGGTGAGCGCACAATCTGCAATAAATTTGCACCGTGTAATTTATGATGTAAAATGAATATGATATTTTGAAATTGCTAATTAAAATTGGTCAATAAATTTTTATTTTGAGTTAATTTATTTCGAATCTATTGAAATCGTCAATTTGTTTGGTTATACAAATATTTTAGTATTATTTCAGTCTTCAATGCGAACTGAATTTTATTTAAAGCGATACAAACCTCGGCATACGGAAATTATTGTAGGCGACTTCATAAGCTTTTGAAATTGTATTATTATAGTGGTCGCACTCACTAAGCCAATAAAAATCAAACCAAATAGAATGACAAGCCGCCAAAATGCCAAGCACTCGTCAAAAGGGATTGGCAAGCGTCCAACAATGATAAAACTGCAAATAAGAAGTGAAATAGCCCAACAGCTAGAATATAACAGGCAAACAGCTATTTGCGGCATATTTTACACGCCTCTCTGCTTCATCTACACGCGTGGAAAAGAAGAAAGGACCTTGTACCCGTTCCATTCCTGATTCTGAAGCGACTCTTATGATTTACACAGAAGACGGCGAAAATATTTGTTATGTATGAGTGTGCATATAAAGTGAAAACATTTACACATGTTTGATTTATGGGTCAAGTGTGTGATAAAACTACCAAAGCAAGCCAAGCCGTCAACACACACACACACACACACGCACGCACGCACACACTCACTCACATACAAACAAAGAAACACGGGAGACTAGCGCGCAGATGAGAATATGATGCTGGGAAGTGCAGAAGTATGTGGAGGAATCAGAGTAAATCATGCAAAATAAAACCGACGAAATATTTCAGAAAATTATGCAGTCGCAAGGATGTCGCAAAAGGATGTGCGAAAAGTCACAACTTGAGCGCCTTGATGCATGAAAGTATGCTGAAAAAGTGCCTTACAAAATAATAACAAAAATATAAACGGATTTCATTTTCCCTTACTTCTCGCACTTGGAGCTCGAGCTTATGACTCATAAAAACGCATTTAACTTAAGTGGCCACCGACGAAGCAAACAATGGCTTCTGTTGCGTAGTGTCAGTGGGTGTGGTCAGTATGAATTCCAGTAAATGTGTGCACATATATTGATTGGAATTAATTGAAATTTATTCATTCATCGACTACATCGAGTGAAAGTAAGTGAGCCAAACAATTGGGCAAAATAGCCAGCTCCCAGAAAGATGGGGCAATTTTTCAACAATTTCATATGTATAAAAATAAACAATTTGAGTTTAAATTTATTGCATCAAAACTATATTCATACTGCAATTTGAGAGCAACTCTGATTTATGGTCACACAGAAAAGCTGGAGAGTAAAAATTGAATATGACAAATTGCATTAGGACTGCTGTACAAGAGCAACTACAACAACAAGACAAGGATGACCGCAAAAGTGGCAGCACAAATTGTGCAAAAAGTAAGCAACAATTTTCGGTCTATATGCCCATTTATGAGCATGTATGATGACAACAACAACAACAACTGCAACGAACAGCATCAACTACAAAAATAACAAGAGCAGCTACAACAATGTTGAACATGTTCAAAATCCAATCCTCAGCAAGAAGGAGGCAAATAGTGACAAATGCAAATACCATAAAAACAAAACCAAAAACACAACAACTGCAAACATTTTAAAAAGATTTTCTAATCAAAAAGCATTACTACGACGCACACAGCTATCTCGTACATTGTTTTCGCTAAACACTCCCAAAGTACAAATTTAATTATGCGCTAACCACAAAGTTTTGACTTTTTCTTTTGTTTTTTGCCCCACTTTTTGTGCGGACACCGCATGAAAAATAATTAATATGGAGAATGAAAAATGGCCGAATATTTGGCGCCCAGGGTCTGTGCTTAGATAGGTTGTGTATGCACGAATAACCACAGAAATTTCATTACATGTGTAAATTATATGCGAAACAATTTGGTCAGAAATTAAAAAAAAAAGATAACTCATAGAAGAGCGTGGCGCTGAGTGAAACAAGTGAAAGTTAAAATAATTATTATAATATGTCTGTGAACGTGTGTGGGTCTGTATTTTAATTAGACTAACAGGTACAAATGAGCTTTCAACAATTATATTTAATTAACGTAGAATACAATTTCTTACATCGAACCATTTGTGTATCGATTTCAATCATTAGTAATTTCTAATGAAATAAATGATATAATTATGAAATACAAACTCTGTCTGTATATAATATAATTTTCTACGAACTATATTGCAAACTATGAGAAGCATTAGCAAGATATTTTTATTATTTTGTGCTTGAAGCACAGATCTGCTTTCATCCATGTTATACACAAATTTACTCCCTCTTTATGATATATTTTTAATAAAAATATACTTTAAAATTGCTTTCGCAAAATATGCATGAGTCGATGACATATATTGAATCAATTGAATAAACCGCTCTGTGGATGCATCGAAATGTCCATTGCAATAGTTAAACGCTGTGAGAGTACAATGGACAGACGCCACAGGCATTTGCTTTGGGAACACAGTGGATCGCTGCACGGAGCCTCCAGCCTGCCGCACAAATGCAAATTGAAGGGCAAATACGAATGTGGTTGGATATTCCAGCCGTCAGGTGAAGGACGGACAACATTTGGCATCCCGTTACACAGTACTTGTCAGGCAGCACTTTAATGCCATGCCAATAAATTATGTAGTGGATTTACAGCAACACACAAACATTAATATTAAACCTGTGCTACCAGACTTGTGTGTATGCTGGTTTGCGTTTGTTGTTTTTTACATGAGGCACATAAGTCGATTTATGTGCACAGCTCAAAAGGGAATCAAAATCGAATATTTTTGACTTGGCAACAGCTCCAATAAATTGCAGATTGCGAGCGACAAATGCAAAGAAATAAATGTATAAAATCAAATCATATTTTCGCATTAAAAATATATATACGGCAATAATAAGGGCAATATTCAAGGCACTCTGCTATTTACCAGCCATAACGAAAACACATCATTCCACTGTCAAAGGAGCCCGAAATGTTGGCTCACTTGCTTGCCAGCCAGCAAAAAAGTAAATTCCTCGTTTCAAATTGTAGTGTGCTTTCAGGCGCGGGCGCGTTTCATCGCAAAAAATGCGATTCAAAGCAAATTACGTTGACAAATGAAAATGTCACAATGATGATAATTTATTTTGCCTTTGTCAATTGCCAGTCGAGCCAGCTGGCAAACATTCCTCAGACATTCTATCTTTCATCTGAAATTGCCAGAGCTGCCAACTAACAGCTGTGACCTGAACCAAGAGCAATGTGCAATTAAAAGTAGCACTTGGCAATTTCCAAGACAGTAGCTGGTCTGAAACATAGATGTATGCTCTTTAAGTCAGTAAGTAAGTAAGATGTCATGGAACATTCAAGAAGTATATGAATTCGATCAGTATTTAATAGCACTTTGATATTGTGCAAAAGTGTTCAATTTAAATCCATTGTGATCAGTAATTAATTAACAATAGTATCTTAATCTAAAACAATTTCGCAATTTTCCCTAAATATCTATTTGATTCTTCTTGTTTTATTTATAGAATCTACATAGTGAAGTAAAAAGAGTACTCTATTTTCGTTGTACTTTGTTATTTGGCCTTATTTTATGTATCTGTTCCCTTGTTCTTAGTGGCAAGAACTTTACGCTTCATATGCGTTGAGTGTTCCCGGCTGTTTCTTACGGTTTCCAGCCAATTCGCCTTGACGCGTTTTGCGCTATTAAACTTTTGGTATGATATTGCCGTTATTTGCCTTGTGGAGCGGAGTACAGCTCAGCATATAGCTGAATACAAATATATGTACTTACTTGTCATATAATAAACTTTTATGCTAACGGCTTCTGATGCCATACCGCTACGACTCACACATGGCCTGGGCAGGAAACACAAGGGACAGCACTTTATGCGCATACCACATACACTGTCCTAGTCTCCGACGTCCCGCTGAGTCCAGTCAAAAGTTTTCATACTTTTCGGCTGCTTCTTTATTAGGCTGAAAAATGAAAATGCCTCCGCAACAGGACCCTTTCTCCCATTTTACTATGTCTATTGTGTACAGCCCGTTAAAATGTTTTTCTGGGAAAATGCAAGAGTCCTAATGGGACTGAGCCAAATATTTGCATAAATCTTTTAGGTACAACGCGCCCAGTCTGAGTTTGGTTCCATTTTGTTTATATTACTCGTACGCAACATATATGCAATTTATTATAACTTTTTTTTAGCGCTTAAATTGTCAGTGGGAAGAAAGAAAGACCAGAGTTTGTTTGTTTTTTGTATTTTTCATTTTAATAATAACTAAAAACTTTATTTAAATGTTTGCCGCTTTTATTCATAGTCATAGTTAATCCTAATGCTTATTAACGCTCAGCTGGCGCTACTCACTTAAACATTAAAAACAACTTCATAATTATAATTATAATTATAATTATAATCTGTTTTCATTTTGTTTGCAACAAAACATCTCGTCATTATCATAATTTCTGTGACATTTATATATCCGCGTAGTTTTTTCTTTTTGATTTTACTGTTATTATTATGTCTGGTTATAATACTCAACTTAACATTTATACATACGTATTACACACAATATATATATTGCTCTTAACTGCAATTATTTTTGTTGTTATTATGTTTGGTTTTCGTGATCTGCGTTATGTTTATAGTAACATTCATTTACTCATTAAACATTCATTTATATGTCGCGGCTAATTTCGCTGGCATACATTTATAATTTGTAATCATTAACATTAATATTTATGACTGCACATGGTTTTCTCTTTGCGAATATACATTTACATATTACTACCACATACAGTTAAATACAGCAGTGTTAATTTACGCGTACCATACATGCAATTTTATTTACAATTTTGATCAGTTAAATGTCCCCCCCAATCGGGCGAATGGTCATGATATTTAATAGTCGACCGCCCATTAAAGTGGACAGTCGCATGCATTTTTAAATGTGACACATTAAACGGCGCCAAGCGCAGGGTGAACAATTTGCAGGAGGTGCAGGAAGACGCCTTGGGAAATGGAGTACCTGTGCAACCATGTGTTATCGACCCAAGCGGAAACTGGTCGAAATGTTTTCAGACTAACTGAAGCCTAGGGCGCTATACCTCCGTGGACAGCTTGGCAAATGGAAATGCAAATATTTTGTTGACAGGCAATGGCAAAGTGAGTTGCAGCTTTCTTGGGAAATGCAGCCGGGCATACTCAAATAGAAGTTCCGAGCGCAAACCAACAACGAACTGCAAAGTTTGGTGCTGGGCAAAATGTCCTTCATACTTTATGAGATACAAAAGACAGGCGAATGCCATTTTTGAGGAAAGAGATAAGCATAACAATTTAGGTATCCTGCCCAAGACAGATGCTGTAACCAAAGAGTTAAATGACAAGAAAATTAATAACTTGAATTTACTTGGTGTCTTCAAAAGTTGTCGATTTTCAAGTAATCTGGCATTGACAAAGCTTCAAGAATTATAAAATGCTTATAGGAACATTGTGAAAACACATAAAAAATACATGTATGTATAAAAATGCATAATCGAAGTTAATTGTCTCAGGATAGATAATCGCTAGTATTTACATTGATTATTAGCTAGGCCTTAAAAATACAGTTGATTATCATAAAACTTAGTGTAATTGATGCTGAGTATAAACAACAAATTAAACGATATATACAACAAGTTAGGCTATATAATGTTTAAATATATATCAAAGTATTGCAACATGTCCTAAAATATTTGAGATTCCATTGGAAAGTTATCTTTACGTTTGTAGAGTTTGCGAATATATCAACTACATGATATTATTTTAGTATATGTTTTTACTATGAATTTACTGCGATTTTCTGCCCATTTAGCTAAAACCTCTAGTGTGGGCATTAACTTTAGGTAAGAGTACTATGTACATAGCTGGTATTGCCCCAAGCTCAGCTAAACCCAACCCACTTAATTACACACTCATTTACTTACAACTTAGAGCAATATCAATATCAGCAGCAGCCGGGGCACCAGCAACATCGATGAATGCTTCATCTATAGGCGCTCATCAAGATAATTAGCTAACCAGTTTTTTGGTGGTATAATTCTCTGCCACTGCCGCCATCACTGCTGCTAATGCCCCTGCTGCTGGTGCTGCTGCATTGCATCATTTGTGCGACAGCCAGGCTTCACATCTTGATAGCTCTCCAGCGGGCTGGCCACTTAGTTACATTCGCTGACTTGGCTGCGGCATTGGCGGTGGCATTTCCGTGGTGCTGGCAACGATGCAGCTTTAATTTATCACCGTGCAGTTATCCCACTTGTATTGACATTGTCGGACGACGTTGATTTTGTCTGCTGGATAGCTTGTTTAACGTTACCGCAGATGCTGCTGCTGTTGTTCGCCTCTGCCGTTTGACTCTGCTCAAGTCGTGCCACTTCTTCTTCTCCTCCTCCTGCTGCCCCACCGCCAGATCCCTGGAGCAACAGAGTGCAGCAGGCTTCCAACAATACAAATACCGCGACCATTGTGCTAATTACTTTGACAGCCTGCGTTGCCTGTTTGGTGTGGCAGGTCCAGGCCAGTGCAACAGCAGCAGGCGCTGCATTCGTTTGCATGGCTTCGGGTCGCTCGCCTGTACAAAATGAGCAAACACAGAAGAAAAATTAATGCAGACATGGCATAAATGAGTTACAATTTGTTGGACCTTTCTGCAAACACACTCAGCTAGACCCCACACCAACCACAAAGCCCCCAGAGTACTTATTCCTGTTGCGGTTAGTTCGCTAAAGTTCTTGTTCAAAAATGCATAAAGTTTGTCAACCTATGAAAAATGGCACAGCATTCGTCCCACCTCAATGTTGAGTGTGTCCTCCATTCTTGATATACATATGCGTACATGGCCAAGGAGGTCAAGTTGTAGCTGCAAATACTCTCCATGCAGTTATCAGACTTGAAGGCCCTCCAACTGCATCTGCAAGTTGACAGCTTCTGTTCAATTCCATTTCTTGTTTATTTGTTCGCCATTTTCATCCTATTAGTGAGCATTTAAGCTCACTTCAGGCACTGGACCCCACATGCATGCAAGTAACTATTTGGACTATTCCCCCATATTCTCGGTATACTCACCCTGGAGAACGTGAACGCGTATACTGGCAATTTCTGTATTCGATGGATAGCATGAGTATTTTCCTGAGTGCAATAAATCGGCATCGTAGATGAGGAGAATTGATTTGGTCTCTTCCGACTTAATGGTCTTAAATTTCAAACGACCACCAGCAGTCTCTTCGCTGAGCACCTGTATAAATAAATATGTGGGTAAGTATTAAAACATTTTCGCAATAAACTTTGTACCGACGGTTAGCAGACGGGATGTGGAAAGGCGAACCAACAGCCAGGCAATCAGGCAGGTGGGCAGCTAAATGCGAAAGCATGTTTTCTCATAATCATAAAAGCTTAAATTAAATACGTTGCGTATACGCAGCGTAAACAAAAGCGTGAACGCGAGACGCGCCCAGCGCTCGTAAAAGTTGAAACGTTTATCCAGCGGCAATTGGCTGAACCTCGAGCTATGGTAAGAGTATGAGTTTCAGCCCGAGTTTGAGTGCATGTGCTGTGAATCGGGGGTGTGGATTCTCTGATTTTTCATCGCCCTTTTGTGCGAGGGCAAAACTCAATTATTGCAAGATAATTTGAGGCCCAAAGGCGAATTTAAATTTATATTTAAAGCCTCTTTTTTCCTTCTCCGCATTTAAAAAAATTGATTGAATTCTGATACGATGCTCACCTTATCCTGATGATACCAAAAAATGTGTGTTGGTGGCTCCGGACTAAATTTGATGATGCATGTAAGATTTATGGTGCTGCCCTTATCCACATAGAGGTCGGGTCCGCCGAGTATAGTTGCTGTTGGAACTGCAAAATAAGTAGTTGACAAGATTCATGAGTCCTTGTATGCATATAAGCCACTGAAAGAGAAACGAGTTGCCCAATCGAATCAGCAAATCATCGTTACAAAATCGCAACACACGTGACTATTTTAGTTCAGTAAGCTAGCCCGAGTTGGCTCATTCTTAACTGGTAATTTCCGGACTCCGGTACATTTGGCCTTTGACATTCTTTTTCTCCTAGCTCGTACAGTTTGTTGTGGATGCTACTTATGCAACATGACATTGTTTTCGCTCATGCTGCAATCAGTACATTAAAAATACACCGATTTCACATCAAAAATGACTAAATAAAGCAAATTCGGACTTAGTTTGAGTTTCATTCACTTGCTAATGTTTGTGTCTGCTGTGTGCAATTGACTTTGTAGTTCAAATTAAACGTGTCCAAAATAATTTTAAGAAAGTCCCTTTGAGTAATCCGTTAGTCGTAATCAGGGTACATTTTTAAAATGTTTCAAATGTGATTTTTCCATTTGATTGAATACTTAACTAGCTTTTGTATACACATCCTCAACACACGCTACTTAACTGCCAAATTGACTGTTTGGGGAACTAATATCATAACTCCCTTCATTGTGAAGCACTTGTAGATTTTGTTTGGTTCACATATTCTCAATATAAGCCACCCAAGCCTTGCTACAAATTTCAGTTAGATTGCTGTCAATGGTTGGAATGCATCGAATGCAATTAGCTGTTGTTTTATTTTTGCTCTGCGGAGCTACCGATTTTTGTCTGGCTATAGACTTCTGCAATATGACTGAATGCCATGGATTGCAGCATTTAGGCTGCGAGAATGATATGGTAAGACTTGATATGATTGACACAGTAAGTCTTATTAAATTCCTTTATAGACATTTCATAGCAGTTGCATGCGTACTAACGTGTTGGTCAACATGCAGATGTATAGGAGCTACCTGCTCAAAATGCACAACAAATATCGTGAGGATGTGGCAGCAGGAACCATCATGGGTCTGCCTATGGCTAGTCACATGCCAGAGCTAATATGGCATTCAAAACTGGCACTGTTAGCCGAGTATCATGTGAAGCGATGCCTACAGTCACTGTCCATGTACTGCATGGCCGTGAGCAGCTTTCCAGATTCGGCTGTTAACTATGGCTCAAATTTACTGGATATACAATCCCTTCCCAACTACACGCCATTACCGAACTCTGCGAAACTTACTGCCCAAGTGGAGCAGTGGACGCATCAGGTTTATAAGCTTGCTCAGGGCGATTTAATAGGAGATGAAGTCAAAGAGATCCGGAATATACTGAATGACGAAAACCAATATGTGGGCTGTGCAGCGGCGGACTATTCTGACAGGGCTGTCAATCGATTTGTACTAATTTGCTATTTTAATCATCGGTATGAAGCGATGGCGCCAATCTATAAGAAGGGCACTTTTGCAGACATGAATTGTCCCCACGGAGTCAGCGATGACTACCCAAAACTTTGTAAGACGCTGACTGACATAAGTGACTAAAATTTAAATAATCTAAAGTATTCCATTTCAAATAATCTCGAAAGCTTCTAGTTGGTTTCTTATTTGATTTGACTGCAACTTGAGATATAAAAACATTTCTGCCACAACATTTTCTATGAAAATTGTTGAGCCGAAGTATGCACGGTAAAATGTGAAAAGAAGCAACCTGACAAGTTACCCGAAAAAAATAATTTTAGAAGGCAATTTGTTCGTTATGAGTGAGAAAAACGTTTCTCCAGGAAAAAGCACTTGACTGTATAGCTCTTCCTGTTCCGATCAACTAAACGACTATACAGAAAAGTGCACAAATCTGACGCGAAGTATATGAAAAAAAAAATATAAATAAGATCACAAATGCATGCTTGACAACACTTAGTTCGCAGCTCCTCCAGCCGTAACTATCTTAATTTCGTGTTATGTCACATTTCTTAACAAACCCGCAACAGTTTGGATGGGGCCAAACATGCCAGCAAACTCGTTATCACTTGACTGATAAACCCGGTCAGCGGCAATGTAGAATGCGTCATCGTTGTAATATTGCTGCATTAGGCTGCTCGTCTCCTCATCAATGATATCTGGTTTGTGAATATTGGGTGCAAGATACAGAACACAAAAAACATGAAATAAATAAATGAAAAGAAATAATATTAAGTAATTATGAATTATATTTAAAAAAAATTGGTAATATTGTAATCAAAACATTTGCTCTAAGTACTTAACAAAACCAATTTTAGACTAAACAAAATATTAAAAAAAAAACAATTTAACTGCTAGATAATTAAAAATAAAAAAGAAATACACTTTTCAGCGATAGTTTCAAAATTCTTTTGGTGCAAGAAAAACGAAAATAATTTAATCAATGGGCTCCAACCATATGCATATATCCAATTTGTCTAACGCATGCATTTTTCGCACCACTAGACCCAGATTTTTTTGTGGTCTTGTTTTGAATGAAAACAGATAAATCAGAATGTGAATAGTTTTGGCAGCGTTTGTTTGTTATTCTCACAGTAGGGTAGATCCAATTTTGTGAAAGATTTATCCATAATATTCAATATCGTTGTGGCCACGTTAGCTTTCTCCGCTTTTTGCTGGCACTTCACTTTTCCCATATTTTTGGAAAGCCAACGAAGTTTATTTTATATTTGCAGCTGTTGATACTGCTGCTGTTTATGTGTACTTTTATAGTGAAATTGTCAAGTGTGCATAATTTTCACATTAGCAAATTGCATGTGATGTACATAATATAAAAACGAATAACCCTTGCAACGTCCATTTCTACGTGTTGAAATGTTATGAAATCGGAGGCAGAAGCAGCACAAGTTGTAGATGTACGTGTATATACTTCAAAGTCTGGGACTTGTGTTTGTACATATACAGTGCATAAGACGACAGAATTTTTTGTTTCCACTCACCCACAATGTTCAGATTGACCGAATAACTGCGCACCGGCTGGGTTGATATTTGGCATTCGTAGACGCCAGCATCTCTCTGCTGGGCCCATTTGATTTGCAATGTCCATTCATCAATATCGCGATGATAAGAGGTCTGAAAACGCTGATCCGTTGTATAAGTGTACGTGCCCACGGTGAGAATGTGCAGATCGCGATGCCGAATCCAGGCGACCTGTGAATCAGTGTTGAATATATATATGAGAAGCATAGGGATCCGAAATAAATTAATATTTATCATTAATCAATGTCGAAACACGATATTCGTTTTGGTCATAGTTTGACCTCTGCATTTAAAATTAGCTACGCAATTCTACTAAATATTGTAATTTTTCAATTTAAATTATACAAACAGGAATCCATTTATTTAAAGCCCTCCTCTAACTATAAATATGTAAATGAATATCACAACCACATTTGATATGGCTTTTACTATGCATGTGCTAAAGAGAAAGGAAAACTTCGTTTGAATACATCATTAAATGCCTTTTGTGCAGATGCTTTATCCACTAAACGCAGATTTTTTTTTTGATTTTGATTGACTTGTGGCAATTTGCTGGCTAATGCTTCGGTTAGACTTGGTGTCGCCTCACTGTCAGCAGCACCAAAGACCAAAATATTATGCAGCTCGCAATCTAAATATTAAATAACTGAATATTAGTGTGCGCCACGCATGAATGCTTCAGAAAATGATACTTCCGTGCTCTCAACCTCGACATTCCTTTCCGCATTGGCCACTACATTTTGTAAATTTTTCATGTTTCATTATTTTTTTTTTCAGAGCTGTTACTTTTTGGCAAGTTTTGGGCGCCTTGTTTATGCGGTGCCCAACTGCTACTATAGCCAATCCACACACACATGCACACATTGGCAGACAGGCTGGCAAACAGACAGACAGACAGACAGTCATATAGACAGACACTGCGTCAGAGTCAGCCAACTGTGCCAGGCATCCATCTGTGCATTTTCAGTTGCCGTCTGTCTAATTCTGCAATAACAACCCAAGCCAGCAAAAAAAAAAAAAATAAATATCCCCGGCAGAGTTTTTGCCGCACTGGCAACATAAATTTACCGTTGGCCAAAAACGAGCCGCCAGTTAACTAGAGAAGCTTGCCCCACAGTCGCTAGCTCTGTCTGGACGGGTGTGTGTGTCTGTAGTTTACTGATTGCGGAAGCGGATTTGGTTATGTGGAAATCTATGACCCCAGTCCAGGGTGCCAAAACCAACGCTAAATCGCTTAACGTAATCAACGCTGGAGCATTTACAACTTCTGGCCCTAAACGAGGAGCACCTGCAAAGTTTCTCATGATAACAAACAGTCTGCATATGTATTTCGCATGTGCGCAAATATGCCTGCAATGCTGAGGTGTGAACCACAGCACAATGCAGTAGCTATTTGTGTGTACGAATGTGAATGATTGTTAAATCGCATCAAATTTGTTTTAAGTGCTATGGCTCATGTCCTGCTCTGTGACAGATTGTGCTGCAGTGACAGCCAGGACATTGACAGCCTGACTGCGTGACTCGCCCAAGCCCTTGGATTGTGAAGTCCATTACCCGAAAGCCTTTCACATGGCAACCAATTTAATTAGATTGCTGAAATTCAATACTCTGTTAAGCAATTGTCCAAAATAAGCCTTCAAGCGAGAATGTACAAAACTTAAAGTGCTTCTCCTCAAGACAGTAGAAATTTGGAAAATGAGACATTAATTGCCTACCAGAAATTATAACTAGGGGGCTGTAACCCAACCCAACACAATATGTATATGTACCTTATACGACCGTTAAGCAAAGTTTTTGGACTAGGCTGTCGAAAATCAAGTGACGCCATAAAAATAATGACAATATCTGGACAGGGTACATGGACAACATGTGCTGCCTTGTACTGGGTGCCTTTACTTCGGTTCATTGTTTCAACGTCACGTATTACATAATAAACTGACAGTAAATTTAATAAGCGGCTGCTATTATGGCCCACAAACACACACACAAAGGCACCACACATGTGTCCTATGCCAATATTATATACCAACTATCTGAGATGTTCGGCATATTGCCAACACTTGTCGCTACATTTTGGTTTATTAAATGTAAATAAAAATAAACATTATTAAAACAGACGCCCCCGGAGCCAGAGTCGAGCTGTTGTCTTTGGTTATCCAAACTTGTGTCATATGATTTTTGTTCATTGTTTTTTTTTTTTTGTGGTTTATCTGTTCAGCCTGTGTTTTCTTCTACGACTATAGCAAGCTGTTGTTTTGTATTATATCCACATGCTAGATGGCTATCTTATGATTTGTATTAAAGCTTATCTTTATCTTTTGCGAGTGTCGTACTCACCGTCTTGTTGCCCAAATGCTTGACACGGCAGCCCAAATATGCGGATTTGCCCACAAGGGATGTTATATTCCTTGGCATTGTCAGATCGAAATAGGGCTCATTCCATTTGTGGCCGTGAGGATAATGTAATGGTGGCAAATGTGTTGGCTTTGAATCCGCATTATTGTGATTGTTGTTGTTGTTCACAGATTGCCGTTGGTAGCACAATGTAAGGCCTGCAAAACACATAAAAGAAAAATCAAAATATGCATATATTTACACATACTTAGATAATGGAAAAATTTATCTTTATGCTATATTTTCCATTGGCGTTGTTGCGGGAAAAAAAATAATACGTTTTCAACTTTAAATGTGCGATTGATTTAGGGGCAAAACGTTGATCAAAAAGCCTTTGCTTTTGAAGATACGTTGAGTTTTGACGAAGTTATGGCATTTAGAAGTTTCGACCTATGCCCATACACCGATATATCGATTTTCGGGCTATAATTTTTACTTGTCTTCCGACCTCAAATTTCGTTTTTCAACTTTAAATGTACGATTGATTTAGGGGCAAACCTATGATCAAAAAGCCTTCGCTTTTGAAGATAAGTTGAGTTTTGACGAAGTTATGGCATTTTGAAGTTTCGACCTATGCCCATACACCGATATATCGATTTTCGGGATATAATTTTTACTTGTCTTCTGACCTCAATTTTCGTTTTCAACTTTAAGTGTACAATTGATTTAGAGGCAAATCTATGATCAAAAAGACCTCGCTTTTTAAAATCAGTTGAGTTTTGACGAAGTTATGGCATTTTGAAGTTTCGACCTATGCCCATACACCGATATATCGATTTTCGGGCTATAATTTTTACTTGTCTTCCGAACTCAAATTTCGTTTTCAACTTTAAATGTACGATTGATTTAGGGGCAAAACTATGATCAAAAAGCCATTGCTTTTTAAAATCAGTTGAGTTTTGACGAAGTTATGGCATTTTGAAGTTTCGACCTATGCCCATACACCGATATATCGATTTTCGGGCTATAATTTGTACTTGTCTTCCGACCTCAAATTTCGTTTTCAACTTTAAATGTACGATTGATTAAGGGGCAAATCTATGATCAAAAAGCCTTCGCTTTTGAAGATAAGTTGTGTTTTGACGAAGTTATGGCATTTTGAAGTTTCGACCTATGCCCATTCACCGATATATCGATTTTCAGGCTATAATTTTTACTTGTCTTCCTACCTCAAATTTCGTTTTCAACTTTAAATGTACGATTGATTTAGGGGCAAACCTATGATCAAAAAGCCTTCGCTTTTGAAGATAAGTTGAGTTTTGACGAAGTTATGGCATTTTGAAGTTTCGACCTATGCCCATACACCGATATATCGATTTTCGGGCTATAATTTTTACTTGTCTTCCGACCTCAAATTTCGTTTTAAATTTTAAATGTACGATTGATTTAGGGGCAAAACTATGATCAAAAAGCCCTTGCTTTTTAAAATCAGTTGAGTTTTGACGAAGTTATGGCATTTTGAAGTTTCGACCTATGCCCATACACCGATATATCGATTTTCGGGCTATAATTTTTACTTGTCTTCCGACCTCAAATTTCGTTTTCAACTTTAAATGTACGATTGATTTAAGGGCAAATCTATGATAAAAAAGCCTTCGCTTTTGAAGATAAGTTGAGTTTTGACGAAGTTATGGCATTTTGAAGTTTCGACCTATGCCCATACACCGATATATTGATTTTCGGGCTATAATTTTTACTTGTACTCCGACCTCAAATTTCGTTTTCAACTTTAAATGTACGATTGATTTAGAGGCAAATCTATGATCAAAAAGCCTTCGCTTTTGAAAATAAGTTGAGTTTTGACGAAGTTATGGCATTTTGAAGTTTCGACCTATGCCCATTCACCGATATATCGATTTTCAGGCAATAACTTGTACTTGTCCTCCGACCCAAAATCACGTTTTCAACTTTAAATGTACGATTGATCTAGAGGCCAAGCTATGATCAAAAAGCCCTCGCGAGACATGATCGCAATTTCGGCAATACTCAAATGAAAATATAACATCAGCTAAGCCACCTGCTGGACAAAAGATACTTTGCGACTTGCGCCCTGTCAAGGACATTGCTGGCGCCAACATGAACTCATGAAAGTGTCAGGACGGAACAGGAAACGGCTATACCGAAACTCAACCTTAATACATACTAATTGTAGTTAAATTGAAAGGATGGCACAACTCGCACATGCACACACGTATGACCTAGCTGCTGAATTTATTTTGTTTTCTCCTTCTGCTTGTCTAAGTTAAAATAAAATTGCGCAAATGACATACTCATTGTGCCGGGTCTCAAGTGTCGGTGGCAACTGGAGGTGCCTCACTGACTCTGCAAGTGTGCCCTCATGGAGTCCCAGTTCTAGTTCGTACTGTTGTTGTTACTGGTTGTTGCCGGCTTGTTGCTGATTGTTGTGCATTTCAGTTATGGGCCGCTAGAAGGGGCTAATTTTTTAATTACACGACGCGTCGGCATTTGCGTAATGAAAACGCAATGGTTTTTATGATGCACCGAGAGTGCTGACTATGAAGTGTTCTAATGTTTATGCTCTGCTACAAAAAACAAAAAAAAAAAACAAAAAAAAAACGGAATGGCAACAAAAAGCTGTAAACTGAAACTCATTTGGCCCAAAGGCAAAGAGCGGCATAAATAAAAAACGGGCTGGTAAATTGAGGGCCTCATAAAGTTGGTCATGTCAAATTGAGAGGCGTCATAAAAAGGGCAAAAAACAGGGTGCAAGTTTATTAGAGCTGAAATAATGTTAGCAACAATAAAGGCATTAGCAACTGAAACAACAATAACAAATAAACAAAGTCCCAACAAAAATGTCAGAAGAGATTTGACAATTGAAAAGCCACAAACTATGTGCCGCAAGGAATGCTAACCATATGGATTAGTGAAGAGAAAACTACAGCCAACCACAATTCCACAAAAAGCTCACATTATTCAACTATGGTGATGTAAACTTTTGAATCCTTAAAGCGCTGTCCCAAGTAAATTGATCACCTCAAATTGCACTCGTTTTAAAAGCAAAATTCGAGACTGATTTATAGAATAGCATTTCTGTGGTCCAATGCAAATCAAATTTGTGCTACTTGCTTGCATCAGGAGTCTTGTTTACTCAAGCAGCAAAGTGTCATTTAGTCCAGGAGCCTGAGGTAGATCTAGTTGTTGCTGTGCTGTTAGGCAGCTGGTAAATTTCATGAAACTTTAAGAGTGCTGGCACCGAAGCACTACAAGAGCGCCTTTGACAGGATTAAAATGTGCTGGCCAGCCAGACGAGTGTTCAGAAGGAGTGGGTGAGGCTATGAATGGCCAGGTAAACACTCCAACGAAGTGAATGCAAATAGCAGGTCCCCACTGGCTCGATAGCCATATGGGTATTGCTTTTATAAAATAGTAAATAACGGGCAGGTGGCTCAACGCCCACATCTCCGGCTACGCAAATGTAAATGTAGTCAGCAAGCTATTGCTTTCTCTTATGCAATGGTTTTTCCAGCAGTGCCATTGACAAAGTTAAGTTCCAACTAGAATTTAATATAACAACACATTCAGTAGAATAAACCAGTTCCAACATTATGAGACCAACATGTGGACAGTTGAAATAAATGGCAAGCCACAATAAATAGTATTTATGGCACTAATTACAGAGACAACCCATGTACGGTACATATATTTCTATTGTGTGTGTAAAATGTTATATTTTATTTCGGCTATAAATCAATTAAGTTCGCTGTTGAACATTGACCATGACAAAAGCGGCTTAAATATTACGTATACGACAAAGCACGAAGAGTTGGGTCAAACTGATTTTGGTGCGGGAAGCAGAAGGTGCAGCCTTTGACAATTTATGATTGATTCGGTTTGTGGCAGAGAGGTCAGTTCGGCCATCAATGACCAGAACAACAGAACGTTAGATTCAGAGTGGACCATAACCCTAACCGGGACCGCACTCATTGCTCATTTGCATGTGCCGTGTTGTGCAGTTTCTGGCTTTTGTCCTGTGGCAACCTCTCGCCACGGCTCATAATGAATCATTGACGCATAGCTTGGGGACTCATTTCACGTAAAATTAGCTTTGGCATCCGCTGCAGACGTCTAACGACAAAACGATTCATACGAACTGCATGTTGCACTCGATTACAACAGAGCTGTGGGTTTTACACGTAAGTAGCCATGAACTGTAAGCTCAGCTCATAGGAGCCAAATGGCATTGGCAACAATGGTCATAAAACGCTTAGTAAGCGGTTTATATATGTATGTGTCTACCGACTGTGGGCGGAGATGTGTTTGCGAAAGAGTATGTGTGTGTGTGTATACGATTGTCTTCATAATGGTCTTCAATACTTAATAAGCAAACTCAATGCAACCACACGAGTAAAGCGGCAAAACCAAACGCATCCGATGAATGCAAGTAATGTGAACAATATTACAATTGCAATGAAACCTTAATACTCTTTTCATATATTTAATGTGTTGTTGCAAGTATTTTATTTCTTATATAAAAATTAATTAACATAAAACCCTTAGCAATTAAAGGTATCCCTCAGCATTGGTGATCACCATCTTTGGTACATTTTTCAGTTCATTTTAAAAAAAGCTACCATGGTAAAATGATTCTCAGTTAAGTGTAGCATAAGATAACAAAACAATAAAAATCCTTTCAGCTACTCTCAGGGAAATGTTACCTCAATTAAAGATAAGTATCAAAGTGCATAATAATCAAAAGGCAGCCAGGCGAGAGACAGGCCAATGAGTAACTTGGTGCCCGGTGCTAGGGCCAGACAGCGCCTTCGCTGGATGGGAGAGTGTAAACACAGTAGCTATACAGCTGCTGTTGCTGTTGCTGTTGCAGCTACTGTTGTTGCTGCTGCCTTGTCAAAATGATTGTCTTACATGCATTACACGTTGCTTGTCGAGCAGCACTTTCGGGCGCACCGGGAGCACCTTATGTATGCGCCATTTTTTACCTGTTCTTCTTTTGTTACTTTTGTTGCACATCGTTTTTCATAGAGAGCAACAGCAACATCAGCAGCAGCAACAAATAACATCGACAACGTACCCAGGCTTTTTTGTGCCATTTTCACTGCAATTTATGCAGACTGGTGGGCAAGGCAGCAGAGGAGCAATGTGGAAAGTGGCAGTAACCAAAGCGTAGTCCAAATCCATGCCAGGCCTGCCCTCTTTTGGTCATTGCCTGTTAACATACCCAATGGGAGTTATTAATGTTTGTGGGGCTTTATTTACGGCTTGCTGGCAGGCAGGCAGGCAAACATCGGCAATGAGTCGATTTTTTACGAGTCTCGATGGCAGCAGGACTCGCTGACAGGCAGCAACTACGATGCCAGTTTCTGTGGGCCCCCACGCAGTTGATTTAAATTTGGAGTAGTTAATTTTTAACCCAATTTTCAACAGTTTTATTTATGTGAAACGCCCATTTAATGTTGCACTTTTTTATTGCCTACAGGCACATCACCTCTTTAAAGGCTCTTGAACAACTGAACTTGTCCATGAATGTTGGATGAGTGCAGAAAATCTCTGAATAGATGAAAAAGTATTAATAAAACAGCTTGTTCTTGAAACGTTTCTTGCATTTAAGTAATGTTAATATTTTCCGAAGTTTCCAAATCTATGTCTATTTTCCGCATCAGACTAGACTTTTGTATATATATCTCAACTTTTCAAGTTGAGTTGCTTGTCATGTTTCTCAAGTTATTTGCAAATCAAATTGTAATTGAATGCAGTTGTTTGCCTTTTCTACCTTTACTACCTTTTCCCTTCACACTTCTACTGCTTCATACAATTGCTAGACGAGGATTCCGTAAAGTTGAGTTACTTCGACCGTAATGTACTTTGAATCAGCATGCAAATTTAAAAAGGAGACGTTGAGTATTTTGATTAGATATTTGATTAGCTTCATTAAAATGTTGCAGTTGACGCATTACATTTTCATGGAAATGTATGTCAATACGGTGAAAAATCAATAGACTAAATAGTTCCAGGAACTTTGCACCTGATTAATTATGAATTATAGACATTGCGAGCCAAAGAATGCAACGCATTGTCTATGAACCGATGGCGATGTCGATGTCGATGTCGTTGACCAGTGCTCGGTTATTATTAAGTGCATGCAAGGGAACTAGTCAAAAGCAACACGACACATGTGAATAATGTGTACAGGCAACGAACGGAAGCGGAAGTGAATGTTGAGGGCGGCCGTCCAGTGTGCGGCCCCAACTTAAGTTTGCTGTTACTGCGTGTGCGCTTCATTGCATGTCCAGTTTTAAAGCGAGCATATCCGAAGAATTTTTGTTCTCTTTGCACAGCTGATGTTTATTAATGTACTTTTGTCGTCGGGTTTTTTGAGCAATTATTATTTCAGTCATGACATCTGTGGGCGTGTCAGCAACAGCAGAGAAATGCTAATTAGATTTTGCAATTACTCGAGCATAAAAGTGATTCTAGTCGAGGCAACGGCTGTGAACTGAACGCATATTAAAATTCAATATTTGCTTGACATGCCATGGCAACAACAACTCCCAATTATTTTAAATGAAGTATTAATATTAGTTCCCCTTTCACGGCTAATATAGACAAAAAAAAAAAACTCTGTTTGTGTTCCATTTGGCAAATAAAAATATATTGATGTTCATAACAAAAAAACCATATCTATGATAAAATTCTAGGCGTGAATCCCACAATTTCAAACAAAAATATTTGCACAATTCACACATCAAAAGAAATTAGACAGAGTTGGTGGACATATGAGAGAGAGAGAGAGAGAGAGAGAGAAGAGAGAGAGAGAGAGACAGAGAGAGAGAGAGAAAGCGAGAAAGAAATAATGCTAAAACCGTCAAGAGTTTTCTGTTTGATGTTGTGCTGCGGCGGAAATTGCAAAATTGTAAAGCTCCACTTTCCGGCCATTTGCATGGCCGTCCGTCATTGACCGTCAATCAGAGCGACCAATGGTCCAGCGTCTGTTCATGTGTGTTAGTAAGTGTGTGTGTGTATGGGTGTGTGGAGTTGTGAGTTTGTTTGTTCGTGTGTGTACACTGACCAGGCGTTAATTGAATTATGTTTGCCGCACAATTTGCGCTGCGAATTAAGAACAAAAACAATCAGTCAAAATGAATCACTAGCACTGAATCAAACATGAAAGTGGTTAGAAAATTTAGTTCAACTTAGATTCAAGAAAACTTCACATGTCATCAAATCTTTGGATAAAGATTTAACATACACAAGAGATCAATCAATAAATCAACTTAAATCAAAGCTGAAAATAACTATGAACGCGAATTGATTTTAAGTTCCAAAATGAAAATGATTATAAAGTAAGTCTCTGATAGTTAATTGCTTTAATTAAAAGTGACCTTTACACGGTTCTAAGGCTCGTTGTTGTAATTTACAAATTATTGGCACTCCAAGGTTGAATAATTAGTAATTAAAGCGTTAAACATACACATTGTCAATACTTTTACTGTTATTATATTGCTTGCGAATACACATGTGTCACGGTAATATACCTCCTCAAGCAGACCAATCAAGAACCGCCCACAATAATGTGTTATTCATTTGATTACCAAGCACAGTACGCAGCTCATTACAAACAATCAAATGTCAATAGAACCAGCTCAAATTACACAGACCACGGCAAAACGGAAACAGTCACAGAACGCGTCAAAGACGAGGCCCTAAAAGTTAACATCCCCAAAAACTAGCTAGCCGGAATGCTGAGTACCAAATATATATGAAACAGTAAAACTTAATTTGCTGTTTATGCCAGGACCTAATGATAACTGTCGACAGTCGAGTTGGCGATTGGCGGTCATTTCTGGGGTTTTGTCTTGGCGCTGCGGATTTTTGGATTAATAAGGCAAGTTTGGATGGCGCTAATGAACTGTGCGCTAAGCTCCCAGAAATGAACTGACGAACTGCAAATGAGCTAGCGACAGAACGCACAACGGGTCGTATGTGTGATAGCCAGATTAGGCGACCATTTGACATTTTACGCACATACATGCATATAAAATTGTATGGGCAAACAAACGTAACATTTGCGCTGATTGCCTAAAGCCGTCGGTTGCTTTTAGGTTGGGTTCCAGCTGCATATAAAATATAATGAAGAGAAATAACTTAAAGCGACGCAGCCATAAAATAAATGAGCTGGCAATGGGATGTTTTGTGGCTCAAATGTTATGCTTGTGGCCAACACATGCTCACATGTGTATAAGTGGTAGTTATCCGTATATCCCAAATTTGACCAAATATCTTGGTAATTTGCATTGCCAAAAAGTTGTACGCAAAAAACTTGACAATCCTTTTTGCTGATCATCGGCTTGGCTAAAGTTTTATTTGGCTTATTTATCATGGCCTATATGATATTTGCATGGGCAGACGAAAACATTTGCGGCCGCTTTAATGTCGCAGCATTCATTTAGGGAATTCCAGCTGGATGATAAATCAAAGTCCCTTACGGCTTTTATTGGACTTGTTAGAGAATTTGTTTACGATACAAACAAATAACAAATGTCATCAAATGGCATTTGTATTTTTAGGAAAAATTCCATAAATCAAAAGTTTTGTTGCCCTCCAAATTTCTTTGGGCAACTTTTGATTGCCTTTTTAGGCATTTGGCATGCTCTTTCCTGCTTATGCGCACATTTTGCATAACAAAATATTTTGTCGCAAGCTTTAAAGATATGATAGGTCACTTTTCATTTGTGTCTGGGTGTTGGGCTGTCCGACTCATAATTAAATAAATTTTCATTTAGCGTGCTGACACATTTGAGTGCTCATTAAACATTCAAATGGCGTTTATTTCGGCCACACTAAATCATGCATGCTTTGTTCTCAGCTCCAAGCACGCTTCTGTAATTTATGCTCATTTCAAACTATTATTATTCTAACTTGTTTAAACTCGACCACATTCAACGCAACAAAATACCAAAATAGAACCAATGCCATATTTTGTTTACTAAATCTCGCGCATTAATTGAGATTTTACGAGCAGGCATAGCAGAGACCCCAAAAATCACATCAACAATAAAATGCTAATGGCGTCGCTGGACCCCCATTTAAAACATATAAAAAAACGTTTTTCTCCAACAACTGTGCGATGAATGCTATATGTAATTTGTCGAACTAACACTACAAACTATTTGGAAGATATATGTAGGTGTATAAAAATAGGTAGACAAAGAATTAACTTAAATTTAGATGGCAGACAAACTTTTAACAATATAACATTTTATTATTGAGTAAAAATATAATATATCTATTTTAAAATTTATAAATTTAATTTAAAATATTTACAAAAGTATGTATAAGACAACTATGTTTATAAAATGGTTGCGATTAAGAGAAATGTTTTTATATCCAGTACATGCATGAAGCGAACTTTTAAGGCGCTCTAAAATTTTGAAATGTACTATTTGCTTTTAGTATGCTTTTAAAAATACGAGTAGGCCATTAAATGCTTTTCTATAAGAAAACTGTGCCATAAAATTCTCATACACCCAAGTCGTGCCGCAGAGTGAAATTAAATTTATGTATATTTGCAACGCTGCTCCTCATATATTTAATTTTTTATTGGATTGTTTTTATAAGGCACATCACAAAATATGGTGCCTACGTTTTTACATGCTTTTAATGAGCATTGCCATTGCAAATTGTATTTGCCAAATGAACAATTCAAATTTACAACATAATTAACAAGAAGTACGCATAATTTCATGAAATGCACTAATAAATTAATTTATGTATGCATTGCAATTGTAGAGAGTGGACAGCCAGTGCTTTTGGTTACCTGGCTAATACCAGGATTGGATTTAATTGGGACATATTTTAGGTAGCCGCCATTAGGGCGTCTATTAATTATCTGCAAATGTGACAAAAGTAAAGTAGAATTACTTTTTAAGAGTTCTTCACTTGGCTGGGATTGTTTTTGTCTCTTTGCTTGGTTTTAATGATCCCGAGATTTGACGACATAACGGCATATTAAACGCAGACGAACGCAAGGGGATGGTTGCTAACGATGTACACTAAAAATAAAGCAAAGCAAAAGACCAACAAAAAAATTGCCTCAGCCAGGCCAGCCAACATTATTAATAGGCACTTAAAACTGTGTGGGGGCAAGCTAGAGTACATCAGGCAGCAAGAGAAGGGGGAGGGGGGTGGTTGGTGGATTTGTAGACAAGGACGGACGTAGCAACAGATTACGAACTGTGGCACACTGATGAAGACACGTTTTTACATTTCGTATATTGACGTTAAAATTAGATGCCAACTTGTCGACGACGACGCGTCGTGCCCGAGTCTCGGCCTCAGCAACATCGCGTATCATATTTTAGCTGCAGCCCTAAAAATGATGATGGTGATGGGATGATGCCGTGTGTGAATGGTGATGAGCTGGCCCCGCCTCCCCCTTCTTTATATTTAGGCGTCTGTCATAATGGCGATGATATATGGTTTCCCAACAAATTGACACACAAATCAACATGTTAAATAGACCAGACTGGCGTGGAATATTGTTTTTAAGAGTAATACTCTTAGTATATAGTTGACTGCACAATATTTATTCATAGGTTATTTATGAATGCATTTGTTTCTAGTTTCCCTGCTTGTTGGGCTCCAGTGGCTCAATATCTCTGTACTGCTCGCCAATCTTGCATAATGCCGGATAAGTTCTATCAAAGCCGTTCTGGCAATTCAAACTTTTTGGTCTATATATGGCACGATCAGCCACAAAGTTGCTGGCATAGTTGCAAGTCATTAGAAAGAGTTCTGCTTGTCCTTTGGTATATCGTGCGGCTGCACAACCCACATGTGTGTTGTTATCACGTTACCACATTTTGACCGGAATTACGAAACTCAAGAGTGTTGTGGCATTGATCATAGAGCAGTACACATTGCTTTACATTAAGCTGTGCCAGCTGCTCCAATTCCTCATTCCACTGCATTGTGGCCATTTTTTCGGGCACCTTAAAGTTCTCTAATTTGCCTGAGGCAAGCACATTACGTTGCAAGTTGTGCTGAGTGAGAATGAGTGGCTGATGCTGGGTAAGATTCAGCTGCTGTGCATCGGGCGGACAGGCCTTGCCCACACTCTGTAGTTCGAAAAGGCGATCAGGTGTGTTTGGCGTGTTTCTTACATTCACTCACCACTTTGGGTTTGCAGGCAATATGCTTCTTAAGTATGGGGCACAGTCCTGGCTGACAATAATTTGTAGTTTCGTTTTGGCAATAGACTTGCTGCAGCAACAGCAGCAAAATCGTAGCGAGTAGGTGCTTGCAATACTGATGCATGCTGCTTAGTGTTTGTTAGCCCATTGCGATAGGATCGTACCATTTATAGCAAATTTGTTCCATTTAGCCAACTCAAGCTGTGGTGCCGTAGCAAATGTGTTGGTCAAGAACAGCTGTTTCTGCGACTTACTCATGCCTCTACAGCTAAGCACATAAGCCAACACAAAAACAGACACACAACTTGAGCAACAAGCCGTTATTGGATCAAATTCCATGAAATTGAAACTTACTCTTGTTCGGATGCTATCAATGGCAAAGGTGTTCAAAACTGGTCCAGACTTGCGGCACTTGACACCAGCAAAAAAAAAAAACATATCACTGAAGACTAAAAGGAATGAAAGATGAGAGCTGCAATGGGAACGCAAAAATTCTTTTCATACTGCAATTTAAAGAGCAAACACAAAAAAGTTCTCTGAATCTCAGTTACAATTCACAAAGACACAAAAAAAATATGATGGTGAAACGAGAAATGAAAATGCCGCCATGTCCTTGTCGCTTATTTTTTACCTCAATTGAAATAGTTTTCTTGACTACAAGGACCGAATGGACATTCACCTGCAACAGTTTTTCACTTTCATTATATGGCACAATGTTTTCAAGCTCACCAGAATACGAGGGCTGTACAAAAAGTGCGAGCTGACAAATGCTTTCAAGCAATTGCCACCGAATGAGTGTGATTAATAATATCAATGATTCTTAATACACCCTCGCAAAGCTATCACTCATCTTTCTCTTTTTTATTTTTTTCAACCTCTT
This sequence comes from Drosophila nr. perissopoda 5 BK-2023a, assembly GCA_035044105.1. Taxonomy (NCBI): domain Eukaryota; kingdom Metazoa; phylum Arthropoda; class Insecta; order Diptera; family Drosophilidae; genus Drosophila; species Drosophila nr. perissopoda 5 BK-2023a. The sequence continues at coordinate 916,410 of JAWNMK010000124.1, forward strand.
ACTCTAATTTTTTTTCTCCCACAGTTAGAAAGCAACAAAAAATAGCAATAGCAGAAAATCTGCAGTTTTATTAGATATTTGTAACAGTTCTTTTTATTATTGCTCAGACAATTAAAGTTCAAGCTGTATTGTCAAGCAGCTACTATAATAAAATGCAAGGCGAAGTAAAGAACAAAAAAAAAAAAAATAAAAAACGAACTAAAAACTAACTAAATAAAGACTGCAATTTGATCCCCACAAAATCACCCACAGGTGCAAGACTTGCCAGTGGCAGCTACTGCAACTTTCCTAGCAAAGTTTTTTCTTAGTGTGCGTTAGTTGGAGAAAATGGAGATGAAGAAGGAGAACGACAAGAAAAAAATAGAAAAGAAAATCTTCGGCTTACACACGCTTTTCACTTAATTGGATTTGCTTTGCTAACGCGTTTTCTGCACAGCCAATTTGAGGCTAATAATTGCAGTTTGTAATTATTTTTACGGAGATTAAGCTTTGCAAAGAACAGCAGCTTAAATGTAACAACTAAGCATGTGCCTCTCACCACCCTAATCCCAGCCCATGCCCCTCACACTGTATCTCTATCTCTAGATATGTTTCTTCCTGTCTCTTGTGACACCCTCGGAAGTGAGTTTCAATTTAAAACTTGGTGCACATATTTAAATAGTGAAATATATACGAAGTTACTTTTTGTATGCCCCTACGGATATTGCCCACATTGCCCACACACCGACATACATACACACAGAAATATACAAATATGTACAACTGAACTCTCACACTTGGGGTTAAAATCAATTTCATTTAATTTCCTCAAAAATCAGCAACGCCTTGCCAGCAGCGTCCTTCGACTTTGGTTTTCTTTTGATTGGCGGCAATTGGCAGTGAGCTTAGTATACACACACACACACTCACTGCTGTGTTTGTGTGTCAAAGCGGAAATTGAAATTCTCACATATACATACAAACACACACACACACACTCGTTGAAATTATGCAGAGTAAGAGAGAGTTTTGAATTTGTTGGCTCCTTCCTATTGCCGTTTGTAGCATTTATTTGCATATTAAAAGGCACAAATTTAAATGTTATGCATGTAAAAGGCAGCCAGGCGTAAGTACTGTGTGTGAAGCTGTGAGAGTGGTTCTGAGTGTATAAGTGTCAATATATATATAATAAAACAATGACAATGTCGCAACAGTGTCTGCCATTTCTTTTGCCTTATGCGACAGACGTCTTACCACTGTCACTTAAAATGCTCAACTCAATTCGTTTTGTCACGTCCACGTCGCATCGAGCAGTCAACCAACTGAGAGGATGTCTCAGCTTCAGTTTATGTCACGCATTATTAACACACGCCCCATCGCCAGTTGCTGTTTGCCGGTTGCCAATTGTTTGCAGTGGTAGCAGCATCACCACCATCACCGTCTCCATCAATCCGCTACATGTGCATCGCGGCGTATGCGCAACGCCGAATGTCAGTCAAAGTTGTGGCAGAAACTCAGCAGTGCTTCGACTGCTACTGTGGCTTCAACTGCAGAGTCGTGAGTTGATTGCTAAACGCATTGCAATGTCAAAATCATCCATTTGTGCTCGTTGCATGCTGCCCCACATTTATGGGCAGCACATGACGCGTAAGTGTGCGTTTCTTATACACTTGCAGAGAGTATTATAACTTTGTCATTGTTATGCCAAAAGTACTTTTGCACTTTCTACATTTTCAATTTCAAGTAAAGCCGATCTGCTGAGTACGACTTATTCATTCCATGTATGTTCATAAGTCAGATCGGATCATAAAAAGTTATAGTCTAATTTTACGATTTAATTTTTAGCTTTCTGAAAACAATGTTCCATGTATGTGTGTATGCAAGGGAATTCAAAATTTGGCAAAGTTGGCAAAGTTGCGTACGATTTTTTTTTGTACGAAGACTGAGATTTGTTTTCCGTTTCCGTTTGCTTGTCATCCCTTTTCACCTTATTTATTTTGCATTGTTGTCCGCCTGCGCTTATGCAATGGTTTTTGGCACGTAAAGCAATGCTTGAGGCGCAAGTTGAACGAGTGTGTGTGTGTGTGTGCGTAGGGGTGTGCGTGTAAATGTTTAAAGTATGAAGCACTTGCACTAATGAAAAGTCTTGTGGCTAAGCCAACGTGCAAGCAATGAATGGCATTTTACAAAGCAAATAACTTCACATATTGCCAAGGGCCAGAGAGTATCTCAGAGCTTGCCTAGAGATCTTTTCAGCTTTTATTTAGATATTTAACTATAAGTGTAAAATGTGAAAAGCACTTCAAAGTCTTCAGTAATTCATGGTATTTTATTTATATAAAGTATCTCTCTTGTGTGTAAGCGGCTTATACCGTTGTTTGTTATTATTCCATTACAAAAGTAAATACAATTTCATCAGCTTCTTAATCTGCTCTTAACTTAACCCATAATCGGGCGTGGCTCAAGGCCACATTTTGTCAGAGTTCGAGCCTAACGGATGACGCTATCTACCTGAGGCCATACGCACACACACACACCCCTACACTCTCCCTCCCCACTCCACACACACAGACACACACACAGCTGTGCGTACAAAAGGTCACAGCATGAACAATTCGCTTGTTTCGCTTGTGTGGCATGCGGTCGAGCACATTGTCTATGCCACCTAGTTTCACTTTAAGTTACCATAGACTCCATCAGCGTCTTCATTGGTGGCGTCTCCCTCTGTGTCTGCAACGCTCGATATGCAGCACCAGGGAAAACGTAGAATCAACCGCCGACCATCGACATTCTCTGACACGCATCGCGGCATATGCTTTAGCTTTATCTACAGCTCCTTATTGTCGTCATCGTCGTCGTCCTTCCAATTGTCCCCTCTTCCATGCCCCACAGTTAATACCGCATCAGTATTTGCCACAACATTGTCGATTTTGCCTTGTCGACAACGCGGTTACCCCCAACTCACAATCTGATTTCTTGCCAACTGATTTTCTGATTTTTGCAGAATCTCGCGGCAACATTTGAGCGTGCAGCATGGTGCAGACGGGAGCGGATGGGGAGCAGATGGGGAGCGGATAGGGTGCGTGTGCTCATTAAATACGCTTTGACATTTACTGCGCGTCTTGTTCACATTTTGCTTATCTTGTTTAGACGGAAGACAGCCAGACACGCCGAGAGACAATGAAACGGCCCTCTTTCCACACAGTCCCGAACTGTGGCCCCTATCAGCGCCTTGTCTGGCATCGAATCAAACATGTGGCGCGCCAGCCACAGCATTTCGACATTTATGCAGCATGGCATTAAACACCCCGTGCCCAAAATTGAAACGTATAAACAGCCCACACGTAATTAGCTGTGTGGGCCTTAAAAATTTAAATGCACTATTAAAACATATGGCACGGGGGAATTTTTAATATGCAAACAAGATAAATCTGTGTGGCGAAATGTTTCCGTTTAAGAATCTGACAATCTGTTTTGCTTCCCCGTTTCGGTGCCACAAATCCACATAATTGTTATGTTGAATGCAAAATATTTAACGCTCGTGGTTAAGTCAAAGCCCAGACCACTTGAAGAGCCACAGAGAAGCTAAGCAGAGTCCTGCCATGATGACGAGAACGAGAAGGAGTCATTGTGGGAATGAAAGTCGACGCATATCTGACATGCAAATTTTATGCAATTTTTTATGTCGCACTTGGGGGAAAGTTACTCGGCATTCAGGGGTTAAATTCAAGAGGTCGCTGCCTTGATGTTACAGTTGTTTAATGTTTGTTGCGAACATTGGCATTTCTCGCTGTGCGCTGCACTCTTGACCCCACTTGACAGAGCCACCCTCATGTACTGCAGTGGTAATTAATATTATTTTTGTTTTCGTACAAATAAATTATGCAACACATTGCGTGACTTTTAACGAGCTTTTAAAACCATTTTGTACAGCAATTTGAGTTGTAATTTTTCACATTTGACAGCTGGTCAGCTGGTTAGCTGGGCAGAAAAGCTGAAGCGAAGAACAAGTGAAATTGCCAAGTTTTTTCAGGCAGCTCTGGGCCAACTAATTAAGAAAATATTTGACCTGCAATCCTACGGCAAACTAACGCAAGCGTTGAATGGAAAATGGTTGAAATGCATTTAAAATGCTGCAGGAAATCACAAGCTGTGTTTCCAACAAAAAGAATGCGGCCGAAGAGGCAGCCAGCCGTGCGATGGCCGCATGTATGGCCATGCCGCCTGCAGAGATTGCTTCTCAGAACGAGCTGCCTGCATCCAGAGCAACCAACTACAAAACATTTCTCGGCAATTGTGTGCCAAGTGCAAGTCCTAGATGAAGGCAGCTCTGGCCTTGCTGCAAAAAAAAACCATATGAAGTGGAGCAGGATACACGAGCATACGTATACATGCATGCGTGTGTACATATATGCCTGAAATATGACAACATTCTTATACACTTTTGTAGAAAGTCACTGAGAAAGTGTTGGGTCATCTATTTTGTTCATTGACTAGTAAAATAAAGAGTTGCAAATGTCAAAATGACACTGCAGAGAAACAAGATTATTATTAACCAACAGCGCTTGGTGTACTTGATTAAAAATTGATGCAATTTTGTGTATGCATTTCAAACATTTGAAAGATCGAATGCGTTTTCAAATCGAAGACCGATAAAACTTAATTAAATTAAGTGCCTCGTTGAGAAATAGATGACTCTCAATATTCTCTGTTGCCGAGCAGCTTGATAATTGCTTGTCGATAAAGTGTATTGGACTGTGGCCTTGTCTCACTTCACATCAGTTGTTCATCAGTGCTAAATTGGGTCAGGTGCGATACACCAGCGCACAGTCCCATTTCAGTTATTTGTCTTCACTGTAAAGATTTCTCTTCTCCTGTGCTGATGTACATCGTTACATTTATGACCGCTGCTCTAGTGACAAGCAACCGGGCCACCAAGTGTATATGATGTAAAGCCATCAGTTTTATTATAAAATTTGTTTGCTGCTCCACAATGTTAAGTTATACACAGAATGTCCAAAATGAAGCCATAGTCCAGGCAGAGGCCGTTAGGTCCGTTCCCAGCCCAAAAAGGGACAACTCAAAGCTGTGCTCATGCAAATTGAAGTGCGTGCTGAGGCGCCTTTGACTTTAATGAGATACACACAGACAACAGAATCACAAATGAGCTGGGCGTGCCAGGACTAGGGAGATGGAGGCAAAGCCGCTTGCCGATGGCGTCAGTATAAACAAGACAGCCACATGCCACATGCAGCGCCGCAAAAATTAATATTTGTGTTAATAAAAGCAAGAAGAGAAGGAGCAACGCCAACATAACAAAAAACACAGCCAAGAGCAGCAGCAGCAACAACAACAGGCATTGGCTGGCAGATCTTCCAGTCCGGAGCATTATGTTCCGGTAGCAGCTGTGCGCTCGTAAGTGTTTACATAACTTGTTTGGATCTAAGCACGCACATTTAGTCGAGCGGATGCAGTATCTAAATTTGAGGCACAAACGTTCGCAGCTCGGTCGATAACAAGAAAAACGTGCCAAAACCGTCGAATATTTAGCTGCAACTCTGGCTCTTGACATGTCGCTGGAACTGAATACAACCGAACCCAACTCTAGCTCAATTCTAGTCCGATGACTAACCCTAAAGCGAAATGGTCTTGCATTTGAAGCTGTGCAGCATACAATTCAATTAAAAAGTTTTTTTTTTTTTGGTTGCCTTTTAAAATCACTTTCACTCTCTCTCTCTCTCTCTCTCTCTCTATCTCTATGTCTCTCTCTCCCTGGTATTTCCGTTTCGTGCGGTAAAATGACTGCGACGTCTCAATTTTTGCAATTCCAAAAACGCCTCGCACCAAAAGTAACAGCAATGAGCAACGTTAGTTGAATGGAAAAGGAAACGAGAGATTGAAAAAACGGGCGTAAAAGTGCCTAGTGGCAACTGAGTGCTACAGTGGGTAACGTTGGGTATGTTAGTCAGTGTACCGAACATCATTAAAAACAATAATAATAAATCATTTCAAGCTAATACTATAATCGTGGTACCATCAAAACCAAATTTAATTAACTTTATTTATAAAAACTATTTCAAATATATCGAACACTTATTTATTATTGACCAATTCGAAATAAATCTTGGCTTGCAAACTAATACGTATACAGTTTTACTGATAGGTTAATAAATATGTCCGACACTTGCGCAAAATCCAATTTTATGACATATTTTTGTTTTTTTTTAGAAATATTCATTTCAAACTATTGGAGATTCATCCTGCATGTACAAGTTCTAGACAGTTGAAACTTCAAAAATAAAAAAAGATAAATAGCTTTTCGTAAAGTTATGTTTGCGCTTAACCCTTTTTGAACACATCTCACCCATTGTTTGCTGACTGTTTTGGGGCATCTGTTCGCAGCCTTTCTGAGTTGTAGCCTCCCACGGTCCCTCTCGACATTCCCGGACCACTCCTCCAGCTCCTTCACTCAGCAATGCATTCCATTCTTGTATGTGGTTTATTTTCAGTTTGCCTTTTTTATAACACCCGCAATAGCGAATGGAACTGAAGTGAAAGGAAACTTTACACCATTTTCGCGGAATACCCGGACCGATCCGGACAATCCACTTTGGCGCAACTTTGATGCTGAAGCAGCAGCTTGTGCTTAGCAATGAATGAAATGCAGCAGCTGCTGCCTAGCAATGAATGAAATGCAATTAAGTTGATGTCGATACATGTTTATAGTGGCTGACTGACTGAGTGAATGACTGACTGAGTGAGTGACTGGCAAAGCCACGTTGATATATAGCAGAACTTAATACAAACAACCAATAACACCTATGAATTGCCATAAAGGAAATGAATATCCAACGCCAAGTAAGTAACAATTTTGTGCGTATTACCGATTGTCTTTGGGACTTCGCTTGGATGTCTTGACAGATATGTCACTTAATTAACTTAATTTAAAACATTCATTCTTCTGGCGCTCACACATGTGTATATTTTAGCTGTTAATTAACTGAATGCCAACGTGGCTGGGCAGGGCAAGTGCCAGTCAGCAGCTGCTGCTAACAAAAGCTGTTAAGTCACGACAACTTTGCAGGCAGCAAATGGCATTTAGGAACACTATTCTTCACACACACACACACACACACACACAAACTTCCGCAACGTTTCATGTCGACCCGGAGAGGGCTTTGCATATTTGGCACCAGCAAACTGTAGTCTGGGGAAAAGTTGAGCAAGTATTTTTCACAATCATTTCACAAACTGCACTTTTTGCACATGAACATGTGAGTGACACGCCCACACACTTAGTGGGCGGCTTGCGGTGTGTCTTCATAATGGATTCCCTAGCCTGCCATACAAGGGGCGAGAAAATTTGCGGCTACAAGTTCATTTATCATATGCTTGAGTAATTGAAATTTCAACGCTCGAACCATCCGACCAGACAAGAACAAGACCGCACCGCATAACATCACATGACACCCCACCAGGCCAGACCAGACCATTACAGAGCAGTCTCGCTGGCAATCAATGTGCGCCCAGAGAGTAGTCCGCATCGCATCCCAGCCCCGAACCTCAACTATGGTCGAAGCAGCCAATACATTAGACGCCTCTCTGACATATTTTGCTTTGAACTTAATGGACATGAAATAAATAAAAAATGTATAAACTCACTTACTCCAGGCATGGTGCGCGTCCTAAGCATATGCATGAGTATTATGCAAAAAAAAAGAATAACAACACAACCTAAAAAAAAATAAATAAATAAAAAAGGTGGCCACAAAAAGGCTTCTTAAAGTCACAAAATGGCGGCCGGAAACTCAATGAATGTGCTTGAAAATCGATTGGGGATTACTCTTGAAACGCTTTTCATTTTTACCTCGTTTCAGGCATTCTTCTGGCATAGGTGTATTTATTTTTGGCCCCAAATGGCTTGTCCCTTGGGTTGGGGGTGGGCCACTTTTAGGGGCTGCTGTCGGTTACGCATCGAAGCACAAATGATTTATATGGTATACAAAGTAAGAATTGTAGCCGCACCTTGCTGACCGTCCCCAAAAAGTATATAGAGAGATAGAGCGGAAAGGAGGAGGTGTAGGACCATGGACTATTCGTATGCCAACCCATAGATACCACATACGTACCCCACATAAATAAATGAGAATTTGTTGCTATTTGCCCACCAAGGCTGGTGACACAAAAACGCAATCATTTGACCATAAACATTGAACTAAATTCAAAATCAATTTAGCGGAATAATAAAAGAGAGCCAGGGTCGTTATATTTTGTCCCTGCTGCTGCTATTCGAATGGGCCTGGATTATGGATACATTGGGTGTGGAAACACTTTGTTGTTGGCGTTGTAAGCTTTCCTTGTATTGCTGCAATTATGTCTACAACCGACTGTGTGCCTGGCACTGGATTGCCATTGATGTCAAGAGTTCCTATAAGTTTAAAAGGCTCTTAATAATTACCAGAGTGTGTCTGAAGGGCCATTAGTTATAATTCTGATGGCAAATCAAGAGCATAGCCGAAACAATACTTGTGCATTCAAAACAACGGATATAAATATATATCAAAAAAATGAACTGCATTTCCTATTTCATTTAATATGGTGTCACATTCAAATAAATATAGATGGTCTGTTTCTGGCAATCACTTATGTAAAATTGCCATAAATAAGTAGAATCCACATCCGTATGAATGTGTGTGTGGATATTCTGCCTACTGGGCACATCTTGGCTTATTGGCCATGGTCGAAACGCAGTCGAGCTGCCAAGCGGCAACAACTGCAGCAGACTCTTAGCTTATTTATGCCTTTAGGCAACCTCAGCAACAACCAAAATAATAATAAAAGCAACAAATACAAAGCACAAAAAAAAAAACAAACAAGAAAAACTATTGTAGGCAAAAGTCAAGTGAATTTCCTTTTCTGGCCAAACACACAATAAAAAAGTGACTTATATACACACAATACAGCAACCGAAGGATCCCGAACAGGATGAACGAGTTGCTCGCACTGCCACGAAATGTATTTTGTTATGAATTTGTGTTACATCCTTTTTCATTTTTGGGTTCCTTCTCAGCTTCCATTCACTTCCTCTTTGCAGTGGCAGTTGTGGCAGCAACGGCAACAACAATAGCAGCAACAACAAAGATTACAAGAAGGACGCAAACACATCCGTAAACAATTTGTTCATGCCCCTTTATTTTCATTTATTTTTTGCTTAGCTGCTTTTCCATGTCTTCTTTGCGTTTATTTGAATATGATGCTTTTTGATAAGTAAAATAAACAAATGTACGCAGAAATTGAAAGTGCTGCAAGCCAACAAAAAAAAATGTTGCAAGAATGATGAATGAATGAAAAAAAAAGAAAAACGAAAATAAACCAAGCAATCCCGGGTGTAAATAAAATAAAAACCATAGAATGGTTAAATGGGCCGTACCAAGTGGCAATCGGCTTTTAAGATTTGAATACGACAAGCCATTAAAATAAAGAATACGAATAAATATGGCTGGCCTAAAAATATTCAAATAATGTGCTTTAAATGTAGGTAATATTAAAAAATAAAGTATTAAACTAAATGCTCTACTTGAAAATGCGCTGAGTCTTATATATTTGTAAATTGCTGATCTGCAGAGGCTTGAAATATGATGAAAAATTAGTTGAAGAAACTGTTGCCTTACATCAAGAGTGGGACATCGAGAGTTGAGTGTTGGGCGTTAGAGGGGGGTCAAAGAATTTCAGTGATTTTGTTGTTGCTCGTATTGCCACCGGCGTTTGGCTTCCCTTAAATGGGTTTCCACCCACTCATATGTGTGTACATACATATGTATGTATATATGTGTGTACGTATACATTTGTTTGCACTTTGTGTGTATATGTGGCTTATGTACATTTGGGAAAGTCAACGTAATTTTTCTTTCCTTTTCATTCGCTTATTTGCCATTTCATTTCCATATGCACAAAGTAAATAGGTAAACAATTGAAGCTTACTTGCTAACTCAGGACTGCGTGTATGTGTTGTCTGGGGGAGGCGAGAGACAGACTTGATACAATGTTGTTGGTGTTGCCTTGACAGCCAAAGTTAGTGAACAGGGGCAGCACATCCTTGATAGAGCGCTGGCTCAGTGACATGTGTGTGAAATGTTTGCCGTGTTTTAGATCGAGTCTTTGACACACAAGAGGAGCTCGGCAAATTGGAAGCCAAGCCAATGTCGATAGGATATGCGCGCGAAAGGATTTCTCGGAAATATTGACTTGGATGAGTCGGTGCGTTTGTTAGCGTGGGTGGCTGCAGTATAATCGACAGGCTGTCATTGTGCTAACACTAAATTTCAATTAAATTTTGAGGCCTCGTTGACATTGACGGCAACAGCAGTCGCATTTGAGACAAATGCAAATAGAATTTGACACCACTACGAATTGGAATAAGTAACAGCAAAAACTAAAGGGATCCGGGATAACAAAAACAATCGCAAATGCTGTCACCAAACAAATCTCAACAAACTTTACAAAACAATTTTATGCGAGAAAATGAAGCCACTTTTGGTAAAACAGCAACAACAACAACTACCAGGCTAAGAACAACAAGCAGCAGCAAACGTCGTCTGTGGAGGGAAGGAAGTGGGGAAGGGTAGGCTGTATAGCTTGTGCGGATTTGCTGACTGGATTTAAAATGGAAATTATTTGAGAAAACCAATTCACTTTATTACTTTGGGGCATACGCAAAGTAAAACAAAAGCACCAAAAAAAAAAAAAAGAAACGAAAAATGAAACAGTAGTAGCAACATCAGGAACAGCAACAGTAACAACAACTCAAGGCAAGCGACCATAAAAATTAATGCAATAAAAACACATGGCACAAGAGGCAGAAAAAGCAACCTCTGAAAGAATTCTGGCGGCAAAGTCGGCGAAGTTTGAAGGGAGGAAAAACAAACTGAACCAAAACAACCAGAACCAGAACAACTTAGAGCTAACCATAACACAAAAAAAGTACGCCTTATATTCAGGGGGAACGCAAGGAGGCCCATAACAACCTACTCATAGAGTTAACCAGAACAAAACCTACATAAATATAATCATATTTATGCATTGTTATACTTGCGTTGTTTCCTAATTATAGCCTCCTCATCTGGCAAGACTAATGGTTCTGCACCACTTAATGCAAACTTAGAGTAGCAATATTGCGTCTGTTTTTGATGGTAACATTATTAACTTGGCTGTCCGATTAACTGCACTCTCACCAACGAAGAAAAGGATTCATAACTTTCAGCAAGTCGAAGAAAGCTCATCTTCAATATTTTCCAGATTGCTTGGTCTTCCTATGCAGGTCGCTTGCTTAAGGCATCTTAGTGCCTAGCCTGCATCTGGAAGCAATTAAAAGGAGAGTCCTGAACATTAACGTTGCTACAGCTGCCTCTTGCCTTGTGCTTTTGTTTTGTTGCCACCGAATATGCTGTTGCTATGCTCGATTGAGCTTGAAGCTCTGCCACTTAAAATCGTAGCTCTAGTCTTGGGCGTAATTACACTTTTAAATTATGCATAATTATGTGCAGAGGGCCATTTGTGTTCTGTCTTTTAAAGTTGAAAGCTTAAATTGTGGCAGCTGCAAGATCTCTTACCCATATTCGCTCCCGTTATGCGATATGTCCGTCTGTGGGCGGCCTGAGCGACCGCATTTTTGTTTGCTTGCTTGCCTGCTGCGGTTGGCATTGGCCATGTTGTTGGCAAGGACAACAAAAGCAACGGAACGACAACGGCAACGACATCGAGATCGCAGCGCAGTGCAGCGCAGCAGGCAGACATAAATCAGGATTTTCACAAGGCCTGGGCCACAAATGTTTTTTAAAGGATTCGCAGTGGGTGCTGCCGCAATAACAGCAATAATAACTTGGGGGTCGGTTGGGTTCGTTGTCGCCTGCAATCGCAGATAATCTTATGCATGCTTAGACAGTATATGTGCATGTATGTATGTATATATACATATATATATAGGTATAGGTATGTATTTAACAGGGGTTAGGACAGCGTTCATTTGTCCTGCACCGACTTACAACTTACCCATCATGCAACAAAGCAGCGTCGAAAAGGTCAGCATTTTTATGTGGGTTGGGCGCCCAGCGCCGTCTGCTTCTCTCTTGGGATCTCTCTCTCTCTCTCTCTCTGTGTCACTCTGCGCTTCTCCTTCCCTTTCTCTTATCTCTTGTTGGCTCCGTTGATCTTTATCACTTGCTGCTGCACTTTCGCTTTCCTACTATGTTTTTGATTTGTTTTCCTTATCGATTCGCACTTTGTTAGCCTTAAGTGTTTTTATAGCCGCACTTTTAACCGTTTTATAGTTGTTATTTACTTTTTGCCTTCACTGTAAATGATATTTTTATTCATATTACTCACACACACACACAACAGCAACAATGACAATAAAAACCCCCTTCGACTTCTGTGCTGCTTCCCCGCTCGCCAAGAATTAAACACTCGCAGTGACATTTAAAACACTTAATTCCAACGGCAGACAATTTAATCTTTTAACGTTCGTTCGTTGTTAAACCTATTTGTTATTGTTGTTGTTGTTGTTGTTGTTGCTGTTGTCGCATTGCTGCCTATGCCAAATATTACTTTTTGTGTTTCACTTTTCCATTTCCTTTTTTAACTTTAGCATTTTATTTATGCCATTTTGTTGTTGCTTTTCTTATTGTCAGGCGCTTCCAACAGTTTTTGCTGCCTTTGCCAAATTGATTTTGTCAGCTTTGTGAACTTTAATTGATTAAATTTATCATTGTTTTTATAAGCCTGTTCGCTACGTTTAGTGCTGTTGCCCATTTTCACCTAATAAAAGGCACAAATTGAACAAAATAAAATAAAGAATAACCTATTATGTTTCAGCACAAAATAAACATTCAGAAAAATATCCTTGAAAAATATCGTAATCAAAATATAGATTGCGGATGACATCAGTGAATTGATTAATATGTTAAAATAGAAATGTAATGATTAAGCAACAATCAACCTTCGTGTTACATTAGTTTGTAAAAGTTTTCAGTGTATATTAATCACAGTTAAATTTAAACACTCGACCTTAAGCAAATTTATGAAGAGGAAAATCAATTAAATAATTACCACCTATACAGTGCTTTAAATGAGAGTCTTAAAAGGATATATAATTATGAGATATCTTTACTATAGTTTCAGTTGTGCATATTTGATGAGCACAAGCCACACGCATGTCACGGAATATTACGGAACCCTCAAGCCCAAAAATAAACTTGACCGTGCTTATAATAATCAAAACGAGCTGAAGGCAAAGAAAACATATAAAATAAATAAACAGATTTAGTAACAGACACTTATTTGTGGAAATGTGTGTGTCTGTATTTGATTGCATATGGGCCAAATGGGTGACGAGAATTGGGAAATGGTTTGACCTGCAGACTTGTCACGCCCCAAGATAGAAAACCCACCAAATGTGGGCTTTACGTTCTAGCCACTCCTTAGCCCACTCCCAAGCACTTTTATCTATTTTTGTCTATTTGAGCTGATACCCTATATGTCAAGTGGATATCAATCAATTCGAGCTGCGGTTGCCTAAAGTTAAGCTACCCAACCTTCATCATCAGCTGCCCTGATAAATATACTTGGGATTCGTTGAAGCCGTTGTTGCCATTGACTTTATCGCACGTCACTTGCAAATTTGTCTGTAGCGTGTTCAGTTCATTTAAGGCAAATAATTGCAAATTTGCAGCAACACTTTCAGCTAATTACAAACTAAAAATGGGCATGGGATTGAGGCATCAACTCAAAGGTACAATGACTGACGTCAACTGAGACTGAGGCAGATGCCGAGGCTGTTGCTGTTGCTGTGCTGTGTTGTGTTAGACCTCAATCAGTAGCAGCAGAAGGCATCTTAGTCCTCTTGCGCCCAGTGGGGGCCACTTGTCGCTGTTGCTTCCGTAATAGAATTAGAGACGGCAGCAGGGCAGAGGACAATGTTGTTGCTGCCCTCCTCTCTCTCTCTCTCTCTCTTGAAAGTGTTAAATTCTTTATGTGTTTCGTTTGGCTGTGTATGTGTGTGTCTAGTATGTGTCAGTGTGTGCGGCTTGGTAATTGTTGCCTAAGGCTGTGAAAGCTCAAGTGAAGTCCACTTGTCGCACACTCTCTCTCTCTCTCTCTCTCTCTCTCTCTCTGTTTCTGTCTATCTCTTTCTTCTTTTTTCACTTCGTTTCGGTGTATTGTGTGTGTGTAATTGCAAACGTCTGCAGTTTGCTGCTCAGCTCTTCAGCTCTGTTCTTCTCCCTTTGGCGACGCTTGTCATTACACTTAGTATCCGTGATTAGATGACGTGCCCCTCAACTTCCCTTGCCTCTCCATTGATCCCTTCCCCTAGTTTAGTTAGTTAGCCATTTCCGCATTGCTATGGTTCAATGGCTCCCCGTGCGACACTGTTCGCATTGTTCATGAATATTTTATTGATACAGGAGCATTGTGTGCTTATTTTAGTTTGGTTTCCATTTTGTTTGCTTGTTTTGCTAAATTGAAAGCCATTTACGCAGATTTTCTCCGCATTTAACCTAATGATTATGGCCAACATCCCTGATACTCAACTGTCGTGAGTAGGCAACTTGGGGACATTACAATATCTGCGTATTCTTGGAGTTACTCAGAAACTAAAATAATCAGATTTGCGGGTGCGCAAATTCACTTCTTTTATTACATTTAATTTGTGTGAGATTTTATGTAAATTAAATGAAGTTAGCCTATTTTTGGGGCAATTTTGACAGTATTATTTGTTACTCAGATATATTGTAATGGAAAGCCAAAGGCGGTTTTGTGTATATCTTCTGGTTGAATCTTGTAATATTATTAACGAATTTCTACAGAGACTTGCAAAAGTTTGAAGTTCTTTTTTTTTTGGAAAGGAATTTCCCTATTGACTTTTATTATGTAGCAGGTGAAGCATAGATAAGATAGCTTAAGGGAACTTGGCACATGGCATGTTCGTGCTTTTTTGTCTTGACTTTCTTGATGTGTGCTCTTATTTAATAAAAGTGTGCAAAAACTTTTCTCGCCTGTCTTCAACTACTTAGTGCAACTATTAAGGAGAAAGTTCTTTTTGTGAACAACGGCAGCAAAAATGACAGCCCTCGTAGCTGTTCTCTGTCTTGCAGACTTGTTCAACGTGGTAGTTTACGCAATGCGCATACGCAGTGTGTGCCCGTTGGCGATCATTCTGCTGGTCTCGCTGGCCGCCGGGCTCCCCATTAAAAGCCATCGCGCACTTGCTGTTGATTTCTTTATGTGTTTTCTAT
Source organism: Drosophila nr. perissopoda 5 BK-2023a (assembly GCA_035044105.1). NCBI lineage: Eukaryota > Metazoa > Arthropoda > Insecta > Diptera > Drosophilidae > Drosophila > Drosophila nr. perissopoda 5 BK-2023a. Next base: position 931,679 of record JAWNMK010000124.1, read on the forward strand.
TAATTTTTGTCAGTTTTTGTTATTTTTTTTTGCCGCCTGAAGGCTTTAGATATATTGAATTACAATATATTGTCGCTCGGGGAAATTGTTGTGTACACAATTTGTTTTGACGCGGTATTCCATTTATCGGTCGAGCTAAAGATCAAAGACGATTTACTACATTTTCGAGGTGTTTGTATTGAGTTTGTTTTTTTTACATTTCTTAATTTATTTTCACGTTGTGGAAAATGTTGTTCTAAATATAAAAGCAACTTAATTTGCTGCCTGCTAATGAGGCAGAATGCCAAAGAGAGTGGAGAGGGGGAAAGGGGTAAGGGAAGCTCGTTTTTTATTTGTTGTGTGTGCGTTTTGCTGTTTTTTATTTTATTAGTTTCGTTTCGTCTTTTGTTGGCTGCCACAGCTAACAAGTTGCGAACAGCAGCAAACAAAAAATAACAAAAAATCGCATATAATTCGAAACGATGTCATAAAATATTCGCGTGTGTCGCGCGCACTTTGCTAAACTGCCCCAAAAGGCATAAGCTAACGGCAGTTACAACAATGGCAACATCAATGCCAACAACAAAGTCCTTTCAATTTCATCTCCTGCCAGGCCGGCAATGTGGCAACGTGGCAATGAGGCAATGAGACTTTTCCTGCGTTTTCACACGTTCAAAATTTACGACTTTGCCACTTTTTGAGTTGCTCCAAAGGAGAAGTTGGTCTCAACTTTTCTTTCACACACACATGCACACACGCACACACACTCACAGTTTTATACTGGTGCAGATGCAGATAAATTCGCGTCTCACTCGGTGGAAATCAACTTGTTTGTTTTTTTTTTTTGCCGCTGGGCTTTGTTGTTATCGAATTCGTTATCGAAATTGAATTTGGTTATGGAATCGAGCTCGCACACGTTACCCGCTGCGTTTATCTCGCATGCGTTCAGCGTCGTCGTCGCACACAAACTGAAACTGAAACTTATTTTGGGGCCCAGCAATTGCCAGCTGACGCAACGAATGAACCTTAGCCTCCAACATTATCAGGACGAAGCCTCGTTCTGTTGCCTGTTCGGGTGCTGTCGTCTTCGTGCTTTCGGGCTTTGTCAGCATCGCTGGTATCGTCGTCAACGTATGCCAAAGCCGACTGTCATTTCGCCGTAAAGACGACTTCTCTCCAAGCTAATTTACCGCTCACTGATTTGTGCTCTTCAAGCAGCCAAGCATACAATTTTTTATTGTGATGTGTCTGGTACAATATAAAACTAAATTAACTATTAAAGATAATCACTTATTTGTAGCAAATAGTAAATGGGAAAAGTGAATCATTTATGGAATTGTTGTTTTTAAATTTATAAATTATACTTAAATAATATGTTGCTTAAAATGTATCATATTTAATTTAATTTATGCCATATTTTATACATTGAAATGGATAAACTTGAATTAAATATGTGGATTTTTGACAGAGTTATGGCAATTGAGAGTGACAACAAGCGAATTTACAGTTATTTTACTTATACATATATTAAAAGTCTTATTTCCCTAAGCTCTCGCATCGATCTTCATAATCACAATCTCATTCTTGACAATTTTTACTTGCACAGCTCTCTTCATCAGCCAGACAAAGAGCCACACAATATGAACTGTGTGATGGACTCAGACAACAGCATCAACGGCAGCACAATTTAAGGTCAGTGCTGGTCACACATGAAGAGAACGAAGCAAAGAGCGCGCATGCGCATTGCTCATGCTCACTCTCTCTACACTTTGCGGCGAATTGGTGGAATTTTAATAAAATTTACACAGCGACTTTACATAAAAAGAACTAATGACAATATAAATTCACATGACGTTCGCCTGGTTGCCGCAGATGGGCAACGAGCGCTGATGTTGACGATGCTCCACTACGCGCAAATACATAAATATGTATAAATACATATATACGTGAGTTCGTTTTGGGTTTTTATCTCTTGGGGATAGCTAAGAGCTAGGCAAATACAGCGCTAACCGTTATCGCCATGGCGAAAATCAGTAATTAGCGTAAATTGAGTTGGTAAAAAGCGCAAGTGCTTAATTCCGACTCGAGACCTCGACCACCACCAACTGCCACCCACAATAGTTACCGCTTGTTGCGGTTGTCACAGTTCCTTTTTCCCATTCGCATTGTCATCGTTGTTGCTGTTGTTGTTGTTGTTGTTGATTATGTGGCAATTAGTTGTCGCTTTTGTGGCAAGCCTCGACGACACTTTCGATCAGAGCATGTTTGTGCCTGGACGGCAGGTAAAGCCCATCTGCAGCTTAGCGAGCTAATTAAACAAGTTGATTAATTTCCATTGCCCCTTGACCTTGGCCAAGTTGCCATGGGGCAAGTTTTATGCTTGACTTTGCCCAGCAACTTGGGCATAGTTTTGATAACTTTCTACCAGGCAGCCAGGCAGTGAGGCGCCTCAACTTTTTTCACACCGTTTGTGTGGGTGTGGCACACATTGTTATCTTTGTCTAATGAGACAGCATGTGGCACGTCTGAAGCTATTAAACTTACCAAATAACTTTGACTCAATAGTTGAAGATTTCGTTCTAAATATTTTCCAACTCCAAGTAAACTTAAATCGAGTTTTGCTGCAAATGTTACAATTCTGTGAAGAGCATACAAATTTGTTGCATATGATTTATGAAAGTAAATAAATCTGGCATTGGACCACCCACTGGGGTAATGCAATCAGCTCCAGCATGGAATTTAATCTTCTAGCTGTGCTTCGCTTCGTCTCAGCCATTGTTGCATATTCAACAACAATTGCAACTGGAAAAACCAACCAACTAATAACAAATGCAAATGAATGCTCAAGAAATTTACTAACTAAACATTTTCGTATTTTTCGCTCTGGCTGGCAAGTTTTGCAAATGAGTTTTTGCCTCAGACCTCTTTGCAGCAATTGGGTTGATTTAATTTGTTACAGTGGAGGGCTTTACAGCATAACTAAGACCAACTATTGCATTGCACAATGTCATGAAACAAGTATTTAAAGTAAATCCAATTTAAAAATATATAAAACTACAATCACCCATTGTCCTCTTTTTAGAATATTACCTTCAAGCTGCCCCACAGAAGTTACAGTAAGAGCTGCCCAAAAAAAAGTGATATAGCAGTGTGTGTGCTGAAAACGAAATTAGTTGAGAGGGGAACAATGGTGTAGTGGGTTAGGAGGGGGTATGGGGATCTGAACACTGATGAGTTCACTTCACTGAGCAAATGAAACGATATTGTTGTCAATTTAGGTGCAACAAAGAACAACAACGAACATCAGCCAGGACAATACAAACAGCATGCACGATGGCGACAAAGAAGCCAAGGGCTTCATGATGAGGGGAGGCCGCACATGGGGGTGGAGTACACAGCTACATGAGCAAACAACAACAAATTGCATGTCCTTCCGCTTTTAGATGCTGCACAAAATACGCACTCATATTTGCTTTTAGCAGTGTAAGGGGTAAATGAAATGAAAGGAGATACTTGCAGCATTCTCGTTAGTTTGGAAATGCAGCTGGGCGCAACAACTGCAGCTGTTGCCCCTTTGTTTGAAGAGACACGGCAGAAGCGAATAGCTATTTAAGCTGAAAGTAGCCTTCTAGATACAACTTGATGGCATCGATAATTTCAGCAATTGGCTGCCACGAATTGTCACACAAATCGCTTACTATTTAAATTGCTTGACGCTTGATGAATGAAATGTAATCAAATAATTTAGATTTAGAATTGTTTGTATTGATTCCATTTGTAAGCTGCGTCAGTAATATTTTTAATTACCAAATAAGGAGAGCAAATAATTTAAATAAATAAGTTAAACATTACAATTAGGTTAGTTAGAGCTACACGCAAAGGAGGGCAACTGCCTGCCGCTTAGAGCCGGACAACTTCAACGCCCTGCGGTGTGAAGAGGGACTCGGCTGCCAATTTGAGCTTCTCGTTGACCAATTTGGCAATTTTAGGCGTGCGACGCCAGACGAGTTCGCGGGTCCGGTCGTGATTATCCTTGCTCTCCACCTCCACCTATACACCACAGAAAAAAAACAATGAAAGAAAGAAAGACAGAATATTTAAGGCTAATTGGTCGGGGCACAAAGGTGTTGCAGCAGCTGTGGCAACTGAGGCTTTACCTGTTTGGGCTGTTGCACTTTGATTGACATCAAGGTGGCCCGATCATCCAGCACACTGAACTTAATGCGTCCGATCATCTCGTTGGTCCTGGCCGTGGCGCTCTTAACGTTACGCACGCTGCCCCGCTTGAAGGACTTCTCCACGCGCAGAGTCAATGGGCCCAGCGTGAATTTGGCCTTAATGGTCGAATTGCGTCCTTCCGCATCGCTGATCACTTTCACGTTGCCAACGCGCTTCAGCGATGCCAGACCCGACAGACTTCCCTCCGCTTTTTGCAGCTTCTCCACTTCCGGGCCTGCTTTGCTGGAAGCCCCACCACCCGCTGGCTTATTGTTGTTAGCAGTGCCAGCCTTCAGGGCCGCACCACCACCGGGCTTTTTGGGGTTGTGCTTATGCGCCGCCTGCTGTTGTGTACCAGTGGATTTCTTTTGGTTGCCTTTGGCAGCGCTCTGCTCCCTATTGAACACGGTACGAGTTTCCGCTTTGCCAGATCCGGATGGCTCCTCCTTTTGGCTATCCTGCTCCTCCCTGACTTTGAGGCTGAGCTCAGTCTGTAATTGCGTCAATTGCTCCTGCAGTTTGATTGACTCGGTGCTGCTGCCGATGCTGCCAGCGGACGACGAGGAGGAGGAGGCACGGGGCTCCGAGCGAGTGTTTTTGCTGCAATTCAAACAGGGATTGACAAATTTGCATTATTTTCTTTGACTTTGCCCTGTTTTGTTGCCAGCTTGTATACCTAGCCGAGCTTGGCGCTGAGTAAAATATTTTCTAACTTGCGGCAAATGATGTGGCCAATTAATAAGCTATAACTTCTATATATAAAAGTGTATCTAGATTGCAACTTTAATTTCTAAGCTCTGCAAGCGTATTCAAGTTGTGGGCAACCATTTGCAAAAATCGACTTCGTCTATTGCTAGTTTGACTTACAGTTTTTTGTGGGTTGTCGTCTTGTGATTGCCATTCCCCTTGGTCTTTGTTGTGGTCTTCGTTGCAGCACCTGCCCCATATGTGGGCGTGGCCGAGCGCCCGGCCAATCGAACAACAAACGGATCATAATTGTCGGAGACAATGCGATTTATGCGAGAGAATATGGCATCGATGAAATGATTATGGCGCGCTTGGAATGAATCCGTTGACATGTCAATGACGTTGTTTTTCAGATCACCTGCCCGGCGCCATAGAAGATTTGATGTTAATACGCTTTCATGAGCCTAGCACATAAGTTCATTTTGTGGATTGACTGTGTGAGTGTGAGTGTGAGTGTTTGGTAACTTTTGCGGCCTTGTGGCCCCATGCGGTTAATTTTGCAACATGCTTTTTCATGCGGTGCTTGCCACTGTGTGTGTCTCTAATTACATACAAGTGTGTGTGCGAGTTGGTGATAAAACATGTGTAGGCGTGGGTTCCCAGAACCCACCGCAAAAAGCCATGCTCTCATGGCACAAGTCTCCCACAAGTCTGTGTATTATGTGGGGGTGTATGTGAAGAGGGAAATTAATAATAAAATAATAATAGCAAATAATGTAATAAAAAAAGCATTGACATTCAAGCTGCGCAGTTATAAGCTCTTATATAAATTACAACCGCACTTAATCCATGAACAAATATGCCTGGGATGCTGAAGTGTGAGTATTAAATGAGACTGGTATAAAAGTAGCTTAATATTGATGTATGATTTATATTATGGATGCTGTGGAAAGTGCTACAAATTTAAATTGACTTCAGTGAAAAGTACATTTTACAAGCTTGCGTAAAATAGTATCTGTAAATGTCGACTGTTTGTTCTTAATATCTTAACAATTTCAAGCCTTACACGCACAGGTCATGCTGTGAAACTCTCCCATAAGACGAATCCAGGCGGGATTCGAAATATATCGAGTATACAAATAAAAAACACATAGCGTGAAGCCAGCGAAAGACATATTTAAATTAATATTTCGACACAATCAGCATAATGAAAAGCTTTGCCTGACTATCAGTAAAAAAAAGGAATTTATTACAAGTCGTTAATTTTATCCAATTGTGATTTGAGTTTTTTGTTCTTCTTGCGTCCCTTAATCAAATAAAGTCATAGAAGTGAACATTGTTCTGGTAATGTTAGGAATAATGAGCCACTAATTTTCCATTTACACCCACTTTCAACCAACTAAATAGTTAAGCACACAGGGTTGGTAACATCCAGCCGGAGTAAGCCATATTTATTTTAAACTGTGCCCTTTTGCTGTGGTTAATTGAGGCAAATTTCTACTGAAGTTCAGTGCGCCAGTTTTTCCAACAAACATATTAAAAATAGATAATAGTCAACTTTTTTTTATAGAACAACACAATCCGATGTACCAATACCTATTTATAAATGTATATAAATACATATATATATATTTATATATATAACATATGTGTATATACATATATATACATATATGTATTTGTAGTGTAAGAGTAGTGCCCAGCCACAAAAAGCAAAAATGTACTATATATCTTACAAGCTTTTATGAATCGATAACACAGAGCTACATGTGATGTTTTCAATGATGAAAGTGGTTTGATAAAGAAAGAGACAGACAGGTAGATAAAGAGAGGTATAGAGAGAGAGAGAGAGAACGTGTAGCCAAAAACCCTGAATTTAATGCAAATAGTGACGCTTGAAAGTGTTGTAGGGACGAATGTATAAATAAAACACAAAAGCAAGTTTTTATTTTGATTTTTTCAATTGATTTGTCAGAAAGTTGTACACAAATTTCATTAAAAATTTATTTAAGTAAACTTTTGTGTGTTTTTGTGTATGTGTGAGCAGCTTTGCTAATTTTTTTTTTTTGTGTTTTTTTCTTGTTTTGTTTTTACAATAAATAATAAATAAATAAATAAATAATAAATTACAAAATAAATGAACCTAAAATGCAAAGTTTAACAATTTGTGCAATGAAAACGTTTTTGACGTCACATTTCAATTATGTGGAAAATTTTGGCAAATTGTGCGCTGCCTTTCAAGCGTTCAACTTTCAGCTACAATTTACAGTTTGTTTAATTTCGTCTTTTGTTACTTTTTGTTGTATGTTTTTTACAATTTGCGTTATTTACGTTTACGGAAAGTTATGCGAGCCAGAAAGAAGCCAAAAAAATAGGCAACGATTAATTGATGTCAATTGTAAGCCAAATGTGTGAAAGCGTGAGTGAAGGTAAAGTGAGCAACAGAGGTATAGACAGAGAGATACACAAATAGAAATATATATATATGGAGAGATAGAGAGAGGACTTTAGATATGCGCTACAAATATGCATTTATAAATTCGGCGATTACTTTTGTTGTTTGTGTCCAACAAATCAATTAATTACAAAGTAAATGTGGACCAAGAAAAAAGTTAAAAAATTATAATAAATAAATTACACTAAGTATACAAAATTAACGTTGTTGTTGTTTACAAACATAGAATTAGCTATTTGTTTGTGTGTGTGTGCATATGTGTATGCGTGAATGCGTACGACACGGATAGCAACAAAAATATGTGCCAAAAAAGGTTTTACTTTTGTTGCATACCACGAGGCGAGTTTTTCACTTTCATTTCAGCTTTTCTTTCTTCTTTGTTTTTTTGCTCCGAATATTATTTCAACAATTTGTGCTTCAGCATTAAACATTTGGTTGTTGTGCGTTTCATAGTTGTTGTTTTTGTTGTTGCTGTTGTTGGTGGTGGTGGTGGTGGTTGTGGTGGTGGGGATGGTCTTGTGAAACAGTCCGTGCGTAAATAACTTTGAATATAAACGTAACAATTGTGTGCGGGGGGTGTAGTGATGTGATGTGGTTGGGTGAGGGTGTGGAAAGGATTGTTGCTTGTGTGTGCAGCTTAAAATTTTGCATTTGCATTTTTTATTGTGCTCTTTGTTGTTGTCATTTTGCAGATAGTTTGACTAGCACCAAACTCTCAATCAACTCATTTCGAGGATATTGTTAATATATTTTTTTACTTAAATATGCAATTTGTGTGTGTTTCTTTTGTTTTACTTTGTGTAAACTAGAGAATTTGCTTTTGTTGCATTGTAACTAAAACTCAAAAATAAATAAATAAATAAATAAATTAGAAATAGGTTGTTGTTGCATTCCTGTGATTTTTGATCGAGTTGTTGCTTTTGGGGGTTATAAAGATAGTCAGTGCAGCAAAGAATTATGCAATGTCCGAGAGATTTCATGTGGTCCTACCCAAAAACAGTTGGCATTGCCTTGCAACGTCTTAAGTCATTTCAATGTGATATTTTGTTGTCCCAGTCATTAGCAGTTGTTCTTATTGTTGTTGTTGTTGTTGTTGTGGCAGTTGTTTACTTTTAATGCTTGAGCTCTTTTTTGGACTTCTTGGAAGCACTTGTTGATTTTTTGGCTTTGGCTGTTTTTGTTGCTGTTGTTGACTTGGACTCACGTGCTTCGCGTCTGGCCTCGATGACGTCATCGCCAATAATATCATCATCGTCATCGTCATCATCATCGTCGTCAGCCTCCTCGTCGTCACCTGTCAGCGCACCTGTAATTTCATCGACTCCATCATCAATATCATCATCACTATCTTCATCATCATCATATTCATCGTCCTCGTCGTCATAGTCTTCATCGTCGGACGCTGCACCGGCGCCAACAGTAGCAGCAGCGGGCGCTGCAAGTGGCCCCAATGCCACGCCCACTACTTGCTGGGCCGGAGCAGTGCCGACAATTAAATTGTTATTGTTATTAGTGTTCTTTGTTGATATGTTTGTTCTTGTTATATGCTGTTGTGATGATGCTTGATTTGCTGTTATTGTTTGATGTGTCCCATGTTGCTGTTGTGGCAGTTGTTGTTGTGGTTGTATTTGTTGTTGTTGTATGTAGTGTTTTAGTTGGTCAATTGCATTCGTGCTACTTAAACTAGGTGTGCCACCACTACTACCATCTAAAAGTGCATCTTCATCGTAAAAAACATTTAGTTCACCTTCGTTGTTGCCATTGCTACTCGATGTCTGTGCGGGCGCCGCAGCCGCAGCCACATCCTCAACAGCATTGCCGGTGGCAATGGGTTCAGCAGCATTGCCACTCTCCGCGGGCAAATCGACACCATCTGAGATGCCCGAGCTCAGCGAGCTGCTTGCAGCGGGCGCCACATCTTCAAGTGCCTGGACGGGCGCAGCGGCTGCAGCGCTTTGTTGTGCACTGGCAGCGGGCGCCACCTCATCATCATCATCGTCATCGTCATCATCTGATAATGGAAAAGAGGAAATAGGCAAACAGCCCAAGTAAATTTAATTGGTCGGCTCAGTGGAGCGTCGAAGTCTTATCGATGGTCCTTACCGCCCAGAATATCATCGAAGAGTCTGTCCAGGTAGTCATCATCATCGTCATCCTCTTCTTCATCGTCGTCGCTGGCGGCGGCGGCTACTGGCGCTGCCTGGCCTTGGGGCGTGTCATCTTCCTCCTCGTCGTCATCATCTTCCTCGTCGTCGTCATCTGTAAACCCCGAAAGCAAAATAACTGCGTTACCCAAAAGGAAGGAGAGCATAAAATTCTCGTTAATAACATCACACAATATGCAAATATCTTTGTTGCAAAATGGTTGCTCGTTGAGTGCCTCTTAGTGGTTGCAATTGCAGTTGCTAGTTGCTAGTTGGAGTGGTGCTTCTCAGTTGGTGCATGGTGCTCTGGTGCTCAGGTGATCGGGTGCTTACTTAATATCTGTGTGTGTGTGCACTTTGTATTTGTACTTTCTGGTCAGGCTACCTACCATCATCATCATCAACCAAATCGCCCAAATCCGGTTCATCATCATCGTCATCCTCGTCGTCGTCATCATCATCGGTGGCTGGTGCCGCCGCCGGAGCCACATCATTGTTGACCGCCTGCTGGCGAGCCACGGCCCGCTCGCTCCTCGACAGCAGCTTCACAGGCGATGCCTCAATCTGCAGCAGCAGTGCACTGAGCACGCACAGCAAAATCACGAATTTCATTTTTGGTTCGTCTCTGCAACAGACAGATGAACAAATGCATACAATATGAGCTAAAATTGTGCGGTACATTCATATTCAGATTGTGAGCTACACTCGGGGGCATGCAGAACTTTTACTTTTGCGGTTAACCCAATTCGTTGCAGTGCAACACTTTCTTTTCCATGTCTTATAAATTACATATTTATTGAACAAAAGCCAACTCTGACTGGCCACTAAGTAAAACAGCCAGGCAACAAGACATCAAAGAAAGCAACTTGGAAGTATGTGTGTGTGTGTGTGTATATGTGTGTAAGCGTAAACATGTTTTTGAACTGCGACTCAAAGTTGCCGCCGGGCAGTGTCCACATGTCCATTTTGTTGGCACTTGACTCACAACAGCAGTAGGAGCAACAACAAAAGCAGCAACAACTTAAGCAATGCCGCAAGCGCCATTTGACGCCGTGTCAGTTGCCACCGCCGCCGCAACCACCACCACAGCAGTGGCAGGTAAAGACACAAAGACAGACAAAAGTTAGTTTATTGTTTACTACGTTACAGCATATTAGCTTGTGCCTCACATCTTCAACCTCATCTGCTGGTTGTTTTAAACGGATTTCAAAAAATGTAATAATATTTTTAAGTTGTTATTTAAGCTGGGATAATTTCTATCAAAATATTTGCTTGACTAATAAAATGTACACTGGGTTGGTGGTGCATAAAAGTAAAGAGTCCTTATAGGCTAGGGTATTTGTGGCATCCACGTGAACATCCTGCACTTTCCATTCTGGCATTGCTTTGTGTTTGGTTTTCTTGTAGGCTACTGCGACTGCTGTTGGCTCTTTAGCCATGACAATCAGCATGGCCAACAGCCAACGGCAGTAACAAACAACCGCAACAATTGTTGCTGTTGCTATATTTGCTGTGGCTCTTACTGCTTCTGTTGTTGTTGCTCCTGGTGTTGTTGTTGTTATTGTTGCCATTGTAGCACTGTCAAGTGCGGCTACCCCAAGTGAAAGCGACGTCAACGTCTGCGTCGACGTCGACTTCGCTGCTACGAATAAGTCTTGTCCGGCAGCATTGCCACATCGATTTGTTCAACACTGCGTCTGTTGTTGTTGTTTTTATTATTGTTTTCGTTGTTTGTTTTTATTGGCTACCTGTCCGGCCACTTATTGAAAAATGAGTAAAACGTTTTAAAAATCGAGCTCAACTTAGCGCTGATAAGCAAACGTCGCTAGTCGTAAGCCAAAGTGAAAACCCAGTGACCTACTGGCCAGCCCAAAACAGTTGGCCAACAGTGCAATGCCAGTGGTTCTGGCAGTGGTTCGTTGGCCGCTAAGGGCTTCTTGTCGGCTTGGCGTTAGTCTAGCTGATAAGCTCAAAGACGACGCAGTTTTACGGGGTCCAAGTCTTCTCTTGCTTCGCGGTTGCCATGTAGATGCGACTAAAGACTCTTCGCTGCGAAGCTCTGCTTAATTAAAACTTTTACGATGTAAACTCTGAAGCAGCGCTTATTAAAATCGGAGGCCCCAGGCAGTGCACTGCCTTGTGGCAGTGGCAGTGGCAGTGGCAGAGAAAGCGACATTTTCGGGCGTGGCTCTCAAGCGAAGATGACATATCACCTGCTTGGCAGGCGCAAGCCTCGCAGTGCTAAGCAACGGCCATCTATTCGCGGCGGGCAGGTGCCACAGTGCAACAAATTGAATATTAATTGAAATATGAATGCCTTGGGTCAACTTTTCAAACACTTTTCTCTCAAGCGACAGTGAACTGAGATTTAACCAATATTGTGTGATTCCAGTTGATTGGTGCTTCATATTTTCTTCTACTCTATAAATGTGGCAGCAATTGATTTTCATGTAAGCTTCTTTATAATACTATATTACCAGTACGCAGTACATACATATGTGTAATTTTTTGTGGAGAGCACTTGCTGAGTTGCCTTGACGCCCACTGTAAATGTTGACGCTTTTACTACGGCGTCCTCAGTTGGGTACTTATAAACTCTGGTTATTGAAGTCTACGAAATTGCATTTACTTTGCCAGCATGCATGCGTCTTGCCCTCTTTCAACCGCGTGGCATACCCCTAAAGCTGCTCAATATTCTTCCATTTTCTCACCTAACTTCAAGCATTTTACGCATCATTCTACAACAAGCAAGAACAAGCACCAACAAAGCCGCACTGCAATGGGAAAACTTTTGACAAGCATAAAATATCCACCCCGCTTCCCCTCTCCTGTTGTAACCCAACCAGTTGGTTCTGGTTTTTTGCTGCTGTTCACTATTGTAGGCACTAACTCATATGGAACGCTGCTCACACAACATTTTAATGCACCATACAAAAATGCAACTAACCGTGTGAGCATTTTACATTAATATTCATACGAGTGGCAGAGAAGGAGGAGGAGGAAGAGGAGAAGCTGGAGCACTGCTTGAGTGTGTGCTATGCACTTGCGTGACAGCCAGCAAAATTACTTAAGCCCCTCGCACACACCCCACATAAGGGGGATTATTGAAGCCGAAGCTTCTCCACCGCCAACGCATCCACTTGATCCCTATCGTGGGTGCCTGCGGCTGCTGCCTCGTCCTATCTGCGTTTGCGTTGTCTCATCAGCGTCATATCAATAAATATGCTGGCCGTACAAAAGACCACGCGTAAGCGCCTGGGGATTTGCATATCAGCCTGTTAACATCGCTGTTCCAGCAACTGTGAGTCTTTGTCTTTGTTTTAAACTTGCCTCATATGTGGCTGGGCTGGGCTGGGCGACATTGTCTTGCCGGCTGCTGCTGCTTTTGCTGCGGCTGTTGCGGTTAATTTTCCGAGATAATGGCAAAAGAAGTGAAGAAGAAGATAAAATAATCTCTACACGTGCCGCTTGAGGTGACACGCCCCGTGCTGAAGCACCTGCAGCCGCAGCAGCATTCACGCCAGGCTACAACATGTTTCCTCTCTGTCTCCCAATCTGACAACACATTCATTCATCTCGCTCACTTTCTGCATGAACTTGCATGGCGCACGAGCTAGGAGCTGTTATCGTTGCATCAGAGCCACCTGGCGGAACAACACTGCACCGCACAAACTAACTCCTTGCCTCACATCTCAGCCAACTAACGCACTTGGTCTAGTCATGCTTTTTTATGCATACTCTATAATCTACCCAGAACTGAGAAACAGTCAAATTCCTGATTATGACTTGATACAGTTTGAATAAAAAACATAAATGTGTTCGTCAATCCATTAATTGTTATTTGTCCAACATATTTCTGCCAAAATTATGCCACGCAAGGGAGGGGATTTCAGAGTCGAATATCTTCAACTGTACCATTCTTTTATCCTTTTTTTCTATCTGTGAAACTACGTAAACTTTTACATTTCTTGTCATAAACTAAGTACACAACAACATCAAAAAAAAAATGGTGGCAACTTTTGGGGTTTGTGAATTTAAGAGTGGGTTTGCTGCCTGGTCCACTCAAATTTCGAAAAAAAAAAAAACAAAAACTTCAATGTCTATGTCGAATATTTCTCTGTTAATAGCTTCTACTTGGGCTAAGTGCATGTATGCTGCTGATGTTGGCGCTGTTGTTGTTGATGCTGAGACTGTTTGGAACAAAACTTGAGAATGTTTTGTTTTGGTAGCAAAGTGCAGAAGCAATGTAAACAGCGTAAACTATAACTGCGATGCCAGGAAACACTTAAATTAGCCACTAGCTCGTATGTGGGTCAGTTTGTAAGAAGAAATCTGTGAGCATTCATGAGAGATTACTCAACGCGGCAACTGCTGCTCTTTCCACTGCTTCGACGGCTGACCACAGAGCACATATGAAATTGGAGCAGAGTTGGGTTGTGTGGCTTGTATCTGGAGCACAGCACATAAAAAAATTCCGGGGATGGCTCTAAATTGCTGTGCAGATACAATTTATGACCCAGGCCAGTTAGGAGTCCGAGTCCGAGTCCAAGTTTGAGTCGACTTTGCTTTTTTCTGAGCTCTGAAAATCAATTAAAAGTTCTTGCCCAAGACGCTGCCAAGGCTCTTTTCTATCTCTTGTTTGTGAATTGTTTGTGGGTCAGCAGCTATTCGGGGGGTAGGTCTTGTGTTGGGGTAATCGCTTTGCATGCGAGTTGCTTGGACTTAGCATGGTCATGACACACACACGATACGATGTTACGATAATCCTCAGATTTCAACACTGTTAATCCAATGCTAACCTTGAGCTGCCCTTTGGTTATGATAATGGTAAACGATGATAATAATTGTATATTGTTCTGTTTTAGTTTCTTGCTTCACACACCGTAAATTTGTATTTATTATTATTCCTTTTTTTGGTTTTGATTAGTTTTTTTTTTTTTTGTTACGATTACCGATTTCAGTTTGAGTTTAAGTAACCGTTGCTCACTCTTCGAGTACCCGTTGATGACTGTCGCTAGTTAAGCTTCTCTCGTATGCTTTTTAGCCCCATACGATTCTTGACTGACTTTCTTTTTTCAACGTTTGCTTTTTACCTGTTTCTCGCTGGCGGAGTTTTTGGTTTGTGATTGTAGTTCTGGTTGCTTATATTATGCTGTCGAGCTTCGTCGTTGGTAATTTTCACACCGCCGCGCACTCAACTGTCTCGCACGACTGACCGTCTGCAACTGATCGTGGCTGGAATCTTCAGTTACCAGCATAGTTGTAGACAACACCGTGAAGACACCGATCCGTTCCCCCCACAATTAATTTACATTGCTTTCTTTGCGTTCTCTGCTGATAGCCTCTCTATCTCTGAATCTCTCTCTCTCTCCCTCACTCTCTCTCTCCGTCTTGACCAACTTGAATGTTAATCTTTTTTGGACTTGAGCTGTGCGCTTTATGGGCGGATCCTATGGGAAAGTATTTGGCACAGTAAACGTCTGGTTATTACAGTTAGCGACGAAACAGGCTTAAGCTTCACTTAATTTGTAGTATGATGGGTATAAGGTTTTTATCAGATTTGATATTAGGTTTATTTAAGTTTAAGCAATGTATTTTTATCGCAGTTAATTTAATGACCCATTTAATGACACTTATTAACCTCTGCGTGTAAATTGAATACCTTTATTAACTCGCCTTTATTTCATAATATTGATAATCCGATGATTTAATATTAATTCATCAAATTTATTACCATATCAGAAACAAAAAATCATTAATTTCTTTACATATTCACGCGATTGTTTCTGAATTTTGAGTGACGCTCCCTAACCCCATTCCTGACATACCATTTGGCAAGCTCAATGAGTTTATGCTTGACAAATATGGAATGAGTAAAATATATTATGCATATAGTATGTAGATATGTGCAAATTTTATTGATGAGCTTTTTCGCGCTTCGTCAGTCAGATGAGAAGTGCTGATTTCCGAACTCGTGTGGCAAAACAAGCACATTAAAGTGAAATCGTTAGCCATCGAGCAGTCAACTTTTATATTAGACTAATTCAAAACGAGCAAGAACGGCAACCAAAGGCATGCCGAAGACATCATACCCTTTCAGACTGGGTTCATTTAAATTTCATTTAAAATTTGAATTTTAATAAATTTATTATGTTTTTTTGCCACTTGCAATGATGCTGATGTTTAAAATGTACAAGTTATTTATGAGGTCAGAGATGGCGACAACATTATTGGACCCTTTGCGAGCGTATAAAAATAAAGACAAAACGAAAAACATTTCGATAAAAGTTGCTCACATCTCTGACAAGCTGTAATGTAATTAAGTTAACTTGCGTTTTATTTTCAATGTCCGGGACACAGTGGACCAAGGAAAATGGACAGTCAGCGAGCGGACTGTCAAAGTCAAAGCTTTCCCACACACGCATATGCACACACACACACATACCCACAAACACACATACTCAACAATACGCGACAGCAGTTTCGCCGGCAGCGCAGTAAGCGTATCCAACAGTAAAACGTGTTCTACTCGTTTATAGTTGCCTCTTGTTGTAGTAGCTGTTGTTGTTGTTGTTGTTATTGTAGTTGTAGTTGTACTAGTTGGGCAAAAGTTGTTTTTACTGCAGCCCAAAGCTTGGTCTGTCTATAACTTTCTTCGCAACTTGCTGTCGTCGTCGTCGCAGCATTTGTTGTTGTTGTTGTTGTTGTTGCTGCTGTCGTTACTGCTGTTATTGAGACAGCAGGCAAGTATGCAAGTCTTTGCAAAGCATTTCAGTTAACAGGTCAGTGGAGTTTCTCAACTTAAAAACTTAACTCAACTTGCAGACGTATTCAGTCTTTTGCCGCAGAATGTTACGAAATTTTATGTAATGTGCCAAAAAACAACAACAGAAATCGCTAAAAGAAAACAAAAAAAAAATCAAAAAAACATAGAAGTGCTGCGACTAACGTCAACAACAGACAAATAAGAAACTTTCATTCAAGGCAACAAATTTTCGCTTGGCGAAACTTCAACTATTTTAAGGCGGTTGCAGCGTTAGGGGAAGGATCATTGTTTTAAACACCGTATAATTCAACATTTTTGTGGCTTAATACATTTTGACATTTTCTTTGGGAATGCCACTCAGGTGGCAAAAAACTTGATAAACACAAAACAATTATGCGTTGCGCCCAACTGCCTTGTGGGTGGATGGGCGGGTGTCTGCCCCCCCACCCAAACAACCAGTCAAGTTTAAACTTAGTTGCACCTAATCAAAATGTCTTTTGTTGTTTGGCTTTGTAAACCAACAAATCAACGGGGCGGGTTGGTAGTCCTCTGCCTTTGAGCTTAACTCAGAGACGTTGGTCCATTTGACTAATTAATTTGCTCAACTTTCATGAAAACGCAGACTTTTGGGGCTGATTAGTTTTTGCAGCTACAGCAAACTTTTTTTTTTTAGGTGTATAGGTTAATTTTCGGTTTTGTTCTTGGGGTTTGTTGATTGCTCATTTTTCAAGAGGCCATTCAAAATCTTAAGACTTAAGATTTCAGAAGCTTTAAGATTTATGATTGAATGTATGTGAATATCAAATACCCATTAAATATTACTGACGTATATCTTTCCAGTCTGACATTTGAGTAATTTATTTCAAAAAGATTATTATAACATTTTCCCTCTGCATCAAAGGCGAATAGGCTCGGTTCAAATTATTAAATTAATATTTTGTATACATTAGCATCATAACTTTATTTTAATTATCAAAAATTCTTTATTATATTGACTAATGTTAATCGTATTATAATTCATCGTTTTTGATTGACAGCGAATATTAATAATAATTGCTTAAGTGCTTAGAATTAATTAGAGAGATATATAACATTATCCAGACTAACAACGCGACTATCAATTAGCGGCTAAGTACCAGCCCAACCAAAACCCAATTTGTGGTTTCTATCTACTTTGTTTGTCTAACGCTCATGATTACTTTCGTATCTGTTTGGTTTAAGCTGTTCAATATCTTGGCCCTCTTTTGCTTATTTTTTCTTTATTGTTACCAGCCAGACACATCACATTGACGTCTACAATTAAATGCTAGAAATTATTTGATTACTAACCGTTTTTCTTGGCAAGTCAACGTATCAAAAAAAGTTTCGCTTTTCTTTCGGCTTCGAATAACTCACAGAAAAAAGTGAAATACAAATACCTAAGTATGCCTAATCTGCCTGCACGTGTGTTATATTTGCTGATGTTGTAGTTGTAGGTGAGATTATGCATGAAAGCGTTGCTCTGTGCCCAGAATAATTAGCAGGACAGCTGTTGGACTGGATGCGCCCGTTGGTCTGGGAACAATTGTCTGTAAACTAAGAGAGTTTACCTGCCACTCAATGCGTGTGGCTGCCAACTAATCGATTTTCGAAGCGGTTTTTAGTTAGTCACTGCTGCTGGTGTTGTTGCTGCTGCTGCTGCTGCTGCTGCCTGATTATATGCAAAATGCGTTCGAACAATTTCATTTCGTTGAAAATTAAAATATGCTCGTCTAAGCCAAGCCGCAGAAATTGTCGATGCGGATTTATATTGGGTTTTTGGGATTGGGCTTCAATTTGTTGTTGCTATTGAATTTCATTTGCTCATTATATTCAATTTTTCGTGCTGTGCATTGCCAGTGGTCAAACTGTTTGTTGTTTCTTGATGAATTCATTCACGTACAATCGACAACGGCCACGACAACGACAACGACAGCCGGCATTTCTGTTGACCGTTAAGACAGTTCGAAGTGGTAAGCTTAAAGCTTCAATCTTCGAGCTCCAAGTTCCAAGTGGCTTGGCTTCCTTTATTTTTGTGGCACTCATTTCGCATTCAATGAGCAGCGCATCCATCGAACGAAAGCCGAACCGAGCCAAGCAATTTCAATACGCACCGGCGCAAAATAAAACAAAAATAAAAATGGTAAATGAAAGTGCCCTCAAAAAGTTTTCTAAATTTGTGCGCTTGGCTCGAAGTTTTTTTGGGTTGGGCTACTACCTGACCATGCCCATCTCTATATCTGTCCGATTTAATTGAATCGCATTGCAATGAATATGCATAGAGAACTTCAAAGCTCAGTGCTATATACTCGTCTTGTATCTTTCAATTAGCGAAAGTCTACAAGCCACAAGAAGCATTTCTTACATTGAAGTATATGAATCGTTCTACGAAAAGAAAAAGTTTTCAGCGACGTCAGTAAATGATGCCCATTTTTACTTTCATGCTTTTTGCCATAGCCGATATCCAATAAAAGATATGTAAATATAAAATCAACTAAAAAAGAACAAAGCCTATCGAAAAAAAAACCATATAGGCACGCATATAAAATAAATACAAAGACGACGAGCCAAGTGGAAGTGGTAGCATCTCAAGCGACTCTCGCACAGGAAGGGAAAGCTGCAGACGAACGTGTTACTTTATATGCAGCTGTCTGTGTCACAGTGTATATATATGTATATGTGTATGTGTATGTTTGTGTGTGTGGTGTTGTGTCTGAGTTAATGTGGGGCTTGTTTCACAGCTTCAAAGAAAAGCAAAAGTCCGCATGAACATTACGGCCTGAAATTGACATTCTTTGCCTCCTCTCTCACACATGCACAGTGCAGTCAATTCGAATAAGTAAATACAATAACAGCAAAATAAATACCAAAAACTGGCTACGGGCACTTTCTCTTTCTTTCACTGCCGATAACAGTAACAACATCAGGTAAAAAATAACACACGACAAAAAAGGGAAGCACAATATCAATGACCAACATCCACAACAAATAAAAAAAAATAAATAGACCAATTGCTCTCATTACAAATGTTGGCATTGTTGTTGCTGCTGATGCCTTTGAGCTCTTTATAATTTAAGTATAGGCACACATACATATTTATTCGATTATAGGAAGAAACCCACTTCAGGTCTCTGGGTAATTGACACTTTAAGGCAATGAAATGACTGCCAGAAGCAATGAGGGCGTTACACAGCCCAAAACAGGAGTGGCAGAATGACTACAACATTAATAAAATGCCATTTATGCTCATAAAACTGTCAAACTGAGTTGTCGGCTTGACTACCGGCAGCAGCAGCAACAACAACAGACGAATCGAAAGTGGATCAGCCTCAGCTTTGGTAAGGCACACACTGACGAGCTTTGAGCAGTGCAAGTCATTAATAATTACTTGTTCGTTTTCAAATGATATTTACAGATATGATCAAAATGCCCGGTATCGAATACCCGGCTAGAAAATTAATGTTAATAATGTATGAGTAGAACTTACATGATTCCAGGATATTTCTTTTGACTTTCCACTATCAACCACAAGTCAAACAGTACAGTTTTTAATGTTGGAATTCATCTGAAAGTTCAATCCCAAAAGTTTGACTAAAAGAGGATATTGTCATCGTCTATCGCAAACTTCCTTCTATGCGAATTATTTGAAACTTCACATTATTAATGAATCATTATTAAATTGCCACATCAATAACCCTTAGGACAATATTCAATAAATTGTTTGCAACACCACAAAGTCCTTTAGCTTAATGATAAGACAAGTGGAATCTCGCCCATTAATTAAATTTGTTTATATATTATGCTGCTATCTCATTTCTACACTCACTAGCAGCTGTGCATATAGAAGTTTATCGCATTTAATCATAAAATTTAATAAATATGCAAATTTTCTGAGTATGAAATTACATAAAAATAATTGATTTTCATTGCTGTTGTTATTATTGTTATGCTGGCAAAGAGTTTTGCAAGCAGACGACCAAACTGACAACGTGTCGTATGCGTGTTGTTCGTTTCTCATGTGACATTGTTGATATACTTTTAATTGCCTTTTACGCATTAAGTGGTCATAAGTGCTGACTATTATTAGATATGGGATTCGCTGTTGGGTCTGATCGAACATTCAAACATACAAGCAAGCATATATAAGTGTTGCGTAATACCATTAAAAATGATTCACTTTTTTTCACTTTTATCATTGAATTATGTAAGCATTTAACACATTTTATGAAAAGCACTTTCTTTTCACGCACACATATAAATTAACTTAGTGCCATGTTGCGTGTACTGTGCATTAAATAATGTCATTTGAATTAACACCACCACTCAACGGGAATTTCCCCTCTCCCCATCCCGGCCAAAACTTGGAATTAGCATAACTTATGGCTTATACATTTTAAGGCATACTTTCGGGCGGCGCTCAAAAATGGCGCGTGCTGCTGAACGTTTATCAGTTGTGGTACCCCACGATGTTAATAAGGCAAATATTTGCTTAGAATTTAGGTGGATACACAAACTAGAAGCACTCGCCGAACAGGACGCTGCCTGTCTCCTGCTGAGGACCTTTACCGGACAGCAATTACCATGGGCACAGAGGCCGCCAGTCAGTGCTCGACTTTGACTCTGACACTGACAGGTCTTAAACGCAACGTCTTTAGGCCAAGTTGCTGGCCAGTGTACATTTGCATGTTAAACATTCATTATATCCTGCAGGCGAAATCAACTTAGCTTAGATAGGGTATGCTAACATCTACCTTAACTTAAGAAATTAAAATATTTCTTAGAAATACATAATTTTCAATGTGAAAATTGCGTATCATGAATGTTTACAAATTTCTCACAAGCTTAATAATAACTTTAACTTATTTACAGGATACTTGATAGTAAATCATATAAACAAGGGATTACTTTTCACGAAACTGCTGCTCATTCACACGCACCGTGAATTTAATTTGCATTTGCAAATGCAAATGTATCCCAAATCTGAACAAGCTGAGCAACTTGAACAACTGACAGTTGTTGGGGCCTGTTCATTTTGGTGTTTTCCTATAATTGGATACCGTTTGGTCTGGCCAGCTGCATTTCCTATGTCGCATCAGGTTGCGAGTCGAGAGGCATGTACTAATATGATTACAAGCGGCGTGGGGAAAGAAAGAACTGAAGTTTTTTCTTTCTTTTTTTCTCTCTCTCTCTCTTCTCTGAAATCAGATGTCAAACACACATTGCTTGATGTTTGGTAAACCAGGGAAAAACACAGCCTAACCTTGACAGACCTCGACTACCACAGCAGCCCGCTGGCACCCGCTTGCACCCGCTGGCACCCGCTGGCAGCCCATTCCTTTTATCTAGAACTAGTTGGTTTTTCGTTTCATGTTACCTGCTGCTTCTACTTTTGTTGCTTTCCTTCGGTTACGCTTCTTTTGCTTTTTATTGCCTCGGCCTCGGGCTAAACCAAAATCTTTAAGGATTTGCCGGCGCTTGCCTTCAATACTTGCCGTCGTTCTGGGGTCCGGCAAAGGTGACATGCCTGACATTGGTAACGGCTCCTGGTCTTGTCCGGAAACTTAACTTCCGGACGCAAATTCGATTTTCGTCGCATTTTATTTTGATTTCAATTCAATTTTCTTGGCGCTTAGGCACGGTAAACAATAATTAGATGTGGCGACGACTGATACCCGCATACGTTTACGCTTACTGTATACTCAATATATATATAAATATATATATATATATATATATATGATTCACATGGGTTAGATTGCGGTTTGCCGAAAAGATTTCGTTCAGTTCGTTTCGATTTGGCCAAAGTGCAGAATCAGTAAAATTAAATTGGATTTTCATTGTGACGAACTGGACAAGGCCGTTGGCCACCAACATCGTTGTACTTGTGGTCAACCGAGACAGTCAAGATGCTTGTCCCTCAATAGCTATAAACTTTTAATACTATATGGCTTAAAGTTAAAGCTGCATTGTTGGCCACTCACGCCAGTCACTCGCCCTAATGTTTTTTTAAACGATGCCGCCAATGGCAGCTGCTGCACAATGGGATCATAATTGAAAGTTTGTGGTGAGAAATCGTGTGCAAATTGATATGCAAGTTTTCTTTTATTTAAATAAACTCCATATTTGCCGATACATTTTAAAGCATCGCAAAATATCTTCTAGCTATATTATTTCTTTTGTGTATAAACATTCTGCTTTCAGTCCATTTACAAATGTCACTTAACAATTACTGAATTCACATTGTGATTCAAGCTGGCATTTTATATTATTTGAGGACCATCAATTTCTTTCGATAATCGCGTCATTGTGCGATAGGCAGCTCCTTCTGGGATTGAGAATTGAGCAATTGCATGGAAACGCAATTATTCTGTGTATTCACTGTGCTCCAACAATAATTATTATTGATCGCATTTCAATTTGTTGTGCATTTTTTATGTCTCGCTTACAATAAAATCCATTTGACGACCGGGCAGGCCAGCAGCTCCAGCAGTGCCAGCAACGCCAGCGACGACATCGACGACTCTTTGCGCGTATATTGTTGATGATTTTACAAATGCGCTTAATGACACAGCGATGCCATTTGCCAGTCAGCCAACCAGACAGTCATCCAGCACACGAGCTGTGGAGACTCTTAGCCAGCTCAACAAATATATACTTATACGCTCGGCGCTCTGAGCTCGGCGCTCTGAGCTCGGCGCTCTGTGGCTTGTGATTGAGGCTTAATGCATATGAAATGGTAATTACGCATACGCCGTGTTCGGCAGCGGAAGATGTTCTGCCACTTATTGTCGCTCATTTATCTTATTAATAGCCCATTGGCTGGAAAGATGAGAGAGGTGGTGGCAGAGCACGATTTGTCAAGCAGCTGGATAGAAAAAGTAACTCACCGTCAGTGCAATACAAGATGTCGCTGCGTTTGTCATTTCTATAATAAACTTCGGGCCATTGACAGTGAGGCGAAGCCTATAAAAAATGAACAATAAAAAGTGGGCAACAGTTTGACAGTTCTCAGAGCTGGCTCATAGTCTAGACGCTGTAATTGTGGCCAACATAGCGTGTGCTCATTTCTGTTTAGCAGCGTGCCTAGCACCCCTGCCCCTTGTCCTCGCAGCTTATAGCATTTCTGGCATTAAATCAGCTTAGCTCCAATAAATCACCAAGCTGAGGAGCAATGCTTTAGTTTTGACCTGCCTTTTAAATCACAAGGTGTCACGATAGAACCAAACTCCCAGCAATGGCCGCCATTTTTGATGAGGGTCGCTGCGAAGTATGCAACAGTGGCAAACAAATACAAGTTGTTGCCACTAGAGCAGCCCCACAATGGGGTCAGCATGAACATGTTAGCGTTGTTCGCTTAATATGTATTTATTTATTTATTTGTACTGTCCAACAGTTGTCCGCTTGTCACAGACAAAAGTCGCAACTTGATTTATCAACATTTACATAACAAGCAATTTTTTTTCTTCTGCTTTTTATTATTCTTTGCTTTAGCTTTCGGTTGTTGCACGTTGCCCAATTAGACGCAGCAATAAATTGCTCAACAATGGCAATGGAAAGCCGGAAATGAAGACCGGCTTCACTGGCTGCTTCTGGCTCTGAAGTGCCGTTAATTAAAAAGTTTTCATACAAGTTAATTGAAATAGATCTCGATTGGAGTTTTTATTGATATTTTGCTTACACTGACGTTTACCGTTTGCCGTTTGCCGTCTGCCTTTGCGTTTGCCTTTCTGCCACTGCTCAAAATGAAACTAAATAATTAGTTTGCTGGCCTCTTTTGGGTAAACTTTCTGGCATTTCAAGTAGTGAAGTTGCTTGGCAGACTGTTTGCCAGCAGCTCAAGTGGCAGCGGCAGCAGCAGCAACAACCAAAAGCAAATGCAGTAGCAGTGGAAGCAGTAGCAGTAGCAGGAGTAGCACTCAAAATTGGCAGCAGTCAAAATGCCAAAAAGTTAACACATTATTAGTATTTGGGTTCTTTAAGCCAAATGCATTTGACATTTCGGTATATGGTATTTCATTATTATTTCAACAGGGCAGCTGCCACCATAAATTCAAAACTAAAGCATAAAGGAGCAACATGCTCGCATAAACAACATATTAAGAGCCGATTGCCTGGGGCATGTACAGTGAATAAATAATACAAAGAAACTTTTTGTCAAAGCCCCAAGTGACACTCGAGGCACACCCTTTCTGATAAGGCCAAGCACAAGAAACAGCCGGAGCAGGCCAATAACAAAATCAATATTAATTTGACATCGACATCGAGGCCAGTATTGCCATTGCCTTAAAATTAAAACTGCATATTTTTTGATGGCGACTTGCCAATACTCTAACTGATTTGGCTCAGTAAACATGGGTCCGATAGCGGTTTTACTATTAAAGCCAGTCAGAACCAATCAGAAACGAATCACTGATTTCTTAGTTGTATTGCAAGTCATGCGGAGCGTATCAATTGCTGTAAGACTGTAAGTCCCTTCGCGATGTTTTCAATGCGACAACGGACCCCATCAAAGCAAAATGTTGTTTTCCCAACTTTCTTGCAGCAAGTTTGGAACGTGGCACAGCTGCGGCCTTGGCGGTGCTTGTTATTGTTGTTATTTACTATTAAAGTTGCAAGTGTCGTAAACAGTTTGCGTCCACTTTAATGGGATTTTTCTTTCAATTTGCATTCTGCGTACAGGGACTGCAACATAGATTGACTATTGCCAAGCTTACGGGCAACCGCAACTATTTCCATTTTCATTGGCCGTAATAAGCTTTATTTGCAATTAAATTTATTCAATTGCCGCGCCAAATGCGCCAATTTGCGTCGCACATACACACATAAACACAAACACACACAGACATCCTTTATTGTTCTCAGGGCGGTCCGCAAGAGTTGCAAATTGTTTTTGGCGTTTTCAAATGTTTAATGCAAGTAATCAACATTAAACTAGGTTTAGACAACCGGCAGCCACCGAAACCACATTATATTTGTGGGTCAACCTATGACACGCACACACACACACACAAACAAGCACACACACACACACAAGCACACACACACACACACAAGCACACGAGCAACACAGCAGCTGCTACTGTCACATTACCATAATTTTATTTACAACTGATGCGGAGTCCAATTGCCAGCAGTCGTCATGCATAGTTCCATTTATATTCCCATTGCTCGATTCAAATTCACTCGCAATGTTAGAAGTGATTCACAAATTACGAGTATTGCACGTTTTTATAAATAAAATTATATTGAGCTGTTGATTTGCCGCGTCAGCTTCACTCACTTAGTATATATTTGTATAAATATTCATCAGTTAATATCTATGGCACTATAAATAGCTGCACACTCGAGTAAAGGAGGAGTTCTGCATGGCACAACAGACAGGAGCCCTCTCATTAATTAAGTTCGAATTAAGTTTTTTTTTTTTTGCCTTGCCTTCTGCGAGTTTCATGCTGCTTGCGGCGTTCAGTGGCGTCGAGCTTGAGGGGGTTTAATTGTGGCATTGAGGTCTAATATACTTACCTTGCCACGCCTCTGTTGCCAACAATACAATCAGCATGACGATGACGCTACCACAAGCGCCACTCAATCTTGTTGAGTAAGCGCCACTAATTTGTTTTTTAAGGCCAACGGACGCTGCCCACTTTCTCCTTTGTGTGCATGCCATTGGACGTTTGGCATCGGGGCTGTTGCTGCGCTGGTGGCATGCATAATTTATTGACCGTAAATTCGCATCGAATTGTGTTTGCACGTGCATGAGGCTGTGAGCCTCAGCATTTTGTTGCGTCCTTGCTCCAGCAAACAAATACACTCTTAACAAGCGGACGAGCCACTAGGACCAAAAAGGCAATGCAAAAGCTGCTGGGTGCAGCTAACCTCAAAGGTTCTCAACTCAAAATCTGCGACGGCCATGCAATTTCGTCATTAAGAATCATTAGCAAAGGGATTTTTGTATCTGCCTGCCTAGCATGCTCAATTTTTGGCCAGCAGCGGCATGCTCCAACCTACATACTGCATGCTGCATACTTTATGGCACCAGCCAAGTATTTTCATTAAAAGAGCAGGCAGCAGGCGACGACATTGTCGCAACACCCACACATACGAAGCATGCCAGCAATATTCCTTGGCGACATGGAATATTATGCAGCTACTTTGGCATTTTCACTGCCAGCGCAACTAAGATTGCACACGAGTCCAAATGGGCCAAACACAGAGCGGCTGTCCCAGTTGGATATAGACGAGGTCTATGAACAACTCGAGCAGATAAGGCAGTACTCCAAACAGTATTACAAGGTGCTGGTGCGCGAACAGCCCGTGTCAGCTAAGTACGCGAAATGGCTTAAAGAAGTCTCAGAGTGTTGAAGTGTGTCAGTTGCAGGTAGACACAACACTAGTAGTAAAAGGGAAACATCTCGTTTTCCACACACAACAAAATGAACAAAACAATTGCTTGGAGCATGAAAGCGATCTCAGAATTATATGCTACTATATAATATGTACTTCAATGTTAGTCGGGCAAAAGTATCTGAAAAGTGTCTTAAAGCGGATCATCGTCACGTTGGCGAGCGGCAAATGATGTGTGGCACGTTCAAGTTGCATTTGCCTTTTAGGAGCCATTTTTAAACATATCCCATCCTGTCCTGCTTCGAGTTCGAAATATAGTATGACAGCATCTCTAGCACATAAAGGCCCAAAGTATAATAGGATTGCATGGAATGAGATGCAAAGAAGAGCAACTATTATATAAATCCTTAACCAGCAATAAATGAATAACCTATCAAAAAAATGATGCGAAAAATGTTGCATATCAATGGAATTGCGCAGCCCAAAACAACACACAAAAACCGACCAGTGTGGATAATTATGAATGCAGCAAGCCACAGAACCGCAGTATTTTGTAATTTGGAGTGAAGTCTGCACCACATCCGGCTGTGCTGCATAGTTTGCGCTAATTTTTGATTTTGTTGCCATAACATACTACATAGAATGTGGCATTAAAACATACAATTGTCATGCTAATTGTAGAAAAACTTATAAAATGATTTGCAAACATTTCGTTAACAAATATGTATGGCAATTTAGGTCACAAAAATGCAATTAACTGTGTACGCAATTACCAGAACTATGAGTGGTGAACAGTAAATTGGCTTTTGCCAGGAGACACTACACGGCGTCTATTTATATATATTTTTGGAACAGGTGAAGCACTCCACAGGCAGCACACATCAAATGCAGACAGGCAAAAATTAAATGAAAATTCATAATATTACGCAAACGCCAGGTGATGTCAACAATAAATGGAAAGTCTCAATGTTTGGTCAATGGCCAAACTTGGTGCTCAAATTGATAGCCTGTGATGTCTTTGACAGCACTGAGCGTCATTTCCTTTTGATGAGGGTTCAATATTTGTTTCGCTGTGTGCAACAAGTGTGACACACCTACCTACACATTGCGAAATTAACGCCTGCCGTTTTCAGTTATCGAATTGCTCAAACAAAAGTCTAACCTAAGTTTGTACCCAAATTAATTGAAAGGCCTTTGTCCGTCTCTCCAAGACAGCTCATTGCTGTCCGTAAAGTTGGTAAGGAAATTGCTGTCAGCCTTTAAGAAGCGGCGAAATGGAAAGTTTCACCTTTAACAAGAAATCATTTGACCGAAGACAAATTTGGAAAACGGCAAAAAATGAAAGTAATTAAATTAGTTTAAAATTGTATTCACACAACGTTGAAACCCACACAGCCTATATGGCCAATATTCAATTCGGGCTGTATTGTGCCACAGCCAACTAAAACTTTTATTATGCCTGTTCAGCAACGATGTCAGATGCTGGGCTCCATGTCCTCAGGTGTAGTTGCTGTAATACCAGCATTCAGTGCAGCTGTAAGAATGCTTTGTCTCTGCGCATTGGAGTAGGCTTCTTTTTGTCACCTGTGCGTGTGAATGGCTCGAATACTTGAGTTTGGCTTTGAATGCGTTTCCGTGAATACGCAGATGTTGAACTACTTATTTGCCAGCACATGCTGTCAATGTAAGTGAGTGCGTGTTTGTCTGTAAAACTTCTGAGCAGCAAATATTTATTTACACACAGGCAAGCATTTCTAAAGAACGGCAAACTTAGTATTTGTCCTCTGAGAAATGAGCTGAGAAAATGAAAAAAGTTGTACCCCATTAACTGGCGTTGTTGGATACAAAGTAATCATTCAAGCTTCATCATTATTCATTAATTAAATAGTCTTTAAAAAGGTAATTATGCCAACATTTTTAACCGACTTAACTCATTCTTTATATTGCGCATTCTTATATAAATTATCCAACAATTCCCAGGCAATTGGACTTTCAGTATTCAGAGTTGCACCCACACTCGCACTATTTCAATCAATGATTTATTCATTAAGTCATGGTCAATCGTCCGCTCACAGAGAGCTCAAACTTTATACGCAAACAATTCAACAATTTTAATAAAAATTCTTACGTTAAATTACGCTCAACAATCAATGGGAGGAATTCAACTCGCACCCATCGCCAGGAACCCACTTGTCGCTGTCATTGTCGAACTGTTGGCCTAAGTGGTGTTAAGTATTTGAAAATCTGTGCTATTCTATTCTATTATATTGCCATTGCCTCTCCTGTATCCCCCTGTTCGGCTCGGTTCTGTTCTGTTCTGTACTTGGGCTTCGCTTTGCGGCCGTTTTGCGTTTTATTGTTTTACGACAGTTGGCCAAATACTTTGGCTTGCAAAACTTTTGTGCCTGATGGTCATTCATTTGTCTGTGATTTACGAAGACCAGTTCTCCAGGCCAGTCAACCCAACACCCACAGCTAAACGCAACTCAACTAAACTCAGATGGGTCCACCCATTTAGAGACTCGACTAGAATTTAGTGTCATTGATTTATTGCTGCTCAAATCTCTTCGTAGCGCTCGACAATTCTATGCGCGCGCACCTCCTGCAAATCCCTCACGCAGTGCTCCATTGGTGTGACTATACATAGGGGTTTCCGCCCGCTGAAATAGCCACTGGCAGCCCGAGCATAGTTGACATGATGAGTATGCAGCCAGTTGGTCAGCTCGTCAAGACATGGACACTGCCAAGGATTGCCCTCAATGCTGATACGGCGCAACTGTGATAGAAGGGGCTCCTCCAATGCAGGCAGGAAGGTCAAGCGATTGTTATGAATTTCCAGATCTGTCAGCTTGTCAAGGTTCGTCAGCAGATCCTCATCGAGTTCCACGAGACGATTCTCGCTCAGCGTCAAAACCCGCAGACGACGCAGCGGCGCAATCATCCGGATGTCTAATGAAATCAACTTATTGCGCCTTAGTCTCAGCTGCTGCAGAAAGGGCAGCGAGGCGAGGGCCAACGGATGCAGTTGCTCAATTTGGTTGTTGCTCAGATCGAGATAGCTTAGTTTTCTAAGCACCCAGCTGCCAAAGACGTTGGCGCCCAATTGCCTAATATTATTTTTGCTTAAATCAAGCAGCTGCAAGGCCGTCAAATTGGCAAAGACCTCATCGGGCAGCTCTCGAATTTTGTTGCCCTGCAGCTGTAGCGTTTGTAAGTTAGCTAAGCCCCGAAAGGCTGTTGACGAGATCCTGCTTATCTGATTGAACCAAAGGTTGAGGGTCTCCAGTTGCTGCAGCCTGCTAAACACTTGATCATCAAGCACCTTGACATTGTTGGAGCTGTAGTCGAGCAAACGCAGCAATGGAGTACTATCAGGACCTGGGCCGACAAATAGGTTTCGCTGGATTTCATATATGTTGTTATTGGATACGTTGAGTACACGCAGTTGTGGCAGAACATAGAAGATGCTCGCATCCAGAACTTCTAGCCAATTACTGTGCAAGTGTAGTTCCCGTAGCTGGGGCAGTCCTCGCAGTCGGCACCACTGGAACTACAAGAAAAGAATGACTTTATTACCAAGATAATATACAAATCTGCTCAACTTACATCTCTAATATTGTTGTTGCTAATGGACAAATAACGCAGATTGGCATTAGAGCCCAAGGTGATGTTCACCTGTTCGTTAGTGGTCAGATCAAGAAACTCCAAGTACTTAAGGTCCTTAAAGGCATCAAACTCCACGTTGGCTATGAGATTATTTGAGAAGTTTGCATGCACAAGATTTGGCATTTGCCTCAGAAGATCTCGTTCAACGAGCAGCAAATCATTGTGGCTAACATCCAAGCTGACTAAGGGGGCGTTGTTGGCAAAATGCTGGGCTTGCAGCTGCTCCAGTTGGCAGTGCGTCAGGTTGAGTTGCTGTAGCGAAGAAAAATCGCTGAAGCCACGCCTGCCCAGGGTCAGGCCTGTAGACTGTGACAGGTCCAATTGCCGCAGCTTAGACAGCTTGGGGAGCGGTTTGTCATCGTTTTCAATTGCCGTATGCTCGTTAATAACCTTAAGGTTTTGCCAATCCTCTTGTATGTAGTGGCAGAGTTGCTCAAAGCTTTCAATTTCACGACAAACATAGTTTTGGTGTGCAATCTGTTCACATTCCTGCACATCTTTTGCACGTACTTCACAAAATGTGAGAAGCAGCGCAAGAATAAGAACTCGTCTCGAGTGCATCTTTCTTACAACTGAGCCACTTTGATAAAAAATACAAATCGTAACATTGTGTTTATTTTTAAGCGTATAAAAAACTTGTTTTTGCACTCCATTTCCAAATAATTATTAGCTGATCAACCGGTTTCGAAGCGTCTGAAAGCGAATCAAAAGACTGCATTGGCAAATATTCGACAGGTAGAAAATAATCGCTCCAAAAGAAAGGATCTCTTAATTTAAGAAGACTTCCTTTATTGTGAACAGTGTACATTAATACCTTAATATCATTTTCTGTAGCAGTTGTCGTTTAATTTTGATTATTTGATTTTACTGACTTCAAATTTACTTCATAAAATAGATGTACATGAGTTTACATGTGTATATGTACGCATTTATATATGTTCTATATATAACATTCAACATATTCTCTCTTTTAGTGTAAATAAATACATTGATTTTCTTGAAACTCTCAATATTTTTCATAAAAACACATTTATATATAATCTAATGTTGAACATTCTTCCAGTAGTGTGGCTCATATTATATGAAATATTTTTAAATTATATCAGTAGTTCAAAATTTCGATAATTCTTTCGTTATGCTGAAAAATATGCTGTGCGTTATTGAATCAGCTAGATAAACGGTTACATTATATATTTTATATATATATTTATATATATAGATACATCAATATATTTGGAATATACTAAGACACAAATACACATAGTTAAAGTACATTGTTGACTCTGTTCAGAGATTTTCAATCATCGTTGTAAATATACAAAAATTCATTAAGATTCGTAGTATATTAAAAAGTAATTATAAAAATGCGAAGAAAATATACAGTAAATAAACAAATCCTGAGAATAACAAAATCCTTCCGATCTATTGAAAATGGCTAGGAGCCTAATTTGGGTAGAAGTGAAACACAATAATTTGGTTATATCAAGAATGCAGCAGCTTTGGCCATATCAGACTAGTACGCGATAGTACACAGGGCTTCGATATCCATATTAACGAGTCAAATTTAAATATCTTTTGTCTGCGAGTTTGCTAATGAAATCACAACAAAGCCTCACAAATACCCCAAAGGGGCTAGAACATGCCTGGACGATCAGTCTCCCGATTGCCGCTCTTCTCAAAAAACATTGCATCCTAAAAGAAATAAAATAAAGAAATTATCAATTTCATATCATGCAATACCAATGCTTATTATCTAGCATAGTCAGAGTAAGCTGGGATTGTGCTGGAGTATATCAGTAAAGCTTTACCTCAACACCACCGAGGTCTGCGATGCAGACGACTCATGAGTTTAAAGTGAATGAAATGAATGCTGTACGACTGAATGTGCGATTAGTATTTCAAATTTGCTATATAATCAAAATTGAGGTTGCTTACAATGAGGAATGTGGCGCCCAGCAGCACGGCCTTCATGCGCACATCCAAATCCAATGGAAAAGTAATGCCAAAGAAATCGGCATCCGTGAATATTTCACGTGCCAATCCTGACCACTGCTTGGATATTTTGCCGACCTTCTCCCCGGTAAGAGAGACCACCTGCGAAGCAATTGAAATGATAATTGCAAATCTGATAAAGAATCAGAGAACTTCAGCACTTACATTGAACTCCACATCACCACAAAGCGAGAAGGTGCACATGGGACCCTCAATGCGCAAGACTGTGTCGCCAATGTGATTCAGAATGCGAAACGATGGCGAGCAAATGGACCACTCCTGTTCGATAGAGCCAATAACATTGCCCGGTGGCGCTGTCACTTCCATTCTCTGCAGGCAGCAGGGGAAACAGCAGGCAGAGCAGGCCAATGGACGGTAAACATGGATGACTTCTTGCTGGAAATTGTCGAAGATTTTCATATCGAAGGGGCGTGCCGGGCCGCACATGTTGCGGGTGCAGCAATCGGTGTCCTCCACCGCATAATAGACCTTCTGGCCAAGTGCGTTTTTGATTGAGAACTTATTGTTGGTCTCGAAGCCAGTGAAGGCTTCGAGCAGCTCCACTTTTTGCTTAACTAAAAGCTGGTCGATACTCGTAAGGTATTCCAAGCCGCGCGGACAATTCGGAATTCCTGTAGGTATACTCATCCAGTCGCCTGTTTAAATATACGTAAAAAAAAAATAACATTGTCAATAATTAACTTGTTTGTTCTTTCAAAATGATATCACATCAGCAGAAGAGTGTGTCAATTGGTCAATGTCGTTGTGTCAACGTGACAATTGCTCAAATGCCCAATTGAAGGCATTACAATGGAGAATGGCAGACCGTGAACACGACCCGCACCGTGGTTTATTGTGCTGCTTACGCCAATCAACGCCGCTTTTATATCTAATCTAATAAGCGACCTTATAGTGGCAGATAACGTTTAAAGCACTCCCGATATACATCTTAAGTCCATGCAAATTTATAATTTCATCACAATGACATATAAATTAATATGCACGCTATCTTTGGCACGTCTAACAAGACAGCTTTACGACCGACTAGAAAATACACATATATGCATTGTGTAAGCTTCAATAAGCAGTAAATATATTAGCCTTGAGAAGCCAATTAAGATTTGGTCACAAACCTGGGAGATACTCGAAAGCTGATCGTAAGAATCAATCTCACCTTCTATCCTCATCGCTTATGTAGAACTCGTAGCCCTTGCGCTTGGCCGACTTGTTCAGCCGCATCGTGTGACGAAACTTCTTCGGCAAGGGCTTGTTGGCCTCGCGGCAGACCAACTGCTTCAGCGTCTGGGATCTTGTGCAGAAATTATTGTACTTGCTGTACAGTGAGTGCCAAATGAAGCGCAAAACTTTGGAGCCACTGCTGGCACCAGCAGCACCACCAGTCGTCGATTCCCTTTGATCGCCCGATTCATTTTTAGTCAGATCCAAGGTCGAGATGTAACTCGAGCTGGATGCTGCAATTGCAACTGCATCGGGAACTGGAACTGCGGTTGCATCTGACATCGTAAGCGCTAATTGAATTTGAGGGGCTTATTGCGACTGCTCTCGATGCTGCACCGAGCTGAACTGAAGCGTTTGCCTGGGAGAGGGCACACAAATGGACAACTGTTGACAGCGAGTCGCGCCGGAAAAATCATCATAGTCAAGCAAGCTGAACGTGTTTTTAAATAGCGCTTTGTATTATTTTATTGGTTCAATTAAAGCAAACGCTTCGCCTCATGATAAGAAGAACCAGCGGGTTGGTTTTATTTTTGGATGATTCGCTGATATATGCATAAATACATACGTATAAACGTATATTTGTGGCGGGGTCTTCAGCATGGGGGAGTGCAAACACAAACAACAACATCTTGCTGTTGATAGCTCATCGGGATTAGAGATAGCTAGCTCAAAGAAATCTACCTAACAGCTGGAGTGTAAATATTTACAGCTCTGTTTTGGGTGCTAATAGGAAGTTTACTTGTAGTTTACCGCTCACGCCTATTCAGCTGGCAGTAGCTAGTATCTCTAGCTAGTATCTCTCGAACAAGCAGCTGCATTGCGCTCTGTGTGGTTGAATGGCAGCAGAGATGCGTCCTCGTTGTGGACTTGGTATTATCACAATTACAGTACATTGACCCCGATCGACGTTCAACGCTCAACGCCATCGTCTGTTTCAATTGATTTCAGTTGATGCCGATGTCGGCTTGTGATTGTTCAAATGCTGACAACATTTGCATTTGTAGCAGTGTGTGTCTGTATAAAAAACAAATCAGAAGCACAACTCACCGGCTGGTCCAGCTACGCCGCCCATGCCGGGCTGTCCGGGCATACGAGGCTGATTAATTATCACCGCTTGAGGTCCTGGTCCATATGGTTGTGGCGGACCAGCTGGTCCGGGCGCATACTCAAATGCTTGTGGTGCACCACCACCAGCGCCAAAAGGTGCTGATCCACCGCCATAATAGACATCTCCGTAAGGTTGCGCTTGAGGCACTGGGGCATAGCCTCCTGCCTGTTGTGGCTGTGCCGGTGCAAAGCCCTGAAAATAAATAATTGGTTTCAGTGAATTTTTAAAAATGTATACAAGGATTAATTAGAAGAATTTGCGAACTTGCACCTTCTCTGAACTCTCCACTATAGCATAATTCGTACATAGTGGATATTTAAAGATAAAAAGCAAAAGCCCGCATGTCCAAGCATGATGTCATGCTCGCAAATGATAGCGTGCAAATACAAATATCAAAATTCGAATATACATATATCAAAAATATATGTATATGCATTCGTTGGACTGTTGAAAGTTGGCAACGCCCCCGAAAAGTTCACAATTACTCACATAGGGTAATGGTTGGGGCTGTGGCTGCGATCCTCCGTGCTGTGGTGGCGGATAGGGGGACGCATAGGGTGGTGCGTAGGGCGCTCCACCTTCGGATGGTGGTGCATTCGGTGGATAATAACCGGGTGGAACGTAGCCACCTTTATTGATGTTGTTCATGTTGTTGTTTATTTTCTGGTTTTTTTGTTGTAGTTTCAATTTTCGTTATGCGATTCTGTTGGAAGCAACTTGGGTCGAAAGCACGTTGCCCCTTTCTACACTTGTCGAAATATTCGGTTTGAGCCGCGTTTGTTATTCGACTAAATCAATTCATTGCCTCAATTCTGTTTGCTGTTTTTGATTATATTCAGCGAACCTCAAACACAACCAAAATTAGATGCAACCAATCGGGCTGCCAGCTGTAAACATCAAAATACCAAAATTGCTTAGTAAATATCGTATGAAACTATCGATATATCGTGCTGGAAACAACTATCAGCACTGTTAGCAGGTACATTAAATGAACACCAGATGTCGCCACAGTGTTAAATTTTAAATACAGATGGCGTAAAATATGCAAGTATTACTGCTGCACAACAGATGGCGCATAACGATCACAAAATGTTGACTTAAATTAAAAGAGTAACTTTGAACTGAACTTGAACAGAACTTAGTTCAAATTTATGTTGCACAGTTTGAGCAAAAGTAAATGAAGCAGCCGAAATGAATTTAAGCTTGAATATACACTAATGAGCATAAAAATGAGTAGTTGATTTACAACTTTGACACTGCGAATCCAAATCGAATGTGTAATAAATAATAATAAAATATATTTATTTATTGTTCTTGTATTTGTGCATTGTTGCTATGCAAATAAATGTACAAAGTACATTTATCTATTATGTTCTTTTTTTGGCATCAACAATAAGCCGCCATTTTTTTGGATTACTTTTTTCACAGAGCCCACACAATTTTTTCTAATGCGCAAATTTTGTGCGAGGGTGCTAGGGAGAGAGAGTGAGGGGGTGCGAGGGTGAGAGAGTTCGTCAGGGTGCGGGTTGGCTGAGGTCGAGGCTAGAGCGAGATGGCGACAGCTGTCTATGCCAGTTGTGTGGCAGGGCTGAAAGAGAGGGTGGCGTGTTTAGGGCGCATAAAAAATGGCGGTTTCCGTTGCCGGCAAACTGAGAAGTAAAAAAAAAAGAAACAAAAAAAAGCTGCTGCCCTGTGTGTGTGAGTGTGTGTGTGAGTAAGCGAGAGAGGCTAGCAGAAAAAAAGCAAGCGAAAAAAAATGTTGGACAAAAAAATGCTTGCAAAATCCACCCCAAGGCAGGGACAGCAAACAGACGTCACTCAAACACACACACACACACAGAGACTGTTACATCGTAATTACCAATACGAATGCAATGCGCAATGTAGAAATCATCATGATGAACACTGCCACACCCCCACCTCACCCACCGCATTTACTGAAATGAACCCCGGAGCGGGTCAGGCCAAATGGCAAAGCAAAGCAAAGCAAAGCAAAAGTAAAAAAGAAACAAATTGCTGAAATGAGCGCCTTAATGCGCCATATAAAGCGATATTAATGCAGTTGCATATGTGTCTGTCTGTGTGTGTGTGTTGATGTGTGTGTGGGTCTGAGTTTGGTACATTCAATTAGTTGCCATTGCTTTTTGCATGGCAACAGCAACACAACCAGCGAGTCAGAGAGCATTTTTGCGGTTGGCAACCAACACAAAAGCTCCAACTGCACCATCACCCATCAAGCCACACAACCACCCGGCCACCCACACATGACCTCGACCTCAACTCTTTTGCTGTTGCTGCCGACGGCGATGCTGCTGCTGCTGCTGCTTCTGTCGCATCAGTGCATCAAAATCTCAAAAAATCAGGCAGCCGGCAAGCATAATGCAGCTTCCAGAGGCAAGTTGTATGCGGGTGCCTCGAACCCCTTTCCCTTATGTTAAAAAGTGTGCGGTGGCAGGTGCAGGTGTAAAGGTAGCTGCAGCGTCGACGGCCAAAGATTCCTCATCTCTGTTAGCTGCTCATTAGCCGCTGTTTTTTCGCCTTTAAACATTAAAAACTACAAATTTGTTTGGGCAGCCTTCTTATTTTATCTTTTTGATTATTTATTGTCGGCTCGATCTAATTTATGTGTGTGAATGTGTGTGTGTGTGTTTTTATCGAAAGCAAAAGTAGCCTTAAAGTGGACAGCACTGCCATAAATCAAGTCGCCAAAAGATACTCCCAGTCGGAGACAGAGTCGCAGTCCGAAACTTCTATTGTCCACGTTCCCAATTGATAGATGGCTTTCAGCATTTTTATTGTGAAGCTTGGGAGGGTTGCGTCCAGCAGAGCGACAGGTAGTACGACAGCTTAGCCTGTGGGAACATCTGCTACCTGACGATGTTACTGGACTGATATCGGTCCCGCAAACACAACGCAATGTGAAACATATTTGTTTTGGCGCGTGTTCTAAGGAATTTTGAATAATTTACATTTTAATGTGAATATTTCAAGATTTTGGGCGCACATATCTTGCAACCTTAAGGTGTTTAAATTAAGTTCAAATGTATCGCATTTATTAACAAGATATGTAGATTTAGATCCAAACAGATGTGTTAAAATCCATATCTAACTAGATATGTTAAAAGGTGCGATAAATCTTAACACATTTAAATAAATTCAATAATTTCCCAGCTATGCAAAACATTTTTGAGACAATAAATTTAAATAATATTCAAGACAACAGAAACAAAGCTAAGTTCTAACGGATATAAATAATGTATAATATTATATAATATAACATAATCCTTCCTTGCTTTCCTCTCACCTCGTTCTCATCCACAAAACAACGATTGAATTTATAACATTTTAATTAGCACATTCAAAAGAAAAAAAAAACTATTTTTGTTAGCAAAGCCAAAGCTGGCACATATATTATGAATTAAATTATTAATTGTATTTAAATGCGATGCAGTTAAAACTAATGATTAAATAGGAAATACAATAAAATTATGCTATTAAACCAAAAATCTTAGTAAAAAAAACGCACAACCTGATTCACAAAAGGCATAAAAATCGCAAATCAAATAAAATGCACATTGTGTTGGGTCAGTGATGTTGTTGCATGTGTGCGAATTGCTGCGGACAGCTAAAAACAAGTGCAGCATAAATGTGTCAATGTGAAGGACAATAACAATAACAAAAACAACAACAACCAGCACAACAACAACAGCAACAGCAGCAATAACAACAGGAAGATTGTGGGGACTGCATTTGGCCAGCCAACCAACAGTTGGCTCAATGGGAGCGCAGCTGTTGTCAGCCAAAAACAAAATATAAAAGATTGTTGCACGAGGTCATCTGCACATATTGCCAATGCAATCACGTTAAAGAATGACCGGACATGCACACCCAAATGCGCGCACACACACACACACAGAGACACACACATGCAGAGGCAGAGGCAATAAAACATGCAAGGACAACTGGGATTCCATGGGAATTGCACAACTTGCTTGACCTGGGTCAGGTTTCGCTCTGTTTTTTTTTTGTGTCCGTCTGGTTATATGACAGAGGGGGTGAAAGTGCTTTTAGCTTAATTACTTAATTAGCACTTGCTAGGCGAAAGGTCAGACCCGGACGAAACTGGGTCAGCAGCGGCAAATGGCGTAAAAGGAGCTGCAAAAGGGCTTATGTACAACGCAAATCTTAATGAGTTTTCATTTAGCTGCTTTTTTTCCATTTAACCCGTCCGTTTTCTAATTAAAAGCACAATGACCCGAAATGTCGACCCTTTTTGCCGGCATGTTAATGAGACGGCACGCACTTGACGCGGGGGCAGATGAGGGGCGGGTTGCTGGTGTGGGGGTTTTTTTGAGCTGACGCGCAATTAATTATCGAGTGTTGAACTTGAACTTGGCGCCACGGACAGCCAGCGAGGCCAAACAGATTTTAAAGAGCACCCTGACATTTATTGATTTTACCACCGAGACACACGGACAGAGACCGAGAGAAAGGCAGAGGGAGAGGGAGGTGGTGAGGTAGGAGAGAGGGAAGGGTTAGCTCTTAGTCTGGTGGCCACATGTCATGGCCAAACGATTTAAATCAAAACCGACAGCAACACAAAGCGCGACTCGAACGCTGTTTGTGTTTGTATTTTTTTTATTTTTTCGTGTTTTTTTTAACCCTTTCGCTTTGTAGCATGTGTAGTTGCGGACCTTGGGCAGAACTTTGACAGGATGCTGCTACACGGTAATTGCTTATTTAAGCGCGCGTTCGTCCTTCTACGGGATGCCAGGATGCTGGCTTGGCATGACACAAAAAAAGAAAAGAAGAAAAAGCGCTCACAAAACAAAGCAAATGCCGCGTGTAATTATTGGACGGGTCGAGGGGCAGGTCGAGGGCTTGCTGGCTGAGTAGCCAGCCAGTCAGCCAGCCAGTCAGCCAGTCAGTCATCCGGGCAGCTGTCTAGCCGGCCTCTGACCAGAACCATCCCGAAATGAACTGCAAATCAAACAAGAACTCAACACGAACCGCATGCGTGCATATTAAAAATGTTTTAAAATGAAATTTCGGCAACGGCGACTCTTTTTTTATGCATACTCCAATCTGTTGGAAAGGGTTAAGGCTTTTGTTGTGCAGCCAACTGTGAGCAGAGGTCCTGTGTTCCTACCTACATATGTATATGCATATGTGTGTGAGCGTGTGTGGTCATGAACGGGTTTGCAGCTGTCGTTATCTAGTCTGGGCTATCGCTGGCTAGCACTGCTTGAGCTTAAGCCCAGGGGTCAGCCGCGGGGTTGATCGATGCCCGTTGCACGTTGCACGATGAGTGATACTCGATGGTCTACGGTTGAGGGCCGAGAGCTACGAGCGCTTTGTTTTTTTGGGGTTTTACAGCCTGGCGCGTTCGGCTTAATGATAAGCAATTAAAACGGAAAAAAAACAAGAGAATTTTAAAAATCTAACATCAGTTTTTGTTAACAACTTAATAATAACAATATGTGTGGCAGAAAAAAGTGGTTGCTTCAACTGTGGCCATAAATTGTAACGAGTTTGCCGTTTGGTGGGCACGAACAAACATACGGGCAAAATATGTTGTAGCATTTTTCAATTTTAATGAGACCAATCGAAGGTAGAGCTTGAGAACTCGAACTTGGCTGACACGAGAAACAACAGAAATTATTGTCATTAATTACAATGCGGCTTGGGCTGGTCTTTTAAGCGTTTGACAGACGGTAGGAGTTGAAAAGCGTGTGAGTTGTTTGGCCTCAGGTGCCCCATGTGGCAGCGGCGCAGCATACACCACTTAAATGGGGGCAGTTAAAACAACCAAAAATATATCAATATGCGCACTAGTCTTAAGTGGAACTGTTAGTATGATGCCCCTTTTTTTTGCTTTACATATATTTTTTGACGCCCCCTTTCAAGAATACTTCTCTGCGCAGTTGCCAGCATCAGGTTTACTGCTGCCTAAACGGCTTAAAACGTTTGGCTTTGCCATTTACATGGAGCAAGCACAAGATTAGCAGCTAGATCAATTGGCATGCCAAATGCCCGTAATAGTAATAAACGTATGTAATAATAATGAATTTTAATGTCGCGCATTAACAATTCTTGCATTTTAATTGGGCGAACACCGACTGAAACTGGAACTGCCACAATTGAAAAGTGGACCTGCGTCTGTTTCTGTTTCTGATTCTGTTTCTGTTTCTGCTTGAGTCTGCGGTCCGATTCTGTGTATGGGTTTCATTTGTGTGTGGGTTGGCATAAATTGCTGTTGATATGATTTAGCGACATGGAACAATGCACTGGAATTTATGACAAAAGCTGCATACATTTAAGCGGATTATGTCAGAATATTACTATTTTACTTGTTAATAAAAATGCAATTTTTCATTATGGCCGTTGGAAAATTTGTCAGCTCTGTCGCTAAAACCTCAACACAACATCGACATCGCTTCAGCTTTATAATGTTAAACGTAATTAATGCACAAATCACACGAAACGTTCAGGCCTCGGGCCAATGAGGGGGGCGTCTCCCCAGACGATAACCGATTGAACTTGCAACTGTGGGCGTTCACCTATAATGACAAATGCTGAAATCTGCTGATAATCAAACTGGGTCTGACTGGGCAAGTGTTCGAGTGGCACTTTGGCAACCCACTTTATGGCTTTCATACTGATGGCCAACTTCGCGACAAGCTAGCATTATCAGATGTGCTCCATCACTGTCAACCATAAACAAATTTTTATTGGTGCACAGCTGTGGCTAGTTGTATGTTGCAAGTTGCTTTGTCGGCTAGTCGCAGATGCGCTACAGTTGAACAAATATGACTGCTCAAATGAAAATCTATTGGAATGTTGATTGATTTCGAACTGTTTTGGATAACTCTGGTTGAAATATTTGCACCATCTTACCATTATTTAAACTATAAAATTCAGTTGCTAAAAATAAAATTCAATAAGTACTTAAAGTATAAAATTCTATAATTACTAAATACTAATCATGTTAAGTTGATTTTTAAAAATCTTAACAAATTCATCTGAGTTAACGAAGGGTATCAAATCAAATGGGCGACCGATCCAATGTTGAATTTTCCAATTTTTCTATTGGTCCTTGCGCAAACTCATTGCATAACTTACATGCGCCGGCGCTACAAGCAGTGGGCTGATCTTCATTAGCGCTTAAATGCATATCCAATTTATATTTGACGCCAGGAATTTACGACCAGGCCAGACCACCAGCAAAGGCCATATTCGATGATGCTGTAATTTGTGTTAGAGGAGTCTTTATGAAGCCGTAAATATCCCTAGAGTATATTTGCTGATACCAATGCACTGATTTTGCTCTGTGCGCGAATAGCAAGCTCCAGGGCAGCTCCGTGGCAGCTCTGTGGCAGCTGTCGCATGCAATTAGAACTGTGCACCACATACACTAATTAACTGCAAGTTGCCGTCCAGGAGATGCCTCACCTTTCAAGTCAGGTCTCGAGCAAACACTTGTGATGTCGCACCGCCACTCGAGGGAGCCCAAAGAGAAGCGCAGCCCGCAGTTTGTCAACAGGCTGCAGGACGACCCGACATCGCGACGTTCAGGACCGCTGCAAGATGCGCAGCGAAATGAAAAGAAATTGCCACTGTCTGTCGGGTTTAAAAAGTAACCAGCGAAAATGAGGGGAACATCCGCAGAGAGTGGGCGAGGAGCTGGAGGTGACGCGAAGGAAACGCAACCATCTGCACGAATTGTAATTGAAAAGATTTCCCTTGAAGGAATTACACGCGCCGCCATCGTCCTTGTCTGTGCTGGAAATTTAATAAGGAAACCCCGGCGAGCTTATATTGCACTTTGTGCGAAAATAATAGTTTTTTAAATGCACTGACATTTCTCGGGGTTTTCACGGCTATACATCTTATGAACTGCAAAATATTTCTCTGGTTAGCGCAGAACCAGAACCAGCAAAATATGCGCTTAATTAAGAAATATTAGTGAGCGGGCGATATTCCACATTTTAAAGACCTCCTGCTTGCCGCAATAGCGGCACTCCACACCGCACTCTTCCCGCAGCACAGCCGAAAGTTGTGAATGGTAAATGAAAAGGCTGTGGCATTTTCAAATGAAATGAATACGAAGCAAAAGCAGAGAACAGCACTCGGATGAAACCAATGTACGGGTCCACGCAGCAAAGGGCGAGCTTACAATTTGTAAGCACACTTTTAGCTTTAGATTAGAGCTTCCTTAAAACATAATTTAACATTGAACATTTTTGATTTTGCCCGCTGAAAATAATCTAATTTTTGACGAGCATTTCACTGAATTTAACTTAAAGGCATCTTTGATTTGCGGCAATGGTAGAGTATCTTCAAGAGAGGTAACTGCATGCTGCGCATAGCAACCAAAAAGGAAACTTCAAACATTCACCGCAAAGCTGGCAGTCCTTCCTGAGAAGGCGTTTCTGTACTGGCGACTGTACCATTTTTTTTTCACCGCTTTCCTGCATAATTTCGCTGACTGAAACGAAGTTCTTCTGGTTGGTTTCGTGTCTGCGGCATTTCCATTTAGCATTCCAATTGGGAGAGTGTCTGTCGCAGGCGAAACCAAAAAAAAAATATTAAAACAGAAAGGTCGCCAATGAGCTCAGGTGGCAAATTAAGGTATTACGATAATTGAATGCACTGGGGAAACTGAAAGCGCGCTCAGACAATGTCATTATGAGCAGCAAATTAGTGTGAATTTTAACCGGAGGGTTGCTCAGCGACTTTTCTTTCACAACTCTAATGACAGGCTCAACTGTAAACAGTAAACACTGAACAGCAGCCATAACCAATAATGAAATCAATGCAGACCGCATAATCGATCGCAAATCGGCACTTACATATACACATATATACACCCAGTCTACAACAAAAAAAAATAACAACAAAAGCAACAAAGTGAGCATTGATCTCTTGGTGTGAAAATGTGCATTGAGGGGTGCTT
Organism: Drosophila nr. perissopoda 5 BK-2023a; assembly: GCA_035044105.1. Taxonomy (NCBI): domain Eukaryota; kingdom Metazoa; phylum Arthropoda; class Insecta; order Diptera; family Drosophilidae; genus Drosophila; species Drosophila nr. perissopoda 5 BK-2023a. Next base: position 975,248 of record JAWNMK010000124.1, read on the forward strand.
CGCCAGGGGTAAGCCTGGCCCAACCCCTAACCGAGCAACCCGTCAGAGTTTTTTTGTTGTTTTCCTTTTTTTTACAAGTATATTGTTATTTGTTGGGATACCAAAAAAAAAGGTAATAGGCTTAGTAGCTTGCTTCTGTTGTTGTTGTTGTTGTTGTTGGCAGCGCACTCTTTCGACTTTTATTTATTGTAAATTTTGCCCAAGCACTTCAAACTGACAATTTTAACTGTCAGCTTGTATCTCCGGCTGAGGTCTATAACTTTGCTTTATTGACTTGTTAGCGCCGTCAAAATCCCATTTGTATGTCAATAAATTTGCAAAAAATCAGAGCTGAGAGGGCGCGAGACTGTCACAGACAGGCAGAGAGAGAGACAGAGAGAGAGAGAGAGAGAGATACATAGAGAGATAGAGAGAGAGAGAGAGAGAGAGAGGGGGAGGAGAATTTGAGAAATGTGGCCATGTTGCGGATTGCCTGTTGATGGGTCTGGGGTGAGCAAATTGGCTGCTGATTGATGTTGCACACGTAACACGACGATGAGCTGCAAAGATTAATGTGGTTTTAAGGTAGTGGAAAAGTTGAAAGATATGCGCATAGTTGATGGAATTGCCTAATAAATGAAGTTGTTGAAAATCAACTGGATTCTGCTGGAAAATTGTGTGGTAATTAATCAATGGGCAATGCACATTTGATGCGACTTTAAAGCAGTTGAAAAATAACCAGATCATCATTACATAAAAATGTTTATAAGCTAAATGAGTGACAGACAAATAATAGAGCCATATCATGAAAGTCTGCTCTGAGTCAGACAGCCTATTAATTAGATTACTAAATTGATGTGTGTTTGTGAGGCCGCCCATATGCACTGCCCAACGCAACATGCAATATAAATAGTTCGATTTTATGGCTAAAAAAAAAACGCTTTTATTGGGTACTTCCATCAAGCACTGAACATTCGACCATTAGCTATTGACTTTATCATAACTATTTGACCATGCTATAAATCATTAAACAGACTCTCTATCCATTGCAACTGCAGTCGTTATTTTGCTCCATAAAGCTGTTCTACAAATTCACGTTTATAGTATGCACATTAAGCCAAATCCCAAAGCAGACAATAAACTATACGCGCATTTGCATTTTATGCGTCGTTTTTTTTTTATCCACAAATATATTTTGCTGTCTGGTTTTTTATTTTTACTTTGCTACTCTTCAGAAAAACAAGTCAAAATTTATAACATAAAACGCATCCGACAGCTTGTCAGTAACAATGCGCTTTTAAGCTAACAAGCGTGTGCGAAACGAAACGCAGTAGAAATAACAACAACAACAACCACACAGAATCCATTTACATTAAAATTTATAGAGCGTAACTGTGCTCTTTTTTAATTTCATTTATATATTTTTTTGTCTTGGTTTATATCCCCCCCCCTGAAACTTGAGTGTAGAAAAAAATGTTACAGTTTGACTACAAAATTACAAATTTTTTTTGATAAAAAAGGTCCTTTTTTGTTATGAGGAAGAATATGTCAGCATGTGATTTCCAGCAGAACAAAAAAAAGCTAAATAAAAACGCGCCGGAAATTATGTGCGTGCAGAAGAAGAAGAACCAGCAGCAGCAATAACAGGAGCAGCAGAGAAGCTGATGGCAACAGCTAAAAGGAAGCCCAACGACCCATACATTTGCTGAGCAAACCCGGCTGGCCCCGTAAGTACGCAGCACATATTGTTGGCATGTCGAGGCATTATTTTTTCTTTTTTTTTTTAAATATTTTTTTCAGCTTTTACTGTTGTTGTTTTTTTTATTTTTTGCCACACTATTTTAATTTTCCCGAGTCCTTCTCTCATTCGCTATCGTCGCACGAACAATTGAATTATTTTTGTACGTGAAATCAGCGAGGGGTGGGCTGCTGCCCATTAGCGCGGCGCCACCCCACCATCATCATCATCATCGTCGACCTCATCATCGCCATGGTGCAGAGGCACGAAGGCAAGAGAAAAAAAATGCTTTTGAAAAAAATTTGTATCAAAAGTTGTACGACGTGACTGCAAGCATTTTTTTCATAATTTTTTTTTTTGTTTTTTGTTATAATTTTTTGTGTTGTTACAAATTTTTAGACTGCTTGATTGGAATGTCAGATAAAGTCAAATGGATTTCAGCGTAAATTAAGTTGCTGTTTGCTCAAAATGGGGCGGCAAAATAAAATGTTCATCTACCCGCAGCTGTCGTTGTCCAAGTTTAGTGATAGATTGTGAAGATTGTAAAAGTTTCGAGTATGGAAAAATGTGAGCAACAAACTAAAATTTAGAAATAATTAAACGACAAATTATACACTCTCCACTCTTCTGATAACTCGCTTAACTTATTTATTTCACAAATATTTCTTGAATTTAATCATCTGCGTTTGAGCAGCAGATGTGAATATCTGGCATCCAAGTCTGGGCAGCTTATCAACTTATCAAGGCGAAAAAAGTATCTCAAGGTCTACGAACTGCTGATGAAGTTGATAGATGCTAGGGATAAATTGTAACGGGCAGACCGGTTTAGCCGGTTTCCATTTGGAATATTGTGGTATTTTTTTATGAAAATATTTGGCGCATTTCAATAAATACAGAATTGTACATTAATCCGTGGCTCGGATACATTTCCTGAGCGGGTCGCAGCTGCATGCTGAGCACCCGAATGATGGCCAAGTTTTATAGTTTCCAGGTAAAAATTTCAATTAAAATTGGTTGGAAAATATGCAAAAATAAAAAAAGAAAGGGTTATGGGACAGCTTGAAAAGACGCACAGCATCATCAGCCGATGTGATCCTGACGATTGACGAACCCTTACAAAAACACAAACACAAAACGATCGCCACTTTGGGCGCAGATTGTGAGAACAAGAACAATCACCCTTTGATTCATTTATCCATTCACGTATTATATTATTCACCTATTCTGTTCTTCTGTCACTCGTGCACGTTGACAAAACTGTAGCGCTAGTTTCGAATGCCGCATTATCCTACTGTCTGGCCTGTGTCCTGTGACATTCGTCTAATTTGAATATTTCTTGTGCCTCAGTCTGTGCTAGGCTTTCCCACGATTAATGTTTATGATTGCAGCTTTCTTGGGCTGAGATTTGCCTGGTAAGGTTCCCCGATTCTATGCCTTAACCCGTGTCAAACTATGCCGTACTCGAAATCCCCATGCTAATGCAGTAGCCATAACTCACGTCCTGCCACAGGTTTAGCTGCTGCCTAATGTAATATAACATAATGTATGCATGGCCTTTGTATGTTTGGCGATTGTTGAAATTTATTTACACGCTTTTAATTGGCATTCAAGTGGTTGCGATCAAAGGCAACCACCTCCTGCTGCTCCCGTTGCGTCTGTTAATACCATTACTCGCATTGCAACTGTATCCTGGCTAGTGCGAAGCTTACAGCTTACCTCATTAGTGCTGGCCAGAAGCTTGTCAGCTTGGAATATAATTATTAATTTCATTTCATGTGTTAAAGCAGAGCTCAGCAGTGAAACCGACGCATATCAGTTGGTTCTCAACACAAAAAAAAAAAAAAATTAAGAAAAAGTAATTATGCCGACTAAGAGCTTCATCAGACATCCCATTATGCAGCCAGGAATGCACTCGACAAGCGGCGTCCCACACATGGTTTCCAGCAAGAGGAAGGTCGTGTAAAAGGGAGGCGAAACAAAAGCAGTAGGACTACCTTTGTGCCCACAGCAAAAGGCAGCTGACGTCGTCATCATAAATGTTTGCATATGAAGTGCAGTGGGCGTGGCATGCACTTCAGTTGCGGCATTGAAAAAAAGGAAAACAGGCTCACAGAAAAATTCTTGTGCCAGGATTAAAAATGCAGCGCATTGAATTTGCACGAGGCAGCCACCTTTGCCACGCCCTTAGCCCCGCTCCGTCCTCACATTTCGCAACAAATAATGATGCACTTGAAAAATGTTTTGGAGTGTGTGTGCACAATAACAACAACAACAACAACAACAGCGAGCAGCATAAGGGAAACAAAAAATCATTAAAAACAGTCGTTGCTCGGCCGCCAACCCACAACGCCCACAAAAGCTGCGTCTGCATTACATTATTAGAGAAGCTGCTTCATGCCTTGAATATCCACACCATTAATATTGCATTTAGCGCTGCAATTGTCCCGAGAGCAACTACGGGCATCCACACCCATCTACATGTACACTCCTCACACCTCTCATCTCAAAAGTCCCCGTTCGCCCCGTCTAAATAGCCCTAAAATGTTTAATTCATTTTATGCGATTTCATTCAGCGCCTGTTTTAATTATGAGCAGAGTTGCTCGGAGTGGGCCACGGTGGAGTGGAGTAGAGTGGAGTGGAGCAATGCCGCAGACCCATAGGTGGAGGGCAGAAAGGAGTGAGGAGCCCGTCAACTGACTTGTGTAATTTGTGCACAAGTTTCATTTACTTTAGGGGGCGTCATAATCTTCAGTTGCTTACTTACCCTGCCCAGTAGCTAATGCTGTGCCTGACTCCTGCTCCACCTGCCGCATGGTGACGTCCGCACTGGGCGTCATCTCACTCAAAAATCGTCTCAATGGCCTTGCCGGGATGCTGACAGCCTGGCCAGCATAACGGGGCTGTGATTATGCACTTGATGTGATGTGCATAAAGCTGAATTTTAATTATGAGTAAATATTTAAGCCATTAAGCTTGAAAAGTGGACTGCTTCTGTGCTTCGAAAATAAATGCAGAATATCGTTCTTCGTAATGTGGTTGATATACACATAATGTATAAAATATATGTGCTTCTGGATAAACACTGCATTTATATTTAAATTATTTTTGGGTGGAACATCTGTAAAATTGCTCTCCAAAAATTCAAATATGGTTCGGTTCAAAACCAGGGCTTATAAATGATTTAACCTCCTCACTAATACTACATTTAAAATTGAAAGCGCGATTCGAACTCGCAATTCATGTTAAAATTATACTACAAAAAAGTAGCTGTTGGAGCATTACGAATAATTCATACACTACAATTCCATTGCAATAACAACAAATTTGTTAAAAAGATTTAATTCATTGCATTGTTAAGGGGTTTGTTGGTGGGTGAATGAAATGCACGGCAACAAACTGATTAAATGTTATTTAATTAATAAATTATGTCGGAGGTATTAAATTACCTTACTATTGTGGAAGCCAACATTTATTAACAGTTTTAATTATGGTATTTATTGAATAACATTGCAGCCTCAATTGATGACCATAAATTTTCAATGAGTCCATTTAATGCAATGGCTAACAAGGCAATTAAAAACAAAATGAAGAAAAACAACACAAATTAAGCGACTTAATTAAAATAAATAAAACTTCAATATGGGAAAATAACAAATTGAAAAAAAGGCTGGCCTTTATGTGTATTTGTTTATGTTTGAAATATTGTGTGCAAATATATATTAATTGCGAAAGGCTCAGACGCGTTGGGGGCTTGGCTTCAATTAAAAGTTTCAGCAACATTCATCAAACCGCTTCAATGAGTGTCGATAACAGTCGCCCCGAAAGTATGAGTACATATTAAAAAAAACACATAAAATGTGAAACATAAAAACCAAAAAATTTATAAAAAAAAATCAGACATCGATCGCTCCAATGGCTAACTTTCAACAAAGCCAGAACAAACAAATAAAAAAATTATTTCATTTGTTTCCCAACTGAGGGTTGGAGCCGCGTGGATCCAGACAGCTCCTATTATAATTGTTGTTGTTGGCGAATGTTGGCTCCACTGGCTGCCTGCTGCCGGCTGACTGCTGCTTATGTGCATTTGCATGTAAAAGCAGTTGCTGCGTCGTCCTGCGTTGTCCTGCGGTCGTTGCGCTGCGCTGGAGTGTGTTGCCTCTTGAAAGTAATAGCCAAAGCGAAAGCAAACTCCACCCCTCGGAGCACATTACCGCCGCTTGTCCCCACGTTGTTAACGTAATTTCCATAAAACATTTTGTTACTTATTTATCTTAATTAAAATAAATTTACATTTTTCTAATTTAAGGACGCGACGGCAGAAGCACCAATACCAACAACGACCAGTCAACCAAGTCTTTCTGCCTCAGCCCTTGTCCCTGTTGCTGTCACTTCTCCAGAGCGCAACTTGCCCGGCATTAGAGAGCGACATTTTCTTAACAAGCCAAAAGGACACACGCCAGATCAGCGACAAGAGTGGTACGGGGAAACGGACAACGAAATAGTATCAACGAGAACGAGAACAAAAAAAATGAGAAAAAAAAGCTACAAATTCTACGTAATGGAAAGCTACCTCCGCGCTCTTCGTTTGGATCTCATTAGCGTCGCAATGGAAAGTGGGCCGGTGGGAGGCGAACCGGAGCTGGAGACGAAGATGGACCAGGACTGTTTGTTGTTCTTGTGACGCTGTCGCATAAGTAGCAGCCAGTTCGGCCCAGGTCCAGTCGTAGTTCTTGCGCACAAAAAGCGTAAGGAAAGAAGAGCAACGCCCCAACCCACTGCCCCTGCTGTCTCTGGTCGTGGTCCACCAGGGAAAAGTATAAAATTAAAAGCTGACAAGCGAAATAAAAAGATTTTGCGTATTTGCGCACACTTTGTAGCCGTACCCAGCATCGTGAAGCAATTCAATACAAAATGTTTGCCATCACGACTCATCGTTTGAGCATTAACGTAGAGCGTGGGAGGGATGTGGGAGGCGATAGCCTAACATGAAAGCTCATGATGGTCAGCTAATGGGCATGGAATGTACATTAAAGACATAGTTGTTTTTTAAATTGGTATAAATAAACTATCAGATTGGACATCAGGCAAATACTAGTTCTAAACAAACACTGCAAACGTTATTTCTGTTAATTGGAGAAAAGGTAAGGATGTAAAGCTGAAGCCAACTTTCAACTAAAATCATCTAAGAATCGAGTTTCATCCACCTGATAGAAATAGGAACTTCTGTTTGATATTTATACTCAGATACATTTGCACAAATGTAGCACATAGTGACTTATAAAATTGAAGGTACAGTTGTGCGCATTAGCATACATTCTGATTAGTCATTACTTGGCATTATTTGGCCTATACAGGGCACAAAATCTGGTGAAAATAAAAGCAGCAACAAATCGAAAATCAATACAAGCAACGCCATTTTGTAATGCCGGGTGAGTAAGTATGCAAAAAAGCGTCAAATGAAACCAATACAAATCCATAACTAAATCTCTATGGGTGTGTGTGTGTGTTTGTGTGTACACACAACAACTCTGAGCTCTGACAAGAAGTTTTTAAAAAGAAGCAGCAGGCATATAACATCAACAAAGCCCGCAACGGGGGAACATTTTTGCCATGCCGGATAGGAGGAGTCAAGCCAGTCGAGCGGGCAAGAGAGAACCAAAAAAAAAAAAAAATGAAAAAGAAAAAGAAAACAGAAAAATAAAAATAAATTCAAAGCAAACGAGACTAAAATTATAAAAATTGCCCTCCTGATGGTGCTGTTGCCGAGAGTGCGCGACCAGGACGATGGCAGCGGTGGAGGGCCAAGGAGGTGAACGAACAAGGCGAGACGAACGCGATTCCAATACGGGACATCAGCGTCAACGAGGGTGGCAAACAGCCCACCCAGGAGGTGGGTGATGCTGATGTTGATGGACTGGCCTGGCAGGAGCGAGCTGCTGCTGCTAGTGGTGGTGGTGGTGGTACATAATGTGGCCCGTGCACTGCCGTTGGCCTGAACGCCGCATTAAGCGCAGCAAACTGTGAGGGAGTGAGAGAGAGAGAGAGAGAGAAAAAAGCTGCGAGAAGAGATGGAGGGGGTGTAAATGGCCGTGGTATATATACCATATATATACATAGAGCTGGGCTGCCATGGCCCGCAGCGTCAATGGACCAAAATAATAACGACTAACGGCCTGTTAAGGGAAAATGCAACGAGGAGAGCTTTATGGGGAATGGGCAATGGGGCATGGAGAATGGAGAATGGCATGGTAATGGGTATGGGTGTGGGTGTTGATGTGGGTGGCTCAAGGTTTTTTAAGTGGTTGCGCGTGACGTGCACGACGAACTGGCGGAGGGAACGCTGTGGTGCCATTGGAGCTGCTGACGTGGTATTTGCTTGCTCTCATTGACGCCGACATGGACATGGACTCGAACGGAACGCGGGCGTGGACGTCGACGAGGATGTAGATGTGGATGCTGATCGTTATGGTACTGCCTGGCAATTTTTTTCCACTTATTTGTACACAAAACTCTTGTTACTAGCTGCCATTATGATTTTGAAAAGCCATTGCTGTTTTTTATTTCTTGTTTTCCATTTTTTGTTATTGCTTTTTTTTTTTGATTTGCTTTGCTTTTTGCCGCTCATTGAAAAACTGTGAAATTTTATAATAAGCATTTTTTGCTGCTGCCGGATTATTGTCGATGATTGTGATTGCGTTTTATGTTGTTCCTTTTATTACCAGCTGTGGAGTGGCAAATGGGGAGACTGCTCCTGGCATCATTTTATACTGAACGCCACAGTGGGGGCCATTACAGATTTTTGTTTCTATGTGATATTTTTCCTTATTGCTGCTGTAATATTCTTTTTGAAAAATTGTTTTCCTTCGTGTGCTCTTCTATTTATTTTATTTTGCTTTTTCCACATTTTGCATTTGTGCTCGTTCAGGCGATATTGATTTCAATTTAAGCTTATTAATTTTAAATGCGATTTTTAATTAAATATTATCAAAGTGTGTACTGGACATCATTAGGCATGTAGCTAGCTCCCACCGGGCACTAAAGCGACTTGCAGAGGGAGAATTTCGATTCGCATAGCGTTGAGGATGTTGCCTATGACAACAGCAGGAGTTAAAAGGCTTCTTATTATGTTAACTTAGTTTCGGTCAGTGGTTGTCTTCAGCAAGGCAAAGAACTGATACGACATGCTGATCACCTAAAAGCACAAAAGCTATAAAAGTCGATTATAACTTTGAAAAACGCACTCACCTTCATGTATGTAACCAACGAAATGGGCGGAAATGTGGGCGGTCTTATCATGGCTGGCTTTTGGCTGCGCATAATGAGCATCTTAAGCATGATGCAATAGGTTTTGCTGCACTGAAACCAGTTCTGATTGTAGGCCGCATCACCCACACGCAGACTCTGCAAAGTGTTTTCATTTTTAGCAAGTACTAAAGTCACTCACTTTAATCCTCACATACCGCTGCTATTAATGCATCGCCGTAGTAGCAAACTAGAAACACTTGCACCATCGATGTCATTAGAAAGATGCAGTAGATCAGAATAACTTCTACTGTGGACTCAGTCACTTGAAAGGCAATGAAGCATATTTGAATTGAGGCCATCAAGAAGTTGAGTAGCAGCGAAAAACTGTACATGCTGTTGACCTGCTCGCAGAGCCTTTTACAGACAAGATATGAATTTAGTAACTTATTTGACTGCTTGACAATAAGCCAATGAATCTCTTAAAAAATAAATGTGCAACTGATTCAAGGCTTTTTATTGCCTTTCACTTACATCAAACACTTATCATGATGTTTAATCATTGTGGTCAAGAAGAGCACATTTTTCTCATCCTGATCCGGATGACATGGGTGAGCTTCAAGGCACGTCGATATGTAATTGAAGTGCATGCACAGCTGGGTGATGACCACGACGAGCAGCAGATCGGCACAGAGAAAGGCAATGCCAGCCAAGTAGGCGCCATGCGCAATATCCCAATAAGTAATCCAATACACCCAATTCTTGGAGGTTGCATCGAAGGGGAACCAGATCAGAAAGCCAAAATTACGATCAAAGGTCTCGTAGCCCAGAAAATTATACTTGATCGTCGCCTTAAAGGCCGGATAAAAAGAAAAAGTTGTGGTATACGCCAGACAGAGGAACGTAAAGATTCTAATGACACGTTTCATTATGCGCTCAAAGTCGGCCATTTGGTACAGTCTCTGTGCCTCTAGTGTCTTCGGATGCATTTCCTCCAGGTCATCCAGCAGTTGTATCATCGTTTTCCTATAGAGCGCCATAGTAATCTGCTTACAATCAGACACCAGGGAGAAGCCAATGCAGGGAGCTACAGCAATGGCCATACGCACTGTCTCAAAGTTCAGAATTGAGTTGTAGAAGAAAACCAGCTCGCCACACACCAGCAGATTGAAGTTGATGAAACCCGCATACAGGTAGATCTTAAGCAGCAGCGATTTCAACGGATTGGTAGAGCGATGGGCATAGATATCCTCGCCGATTGTCTTGTAGAAGAGCACAGGCATCCGCATCATATCCCCAAAGGTGCGTGGTGTCTCGGTCAAGGAGCTGCTCATGGTTTCTGTATATTCCCGTCTAAGGTCTCAAGTTCACTTTCTATAACTGTACAGGATGTGGCCAGAACTTGACTTTTATACTGTCGGATTAACTGCAGCGACTTGGGCGTGCCTGTCAACTTTTTGTGCCCCATCACGACGCCTTGGCCAAGTGTTGATAATTGCGCGCAAAGTTTCTAACTCGTATAAGAATTTAATTAGGCCTTAGAACTGTAAAGTGTCACAGCTGTGAGATTCTCATAGATGGGTAACTGATTGTACCAGAGTGAGCTGGCTTCGTTGCGCGTTAAGCTTTGATGGAAAAGATTTTGTATGTATATTTGTACATACCATGAAACGAAGGCGGTATAATCAAAATCATAGTTGGATTTATATTTAAAATACTTTTATAAAAATACTATACAATAAAAATTGAAGAAGAAAAACTGTAATTCGTCCGCTAGCCAGCACTGCAGTCGCCCATTATCAAGACATTAAGATTAAATCCACAAATATTGGCTTATTAATAAATATCTCTAAGAAATTTCGTGTGAGGCATCTTGTTTTAAACATATGCATATGCGCATACACTTATATTACTTGCGATACTCTAATACGTTAACTTGAATTTCAAAGTCAAAAAGTTATAATCGCTTATCACGTGTTTCGAAACCAGGTCTAGTACGTGCCCAGACTGCAAGGCCGAAACGCAATTGTGAATAGCCAGTTTCAGCCCCAAATTCGAACTTGGCTCGCTCGAGTGCCAATGAATGGATTTACTTCCATTGCACTGAAATAACTAACGATCTGATTTTTTCTTTTTATTATTTTCCTCCATTATGCTAAATGTGTTCAAGTTGAATGAAATGAAAATAATTTTTCTTGTTATCCTGCCTCCAAAGAACAAATTGAGCAGAAAATAACTAATAAAGTCGAACGTTGACGTCGCACGACATGAATAAAATGCAAAAACCGGCTTTATGGATGGCTTGGAGCAGGCAGTCAAGAAACCAGGAACCGACACGGACCATTAGCAGAACAGTGCAGAGCAGAGCTGAGAGGAGCGCAGTGCACGAGGCATAAGGCTAAGGCACGTGCAAGATGGCAGCTCCAATTGAAATGCTGCTGCCACAATGGGTAATTTTCATTTCAATTTTCGCAGTTTTGTGACCAACACACCCGCCTCACCTTCGCTCTTCACCTCAAGCATTTTTTGTTCATTTGCAGCATTGAAGAGCATTGAAGGTTTTTCATTTCTATTTTTTTTTTTTGCTTTTCTGGAAAAACTTTTGCCTGCAGCTACGTTCGGCAGAGGGAAAAGTTTTTCCGATTGCGTTGTAGATATGCTTGTAACATATTAAAAAATGGCTCGCATTCTTTGGTTTGGGTGTTTTTAAAACTTTAGCCATTTGTAATTATTTAATTCATCAGCGATGGGCATGTGACATTCAAAACTATTCACAGTCCGGCAAATGCAACTCAACAACAAAATATTAAAGCAGCAAGTAGCAGTGTTGTTAGCTGAACTCGTGATTAATTAGCGCAGAAGGCGCAACGCTCAACTCAAACTCATTCGTATGTCACTCAAAGCAATTTGCAGCTGGCTCAATTGTTGTGCTGCTCTTTCACTCATCATTGCTCCTGCGTGCAGCGCTGTGAGTGGAGTGATTAATATGTAGGGGTAATTGAGTTTGAGTGCGTCCTGCTTGAGTGAAACTCAAATGCGGCGATGTTAACATCGCTGCAATGTTTCCTGAGCCAACCCCTACAATCGATGTGCTATGTTCTGAGCTCAGCTGTTCCCGTTGCGATGTTTAGTGTCTATGATGTGATTTTGGGAACAGTTTTTGTAATGCGCCAGATGGCGCTAGTAGAGCGCAAAAGGATATGCGAATATGAGTTTAATGATTTGTCTGCAAGGATGCACAGATTTGTACGAACTGCTTTCAATAGATGGCGTCAAGCACTTTCCCAATCTGCAATTGCTAATGTTTCATTTGGGTTTTCAGGCATTTGTTACAGGCCTATTTAATATTTAATTTTGCATATTTCAGTAGCTCTTTTAACACTTTGGTTGCTAGATCTCACCTCGGCCCCCGCTGTCTATTCCTTTGCTTTTAAGGGCCTGCACTTAAGCGCAGATTTTAATTACTTTCCGGCCGACTGGCAACGGCAACGACAACAGCAATGGATGGCGAACAAAGATGCTGCCCAGCTGGCTGGGAATGGGAGATTGGGAAAGCTTGCATCCTCTGGCAACATTTGGAGAATGCAGTTATCTGACAGACTGGGTCCCGCACCCATCATTTGAATTGGCTGCCCGCTTTTGTCACTAGCGAGCAAGCAGCGGGAGTGGGAGGAGCGCCTCAAGTGCAGTGCATTATATATTCATGGCATTTACTGAGTAGAAAAAAATACGAAATAAAACAAGCACATGTGTTGGTGAGGGGGAGTGTCAGCGGTAGAAGCACCACCCCAAGTCAACCTCTCGCATACACATATAGATAAATGGCAAAGGAGAAACAAATGAAAGGCAAAGAAATACTGGGCAAGTGCACTTAGCAGCTTGTAGCCGCCCCAGTTGACATTGTCAAACACACACACACATGCACACGCACACTTGAACGTAAAACTCATGTGTGTGTATGTGTGTATGCTTGCCACTTGGGGGATGTTTTCCTTGGCCATAAAAATTCGCACATGAGCAAGACAAGCACACACGATGGCAGCGCGGATGGTGGAATAACAGCAACAGCAGTTGTTGTTGGCCAAAGTGGTTGCTTCTGTAAGGCACCTCCTCAAACTAGTCCCCCCTCCTACCCACACATGCAGTCAGCTGTAGAGCTGCAATTTTCAAATGGCCTAAACGCTCAAGGCACTGCCAACGCCATCGCAGCTGCCCCTTAAGTTCTGTTTCTGTTGCAATTATCCGGCCGACAACCGACAACAAAACAGCCCATGTCCATGTCCTGGCCACCTTTTATTGCGGCAGCGCTGCCCCACCCCCTCTGCGACAAGTGCAGCAACAGCAACAGCAGTAGCAGTAATCAGAAACATGTAACAAAAGCTGAAACAGGCTCAAGTTAATGACTTGGCAACATGTTGACTGCAACTTGGACCAACATTTGATGCACCTGTGACTGCGTTTTATTGCATCCTGCTCCTGCCCCTACTCCTGCTTTTGCTCCTGCTTCTGCTCGCCACAAACAATGTGGCCTTTGTCTAGGAATGTCTAGGCATGCAGCTGCCGGCTTCAGCTTGAAAACCCCTTGCTTGGCGCACAGATCTTGCAAAACAGACAAAGCTGCAGCTGCCACTGCTGTCACATGTGGGAAACAAGGCAAATTTGTCCAAGTTGCGTATGCTGACAAAGTGTCAGTCAATGTTGCATTTACCATATATCCATATCAGCCACAATGCGAGGCAACAATCCAACAATGAGTGTCTTCCAATTGCCAATTGGCAATCTTTGGCCGGCAATCGGGAGACGACAGCACAAAGATTGGGCCACATTGGCTAAGTCACGCATGCGCCGTTGTCACTTGTCGGCGGCACTGCGACACTTCGCGGCCTGTCGCCACCATTTTTGGGCAAATAACTTGCTTTAAAATCCCGTTACCACTCAGCTAGTCAGGCAGACAGCCAGCCAGCCAGTCAGCCAGACAGAGTCTAAAGAGTTGTCATTCAGTTTGTCTGGGGACATGCGACCACCTCGTTGTTGGCTCCGTGGCGTGTTGTCATCTGCAAATTGTTCGCGTCGCTATTATCCAGGGGCATCAATCTCCAAGCAATTGACAGATGCTGCCATCTACCACCATTCCCCACCCCACCAGTACCTGACACACCGACACTGCCCACCCTCGCCGTACTGCACTTTTATGGCAAGACGAAATTATTTACTCTGCTCTTGCTGTTGCTGCTGCTGCTGTTGCTCTGTCAGCGATTCTGGTTGTGGCGGTGGCTGTGGCAGTGACTGCTGCAACCGCTCATTCCTCCGTTGCAATTGTCCACACGGGAATTGGACAGCGATCGTTTTATGTGCTGACTGGGATCTGGTTATAAGGCAATTTGATTTGCTGGCAGTTTTCTGTAAATTGCAGGCCGCCTTTTTGTCTGCTTGCCTAATTTAATTTGTGAATTTTTGTCGTTTTTTGGCTCCTCTGCGTTCTTTTTTTAAATTTATGGCTAGTTGACAGTTTTTCCTGATTGGCTCCAAAATGTTGGTCATTTTTCGACTGCTAATTTGGAGTGAGAGTTGCGGGAGGCTTGTCAAGTTGCTGCGGCAACAATTGACAGCAGCCAAGATTGTGAAAAGTTTTGATAATATATTATATACATAACATGTCCCAAGCTTATTGTCAATATGATCGATGATCGAATTATAAACCTGAAAAAGTTTCTTTATTATCCATTTAAATCTTCGTTATATGTAGTCCTTGCATTTTCGCATACGTTCATAAAGCCTTCAACTTTAGTAAGCTTTAAGTTGCGGTTTCCTCATTCCATGGTCGAAATGACAACAATCCGTGCAGCTTTTGCCATATCAATGCCATACACAAAACAGAAAAAAAAATGAACCAGCCAAGGGCCACTCCCAGCCAAGTCCTCCCGGCAAGGAGAAAAGGGCTGTCCAATGCATTTCTGTTGCTTTTGACGCGGTTTTCCCACTCAGCTTTTCAGCATTTGTTCTCCCAGCAGCTGAAAAAAAAACGTAAAAACATGCGGAAAAAACAAGAAAATACTTTTGCAATTTTTAATTACAACGCTGAAAAGCGCCGAAAAAAACACAAAATTTTGCAGTTCGCTTTAATTACCGCGAGCATGACTGAGATGACTGAGTAAAAGAGAAGAAGAAAGAGGCAGAAGCATTGAATCCGTTGGGAGGGGCAGACAAGATGGGGCATATTCTGAAGCTGATGCCAAAGTTGGTGGTCGACGCTGATGAGGCGCACTTGGACAAAAGAATTGCAGCCGACGCCACCGACGCAATTATGGCAACATGAAAATAAAGAAATGTGGAAAAATATAATACTTGAAAGCACTACCTGGCAAAAGCAAGAACTCTATTTCGCCAGTGGTTGGCTCGTTGGCTTAATGTGGTTAGGCCTGGTATGGTCTGGTGTGGTGTAATGTGATGTGATGTGGTGCTATTTCTTCCATGGCAAGTGAATATGCGCTCAAGCGTACAACAACACCGACAATAACATCAAGAACAACTGGCAACGTCGCATGCAGTTTGATGAAATAACATATCACTTGGTTGCCAGACCACCTCAAAAAATATGCAAACGGAAGCAAATTCAAAAATCAGTCGCTCTAGCACAGCTCGGGAGAGTAAGAGAGAGACAGTGCTATGCTGTCTACTGACTTTTGCACTGTGCTTTACTCATAATTATGCTGACAAGATACACACGTACATACAAGACAAAGATACGCACACTTTTATCTTTATTTTGCCATCGCCAATGCAATGGAAATGAAAATGTCATTAATATAGCGCGGCCATTAAAATTGACGCCAAGCGGAAAGCTGC
Source organism: Drosophila nr. perissopoda 5 BK-2023a (assembly GCA_035044105.1). NCBI lineage: Eukaryota > Metazoa > Arthropoda > Insecta > Diptera > Drosophilidae > Drosophila > Drosophila nr. perissopoda 5 BK-2023a. The sequence continues at coordinate 991,054 of JAWNMK010000124.1, forward strand.
TAGCGCCTGGGGAATTGGATCTATGCGCTTTGAAATGTGGTTATGCTTGCTTGAAGAGGGGCAACGAAGTGTTCGGAGGGGATGAGGGATGAGAGGTGGGTTGGTTTCAATCGGAAGCTGCTGCTTAAGCATTGCATTTTCAATGGGCTTCATTAGTGCGGTTTTGATTGAAATGCTCTCCAGCGTCAGGTTGGCAATGCACAATGCACAGATACAATTACAAGTAGCCGTAGATAGATGGATGGATTTCATAGATATCGCATTCAAAGCCAAAGATACAATTGCAAAAAATTAGTGAGCACATTGCAGATGCGGCCCATTGAGAATGGGAATTCGATGGCTTAACTGAAGTTGTTTGCCTCAATGAGCAATAAAGCTGTCTCCAATTATAATCATAGTATGAGAGATGAAAGCTTAATGTCAATAGTTCTCTTAACTTAAAGAATGGAATTTTGAGGTAAAACTATTATCTTTAAAGAACGAATGTTATTGTTAATAATTCTTTTTTTGGACTTGCACGAGTCCCGTTGCGCAAGGTTTCAACTTCATAAACTTGATTATGTCAGTTTTAATTACCATAAAGCCACGCCCACCTATTACTCGTTGCCCTTGTGGGAATTGTCTTGGCCATCGCTTGCAGCAAAAACTGTAATAATTTGCGTAAGTTTTTTATACATAAGTGAAACTTTTTGGGCCTCGTCACTGTATGTTTTGGGTCAGTTTCCTCAAAATGCTGCCTGCGGCTGCACTGGGCCGGCGCCTGCGAGGGGCAATTAATCATACGCCCTAATAAACTTGCTACCAGAACAGAACTTGCCGTTTTTTTTTGGCAAATGTAAACAAAATGCACGCCCCGAAGCGACGTCTGTTGCAGACAAATGTCTGGCCAAATGGCCAATGGGCTGGCCCAAATGTCGATGCCGCTGCTGAGCCACTGGCTGCCAACTGTATGTAGTAGCTCAGATATATAGTCGTATAGGATAGATACTACTATGTAGGATCGTATGGCTCTTTTTTTGCGCATTTATTGTTATTGTTGTTGTTTTTATGGGCTGGGCTGCCTTTGTTTTTGGCAACAAATGCGAAATTAAGTTTGTGGCTGCGGTGTGGGTCAGTTCGCCATTTGCTCGGACATGGCCGACTGCCCAAATTTATGGTACTAACTATAAATGGCAGCAAGGGGTGGAAAGGGGAAACTACAGTGTCTCACAGCTCAACTAGAGCACTGTCAAAGAAAAATCGTAATTGCCTGCCATAAACTAATCATTCATTATTTTTCAGAAATTCCAAAGACCGATGGTAGGTATATATATTAACCACCAAAATGAATATATGACCCCAATACACAGGGGTTTCCCCACCTGCTAGGTAGAGTTATGTAAAAAAGTACCCTATTTTGAGGGGAAATTTTATTTGGATCAGTCTAAATAAAATAATATATTTTGAAAATAAAAACTTAAATAAGGATGTTAATACTTAGTATGATATCCTTTGGCCTTAAGAACATCCCTTAACCTATTATTCATGGAAGATACCAGCTTCCTGGTAGCTTCTGGGCTGATTCTGCTCCACTCATCCCGCAGAGCATTTTTGAGGTCTTCTTTGCTGGATATGCTGTGCTTCCGGATGTTATTTTCCAGCAGAGCCCACAAATTCTCAATAACATTTAAATCTTGAGACTGGGCCGGTGGAATTATCATGTGGGGGCAGTTCCTGATGAGCCAGGACTGCACTATCTTGGCCTTATGCTTGGGATCGTTGTCCTGGTTGAACCGGAAAGTACGTCGGATTCCTACCTTCCCGGCACTTTGGAGTAAATTTTCCTTTAGTATGTTGAAGTACACATTCTTGTCCATTGTTGTTTCAAAAATCACAAAATTCCCGAATCCGGCTGACGAGATACATACCCATGCCATGTCACTTCCTCCACAATGCTTGACTGTTGCCTTTACGCGTTTGGGATTCAGGTCAGTATTGGACTGTCGCCACACATAATTCCGTCCGTCCGAGTCAAAAACGGTTAATTTGGACTCATATGCAAATATGACTGTGTTCCAGATCTCCAAATCCATGTCCAAGTGGTTTTTGGCGAACGTCATCCAAGTCCCTCTATTTTGTACGCTTATAAAGATATTTTTTCGTGGTACTCGGGCATTAAAGTCATGTTTGCGCAGAAAACCTGCGCACAGTTTCCACACAGCACTTTTTTCCCCATTTCATCCTCCACCTGTTGAGCCACTTTTGGAGCCGATAGCTTGGGATTTCCCTTTATTTTCCTGGTGATCCTTCGCTCCTCCTCTTCGGTGAAAATCTTGTTTGGTGCAATCCTCAATCCGATTTGCGTCGACGAAGCGCCGAATGATGTTATACACAGTTGAGTAACTCAGATTGACCATTTCAGCTATTTGGAGATGTGAATATCCGTTTTTGTGGTGTTCCAGGATGAGTTTCCGTTGAGAAATGGTAGTCTGTTTGTCCATAGTCCTTGTTGGCTTATTGCACCCAAGATGCAGGATAAAACTAAACTGACTACGAAGGATTGGTCTATTTATACCGAAAATACTCAACTTTAGGTAAAAAATCTGGGTTTTATGGCACCCAGGTGTCCACAATGTTCCTGGTCGAAATAAAATTTCCCCTCAAAATAGGGTACTTTTTTACATAATCCTACCTAGCAGGTGGGGAAACCCCAGTTTATTGGGGTCATATATTAATTTTGGTGGTCAATATATATACCTACCATCGGTCTTTGGAATTTCTGAAAAATAATGAATGATTAGTTTTATGGCAGGCAATTACTTTTTTTCTTTGACAGTGCTCTAGTTGAGCTGTGAGACACTGTATGTATGGGAGTTGCAGAATTGCAGAATTGCTTACCCAGTGTGTGGCTGCATATAAATTGAACTTAGCATGGCTGCAATCCAGCCACAATTGCACCACTCACATGAGACACAAGATGGCAAGTTCAGTTCCCATCGTTGTCTGTTTGCCGCTTTATACATCTATATGTTATTGTCTGCTTGGTTGGCCGCACCTTTAAGAGCTAGTTAAACACACTTAATTTGCTTTTTATTATGCAAATTCGCTCATTATGCGGCGTCCGTTTTAAGGCACTGTTCACGTCCGAGACTTAATTAAGTTGGCTAATTGCAAGGCGCTACCGTTTGGCAGTTGCCGTTGCTCGTTTCGTGCACTTTATGGCGTGCTAATTGGCCAGTAGATGAGTTTTTGGCCCAGTCATTTCATCCACTGGAATTTTTTACAATGGTATTTTATGATGCATGATATGGATTTGAAGGAGCAACCACAAACTATCAGTGTTGTAATGCAATGAGTTACTTGGTAGGAATAGCTGTGGGCATTTAATCGAGTGCGATCGTAATATATATATATATATATATATGTATATACATTACAATTATGTCATTTGCTACACTCAATACGCTTTCATTGATGCTAAATTTTCCTTTCATGCCAACAGTTTTAGTTGATAAACATGCCTCCGATTTTGCCACGACTGTTCTTACTTTCAATTCGTTGTTTCCACCACGCATTTGTGGCAAAAACTTTAACGCTTCCCAGTTAACCCCACTACAGTTACCCAAACCCAAAGCGCCCCTGAAAATCAGCGTAACAAAATGTTAAACGGCGTGCAAACTTTGGTTCCAGCTTTCTGCCACTTGTAAGTATGTATATATATTGTATATGTAGCGTATTCCTCTCCGATGCCAATTGACCAAAGCTGGCGCGTTTTTTTTTTTATTGTTTTAAGCTTTCATAGCATTAAAAGTTGGAGTAAAACTTTTGCCAATGCAACGCTTGAATATTTATAGACTGCAGACGTGCAAGGAGCTGAGGTTGATTTTTTTATTTTGAAGTATTTGCCTTACGGGTGGTTCTCTCTATCAAGGACAGCAGCTGTCTTGACTGTTTGGACAGTCGTATAAAATTTTCACACGCCGACCGAATTTGCATAGAGTTATTGAAAAACATGAGCGGCGGTTTTTTTTAATGTTTCGGTGTTGTTTTGTATCTCTAACAGTTTGACAGAGAATTATATGCAAATTATGCAAATACACGCAACAACAACAACAACGTGCAGGAAAGGGTGCCCAGGCTGCAGGGCTGTGTGGATACAAAAGGGTAAGTTGAAATATCGATGGAGGCTCAATAGGGGTTCATATTTCTGTGCCGATGTCGCTTTCGAGATCTGCTGCGCTTAATTGCAACATTCAGAGTCCATTGCATGCACCATGGTTTTGTATTTTTCATGCATGTCCTTTGTTCAGCTGGCAAGTCAAGTGCAGAGAGTTGGCATGGCCAGGACACGGCACACAATAAGCAGTCAGCAGGCTGGCAGCTCAGTTTGCTTTATTGAGTGCCTTTTGTGCGCCTACCAACAACAAAAGATTGCATTCAATGACCCCACACACCCCTCTCTTAGCTAGGACTTTGACGTGACGTTGTGGCATTTGGCATTTGGCAATTGATATTTTTGCCACCCTCCTGTGACTGCCAGCCAAAATTGATTGGCAATCGGCAATTGACAATAATCAATGGCATAAGTGATAATTTGTATTGTCAGTTTGCCAAGTTTGACAGTTGTTTGTGCAATTCTGAGGGTTGTTAATTGTGGACTGGCCTTAACACTGCAATTTGATATTGATAGCTGGTAATTATGCATTTAATATACATTTTAATAGTTTAATTTTTGTAATAGGCTTTGGAAGTAGCTGTGTTGAATTACAAGAAATAAATGAAAATATAATTATCATTTGTCAATGCAGTGAATTTAAAGGAATTTGAACTTAATTATCATTATCATTCAAAGCTGTCAGCTTCAGTGCAGTTCCTCTCTAACTTCTACATATTCTCTCGTTCAGCTTCGGTTTTCTCTCTCTCTCTCTATTTGTCTCTCTCTCTCTCTCTCGCTCTCTCCACCAGTGTCCTTAGTCTCTCTGTTGCTTATTCCATTCAGAAATGTCATTCGCAAATTGCTGCTCGCCCAGTGCCTTTTTGGCTCCAGACTCAACGCCAATTCACACCTACAACTTCTGGCATACTGGGGCAAGGACATTAATCACACACAAAACACATACTCACGCTCAGAGAGACGAGCATGCGACAAAAACTTTGTGCCACGCGCAGCAGCCAAAGCTACAATTATTAACTACGAAAAGCCGACCGCTCTGGTGGTGCACATTGGGAGGTGAAAAGCCGGCAAACTGCAAAGCGCCATAAGTTAATTAAAAACATTAGCTCTCAGTGCTGTGCGCCTGTTACAAGTGACAGCCAATTGCGCTGCTTTCCAGCAAGAGAGACAGAGAGAAATAGAGAGCGAGAGCAAGAGCTCGGCAGCCAAGATGAATGTACTGATGAGAGTGTGAGAGCGAGTTGGTGTTAATTACATTAGCGCCAGCTGCTTCCAACTTTGACCCAAATGGTGGCCAACCATTTGCTGCTGCCATGCGACAACCCTCCCACCACCATCCCCCCAACCAGCGCTACCAGCACGTTTTGCGGTCAACACTTTCGCAATGAGGTCAGACCGCCATCTCTCTCTTTTCCTTTTGCCTAGCAGAAATATCTCTACCAAGTTTAGCGCGGCCTTCCTTCCTTTTTTGGGCAGTGTTAATAACTTTTTTTGCTTTTGCCTCGTCCTAAATGCCACACTCAACGCTTCCGTAATTTAATGTGGGCCCCTCGAAGCTGGGGTCATCTTTGGGGCTGAACAAACGACGCTTCGGGTCGCCGCCCGTGACACTGAAAATGATGCGACGCTGGAGACGCAGGCGATGCTGGCGACGCGTCGCGGTCGTTGGCTAATTAGGTTTTAGCTGCTTCCATGTTTTGTGTCTGCCCTTCGGTGACGTCATTTATGTGGGTCGCCTTTGTTGCTGTTGCGGCTGTTGCTCTTGCTCTTCCTCTTGTGTAATTTGGTATGAAATTAAATAAGGCCGCGCGGAGTGTCGCGTGGAGCAGTTCTTTATAATGAGTTTTTGTTTTTATTTTACTTGGCTCGTTTGTGGGTTGAACTAATTTGCATTTCGTAGCATTTCGGTCAAGGCCAAAGCCAACATAAATTCACGTGCACGGTCAGGGTCAAGGTCAGTGTCGGAGTGTTGTCTTTGTGAAAATTTAAGGAAATAATTAAATATTGAAGCAAACATTTAAATGACTCTGAGTGTGATGAATTTCGTTGATTGTATCTTTAAGTTTGGTAAGCGCAATGAGAACAAGGGATTCTTTTCTTATCCCATACGTCTTTTAGATTATACCAGCTCCGAAACTTTACCAAAACTGTACATTGAAACATCTTCAGTGGGCCATCTGATAGGCTCACAGTCAAATACACACACAGAAACATACACAACACACACACAGAAGGGGAGGGGAGACCCCAACAACAATCCTGGGCCATTTTTAATGCGCTTTTCAGTCTAAGCGATTTGGAATTTTCAGTTTTTTGTTTTTATTTGCAGCTTAACACTTGCGGGTGTTGTTGTCTACATAATTTCACTGTGGCTGCAGTTTTGGGGCACCGGCCCCCAAACATGTAATAGTCGTAATAATAAAAATTTGCAAATGATTTCGTTACTCAAGCTGTCTTCCTCATATTTGTATTTTATCCATTCTGAACGTGAACCTAGTCAAGCGAGCAAGCCTGCTAACCAGTGGCCCACCCCAACCTTTAAGCTTCGAATGTAAGATTGATTTAGAGGCCAAACTATGATTAAAACGCTTTGGCTACTGAAAATGCGTTGAGTTTTGACGAAGCTATGGCATTTTGAAGATTCGATTTATGTCCATATATCGATTTTCAGGCTATAATTTTTACTTGTCTTACGACCTCAAATTTCGTTTTCAACTTTAAATGTACGATTGATTTAGGGGCAAAACTATGATCAAAAAGCCTTCGCTTTTTAAAATCAGTTGAGTTTTGACGAAGTTATGGCATTTGGAAGTTTCGGCCTATGCCCATATTTCGATATATCGATTTTCGGGCTATAATTTTTACTTGTCTTACGACCTCAAATTTCGTTTTCAACTTTAAATGTACGATTGATTTAGGGGCAAAACTATGATCAAAAAGCCCTCGCTTCTTAAAATCAGTTGAGTTTTGACAAAGTTATGGCATTTTGAAGTTTCGATCTATGCCCATACACCGATATATCGATTTTCGGGCTATAATTTTTACTTGTCTTCCGACCTCAAATTTCGTTTTCAACTTTAAATGTACGATTGATTTAGGGGCAAAACTATGATCAAAAAGCCTTCGCTTTTTAAAATAAGTTGAGTTTTGTCGAAGTTATGGCATTTTGAAGTTTCGATCTATGCCCATACACCGATATATCGATTTTCGGGCTATAATTTTTACTTGTCTTCCGATCTAAAATCGCGTTTTCAACTTTAAGTGTACGATTGATTTAGGTGCAAAACTGTGGTTAAAAAGCACTCGCTTTTGAAAATAAGTTGAGTTTTGACGAAGCTATGGCATTTTGAAGTTTTGATCTATGCCCATATACCCCCATACCCCATTTTCCTAAATAAGATGTGTGTACCTCAGACAACCCTGAATTGGATCTCATGCAAAAAGGCGCACAACTTGCCGGCCATCATTTTCTTATTTTCTTATTTGTTGTTTTTGTCATCGTTGCTGTTGTTGTTGAACTTTTCGCAAATCAACGACAGACAAAAATCTTTTATTCAAATTTTATTTGATTGCTTTGCGATTTTCGCTGTAGCGCAAACAGCAGGGAAGGAATTCGAGCGATGAGAAAGAGTAAGAGAGTTATGGGGGAAACGGAGATACTGAGAGACGGAGAGAGAAGAAAGACAACGACGCACGTTTATTTGTATAAGAAATCAGCATTGGAGGGCACAGAAAATATTATTTCGACGACAACAACTTAGGGTTATTGTTCAATTCAAGCACGCAGACATTTTGAAAAGTGGAAAAATACGCGAGGACAATACAACAAAAAAAGGGAAAATAATGCGCTGAACGGAAAATAAGTTCAGCATCAACATGAGAAGGACAACAGCAAGACGACGATGCAAATGTCAGGCCGGCCGGTCAGTTGCAGTTATAGACCAAATTTGGCAAGTAAATTGTTTGCAGCATACTTTAAGGCGGACTGCAACTTCAGATGCTGCAAATGCAAATTATATGAAATTGCATTTGCCACATCAGCAGCAACTGCAACAGCGACTTGAACAACATTAAACTCTTTAACCGCCGTTGGGTCGTAATACTTTATTATTAAATTTTGCACATTAACGGGCGATGTCGGAGCTGGGAAAACAAAATCTAGATAAATATGGGATGCAAATATTGCCATGTCTTCGCTGCTGTATGGACTGAGGAATAGTGGGTGGGTTGCGGATGGGTTGGGCAAGCAGTCAAGCGGACGGTTCAATTTGGAGGCAACAAACATTGTGCCTCGTACTTGGACTTGGATGGAAACGTGGACGTAAACGTGAACGTGGGCTTGGACACATAAGCGAGCGCCAGTCAGTCGTCTATAAATTATATCCGTTCCAAATTGAAATGCGCGTTAAAATGCAGTTAACTTGGCCGATGGGTTGGTTCTGGCCATGCTGTTATGGCCACCGTTGCGAAACTGCCTTTTTATAACGTCTACTCAGCTGCTGTTGCTGCCTCTCTCACATTTATTTTTTTTTACAGTTTGTGCGCACATAAAAATAGAAAATGGCTTTGAACGCTTTTGCCTGCGACACGAGCACATTAGACTCCAGCCACACAGTCAAGGAGGAGGACAAAGGACAATGGACTGAGCAGCCACCGGGACCAGTAACCAGTGACCATGTCGACGACGGGCTGTTGGCCCAAATGCTTATGGCCCTTTTTGCACACACAGCTGATAAAATAGCATTGGACACAGGTGAGCGTGCACAGTTAAACGGCGAGAACTCATCATCTAATATGAAATTCAAACGGCAATTTCAATAAAACTTTCAAAACACATAAAATCCCAAGTTTAATGAGCATAAATTTAATATTTTAATATGAATATAGTTTGTTATGCAGAGTATATGGCAAGCTATTCACTGATCAAGCAGCCCGCACAACCTTTGAAGTTATATTGATGCCCTTACGGTTACCAACTGTTGGTCAAAACACACACACACAAATGTGTTACATACCATTCTATGTGATTCTCATTGGGTGGTGCGTGTGCCGCTCAAGTGTTAACAAATTTCATCACTGAGGCATGAATGAGCTTCAAGCACGCTGGCTGATTAGATACAGGCCAATAGCTTGATGAAGTTACTTTAAGGCTTTAAGCACTGTTTTTCCAGTGCGCTGCAAATTTGGCTAAAAGCAAAAACCACACAAAACGCCAAGAACTATGCAACGCTTCAGTGGCGAAAGTCAAAGGCAAAAAGTTCCTCAGCGATTCAATGTTAGTGCGGTATCTCTAGTTCAACAAGAAAGCACACGCAATTTGGTAAAATGCGTATAAAGTTTTGAGGTTATGTGCGAACAAACAAGGCGGTGCTGCTTGTAAATACATTTGCTGAATAACTGTTAAATTAGCAAAATCGAGAACGCTAGAGAGAGATAGAGAGAGAGAGAAAGAGAAAGAGAAATGGAGAGAGAGATAGAGAATGGGAATGGAAAAACCATTTCACTTGGCCAACGCACGAGCCAAAAACTAACAAAAGCCATGCGCCAACACATAAAGAAAATTTCCCATTTCATATGAAAAACAAGCACACACACACACACACACACACTGACAGACACCAGCACACACACGGCAACACCGCTACCACCACCAACATGAACAACATGAGAGCCACCCATGTGTGCATGTGTATTGCTTTAATAGAAAATTGCAAAAGTTTTGCAAAAGAAAATGCCTTAGCCAGTCAGCCAACCCAAACGAGCCAGCGCAGCCGTCGAAATTGAAAAGAATGTGCAAAAGTAGCAGGCCAGAGAGAAAATTCAGTGGTGACTGGGTGGCTGGGTGGCTGGGTGGCTAGGTGGTTCAGTTGGTTTGCTTGGGTGGTGGTAGATCTACTGCGCTTAGTATTAGGGGGGAGATGCTTACGGCGCTGGCAAGAAAGCCAAAGTAAGCATGAAATAAACCCTCATCGTCTACGGCAGAAGCATTGTCTGCAGTGCAAGCAAAAATAAGCGTAACTAAACTTAAATGCCCTAAAATAATTGAAACTGTTTGAGAATTTATATTAATATATGTTTCTGTGCTGCAGTTAAAGTAAGGATCGTTTTAGGATCGTTATCAAGAAAGTAGACGTTTTTGGCATTTCTGTTATATTAACTGTCAACTGGAGATACTTTCGAAACATCTTCAACATTCTGTTTAAAAATATCATGATGCTGATGGACTCTGTCAGAGTATTCGAGCACCGCAGAGCAATGTACGCAGCGAGCTCTATGAAGATTTACCGGTTTTAACGTTGCCAGTCAGCAGTTCGTTTCAGCAGTTTCCCCCTGTCTACCATGTATGTGTGTGTGTGTGTGTGTGTGTGTGTGTATGGGGTCGGTCTGTGTCGCGTCTGGCATTATAATGCCGGGCGCATTTTGCCATAGCTTGTCGCTTGCCCCACGCTCAGCATCAGCATCAGTTTTAGCTTCAGCTTCAGTTTCAGCTACAGCTTCCTGTGCGCCCTGCCATGTCGTCATGCTATCAGAGGCCGTGGCCAAGAGCAGCAGCAGCTTGGCTCAGTCTCAGCCGCCTCGCATTGCATGCAACGCATATCGATTTTGTTGTTGCACGACGATTGGGAAAGAGAGAGAGACAGAGACTGCGTTGGAAACGGAGACAGGTGAGAGACCGTTGCTCTATTCACCACATGTTGAGTTTTGAGCCAATGTCATATAGAAAATTCAGTTTATCAGAGGAGCATAATGTGTTAATTACCGACGTAGGGTTATTATGTGAGAGAAAACTCGTTGCTTTTCATGATTGCAGCTCATACAACTTTTGCGAATTTATGTTGGTTCTTATCTATGCACGCATTGCGCTGCATATTTGATGGCCGATTTGCCAACGATAACGCCCGCTCCATAATTAGGCATTACCCCAGTTCAACTTGCAACGGACGCAGCCAACAGTTGCATGCATGAAACTTTGTTTACTTGTGACTCTGCCCCGCACAACGAACCATTTAAGTACAATGTGCACAACTAGACACAAGCTGAACTAACTATGCCAGTTATCGGCTTTGACTATCTGAATGAGCGGTGGCGTAGGGACAAGGGGTGAAAGAATATACTACCTGTACGTAGCTAAGTAGTGCGTGTATCAGGGCCATAAACAATGGCAACTGGTCTCAAAGTTTGCCAATTGCATTTGCATTCTCATGTCGCTGCTGGCATGTTTTTCGACGAAAAATAATAATGCTAATACTAGATACATTTTCAAATTGTACACCGCAGCCTAATTATCATGGGGAGCCATGCTTAGAATACTAATGCAGAAATTTCCAAAGGAAATACATTTACCAACACACTATAGGTATAAATATTTATTTACATATAAATATGCAGATAAGTATAATTTATAGTGAAAGCTGGAATAATGATGAGCACACCTTAAGGCGTTTCTGTTCTGCACGTCAAGTCAAAGGAAGGGCAGGCTGGAGTATTCTCGATTTTTACGAACATTTTGAGGGTCTTTCTCCCCTAAAATGTAGTACTTTCATCACCTTTAGGATAACGCTTATGATCTCTGCTCAAAATGTTATGCGTACCGTAGTCCCTAACTGGTTCAATCAGCTTTAGCCCTTCATATTGTTGCCAGTATGTCAGATCGTTTATTTCATTAAAATGGCATAAAAATTTATGTGTAGCGGGCCAATTTGCTTGTAATCCATCAGCGCGTCGCATCGAGTAGTCAACCCTTAGGTAGGTTTATATACTTTCCCAACATGACTAAAGTATAAATTACAATGTGGCCCTTAACATATTAATAAAATAAAACGGGGCATGCAAAATAATGACCTCGCATCTCTGGTCTTGATGCACATTCGCCACAAATTCAATTAAAGTCAGCTTATGCGATAAGTGGCATCGGCTTAAAGCCACAATTCCTAGACACTCTGGACTCCCTTATCAGTGAGTTCGGATCTGTGACCAAGTGTGGCAGCTGCAATTGCAGCCCGAACTGGCCATAATGGAAGATTTTCTGGCGATCCTTGGTACGTGTGAGAAACGAGCTGAATGTGTAATTTATTCAACTGGCGACTAGAAAAGGGCATTAACTGTTCCATCCCATTCGCAGCGGGATTAAAAGGCGAATTTGTATTGCTCATAAAATGGCAACTTAATTGTTAATTAAAGGGTACCCAGTATGTGCTACTCTGTCTTGCACCAAGTCCAAGTCCTGACTTTGTCCTGACGGCCTGCAGCATGTCACGTTGCAACGGCTGCAGCTGCCGCTCGTGCAAAGTCTATCAATGTAATCAATTTGAGTTACATGCAAAAAATAATGATCAACATACTGAACAGTTTGCAGTTTTCAAGTTGCACTCGCGTCTGATGTGTGGAAATGATTATAAATATCAAGTTTGTGCATTGCAATTATGCAGACACCTTGCACTGGTCATATATTGCCATATTGACAGCTTGATTGATGTTTCGCCCTACCGATCCCGACGCTTGTTTATCATTTATTTTTGTATCTTTTTTTACCTCTAATCGCAATATCGATCGAAACCATTTTGCATAAGTTCAGCGATCGCAAAGAGCAAGCAGCAAACGGGCCAACGGGTGGTCCTGGCCACATTGAATACCATCAGAGACAATAAAATTTAAAAATAGCATAAAATACTAAACCCCAACCCCATCCCCATTCCGCACGTTCCCCCATACACCATCATCAGACGACGCCCGCTGTGCTGATATTAATTGGACGACATAATTGCAGCGCACCGTTGCCCATAATAATCGACCCAGGCAATGTAGAGGAAGAATACGAAGTTTGCCCACAACTCGTTATTGGCCAGTCCACAAACACGTTTCGGGCCAATCTTCATAAAGCAGCCAATGCCCAAACTTAACTCCGGTAGTCGGTAGTCGGCTGTCGACCCAGGCAAATGGAATTTGTGTAAATTTGGCAAACGTTGCACTGACGACACCAAGCTGGGCAGCCAACTGGAGAACGGGCTGGGAGGTATGCATGTTGTCCGCTTCCATAAGTAATTACGGGTTGCATTTCATACACTGGCTAAAGGATCCAATAGTTTTTCAGTTCTGCAAGATGCAATATATAGTATATATATAATTTAAAATGATAAAAAATTTGATTTTTTATTTGGTGTTACAGCAACCAATCGTTAGTCCAATATAATATAACTATGAGCATTAACCATAAACATACTTGAGTGTATTTTCAAGCGTATTTACGCTCCGGTGTACGCAGCTTATTTTCATAGCTTTTTTTTTTTTTGGGTTCATATGCATTGGATAAGCGCAGGCGCAGCATGAGTGCAATTATCGGTGTGTGTCCCGGTTAATTTATTGTCTTTGGCACTGCCCTAAATCCAAATGTAAAACAATACGCGCATTTATCATATTTAAGTACCGAGTCCAAAAATACATCCTGCATTTATGGCCTGCTAATATGCGGTTTAAGTTTAGTACGTTTCATGATTCGGGGTGCATTGCGCTGGCAAATGCTACTGGTAGAGAAAGCCTTGGAAAAGGTCTTATTTGGGGTGCCCATGGTTTGATTGGAACTGGAACTGAGAGCTGAGAACTGAGCGCTGGTGTGTGGCTGTCAAGTGCAGGATGGTGCGCCACAGGAGTCGGGCTCTGGAGTGGTGTGGATGGTATGTAGAAGGACAAGGACAAGCAAAAGTACTGCCTGCGACAATTGTAAATTAAAATGCCTGCGCTTCGAGTTGTTTGCTCATCATCAGCAGAACGCACGCCCCCACGACAGGACATTGTTTTCCTTATAAATATTTATTTTATGCTCTGCTTTTGTACCCCATGAAATCGGTTAAATGGACTGTGTTGTTTATTTTGTTTGCTGCGACAGTTTTACGCGCTGTCCCCTAATAAGCCCCATGAATAATAGCTGAGTCTTACGGCCGGGTACAACCGTTGCTCATGTGGGTGGTGTGTGTACGAATCATATGTGCGTGTGGACCAAAATGGCGAAGCATAGCAGCACACAATTGGCCATAGTCACCAGAGAGATTTGAACTAGAGGGAAATGGCTGGATTGCCAGTCAGTGGAGAGACGCGCATAAAAACACAGAGAAGAAAATAGCTAAGGAAAACGGAAAGAAAAATGCTGAACAGAAGATGTTGGAACTGCGGGCAAATGGGCAGCACAAGCGCCAAAAAAATTGCGCACAATTACGGGGCAAAAATCCTGACAACCCCACCAACCCGCCCCCTGCCCACACTCTGCACTCATTCCCATTCCTATCGCACCTTATCCGAGCGGAAAAGAATTATTACGTTGAATTTTCTTTCATTTTTTGGTTGGCGAAAAAAATAAGAGATTTTTCGTTTTTTGATAGCAGCGGGGCTAAAGGGCCGGAAGGAGCAGCCAGGACACGGCGTTCTGTCCACGTCTCACGTGCACATGACAGTGGAGTAAACAATTTCATTTCGCGCGGCCAGCTCAGCAGGACCAAAAGATAACTGCTACAAACGAGGCACAAGATGTTGCCTGCAATAGCAACAACAAATGTAGCAGCAACAAGAACAAGAACAATGACAACAGCAGCCAGGACGAGGACACCAAGGACAGCACTTGAGTTCGCTTATTTTTTTTATATTTTATTTTATGTGGATCCAGCAGTAGCAATAACAACAGCAACAACAACAACCACCACAAAAGCATAAGAAGTTGCGTAAATATATTATCCTGTCGCTTGCCGGTGTAAGGGGGAGGAAGTAGTGTGGGGGTGCAGCGAGTTACCCGTAAAGAGGACACTATCCAGGAACAAGACGACATGGACGAGTGCGACGCAGTTAGTCGAGCGTGCCTGCCGGCTTTTAATGCGTGCGTCTATAAATTTTGCACGCCTTTTGTGGCTGGGCGCATGGGGGCGGTTGGTGGGCGGATGGTGGGCAGGCGGTAGGCGGTCCACGTGGCCTGACCAGTTTTTGAAACTGTCAAATTGTTACTGTTGCTGTTCCTCTGGGGTTAGTCACGCAGCGTTTATGCTATTGGAATTATTTATTTTTATTTTCTTTTTTTCTTGTTTGGATACAAAATCTGCATTGTTTAAAATGGGGTTTACAATATATGTTTTTTTTTTGTCTTCTGTACTTTGTAAGAGACTTTGGTCACATTAAGATTCAAGCAGTTCAACCAACTTTGAGCTCAGCTTGTATTTCTTAGTTGATTGCGATGCATCAGTATCATTTGTTTGAACATCATTATCCTGCAAGGAGACAACATCGCAATCATCTTTATCGTCGTCCACTGGCATACATGAAGGTTCTTCCATCGATTTGATTTCAGCATATGCACTAAAAAATGCACGCAGCATTATTCTGACCAAGTGCACAATCCATTTCGTTCGCTTAACGTTATTATGTGACTTAAGCAGTCCATCATCCTTCTTTGGCTTGACACAGAGTCCAAGCAGCAAGTTTCGGCTTGAAATGCGTAGTGTGTAGAACGGGGTACCATTGCTTGAATATGCCATGATCATAAAATCCTTACTGCTCAGCTCGGATGGAGTGGGCTCTGCATCACTATTCTGACTCTTGGCTTGCATTACCTTTGGTTTAGGATCGACGTACTTCTGAATTATTCCCTCGAAGTCCCAAATGGTCATCTGGCAGTCTTGGCCGCCCACCGTAAAAAGCTTATTGTCTAGATCAAACTCAATGCAGTTAATTGGACCGGTGTGATGAGACAGAGAATGGACCAACTGCTCTTTGTCAATGTCCCAAACAATCACGTAGTGATCATCAGATCCCGACACCAAGTAGCGTCCACACATCGAATAGGCCAAAGCTCTAACGCCATCTTTGTGGCCAGTTAAAACGCGCACCTGGAGCGCTTTGACGATGTCCCATATGCGCACAGTGCAGTCGGCTGAGCCTGTGGCCAGATAATGTCTGTTTGGATGGAATTGACAGCAGCCAACCTCAGCTAGATGGCCTCCAAGAATGGATACACATTTTTTGGAGTCCTGCACCCAAATGCGTGCCGTGTGATCATCCGAAGTGGTGGCAAAGTAATATCCCAGAGGTGCATAAGTCACGCTATAGATTGCCCCACAGTGTCCTGGATAGATGACCACACAGCTCCAGGAAAGCAGGCACCAGCAGCGCACAGTGCGATCCTGAGAGCAGCTGAGCAGAAATAGATCATGCGGAGCAAACGAGCATCCGTAGACGGAACCTTGGTGACCATAGAGTGAGCGTTTCAAGTTACTCTTGGTCGCGTCCAGCATGCTCTCGTCTATACCGGACATGCTGGTGTCCAGCTGCTTGAGACAGGCGGCTGACTTCAGCTGCACCAGCTTGGCGGCTGTCAGCGAGAAGACATGAACTGTGGAGCCTTCGGTGCCAACACTAAGCATTGTAGTTTTGCTCGAGAAGGCGGCACAGATAACAGTCTCAACACTCTCATGAGCCGTATAAAGGTAGACCGATGGTAGATTGTCGCGGCTAAGCGAGACGCGATGATCCTCCTCCTCCTTAATTCTTTCCATGTCCCAACGCTTTGGAATTGGAGTATAGAGACGATTGACTGTTGGCAAACTAACACTTCTGGTCGGCGAAGCATTGTTCTTCTTAGCGCGCTTGCGTCGCCCCTTTTGTGGGCTGTTCTCCTTATTTTCAGAAAGTGTGTTCGGTGTAGCCAAGTAAATCTTTTCCAATAAAGTAGAGCCGATGCGAATATGCTGCTCATCGCTACTATTATCAGGAACTGGGTTGAAATACATCATATGTATGGGACGCCCCCAAAAATGCCAATGGATATTCAACAAATTGTACGTTTCCTTGGACATGAAAAATCTAACCTTTTCGTCAGAAATCAACTTTATAGCCTTATGTGACATATCGCGTTGGTCCCGCATTCCCAATAGCTTATCCACAAGTGCAGTGTAGGAACGGTCTAAGTAACGCCGAGAGCTCTCCACGAATGCCCGGCCTTTGCGGAATTTACCGCTGATTACCATTCGAAGATAGGCAATTGCAAGTATCGGGAACAGAAGTCTGTATATTTCATACTTGAAGCGATTGGGTACTTTGGGAATAATCTTTCGAATCTCATGAAAGAGCTCCTCATATTCGTAACCGGCGTGCGGGTCTGACTTAAAAGTGAGTTCTCCTCTTTCATCTTCCGAACTGATTACATCATCTTTGGATGTGATATTATTTTTTAAAAAATCCCTAGCTTTGCTAATGAGATTTTTAAATGTAGTAGAAGTAGTAGAATTAGTAATAATACGATCGCTATAATCCGTATCATCGCTATCATCCGTATCATCACCACTATCGCTATCATCCGTATCATCACCACTATCGCTATCATCCGTATCATCACCACTATCGCTATTATCCGTATCATCACCACTATCGCTTTCATCCGTATCATCACCACTATCGCTATCATCCGTATCATCTCCACTATCGCTATCATCCGTATCATCACCACTATCGCTATCATCCGTATCATCACCACTATCGCTATTATCCGTATCATCACCACTATCGCTATCATCCGTATCATCGCCACTATCGCTATCATCCGCATCATCACCACTATCGCTATCATCCGTATCATCACTAATATCGCTATCATCCGCATCATCGGTATTGGAACTGTCTGTGTCTTTTCCAGCAGTTTCTAGCTGGATATTGTTTTTCACATCTGATTCGTATTCTTGAGTTTTATCACCATAACAAAGTTCATCTCGATTGTCTGATGCTTCTGATTTGGTTGTCGGAAACTCCTCTTCAATACTAACATTTTCCTCAGTATCCAACTTCTCATTCTTCACATTGTGAGACTGTTTTTGGCATGAAGGTGTTGACATCGGATCTGGCAAAAAGCGTGGATTGAAGTTGTCTTCGCACTCGTCGTTTGTGATGAATGCATTATTTTCGGCTATTAAATCAACGTCGCCAATAAGGTTTTCATCTAATTTTGGCATTTTGGCAGTAAGTTGTTCATTTTGTGAATGTGCTCGTTTTGCATCGCTGCTGTTACTTTTATTATGTTCGTCCATTATTTAATTCTTCAACAAAATCAACTGCAAGTTTTCACAAATTTGCAGCAGAAAAAAATTACACACGTGCCCTTTATTAATATTTACTAGAAACAATCGCCAATCGATTGTTATCGCACAAGTTGAGTGAATCGAATAACTTTTGTATTACCCAGCAGCACTCAGCACATCGATATTTGACCATTTCGATATTGAAGTGAACTCACTCGTGAAACTCAAGCATATTCCAAAAATCGCTTTGGTCAGGCAAAAAATGCAGAAACAGCTCTCGGCATCAACAAACTCAAGAAAATAATAAATACAATTTGCATAGCCAATATCTAACGGATTTGCTGCGTTCGCTATGCGCTTGGCCTCCTCCTTGTCTGTGGTGATTTTTAACATTTCCAAAATGTTTAAAAAATAAATAAGGAAAATACAAAAAACCTATACAAAAAATAAAAAAAACGGTTGCTGCTGCACCTTGGATGCAATTCCGCCTGTATATTGTTTAATAATTTCGCAATGATTTATTTCAGTGAAATATTGTGGCGTCGCCACATTTATGAAAAATGTATTCGTTGCACAGGCGAGTGCCACATGTAGATTCCAAATGCAGCTGTGCCTTGTCATATGGACAGCTTGAAAGTGCAATTGAAATGCACCAGCGTGTTTAATTCTATGAGTACATATTATGTGCATATGTCAAAACTCAACTCAAGTGCTATCATTAGACACGAATAATTAGAAACAAAGCCTCATTATCTGCAGCAGCAGCAACAACAATAACATCGGCAATTGAGAAGCGGTCGAATCACTTGAAATGTAATGCAGCCCATAAATAAATCACATCACATCGCACATCGGTTTGGCTCGGTTCAAGTTTATGCAACTGCAAAATAATCCATTGTAAAGTGTCGAAAAGTGCAATTGAAATGCAAATCAATGCAAATCGATACTTGAATCATCATGAACAACAACAACGATGAATGATTCATGCATCGCACGCGAGCCACATTCAAATGCAAATGCGAATGCACAAAATTTGAAAGCAAACGCGATACTGGGCGGGTCTTTTAGAAGCCGGAGCCACAGCCAGAGCTAGATCCGGAGCCAGAGGCTGGGGCTACCCGCTGATGTGCGAACAATCAAATCAAAATAAATGCACCACACCACAATAAAAATTCCAGCCCAAAATAAACACAACAAACAATGAGAAACACACAGACGAGCACAAAGGTGAAAGTGGTGGCAGATTTTTGCACATCCGGTTAACTGTTGCTAATTTGATTAGAGAGTTAGAAACAAAACTTTTGAAGGAGGGTGAGCGGTGCAGTCGATGCCAGCGAAATGCCCATTAAAATGTGTTGGCGCCGATTTCGTTGTGGGCAGCCAACTTATGCAAATGTAGCACAGTGATTTATGCATGTGGCATGCCTGGCAAGTTAGCTCCTTTGGGATAACTACACACAGGAAGAGCGTAGATGTTTTAAATTGAATTGAAGAATTCGTAGTTCGTAAATCGTTTCACACGCGCTGCGCTTTTGTACCATATTTTCTATCACGGTTGTGTTTTCGTACTTAAATTCATATTCAAACTCAATCGCATCCTGTCAAAAGGTTCAAGGCTCATTTGTGTGCCCATCAGAACCTGTTTGTGCCTTAGCTTTAACCCCTTTCGCGTGATGTACCCTCGTATCCTGAACTTGTCTCACACACTGTCATGCTAATTGAAATGAGAATAGCCATGAGAATGCTAAGGATCGAGTCAGAGAGTTTAGTTTGCAGAGAGACAAGCAGCAGTCAGGTAAGATTGCCGCTGATCGGTATAATGTCCTTATTTAGTTTATACCTACATGTCATTGCGTAAAGTTCTGAGAAACTTGGAACTTGTAAGAGTGCTGAGAAGTTTCACAAGATGATTAGATATCTAATTGTGTTTAAATAATTGTGTTAAGAATAAGTAGAAACTAATGAAATAATGGCACAATTACCGATTTTAAAAATATGAAAATAATAATACGCTGAAAAGGGATCCCCAAAGGCGTGATTTTAGCCGCAACCAAAATTCCCACAAAAATTACGTAACATCTTCTGTTTCCACTCTAAATGCTGTACCCACGCCACCTCCCCAGTTCTATAAACAACAAACATTAACACGGCCTCTGACGCAATTTAACACCAATTACAATATCCGTTACATCTAATTATTGTAAGCTCGCCCACAAGAAAGCCACTTGGCCAGGGACTAAATTAAAGAAAAACAACCAGAAGAGAAATTCACGAGGAAACCGCAGAAGACAAACCAAATGCCGAACTGTCGGTCGTCGTGACGGTGGGAGGGCTGCAGATTGGTCACCATTTGTGGTTGCCAGGACATTAACAATGGCAACTACAGCAACAAGGACAACAACAAATCCAAATGGCGCTCATAAAACAACAGAGCAGAACCCGGAAAAACCATGAAATATGACGATGATGGAACCTGAACCAGGGGGCAGCTGAACTGGAGCGTGGACCGCAGCAGATGGGTGGTTGTGCGAGTGTGCGAGAGTGGGGAGAAACATTTCTTAATTTTCAACAATTTACGCTGAAAGCTTTGAGCGCTCAAATGACGTACAGTGCTGGGCGTTCGTCCTGCGTCCCACATCTTGTGTCCTGGCCAAGGCGACGATGATCTAACGCCATTATTTCGCTGCCAAACGACAGGCAGTTGTTAATGGGGCTTACCACTTAAGCGCGACGGCATAAAATAAACACGCAGCTACAGACCACCGCCCACAGTACTCACCACACAACCCCACACTACCCCACCCCACCGACCAATCCCCTCCCTCACGTCACGGATGTCCTGGCAAATTAATTAACATAGCGCTCGCTCGCCTGCAGCTTTTTCCCGCTGTTGCTTGTTTTTTCGTTTCATATTCTACTTCTGCTTCTTATTTTCTTGTCTTTTGGCGGTTTTTACTGGCACTGTTTAATTGTGTGGCACTTTGTCGGCCAGCGGCAATTTAACAATTATGAAACGTTTAAAGTTTGCTTGAGCTTGAATTTGGTGAGCTGTTTCTCGGGCTTATTTGATTACCGGGCAGAGCCCACTAGCCCCCGGTGAAGGACATTGTACATACACGGCACGTTGCTATATCCGTTTGACACCTTTGTGACCCGTGGCCAGGAAATGAGCTTCCCCGTACGTGACTGGCTTCAGCAAAGCCATCATTTTGCACAAATTTTTGGCATTCTAATTGTTTGGTGTGCAGTTTCGGCAACATTTCATTTTGATTTGGCGGTTTCTTTGAACATGAACCGGCAGCCCAACAAGTAATTTTCGAAAAAGGCTTCGGACTTTAAGGTGTTCCAGAAATCGTCTTGTCTCCTATGATACTGTTTGAAATTCGGAATTTGTGCACTCGCTCAATTTCCTTGAGTCCACGAAGTAATTACCCCCCAAAAAACGGCAAAATTTTGCATAAATTTACTGTTGTGGCGGCTGGCTAGGTCTTGTCGGTATAATTAGTGGCCCATTGATGATGATGCTACGTGCCAAGCACAACGCCTTGTGGCAAGGACAAGCCTTAAGAAGCGGCCAAGCGTCGTCCTGTCATAATTGCAATTAAAATGTGCGCCAGGATGCCGCGCGTTAAGTGCAAACACTTTAGGGCGTTGTGCACAGAAAGATATATTTATATATATATATATATAAAGAGAGAAACAGAGAGTAAAAAAGCAAACAGAAACATTGTGCAAATTAAAATATAATTAGAGATAAACAAGCCGAAACAAGAGGCAAGAACCGTTGGCAATTAGCAAAACTGAGCTCACGTAGACGGTGGCGCCGCCTGTCGGCCAGCAGCAGCTATACACGCACTTTCCACTGGAATTGTGTGACTGGAAATTAGCGTGCCCTGAGGCTGACTCTGAGACCACCCCTGCCCCACAACCACCACACAGAACCATGTGCGTGTGCGAGCGAGTGAGCAAGCACATAAAGAGCGAGAGAGAGAGAGATAGAGAGAAACACAGGAAGTTACCTCGGTCGCTGTCGCTGCTACTGTCGACGTCGACGACGACGCTCCGCTGCTACCTGGCAAATAACGAGCCAGTAATTTTGTGAGGCAGCTAATGCCGCCTCAAAGGCCTACGCTTCTTCGGCGTTGCCTTGGCTACTTTAAGCCAACGTCGACATCGTGTATTTCATATTAAGTATTCGCCGCGTTTGGCTCATGTGAGCAGGAGCGGGGTCAAAGCAGGGTAGGCATTTGGCGAGGGTCGTTTTTTTCCTTTTGTAGCTGAGGCCACACCTTCCGCAGGGGTGACTCGAACTGAAATTTCTTCTTTTTGCGAAGTTGCTTTTACTTGTGTTTGCTTGGATTTTCGATAGAAAAAAAGAGAACATTTTGTGTTGGATGTATATAAAAAAAAAAGTTCATTGGGTGGGAAACGAAATCTGCTTTATGAAATGTCAAAACTTCAAAGCAAATTTTTAGTTAAATGCAAGAAAATGAGAAAATATACACTTGAGTGCGTATGAAGAAACATTTTCAAGTTTGCTTCTTCTTCATCATTTGGTTGTTGTTGCTGTTTGTTTTCCTGAGCCAGTTTTCCATTGTCCATTGCACGTTGTTAAGACTAAACTGTTGTTGTTGTTGTTGCTGATGTTGATGCTGCTGTTTGAACTGTTGTTGATAGCCTTTATTAGTTGTTGGGCCGAAGCTTAGGCGTCTTACATTTTCTTTTGCACTTCCTGCTTGAACGAAAAATAAAAATGGTTGCTAGATTTGGAAGGAAGAAGAAGTGGCAGGATATGCGAAGAGGCCTCGTGCTTTGTGTAAATAGGTTGGAGGACAACAGCATGGAGTGTTAAGACTTTGCCACACGGTTTGGCTGCATGTAATTAATAAATAACACTCTATATATATTTTATTTTCACATACCTTATTTGATACGAAAAAAAATTAACAATCGTTCTTCCAATCAAGAATAAATTGTAAATTTCATAATTTTTTTTTTTTACTATGTGTAGGGTATTTTACAATAGTCTAAATGGTATTTCATTTTTGATGTTCTGTCGTTTTCTTTCGGCTTACATTTCCTTTTTTTTTGACAGCAGATTTTATTAAAAAATTGCATATTAAATCAATTGCGTACAGCTTTTGGTTGGGGTGTTGAATGTGCTCATGCATAAGGTGAAGTGAGTGGGCATAAAAGTCCCCCACATTAAATGGTATAAATCATATTGTGGACATGACAAGTTCTTCTGCACTTTAAAGCAATTAAATATATTAGAACTGAGGCAATTAGCAAGTTAATTGACCCGTGAGATTATTTAACTAAACACCATTCGTTGCCCTATTAAGTTGCCAATGTTTTGACATTTCATGTCAGTTTAGTTTGCTAATAAAAGGAAAGTGCTTGTTGCAAGGGCTCTCAATCGCTGCTAAAGACTTCTACAGACTATTGGTGTCAACACACTTGAAATGACGGACAGCGCATACAGTCAGTTCACCAAAATCACAAAGCTCATACGCACATGTACGCACGTTTGTGGCTGCGATGTTTGGAATCCTAACTATCGTATGTGGGCGGTGACATATTTTGTGATGATTTTCCTTGCGATTTTTTTCTTCTCGAACGGGTATACTATATATGTGGACTTGATTGTGAATAACGACTGGACGGTCATTATACGGTTATTTGCCATAGCAGGATCCGCGATCCAGGGTACTTCAAAATTTATATGTACACTTAAATATAGATCGTCTCTGCGCGAATTGATGCACACCTACGATTTAATCTACAAGGAGTACGAGGCAAAGGGCAGCGAGTTTGCGAAACATCTGCACAAACGTATCAATAACTGCTGGAAAATGATGGTCGTCTTCATTTGGTTATATTCGATTGTTGTCACTACATTGGCCTTTCATCCGATATTTCAGTATCTTGTCCACAATGAGAAGCTGCTAATGCTGCAGTTTCTGGTGCCGGGCGTCAACCAGAAGACAGATAGAGGGCATGAAATGCTGATGGCAGTGCACACATCATGTTTGCTTTTGGGCGGCTTTGGCAACTTTGGTAGCGACATGTTTCTATTTTTTAGTATTGCCAATTTGCCCCTTTTAACGGATATTTTCAAAGCGAAGCTGGTTGAATTTAACGAGTTGGTAGTGCAACGCAATAAGTATGAACAGATTCGGGACATGTTCTGTGAGTTGCTAGCCTGGCATCAGAAGTATTCCCGGTGAGCTAACTGTATTAATACTATCAATCAGTATCCTAATTATACGCCATTTCTTAGAACTCTGCGTAAAACGGAGAAAATCTACAACATCGTTTTTTTCGTGCAGCTTTCGACGAACAGCATCAGCATTCTCTGCACCATTTCGTGCATTTTCCTTAAGATCTGGCCCACAGCTATATTGTTCTTGATATATGCCATTATAGTACTTTACTCATTTTGTGGACTGGGCACACAAATTGAAAATTCGGTAAGTCTACAATGAATGCATTTTTCAATTACCTATAAATGTATTTAATGGCTTATCTTATCAGAATGAAGATTTTATGCATGCGATCTACTCAAATTTATTGTGGTATGAACTGCCGGTTAAAGAACAAAAACTCGTCATCCTCATGGTGGCCAAGTCACAAACTGAATCTGCTCTAACTGCGATGAGTGTACTCCCACTGTCAATGGCAACTGCACTGCAGTTAACAAAGGGTATTTACAGTTTCAGCATGATGCTTTTTACATACCTAGAGTAGGAGACAGCTTTATAATTGTTTATCGTAGAAGTTCAAGTATGAACATGTGTCGCTCTAAGATGCTGATAGCTTGCTCATGGATCGGTCTCAAACATAGACACTTGAGGCTGGCTTGCATGGGGTCACGCCATTCTTAGAGATAAAAGAGCCTTTCAAGCGGCTGCACTATATACGAACTACGGTTAAGAATATTAAATAAAATAATGCCTGCTCTTCAGAGCGGTCAGTTCGATTCTAAACGTTGTCTCGTCGTGTTGACTACACACTATAGGTGTATCACACAGTAGAGTTGCATCATATTTTATTCTTGTAGCTGGCAAAAAGTAAATAAATAAAATCACCATGTTTGCATTATAAAAAATAATCATCTTTTATTTGATTCTACAATAAATGTATATTCTTACACTGATAATATAATAATTGATACACGCACCTTCGACAAAACCTTCTAAAACAGTTGACAAATCCCAGGGAAATCAGAAATACCTTTATTGATTTAAGTTTAACCATAAAACCATAAAGAGCGCACTCATTAAGCCGTCAGTCGCTTGACATATTTTAATAATTTAAAAAAAACTACATAAGTTATTCAGTAAAATTGACAGCGCATTCAAATGCGTGTGACAATATGTAATGCATGTCTCTGTTCTGTCACCTATAAATACTGCGGGTTTCATGACAATTTCACAATTACTGGTCGAAAGTTTCATCTAGTCGGAAATCATTGTTGCGCAGAAAATGAATGATGAACTGAGTTGCCTGGAGATGTATCGTCGGGTTATTTATTACCTAAAACGTCTTGGTAAACTTGTCGGTGCGGATATTACGGAACCGGGCTTTAAATTTAATTATGTGACCTTCAGTATGTTTGTTATGGTCTTCATATTTTACATCTGTACATTATATACGATATGTATAAGCGTCGCCACTGAGGGAAACTATTACGTAATTCTGCAAGTAACCAGCTTTCTGGGTGCCGCCATTCTGGGCAACACAAAAATGATCTGCTTCTTAATTCGACGCGATTTGATGACAGAATCGCAGACATTTTTAGAGAACACCTACATGGGGTTCGAGAACGTCGGGGACGATTACAAGAAAGTGCTGATCGATGGCATAGGAGCTACTATTAAGATCATCAAAGTATTGATGTTTGTTCACATTGGTCTCGTCGTTGGCTGCGCGGGATTCCCAGTTGCGTATTATGCATTCTACAACAAGCGAATTTTAATCCTGCAGTTTCTTCTACCGTATGTGGATGAGAACACAACGATTGGATATTATTTTCTGTGCGTTGTGCACTTTGTAAGCCTAGTTTTATGGGCAGTGGGAAACTTTGCAAGTGACGTGTATTTTCTCATATTTGTCGGAAGTGTACCGCTTGTCAAGAACATACTGTGTTGCAAGTTTAATCATCTCAATAGACTTATGGATCGAGGAGCTCTCAATAAGACAAAAAGAGCATTATTGCGCAGAGCTATGGTGAACATTATTCTGTGGCATAAGGAGTATCTGAGGTAAATATCCTACAAAGAGATCGAGCACTGTCTAGAGTCTAACTATATATCTCTAGTTTACAGTTGCGTGCAAAAGCCGTATTCTCTGTCGTCATTGTGGTACAAATACTGAGCTCCTTTTTCGGCCTTTTAAGCAGCATGTACTGCTTACTGACTGGCGTTTGGCCCGCGGCTCCCGTGTATATGGTATTCTCGCTTCTGTGTCTGTATTTATATGGTGGACTGGGCACCATTGTTGAAAAATCGGTATGTTTCAGTGCAGCTCATGAGTTGATAATCCCTGAATTGATTTGTTTATATTCTACAGAATGATGATTGCGCCACAATCATCTACACTGAATGCCGCTGGTATGACCTGCCCCCATTAGAGCAGCGTTTTGTATTCCTCATGCTGCGCATGTCCCAGACTACGCCATGCCTGTCGGTGGCCGGCATGATGCCACTGAACTTGAGCACTGCGCTGCAACTGACAAAGGCCGTTTACAGTATGGGCATGATGCTGATGAGTAACGAGGATTAGTGGGTATATGCTGATTTAAGGACTGAGGCGGTCCTGCTCCGCTGATTAATTTTAGCTTTTTGTCTAATGAACTTGCCCGCAAGAATTTAATAAACATCGCACTGCTCGCTTTATTGGCCACAAAAAAAAATACCGACGTCTGCTACAAAGTGCAAGAAATATAGTAAGAAACAAAAAAATATTATACAAAGTCTCAACTCCGAGATACCCTGTTAATGCCATAACCTCTGTGTTGCGCTTTAGACTGTTACTAATGCTTCAATTTAATAAGAGCACACACATGACAAAAAATAAACATGTCTTAGTTTCGTTGATAAAAATGATGTTATTAATATTGGAAGGTGTGTAAGATTTATAAAATTTCTAGAATTTTAATATACCATATTCCACCATTTTATGGTTGCAGTGTACAAAATGAACAAGTAAGGGAAAAATGAACTCTGGTAAGATGTAAAAATTGTCTTTTAATGCCACAAAAATCCAGCAGATTGCCACGTAGTGCTAATAAAATAAAGTTATGCCCAAGCATAAAAAACCCTCGGAAAATTGTGAAAAATAGTGTGCTGTGTGTGTTTTTATTTTCACTTTTTTACTTACAAAAAATGGCGTTAAAAATTATGTGCGCGCGCAAGTTGTCCCGCACTGGGGCGGTAAACGCATCATTAATCAAATGTCCGACGCCTAAGCACCGTTATTCATCATTGCCTCTGGATAAGGCGACCCAATGCTGCAGATACCAAGGCCTGTACAACAAGTGCTCAAGCGCCGCCATATTTTTTTGGTTCTGACGCACTTTCCATAAAAAAAAGTTGTAAGTTTCTACTTAGGATGGGGTATAAAAGGCGGTATTTTATACACTCATAATTTTTGGAAGAGACAAATAGCTAGAAAGCGAAACTGAATTTTCACTTAAGAAGTTCCATATTCATTTATAAATACTCTTGAGGACTTTTTATGTTTTATCGAAATATTATTGATGCGTAAGAATATGCCAGTATAGCAAATGATCAACGTAGACCATTCAAAGCTCGTTGCAACCCCACAAAAATATCCAAGCCATAAACAACTCGCCACGTACACGTGTGTCTAAGCCAAAGGAAAATCAGCGGAAAAAAAAAAGAAATTCAGCCACCCTAATGGCTCATGTCAATTTGGCTCAAACGCATAGTGCCGCTGATGGTTTATTTCTTACCTTTTTTTTGAGACGGATGTTTTATCCGTATTTTTCTAAAGTGTGTGGCCACTTTTAATGTACTAGACGACATTTGGGCAGTTGCAACTTGTTTTTGCGGCCTGCCAGTGAATTTTGAGCATCATAAATCAGGCTTAAATTTCACTAAATCATCAAGCACGCGACAACTTTTAGGGGCTACAGTTACAGCTACGTTCCAATGTTTGCTGCTAATGCTGCTAATGGAGTTTTTACATTAAAGATTGCTTCCCGTTGACTATGGTGCTGATGTTGATGTTTTTTCTGTTTTTGTTTTTTATTTTATTTTTTATCCCGAGTTTGGTTATCACAACAACATCAAATGTTGCTCGAACACCCCTTCAAGTGTCAGTTACATATTGTCGAGACAACAAAATGCTTCACTTTCCATCAAACGGGAAAAAGAGAAGCAGAAAAAAAATAACAAAACTCGTAAAAAGGTTGCAGACAAAACGAAATTGTTTCGAGTAAAATTTGCATATGCAGCAGCCGCTGAGGCGGCAGCTGAACAGGATGCGGATGTGGTACTTTTGTTATTTCTGTTGTAGCTATTGTTGTTGTCTATGCAGGAAGTGTGCGCACATTGGAAAGGCTGCAGAAATTCGGTGAAAACAGCGTCAAAGAAATGGCTACAAAAATGCCGCTAAACTTTGCCAGTCACTCGACAGCTGTTCAGACCAAGAAAAAAAATATAAAAAAAACCAAAAAAAACTTTGATTCTCAATCCAGCCTCCCCTCAATATGGGTGTTTTATTTTTTGTTCGTAAATTAAATAGAAATCATATGCAAATTGAAATTGAGTATTCGATTACCCCTAAAATACCAGTCGAGCCGAAAGAACAGCAAAATCATATTTGGTTGCACTCTGGCAAGACCTTCGGTCCTCATTCGGTTTTCGTTTTCACATCACGTCGACGTGTTTAAGTACGCATCATTTGCTGTTTGTTGGAATTTAATTGGTTTGGCTTTTGACAGGTAACTTGCTCTCCCAGCCTTAGCCACTGAGCTGCTGCCAATGAGGCAACTAATTTATGCTGCCACGAAACGATGCTAAAGGGTTGAAGATTTTCACTCTTGGTGCACGTGCAACGTTCTCGAGCAGTTTCTGTATTAATTATTATTCTAATTAATAGGCAGCAGTATACGATGCGACGGTGGAGAAATAAAAAAAGCAGTCTGGCAGCCTGCCAATTTGCATATGAGTGACACAACAGGACATTCGCTTCCTGTCACGCAGTCTACTGCTGGATGCCACTGACAAAGACCAAGGTTGAGGACAAGGCGGCGATGAGACTCAAGTCGGGGCACGTTTTCAGTAAGAGAGGCAGCTTCCAGGAGCAGAAGGCCTCATGCATTATGCAAGTGAAGCAAAAGACGCGTGAGAAACTCCCAGGACGATAATTGTTACCCCTGCAGCCTTTCAGCTCTTCAGCCGATCTATTTTTGCAGCTGCTTCCATCTACTCGTGAGTAGTTCCCCAATTTCTAATATCATTGCCTAAAAGTCCATGTAGCTCAACAGGTTCCAAGGAGCAAATTAAGCCAACAACTCTCAAAAAACAATTTGCAATTCCAATAACGCCCCGACAATTTGGCAAATCCCAATACCTAATAATGAGTATTAGTTTTTATCCTCCCCTTTAAATTGGCAGTCAGCAACCCTTGTCTATTGGTGTTTGCCAATCGCTTATCGATCTCTTGCAGTTTTGCCAATTTAACCGAGTCAAATGTCAAAGCAATTAAGCCGCAAAATAGAATTCAGCTCGAACTGTTGAGGGTCGTAATCCCTTAACAACTTTCGTGTGTTTGTTTGTCTTTTGTGTCATTTACATTGTCATGTTTGCTAATTCCTTTTGTTGTGTGTTGCCCTTTTGCGCATAGTTTCGCCATTTCACTTTCACCACAATCCACTTTCTTTTGTTATAGACCATCGAGGGTTGGCCCCAGAAAAAAGTGTGCCAATTTTCGGTGTGCTAATTATGAAGTGCTTATGACAGCATTTGAAAGTCGACCCTGGTTTTATTTGTTTGGTGTTGAATTAGAAAACAAGATGCGATTTGGCCTCTTTCTTTATGTCCAATCGAATAATAATTAACGCAATTTCCATTGAAATGATAAATTGGTAAAGAGCTCTACTTATTTTTCTAGTTTTCTGTACCTCTTGGATAAACGAATATTATGGTAAACACAAATGCATTAAGATTTATTTAGTATTTATCTTTAGATATTATTGTTGCTCAGCTTCAATAGAAATTCTCGGAACTCTGCACAAAACAATTTCGTTTATAAGCATTTTGTGTGCCACCTAGTTGGTTCACCCCCTCGGTAAATGTGGCAGAAACTCGGCTCGTTTCTTGGGAAGGCAGCGGCTCAACGAAATTGGTTTTTAAAAAAATATTCCACATTTCAATCTTTCGCTTTCACTGCTTCCCCCCAAGTGACTTCTGTGGATAGGCCTTGACTCTACCTTGGTGCAAGTTATGGGAGCGCATTATAATAAAAGCCACTGCCACTGCCACTGTGTGCTGCGTGCTGTATCCTATGTCCTCGCTGGCCTCGCTGGGGCAAGCGGCTTTTACTGTCTCCACAAATAACAATCAAAATTTCTTGGCGTTGCCTTGGCAGCCGCTTCGTAATCTTGGGCCACAGGATAAACGATGCTGTTGGCCTGGAAATTACCATTGTCGTTGTTGTTGTTGTTGTTGTTGGTGGTGGTCCTTCTGTGGGACCTACTGAAATTACAGGTGCCTAATGCAAATTTGTGTGTGGCATATTTTGTGGCTGCTGTTTGAAAATGTAAATAAAAATAATTCGAAATTTTTGTGCCACGCTTGCAGAAATCAATTTTTTGTTGTTGTGTCAAAAAAAAAAAAAAACTGCACCGTCTGATGCTGATTCGATTTGAGTCGCTGTCTCAGTCGCAGTCAGAGTTGGAGTTTGAATCGTAGTCCCAGAGCTGACTCTTCCAGCTGATTGTCATCATTCAGGCTGAAAACAGATTTGCCTCCAATCAACGTGCACTTAATTTCGTTTATTTGATTGGATTTGTGTTTTCATGGCTGCCTGCCTAGACACGCACACACACTCACACACAAACAAGCAAGGGCCAAAATTCAAATTCGTTTTTAGTATTTTGGTTGCTGCGGCAAATTAGAAAATCAAATCAGTTGCCAACTTGCTGGCTGCGTTTTATGCAACAAAATTTATGAATATTGAAAATTGTAATAGAAATTTTGTGCAAAAGGTCGCGAGGAGTCCCCCAGTCAGCTACCCACATACTTGCCAAAAATTTACAAAAAAGAAACCAAAAAAAAAAAAACATGGCCACGAAAGTTGTGCGCACAGTTTTTTCAACCATTTTTCCAATGATGGATTTTCGAAATTTTAATGGTTGCTCGCTGCTCGGCTGAGCAAGCGCTGAAGAGGCAGTCAACTTACCAGTTCCCAGTGCCCACAACCCAGTTCTCAGTCTGAATCGCAGTCAGAATCCGCGGCGCCTTCGCTAGCATCGTCTGGCGTTGTCAGGGGTGCGACCGTGCCTGCTGCCTGCCTGCCTGTGGGTGGGTGGTGTTTTTTTTAATATTTTTTTTAGCTTTCCGTATTTTTTGCAGCGCTTTTTTTCATTTCCTTTGTTTGGCAGCCATTGAGGGTAACGCTGTGGCAGTGCCACCACGCTGTGGGTGTAAACTTAAGGGATGGAATCGATATTTGTTTTCTATAACAAGCATCAGCCACCCAGCAGACGTTGGCCTAATCTAATGCGCCTCGTGCGCGTCTCAGGGGCACAGGACACGGCCAGGCCTGAGGCCTGCTGATGTTTACCGTTTTCGCTGCTAAAACCCCTCCCCCTCCTCCACCCCCAACCAATAGACCGACCCATCATCCGCCACCCCCGTTCAGCGTCGCCGTGGTCCTAATCAATATGCGCAAATGATAATTTTTAATGGCTTCCGAACGCGTTTGTTTATCGGCAACATTGCTGATTTGGCCATGTTTGATTTTGCGCGCCCAGCGCAAATTTAATTTTAATGCCATCGCCGACGCCTCGGCAACTAAACGGAAATTTAATTTCCAAGCAACTTTGATGGCAACCTTAGCACTGCTCAGCTCAGCTCATCACAGTTCAGTTTAGCGCAGGGAGTCACAGATATACATATATATATATAGAGAGAAAGAGAGAAAGAAAGAGAGCTCCACTTAATGCTGCCCATATGCCGCGGTTTTTTTCTGATTCGGGGCTCCTCGTCCCCCGAACCGCCTTTTGTTTTCAGTCTGCAGCCCGATATTTAAATGCTAATTGCTTTTTAATACGGTAATTTTGGCTGCTCGGCTGCTGTTCGAGACGAGCTTATTGCGGATTAATTTTACAAGCTAATTTCTTATGTAAATGCCTCGTTGCATGTTGTTTTTTCCACAGGGCACATCGTGACTGCTTATGGTCAGGGGATTGGGGCGTATTTCGGGCAGGTAAGCCTTGCAGAAATGCTAATTCGAAGGCGTTTGTAGTAATTAGAAGGTAATTTAAGTTCTAATAAATATTTCAGTTGCAGCTTAAGCTTCGTATTTCAAGTGGTGGGTGGCAGGTGGTTTGTCTATAATGATATGCATGAAGGGCGCGTGCTGTGCTTTAAGATAAAGCTTGACGGCTAAATCACTTGGCATTGATAAGAAAATTGTGTGAT
Source organism: Drosophila nr. perissopoda 5 BK-2023a (assembly GCA_035044105.1). Lineage (NCBI taxonomy): Eukaryota > Metazoa > Arthropoda > Insecta > Diptera > Drosophilidae > Drosophila > Drosophila nr. perissopoda 5 BK-2023a. Next base: position 1,023,930 of record JAWNMK010000124.1, read on the forward strand.
TTGTTGCTTGGCATGGGTAAAACTCAGATTTTTCAAATACAAATTAAAGCTCCCTTACTCAATTTACATATTGCTTTAAACTGTGGTCTAAATGCTTTCATGTACATAAAAAACATTGAAGCTCAAACGAGTCTAAAAGTTCTCATAAAAGTCAGTTTTATAAAATTATCTAATCAATTCTGTAGATATTATATTTCCAGCTGAAAAATATAAACGTTATCTTAATAATTCCAGTAATTTGACTGTCTATTTTATTGCCCATAGCTCTATGATATCTGTTACCTGCAACTGCCAACCCGAATCTGAACCAAACGTCGCTGATTATAAAAGTGAAATCGTATCCATGCTAATTTTGAACCATCATTCAAAACAAAAACTGAAAACGAGCTGACAGGCCAAACTACGGAACAATCCCTCATACGTAAAGGACAGACAGAAACCGACAGATGCAAGGCATATTAATCTCAAGCAAACAGATAGCGTCGAACCATTTCCTATCGCACAATCAAACAAACACACACAAAACGCCACTGAATACTCGTTATAAAAAAAAAGAAATCTCGCTATAAAATCCTTTTTTTTTATGCCTGTCGCTGGCTCGTTTAATGCTAAATTATATCCGTATGCAAATAAGTTTTTTTCATTGATTTTTTCATTAAATCATGACGATTTGACAGAAAATGCGGAAAAAACAAGCGGCGAGGAAAAAAACAGAAAACTGATTGCCATGGCCTCGATACGGGCACTGTGCAAAGAAAGGGTTGTCTAGCATTTGTACCCGAGGTCATAGGGCATTAGGGGACAGGGGTAGCGCATTTAAAGCGACCTGAGACACGTTTAGTTTGTTTGTTTGCTTTGCAAGCAGGCTCGACGGTAGTGTCGCCTGGGGACAACTCCTGCAGCAGGAATGGTGGGCTGACTGAAATGCAGATAAAGACCAACCCGGGGACATGGCCTAATGACTCTCGAAATTGGAACTAACAGAATAATAGGTTCATAATTTTCTATATGTTTTAATGATACATATTTGGACAAGGGGAAATTCGAAATGCGATTTTTAGTTAACTAAAAGAGGAACATAACTATCTAGATACAAAATGATAAATATTCTTAAAGAATATTTTTAATAGTCGTTTCTCTTACATCTGCACATTTTCAAAGATATTACTGGATTCTTCCCATTCGTTGGTTTTTCTATTTCCAATAGAGCTCTGTTCGGCTCTGTTCAATTCCAATATCTATTGATCTCCCAATCAACTCAAAGCAACCCCTAAATCAATATCTCATACACAACATGAGCACTGCAGCGCCGCATAGCGTTGAGCGGCAGTCGGTACAATGGCTGTCAAACTGTAGGCACCGCCTCTGACTTGGCCTACCTTTCGATAATTTGAGGCCTGTGTTTGCGCACATATAAAACGACGACTGCACTGAACGATGGACTATCATTACACTCAACTACAAACTCATTAATGCAAAATAAATAACTGCAACAGGGCAAAATGTATGCATTATAATTTGCAAGAGTCTCGCTCACATTCGATGTTCTTTTATGTATCGATCCAACCATCCCCAACGAACCGCCATCTGACCCATAATAAGTCAAAAATTCGACAGCGTGTGCAACTGTAGTTGGTAGTCAGCTTTTGATCAGTGACACGAGTGGCAAGTGGCAAGTGGCAAGCTGTGTAAGCGCAATTTACAATTTGCAGTTGTCTTTCTCGACCTGCAAGTTGACGATTGTCGGTTACCCTGGCAGTTGTCGGTTGCTGTTACCAAGCCCGCCCCACTTGTCGGTGAATGTCGCCATGCAATTAACACAAGTGCCCAGCGACGATATTCCCGTTCCAAGAAATGCCTCATCTCGTTGTCCTTCGCGCATTCATTGTTGCTGTTGATGTTGCTGCTCAAGTTGGAGTTGGAGTCGTAGTCGTACTTAATGTTTGAGGCGTGCGTCACAAGCAGCATGCGCGTCTCTGTCATTAAAATAATGCATACACATGTGAAGTACGTGGGCAGTCGGGGTTGCAGGATGCGTTTGCAGGAGAACAAGTAGGAAACAGAGGTGGAGGGAGCCTTTGCATGTTGGTTGGTTGCTTACTTGGCTGGTTGGCTGGCTGGTTGCTTGCTAGGTGTTTATTAACAGATCGTTTTCCTTGCGCTGTCGTCTGTGCACTCTCGAGTGCCGAGTGCCATTGAAATGAAGCTTCTGATGACGCTGCTGCTGGTGCTGCTCCTTCTCTTGCCTGCTTCATCTTCTCCCCGTCCTACTCAAGCTGCTGCAACTCATCCGAGTTAATCAAGCATTCGAGCAGAAAATCATACAAAGTGTCGACCAGTACGTAACATGTTTAAAAATAATTTTAATAACATATATTATAAAATATACACTCGCACACAAACAGACTAGGCTATTGTTATTAGTAGTTAATGGCCAACAAGTGTTGTGGCCCAGTTTATAAGGCTTTTACCCTGATTACTGTTTTTATGAAGACATAACGACGCACGCAGCCAATGAAGCTTCTCCAGAAACAGCATCTGGCTTACATTTAGGTTTGGACTTCGTTTCCAGTTTGGGGTTGCCGCGTAACTAACCCAGGCGTTTTAATTAAAATGTACAACACCAATGCCTGGGCTATTAAGTATATGGAAAAATGGAATTATGCGCTTTTCATGTTAATTTTTTGGCGCTTGCAATAATTTGGTCTTGACATGAAAGCACGTTTTCTTTTGTGTGAAGGGGGCTGTTTTTGCACACTCTGACATCCGAAAAATATATTGCAACAATGGAAAATTGTGGTTCATTATACAATTAAAATACAATTAAAAATTAAAGATACAGAATCATGTGATGCAGACACTTACTATTTATTTTTATACGAAGTCTAAATTATCCATCACAACTAAGTATATGCTTATACGCAAGCAGTTTGGCTAAATAAATAACGATTCGTACTCGAATATTATTTAATAATTCAACCCCTAGAAAGTGCATGTATCCAGATGTCTAATATTCCCATTGTTCATAACTTTATCAAAAGTTATCCAATTTCCAAAAGCAGAAACTTTTTTGTCCTCTGTAATAATACTTTAATATGGAAAACACGCTTTTCGCTCGAAATCAATGTAAAAATGTCGTCTCATTTATTTTCACTGCCATACTTTTTCACAATCAACGCAATTTTAATCATAGTTTAACCTCTAGAAGGAAACTACACTTAAATTTGACTACAAGCTTTGAGTTTATATACAACTATCAAGCAGACAATGATCTCTCCATCTCGTCGAGGTAAGAATCTGAATCCAGAATTGAACAACACAACACTCAAAACAAGTTTTGGACCTTCGCAACTTTTACTTTTTAGTGGCCCAAATGAAGCGCCAAGCTTCAAAATAAGGCTCAGCATGTCTTGCTATGTGCCCCAGAGTGGAACAACTGGACCTTCCCATGCGTCCAGCCCAGCACAGTCAGCTCAGCTGGAATTATTGTGCATGGGCACCCAGTGGTTCCGTTGTTGAATGCACATATTACATTTTGGACGCAACTGTGAAATAATTACATTTAATTTGATGCGAATGAATGTGAAGCGCTCTGGAGAATTTGCCCAACAACATTTTGTGAATGACCGTTGCCCCCCTGATCACTCTGCCACACCCTGCTGCTACACATAGTCACTTTGTTTGGTTAGCAGTGCGAATCCTAACGCCGGCCAGCAAGTCGGCTACAGATCGATTGCTGGATGGCTCGTTGGCTGATCGAAGGGTTTCATATGTTGTGGCATCGGCACGCAAAGTGCCGCATGTTTACACAAGCGATTATCCTCCTGTGCCCTTTTTTGTGCCCCGCAATGGCCATAAAAAGAGGGGATAATTTGCTAGCCAAAACTGATCGATTGAACACCGATCCTGCGAGCTTTCTTGCTTAACGGCTTAAACACAACTCGATTGTTTGTTTTCCTTTCATTTCGCTTCTCGTCGATCGTTAACGCAAATTAACGAGCAATCATCAAATCGAAGTCGTTTGGGACCCGTTCCACAGCGTACTCTTCTGCTGACCGCCGCCTGCGTTTCATTTTAAAATGAATGCGCCACACGTAATGCGAAAAGGTAGTAGCAGCTGCATCTGTGCAACGGCGTCAACTTGCGGCGTTCTCATTAAGCATTGCAATTACAACGGCACTGGCCAGCAGGCTGTGCCCAGACCTGGTCGACAGAGTCCGCTTAGTATGTGCGGCATTTACAACATAATTCATAAAAGGAACACTGCTCATCTCCGTGACCCATAATAATGAATAGACGTTTATGCAACTTGTTGCTCACGTCTGCTTCTTAATTGCTTTTTGGTTATTTCAGTCTGCAAAACAATTTTCACAATTTTGCTGTGGCATTTTGTTGAAATTTATTGAAATTAATTTTTGCACTTAGCATTTGCAAGTTTGGCATCTCATTAATTCAAAATGTTAATTGTTTATTGCTGTAGATTTCGTAATATTTATGCGCGTATTTTTTTACACATTCTACACAGGTGCGTTCATTAAATAACAATTTCAAGATATACATCATCAAGCGGACATAATTTATATCCATTTATTTTCATTTATTTAGCATAAGGCCTGAGAGTACCGCAACAGCGCACTGCTTGCAGCATCCTTTGCACTGCTTGTAACGTCTGACGGTCTCCTTTGCTTGCCAGGTTGAGCAATAGATGGCGCTAGAACTGACTTCAAGGCAGTTGCTTCACACGGGGGTTGTTTGCTGGGAGTAAACTGGAAAATATAAATAAATAAATGAAATACAATTTTGTTTATTGTAAATTAACGTAAGTAACTGTTATATAAATCGCATAACTTAACTCATTTTTGTGGTTTAAGCAACATTTTGAATAATCCTGGAGGGGGAGCTGTTTGTAAATGTGGTGTAAGGTTGAAATATATTAATTAACTTGAACATACATCATTTTGCGTCCATGTAAAGCTAAGATTTAGAAGGCAAAGCAGTCCCCTGTTCCCTTAAACTATTTGTAATTTATGCACATATTAATTGATACAGTCAGATATAGCAAACGTAATTTTTTTCAGTGCAGCAACCCTTCCTTATTTGTGGGCACTAATTAAACAAAAGAAACCCCTTTCACACCTTACAAAAGAAAAACTGTTACAACTTCTTTTGTTTGTCATATAGTGAAAAATTTGCATAAATTTTGCGCCGCGCCGAGATGTGCAAAAACCCAAAACGAGAAAAATATTAATTTTCACAGTTTGACGTGTCCTACGTCCTCTTTCCATAGCCAACATCGGCATCGCCATTGGCATTCAAATTCAAATGCAAATGAGCTAACAATGACAACAACAGCGCCGACATTTGATCGTTTTTTTTTCTGAACGGCAGTTGCGATCTGTATTTAGTTTCTGATCGCAGCCTTTTCTTCTGCGCACGATTTTGCATATAAATCATTTTTCTTTATAGTTGAAAGGATTGCAACCCCGAGTGTCAAGGAATTTGCATTAGGGCTGCCAACAGTCAACTGAGAAACTTTTCACTTGAGGCGTGTGAATTATGAAAATAATTCAATTAGCGCTGTTTGCTTTCTTTTATGGGGTTAAGAATTGTCGAGCATTCAAATAAGTTAGAAGGAAATGCAACTTTGATAATGTTTTATCCAAGGTTTTGCACTTTGTACAACTACTTATGTATTCCATTTTGACTGGCTGTTAACATGATTTATTGAATGTGGTAGGTGGGCACAATGCGACCCACAATTCACCTGCCCCAAAAAGTACTCAACTACACGTGTGCCAAATTCATTCCATGCCATCCTCAGCGACTATTGATGTGAGCTACTGTGTTGTGTGTGTGTATGTGTGTGAGGCGTCTGTCTGTTTGCTAAAGGATAACAACAACAAGGACTGCTAATACACAATTTGCATATATTTATCCATCAAATTGATGGATGCTACTGCACACTGAGCCACGATGAGGCAAGAGACATCCAAGCGTGGCGTTGTTGCTTTGACACGTCGCAATACCCCCAAAAGGATAATGACAAAGACAGCGCCAGCCACGACAATGCCACACACAAATACACACACACACCCAAACACATATGGAGAAGAGAAGCGAGAGCAATTTGCAAGGCGCTGGTTGAAAAGGGCAACAGAAAACTGGCGAGGCGAAAGACGCAAGCTGCAAGAAGCATCCTTTAAGTATCCTTTTTGGCTAGGTACCAGGCAAGGCAAGGAAAGGCAGACGCAGCCAGTCAGCCAGCCAACCAACCAACCAACCGACCGACACTTCAATCGTGCGACATTCGACGAGGACAACAACGACAACGACAACGAGCAACGAGGATGACTGCCATGAGAAAATTACATTTTCTCCGGAAAAGCACTCAACCCGAAGACATCTTCCGTTGGCAGTGGCAACGCCAACTGAGAGCGGCTGTTGTGAGGGGGACTGAAGCTGCCAAGCCAGCTGAGGGTAGCTGCTATTGCCATTTCAAGTGTCATACACACACACATGACTACAAATGCGTACACACATGTGTCTGTGTGTGTGCTGCTTTATATCCTTTCGCCGTTGCTGCCTGATAACAACATTTTCCATTTTATCACATAAAACAGAATATATACATATATATTATATTATGTATATATATTAGGGATATGTATGTAGAACTAAACCCAGTGTGCTCAACGAGGCCGTGCCCACAAAAATTTACATATATTTTTTATGTTGCGATTTTTTGGAGTTGGCTCGCTTCTTTTGATACGTCTGCTGCTTTTATTTTTTGGGCAACAATCGATATTTCTTATGCGCACAATTAAGCAACAATGTTCATCGCAAGGATAAAAGCTCTGCCCTAAATCAGTCTCAACACAAACTGTTGCAAGCATTTGCCATTTTCCACATTTCCATTGCCCACTTCGAGGCGTTTCTCAACTCTTTTTTGGCCTTTAATTTGCGTTGCTTTAATGAACAGCTGCTCGGATTTGCACAGGCGAAACTGGGAATAAAAATAAAAGTGAAGGAAGCGCGTAAAAGAAGCCACGCAAAAATTAAAAGAAAATGAATGAACGACGACGTCATCAGCTGTTGCCGTTGCCGTTGCCGTTGCTGCGCTGTCGTCATTAGTGAACGGGGTGCGGCGGTGGGAAAGCGCGCACCGAGTGGGCGAAATGAATGAAAATGAAAAGCGCGCAAATGAAAATGAGCGCTGAAGCACGTGTTGCCGGCTCGTAAACAGCAAAGAGACCCCCGATAGAGACAGAGACAGAGAGTGAGCGAGAGAGAGAGATAGAGATAGAAGAGCACAGAGAGCTTAGAGATGGGAGAAGCTGGACGCGACTAATTGCGATGGGAGCAGTGAAGTTGTTAATAAATATTTAAATACAATTTCTGTTAAATCAGTCCGTGCTGTGAATACAAAAGAGCATAATGTTAATATTTACACACCATTGGTGGTATATATTTTCTTTATTTAATAATCATACAATACTCGTAATTACATACAAATTGTACTATGAAACTTCTCGTAAGCTTATGTATTAATAGTCTATTAGATATAGTTTAATCCGCAGTTTTAATTTGACGAAATTTGTTCTATGCATTTTTGTATATGAAATAAATTAAACATATTAGATTAAATACATAAATAAATATATTCTTATGGATCTTATTTCTTACTTTAAATAAGTTATTCAGTCTGGATTAATGCGAGTTAATCCGCTCTCATTCCCAAACTCCAAGCCATAATTAAAACGCGCAACATCAAAAATTATGATTCACATGGCCCGTGCCACAGCACCCACAACATCGAGGCAGACCATCACCATTCGCTGTGGCATCTGCTGCGTCGGCACGTCGTCAATATTGTTGTTGCTGTTGGCTCGTGTCCTTGAACTAGAAACCCGTTTAATTTAACTGTTGCTTAATTGCTGGCAGCGACGTCGACGTCACGTTACGTCATTAAATTTTTGTTTCCTGCGCTACCAATGGCCGTGTCTCTGCCTCTGCCTCTGTCGCTGCCGCTGCTTCTGTTGCTGCTGCTGCTAGGAAACTTCATTTTGGGTAATTTTCGGTAGCTTTGTTTTCTCATTTTCATTTTCATTCATTACATGCTGAGCGTCTCGTCGCTTCGGTTGTGAGCTCGGGGCGCAGTGTTAATTTTCATGTGCCGAATGCCGAAATGTTCCCCACAGCAATTATACGACACGAAACGGAATGGAACGTGGCTGGTGTTGTTGTTGCTGTTTCTGTTGCTAGTGGTGGTGGTGGTAGGACTCTTCTCACAGACACACATTGGCAGCGCAGTGCGAGCGAGTCGAAAGCATTTGCTGGCACCGCGTGTGACAGGGATGCACAGAGAGAGAATAACGACAGCGGCAGGACGCTTGCGCACTGGTCGCTGCTGCTGCTGCTGCCGACGCCGCCCTGTTTCCCCTGACAGCCACAATGCTGGCTACGAAGCAGCGTGTGCAGCGCTAAGGGCGAATAATGGTGGCTCGGTTTTGCTGCTATTCTCACTGCCTCGGGCAAGCCGCTGACTGCGTCGGCGACGTCGGCAGCGACGCTGGCTGCCGCTGGGGCTGTACAAGAAATTTGCATGCGCCCAAAATCGGGTTAACTTTATGTGTGTGTGTGATTGTGTGTGTGAGTATGTATGGATAGAGAGACAGAGGCTGTGGCGAATTGCCCGTAGGTGGGATAGAGAGATGGGCAGGGGTGAACAATACTGAAAGTGGAGTGAGAAGCCATCGTTTCGACAATATTGCTGTATTTTTGAAATTCCAATTTGCATATTTTGATGTGCGTCGTTGTCGTTCGACTGAGCCACCAACGACTGGCAGACAGACAGACAGACTTTCATGCTGAAATATCGCATTTTATAAATTGTATAAAACTGTTCGTCGAATGCGTCGCCTTAAAGCAGCCCCTGAATCCGCTCTTGTGCAGCTTAATTCACAACTTAAGTCAATTAGTCACAGTGGAGGGAGGATTCTGACACATTTGACACAAGAACCACCAGTTGCAGGAGGCTATTCACCTTCCTTCCTTCATTATCCTGTGCGTCGTCTAATCAGGAAAGCGCCAGACGCTGACGCTGACGCAGACGCAGGCGTCACTTAATGAATGCCAAGCGAAAGCAGAATGCAAAACAATAACTTCCAAGCAACTGCGGCGGCGGCGGCGTTGGCATCACCTTGACCTTGAAACCCACATTTAAAATAATTCACTCGTTAGCGCAGGCGGCAGTAGCAGCAGCAGCAACAACTTCATCATCATTATCCCCATCCTCACCGTCGACAGGGGCAGAGGCTGCGTCGCAGCAGCCGGCGGAAAGGCAAAGTAAAAACACAGAGACACAGCCATTATCTCATCAACGAAAATGAAAATGAGCGAAGCAGCAGCAGTAGCAGCAGCAGCAACAGCAGCAGCAACAACCACCCACCCTCTCAGCTGTATGCTGGATGCTCCCATGGCCGCCTCATCAGCTGCGAATGCTCTCATTATCATTTATTCATTTTCGTTTCATTCATTCCCATTCATTTGGCGGCGCTCTCTTGTGGCTTGCGCCAAAACAAACTAACGAACGGAACGCAGGAAGAGGACGAGAACGACGCAACCCGATTGCGCCACCAATAACAACAAAAACAACCACAACAGCAGCAGCAGCGAGTGGGTTGCAAAGTAAATTTTTAATGGGCGAACGAAATTACAACGCAGGCGGGCTTGGTGGGGCAAGGAGTGGGGCCCGACGCCAACAGCCTGAAATAAATGAAATGAAACAAGCGGAGCTCAGCAACAGCAACAGCAGCAAAAGAGGCGAAGTTGCTGTCGCTGTCTCTGTCGACGTCGACCGATGCTCCCTGACTAACTACGAACTTGGCTCATTTTCACAGCAGCAGCAGCAGCAGAAATGACGCTGCGACGGCTGTTGCGCCCCCGTTTTAATGCAACAGTTTTCGTTTTTTTTCTCCTTTTTTTTAGCGCACCCATATCTTTGCCCCACATCCCCTAGACACCTCGTCTCCCATACCCAACCCAAAACGTGGCGGCATTTGGCCTTGCAACTGAAACCTGAAAATGAAAGCGAAATTAAAATGGCAAAAATAAATTAATGTCCAAAGCGTGAGGAAGAGTTCGAGTTCAGCTAGCTGGGTGGGTTGCAGAGGAGTGGAGAGTGGCAGGCGTAAGTTGCAGCCGAAAACGGAAATGACACTTGGGAACTGTTGAGCATGTGTGCAAATGTGGGCATATGCAAAGTATTCCGGGACTTATTACTGCAAATTCAAAATTACAATTCAAATAGATTTTTGTCAATCATATTTATGCTAATAATTGCATTTGCGAGTTTGATTTAAAGTTAATAAATGAAACACTTTGTAAACAAATTACTCAAACTCATTCTATTAGTCTGCATTTTGTTCTGATTCAATATCTAATTGTTTGCTCTTTTGTAGATTGCTGTTTAACACATTTTTGATATGCTCAAGCATAAAATTCATAATCCTAAGCTGTTCATCAAAATCTATAACGGCTGGAATATCCTTTCAATCAGAATGTACTCATAATTACTTGATTAACTGATCTGCTATTCTAGCTAATGGATGGACTTTAATAGATTTAAGTAAACATTGACAGAGTGGACACAATTCAAGTTTAATTTGCCAAGAAGGACAATGCCAGCAAGATTTCATCTGCACATGATGCAATCATACCATTTTTTTGGTCTAATCTACCATCTTCTTATTCAACTCTTTTGTTTGGCACAAAGAAAATTCACTTCTGTGTTGATTCAAAGGGAAACTGCTTCAATTCGCTGGGCAGAAAAAGCGAAATAGAGCAAAAGGCAAGAAGGCTAACAAAAAAGTGCAATTTACAGTCAATCAAAAGGGACTGGACCTTAACTGACCTTTTCTTGTTCGGCAGGAGACTGGCCAAAAGGGAAATACGTTTCTACCAATGAATGTCACAGATTCATTTCGCCTTTTGCTGCTTGGTCGAGTTTTGCAAATGTTTGTGACTAGAATCAAGCGACACGCATCACTGAAACTGAATGGCTTAAGGCTATAGAAATGTCTTTATAAGTGCACATAAATATAAATATATATACATACTTATGTTTATATATATGGTATAAAGACATACATAAATATATGTACGATATATGATATTTGCGCTGATATTTATGCCTAATGGCTTTTATTTGGCATGCTCTTTATTGTAAATAAGATTAAAGAGCGACGGCAGCTAAACGAAAAGCGCTTTCTCTTGCAAAGGAAAATGGCAAATTTCCAGTACATTAATATGGCAGCCGATAAGGCAAACCATGCCGGAGGTGGAGGGAGCATCGGTGGGCGTGGCAGCTACAGCTACATGTGTGACATATCACATGACATTTTGCGCGTTGTATTTTCAAAGAGTTTTTTTTCCGCGAATTTCGCTTGCCTTGAAATTGAATAAAACAACCTGAAATGACAAACGAACGAACGAACAGAGTGGCAGAGTCTGCTAATGGGGCTGAGGCAGAGGGTTCAAGGGTGGTGGAGACGCTTGGCAACAGGGTGGGTGGTTTTTTCTGTGTCTGTGTGTGTGTGAGTGTGTGTATTGGAGCGTGTGTGTGTACTGCACGTGTGCACCCGTAATTTTCCATTTGTGAACTTTTCCCTTTGCACTGAACGCTGTAGATTTTCACGCTTCCGGCATGCGAGCAACATTGATGAAGCTGCTGCCGTTTCAGCCGCAGCCTGACAGCCGATAGACACAACAGCAACAACTACAACAACAACAACAACTGCCAGTACTCACTAACAAGCTCTTCTACATATATGTAAGTGAGCGTATGTGTGCGTGTGTGTAAGGGTGTCAATTTGCAAAAAAAAAAATATTACAAAAAATGTGCGTCGAGCAAAAATCGAAGTTTAAAAATAAATGGAAGACAACTGACGATATTGTGTGTGGGGTTCGCTTGAGCCTCGTTTGCCGTGTCCTGTTTGTCTTTGCGGCCTATACGCGTGTGCGCCAAAAAATTAAAATGGCTGCCAAGCAGTGCGTGTGTGTGTGTGCGTGTGTGTAATAAGATATTTTAGTGACTTGTGTCACAACGCGAGCAAATCCATCAAATGCGAATATCCGAAGTACAGCACCCAACCCCAGGCAACTTCGCTAAGAACTGGGCACGGAGCGCGCGCTTATTTGTAATGGGATCACAAACACACTTCAATTTCATTTGTGACGCTTTACGCACAAACACACCAACAGACAGTCAGACAGACGGACAGGCAGACAGACAGAGTGGCAGATAGTAGACCGGAATGGGCGTCGGGAGGTGGCAGAGCGTATCAATCACAAATTAATGAGATGTGAGTGGCGCAGCTTTTGCCAGCTCCAAACTGTCAGTTGCCAGTTTGACGCGTTTTTTTTTCTTCTCTGCTCTGGTTTTTATTTCGCCTTTTTGCGCTTGTAGTGCAGACCAAACAAATTTTGCTAACTTTGGCATGCCTCGCATGCAAATGCCATTTCTCAGTCCAAATTACACAATTCATCACATTTCATTTGACTCGACTTGAGTCAAACAGTCAAAGAGTCCAACCTCCACCTCCGCATCAGTCTCATCCTTGTGCCCGTTTCCTTTACGAATGTGTTTCCAATTCGGGTTTTGTCCAAATTGGCAGTCGGAGTTTTCTAATGGGTTTTTGTGACGAAAGCTTTCAAGTGACGCCAACTGCAAAAGAACTGTATTTTTTTGCTTTGGCTTTTGTAATTGATGTTAATCTTATTTTACGATGTAAACAATTCAATTTGTTCTACTCAAGGCGCAACTAAGAGCACGTGAAGGGTAATGCTTAAAACAATAGCAATAAATGCTGGATACAAGTTAATCAAGTTTAGATAGTTTACGACTGTAATCCATCAATATATTTGTATGCCTGATGTACGATTTACAATTTCCCTATGCTGTCTTTAAATCAACTCTCTTTATTTGCCTCACAATATGTTGACCTCATCTTAAGTGTCAAGAAATATCCACTAAATAACCTGTCAACCACACCGCCATATCGGAGTCAGTTTTTTTTATCAGGTTCCAGCTACCTGGCTACGCCTACTCACCAACCTGAACGAACAATTTGCCAAAGTGTGTGCGCCACCGAAAAGTTGGACGACCAAAAAAAGAAAGAAGTAAATTCCAACCTCTGCTACCAAATTACGCTGCGTCATAAAATGTAAAAATTTTCAATTGTCTACAATTTGTGTACGAACTCGAACTCGAACTCCAACCAAGCAATACAGAGACTGAGCTGCAGCAATCGCCAGCACATTTTCATAGCTGCTTACTCAGTTTGGCAACGCTTTGGTCGCTTACATTGTTCACATGCTGCCGTTGCGACCAACTTGGCTGAAAGGCAAAGTATTAGAAATACAATAAAGTGGAGTCAAAGTGAAAAGTTTTACGCAGCGGCTGCTCCTTCGTTCTTCGTCCAACAAAGAAATGGTGCAAAAAACTGCTGCTGCTACTGCTGCCGCTAACAAAAAAAAAACACAAAAAACTTTGCAAACAGCAAAGTTTACTGGCGCCCAACTACCCACCTTGTGAACAGAAGTTGAGGAGCGGAGGCGCTACAAAAGCGCTACCACAAACAACTTTGTTTGCCTCCATATGCGAGCTCCTTTTCTCCCTATTTCTTCATACATGCAACGAGTCTGAGTCTGTTTGAGGCGCGGCTTAAAAACTTTTAACAATGCACAAAGCGGCAAAGTGATTTCTTTCATATTATTAACTTGACTCGAGTGTGCGAGACTCACATGTGGAGAGCCCAAAGAGCCCAAAAGAGCCGCCATCGAATTAATGTCGTCCTACCCCCCTTCTATATGGGCCAAGTGCTACTGCCAATCGCAATGCCACTTGACCGTAAAGTTTACGCATGCGTGGCGCCTTTAACAATTACATTACGATTCCCGTCTTAATTTATAAGTGCCAACAGCGGATCGCAAGTCCAAAAACCTCAACCAACACTCGCGGAATTCACGCACTAACTGAACGGGCCGCAGCCAGTGCCAGCCCAGCTTGGTTAGATGGGCAGGATTTGCAGCTGTGCGTTGAGAGTACGCGTTTCAGTGATGCAAATCGCAATAAATTGTAATTTATGCAGTCGAGCCCGCTGCGAGCTCATCGCCAAGGGGTTGCCCAGGTTTCCCAGGTTGTCCAGGTAGACAGGCCCAGACTCGTTTGCAGCTTCCGTCCGTTTGTCTCTTTTCAGGCGTTTACGCAGGCGCATAAATTACGTCAAATTGGTAAAAGGTAGTAAAAAAAAAGAAACCCCTTTGACAGTATCGACTTTAACTACTGCCGCTGGCAGGTCACGTAAAGCCCACATCAATCGTTGCGTAGCGAATTTGAATGGCCAATTGAGGAGGCCTCGGAATTGTCCTGGCTGCCTCTGGAGGCGTCGTCATTTTGGTCGGCTTATCAGCTGACAAATTTCCGTGCGTTTTGGTTAAGTCGCTGACATTTGATTGATGAGCGGGCGTTTATTTTTCGGCGGTATTAGCGATAGAGCTTAAGCTATAGGATTTTATTCTGATGATGGGTTCTACAAGCGTTGGTCTAATGATATTCATTGATAGTTTTAAGATGCAAATTTCTACAATATTATATTTAAAACACATGTCAAGTCAAAAGCAACACTTTAAGTACAACATGGCCAATCTACGCTCAACCCTTTAAGCACACAATACGATTGCAAACAATACCCATGTCATCAAAATATATTACCACTATAATAAAACGAAAGAAAAAACTAGCATGTAAATGTTTTGTTAAATGTGCGCGGTACATAAAGAAAAATTGGCATAAAATTCAAAGTAGCGCGCATAAATCAACAATTTTTTGTTCAGCAATTGCAGAGATAACGGCGCAGGGTCTGTGGCAGTATCTGGGTTGCTACGGCTGCCCCTGCATCTATGACTGGCAATGGCTTAACATATGCTCGCCCATTAACAATTGTCAGTTGGCAGGGGGCATTATGAATATTCATAGCTCGATTTTTGATTCGGCATTGTTTAAAATCGGCGTAACGTAAATTAAAAGGCAAATTTACAATAATGCGATGCACGACCGCACCTCCTACCCCTACCTCTGTCTCCGGTCTCTGGCCCTGCCACAGACACGAACTGATCGCAAACCCTTTGCCTATCGATAAATGCGCACGAGGCACTTTCGATTTTCGGCGCAAATCGGCAATAAATCGCCTTCGGATGGCATAGCACACAATGGGCCAGACAAAAGGGTTTCAAGAGCATCCTTTTTGTTGTGTGTGTGTTTGTTGGTTTTGCCATTGAATGAGTTGCCAAAGGGGTAACACAATGTAGATATGGGCAGAGGGTACCTGACTTTCCACCGCTCGCTACTCACAAACAAACATTGAACATAGACTCGAGTGTCTGTGGTTGTACTTAATTAGAGTTTCATAAACAGCAAACGAAGAGATAGTAAATCGAAAGTTTCGATGTAGATTTCATGGTCGAACTGTTGATGTGGGATGTGTGACGGGCCATAGAATTGTTTGCATATGGCCAAACATCATCTGCATATCGAAATGCCCCTATTTCTATGGGTACATCATATCAGTCTCAATGCTACCTGAGCCGTATTGTCTTTGTTTTCACGCATCATGAATTTGATTGAGGATTTTATGCTTTACTTTTTTTTCCTTTAATAATTTGATGCAGCTTCTTCATGGCGCTTGGGTTGTCATTGAGCTGTGGCAAATAAATTTGAAACTTTACTGGTTGTCTTCTTCTGTTGTTGTTGTTCTGTTAGGACAAGAAGAACTTTCGAAAGTGAAAGGAAAAACTTTTGCAACTTGAAAGGGACAACTGCTAGTCAGCTGTGAATAAATGAAATCAAACAAAATAAAGGTTGTCGATTAGAACAATTTAAGAATATATCTGCAGTAGATGTGTCTTATCTTTTATCTCTATCTACTCTCGTTGACCCTTACTCCTCGCATTAATGGATTCATTTAATGTGGCTAGGAAAAAACGCAAAACGTATCCAGCAAATGTCAGGCAGCAACCAAATTAAATTATGCCCGACACGACGCTGCCCCCGTCAGCATCGCGGTCTTTGTCTCTTATGCCACACAATCTGAAGCCAGCTACCCAAAAATCATTTAAGTACTTTGTGTGCGTGAAAATGAAAATTTGCCCTTAACTTTCTTGTACTTTCGCTCATTTTCATTTACCACTCGCTGCTGCTGCTGTCTTTGCAACTGTGTGCGCTGTATGTATGTATGTTGAGCGCAATTAATTAAAACTTTGTTGGGGCTGGTTATGGTCGTGTCCTTGTGCGGGCGTCGTCGTCTGGCTGGCTTGCTGACTGGCTGGGAAATTATGTCAAAGTGTCTGGCGTTGCCAGCTCCTTCTTCTGCTTTGCCTGCGTCTTCATCTTCGTCCTATTGGGCGTCTGGCGTGTTCGTGGGAATTCCCTCAATTATTTCTGCTGTCGACGTCGACGCCGGCTCATTTATTTGCAGCTTAATTTGTTTTTACTTTCAGCTGAAAGTTTCGAGGGCGTCTGCCAGCCACTTGTTGCCAGTTGCCCGCAGTTCTCTGGGGTACGTTTAATGAAATCAATTATGGCAGCAACTGTTGGCGAGGCGTGTGATGAAAATTAAATGCCACAAGCGACTGGCAACAATTTGTCAACGCACAAAAGGCACAACATCATTGCAGAGATTGGTTCACTGCGTTCACAACCTGACCGGGGGTGTGGGTGAGGCATGGGGGCATTTGGGTTTTTGGGCACATCCTGGCTCAAGTGGAGCGTTCCGTTGCGCAGGCTGCCACACAATGGCCGTAGCCTGTTCAGCTGCTCCTTGCTGTGGCTGTTGTTGCCATGGCATTTAAAATTCATGCAACCCACGCCGCCAGCCATTTACTTCTCTCACATATGCAGATGATGTTTGTTGACGATCCAGCCTTGGAAATACTTACACATACACATACACTCACACACACTCATAAGCGACACACGCATCCTGTGCGACACATTCAATTCAACATTCCCTATGCGTACCCTACAGAACTCCGCCTGCTCCCCCCGTTCGCTCTCCCCCACATTCATGTACCCCTTTCACCTTTTCGACGAGCTTCAGTCGTTGTTGTCGTTTGATTTTTATTCATTTCTCGCATGACAATGACGCTTATTATGAATTCTTTGTGATTTCGCGTGTGTTTTTTATTTTTTTCAGTCTCTTATTTCTTTTCATATTTTCAATATCTCTTCAACGCTTCCGTTCCCCTCTGGCATGGCTCCCTGCAATCGAAATAACTTGCATGCGGCATGATTGTTATTCAAATGTGATTTCTGTGTTCAGTTATTTTCTTTTATTATGATTGTCCTTGTCAAGCGTATCCTCGCATCCTTTACCCGTCTCTTTTCATGTTCCCTTTCCCGTTCTTGTCACGGCTCCTCCTTCCTAACCTTTGAGTACCTGGCTCATGTTGTTTGTTTAACATTTTGTATTCAAAAATAATTATTTAGATTGTTGCATTTGGCATTCGAGGAATTCGACTTGCGATTTGAGTTAGAGTTTGAGTTGCATGTGTGTTAGCTGAGGCGTTATGCGGATGTTGTAGGTGGTGCGGCTGGTGTGGCCTGATCTGGGGCCTTTGACCTTTAGATACATGAACAAAGTTAAGCTTTTAGGAATGCTAATACATTCTGTGCAAGAATAAAATATATTTCGTATTTATTAGTTATTTTTTCAGTATCCAAAATCATAAAGAATATATTATATATAATATAATATTGTTATTTATACACAATTCCACTAAATGTTTCTTGAATTTATTGTTCACTAGAGTAATATGAATCTTCTTTGAAGGTTTCTCCTTAAAGAAATCTCAGACTTGCCACAGATTTATTTGTCAGGCGATTTTTAGTCATTGCCTTTTTGGGCAACTGTTGCAAGTACGTCCCGCAGCTGTTTATGGGTCCCTTCAGAAAATCCGTACAGCTTCGACATAAAATCCAAATTGATGACGCATCATGATGGTGTCATAAGAAAATTTTCACAATTTCCACTAAAACACATTTAAAGTGTTGCCAGGGCCCTTACTCCCATTACTACTTCCTAGCCCGCCCAACAGACACCCAACTCTTGAAATGCGCGTCGATTAAACCTTTCTTTTATGCGCTGTCTTTTTGGAGTGCGCCTTTGTCGAGAGCCTGAAACCAAAGCGTAATGGCACAAGTAGGTGGGGGGGGGGGGGCAGCGGGAACGCCGTAAAGAGGGCTGGCCAACATCGTTGTGTTGGCGGCTGTCATCAAAAAATATTGTATTGTTATTATTTTATTTTTATGTGCCCTCGCTGTTATTTGCATAAGGATGGCCGGGTCCGGGTCCCGCTTTGGGTTCGAGCTCGAGCTACAGTTCGAGTTCGAGTTCTGTGTCCTGGGCAAGGACCAGCGGCAGAAACATCGGCAGCAGCAACAGCAGCAACAGCAGCAGCAGCAGTGGCAAACAAAACGCGTTTCGCTCGCTTATTTCGCATTGTAAATTTTTATGTCAGCTTGTGTGTGTGTGGGTGGGCGGATCCCCGCCTTCTGACCCTGTGCCGGCTCCAGCAATCACACACATTGTAATTGAACACACACGCTCGAACGCATTTTGTTTAGATTTCATTTCTTTCGTATTTTTTTATATTTTTCCTTTTGCGCTCTTTCTGCAACTTCTTCTGCTTCTTCTCCATCATTCCCAGTCGCCCATCATGTTTTGGCTGGTTTGGTTCTCGCACTCATACTGGTCCTGCTCGTGGTCCTCGTCCCGCTCCTCGTTTTGTTCATCTTTATGCTTTTGGCTTCGGAGTCGTCGACATAAAATGCAAAACAGAATTTCATTTTCGGCAGGAATGCTAAGGCGCTGTTTCTGTTGTTGTTGTTATTTTTGCTGTTGTTATTGGGAATGCTACAACATTGTTGAAGCATGTAATATCCTGCCAAGGATAAGGGTTGGAATACACCCCGCACACACACACACACACAAACACACACACACACCTAGTCGCACACTCATATATTCCTTCTCATCATGTATGGGTTTTGTGTTGTTGACGATTTCTGCTACGTTTGGTTTTCATTCTTTCTTTTTTTTTTTGTTCGTTTCGTTCATTTGCCCAACACATTTTTTCATGCGAATTTAGTTTATTGGTTTTGTGTGTGACTGTGGGAGGAGCTGAATCATGTGTGTGAGTGTGTGTGAGAGAGTGTGTGCCCGGTCTTTTTGGGGTGATTGATTGGCATTACGAGTTGCCATTTACATACACATTTCATTTATGCAAATACTCGCAATTCATATTCCACAAATACTTGCCGAATTACAATAAACATTTTGCAACAACAATGCCACACAGAGCCACTGGTGGGGGTAGATAAGAAAGAGAGAGAGAGAGGGACTTTGAATACTCCTCGAATTTTGCATTCGTAGAGCATTCTCGCAGCTAATTTCCCTTTAAGATTTGCGACACATAGATATCCATTCAGATTTAGATAGAGATTAGCCCACAGTATGTCTGCCTGTCTGCATCCATCTCTCGTCTATCCGCTTCGGTTCTAGCTGCCTGCTGTTTTTGCTTAATTTCCTGTTAAGCCATTTTCAATATTTCGTGTAATGAAGTTGAGCGAACATCAAAATGCCCGCGTCGTGCATTAAAGGCGTGGCAAGTAAATGACAGACCCGTTTGTAGCCAGCCAGTCAGCCAGTCACTCAGCCATTGAGTCATTCAGTCAGTCAGTCAAGTAGCCAGCCAACCAGCCAGCCAACCAGCCAGCCAACCAGCCAGCCAACCAGCCAGCCTATGGGACATTTATAGAACATTCGCCCAAGAGTTATGCATGACAAGTTATGCTGATGAGGAGGCGTTCACTTGGCGTCACAGTGGCATGAATGCCATTATCAAGTGTGTAAAACTACATTGAGTGGAGAGCCAACACTTGACAAAATGAAGTTAGATAAGTAAAAACTTAAAAGTAAAAGTTTGAAAACTACATTTTAGCAATGTTCGCAATTTTTTGGCAAGCAACGACACTGTGCTGCTGCTTATTAAACCACACGCCAATAACAACAAGGAACACGTCGCTTTTCTGTTCAGCTCTTGTAATATCTAAGACTTGGCTTTAAATTAGCATTTTCCATAAATGTTTGGTATGTCATCATAAAAACGACACACATACACACATAATCACACACACACATGTTGCCCCATATACTCCAACCCGCTGTTAACATCAAACAGCCATAACGCAACACGCTGCGTATGCGTAATGTGGAGACAGAGTAAAGCACACTTAGCAGCCAATTCTTTATAACTTGCCTGAGCAAAGGCCTTCCCCTCAGCTCTACCCCTCTCTCTTTCTATCTCTCTCTGTGTCTTGAAAAGGATGCCACATAATCGCATTTCAACGCATTTGGTGTAAACGTTTTAAACTCTTGGCCCAAAATACTCGAGTATTTTTTGTGAATTTTGGGGAGCGGCTTTTGCAGCTGCACAGCAGCTTCATTTGTGCAATCAGCTAAAGCTATCGGGTATGGAAAATCGCTGTCTAGGTAATATGCCTCTATCGGCAGGCAGAGGAAATTAATGTGCCCTTTTGTGGACTGGGTAGCATATCATTTCTCTCTGTAAGTGAGTCGATGCCTGACGCTGACGTCTGTGTCGAGTGTGGCAGATTAATGATACTAAAAACGCAATTTGCCTGCCATCACACACAAACACACTCACTCATACAGCAGAAATTCTGGTTGCCCAAACCACGTCTGATTAGCTTTTGCCAGCGGCTTTACGGTCATTAGTCGCTGCTCAGGAATTTGGTTTATTGGATGCCAAAGTTGAGTACACAAAATCGCCAACTAGTTGGATGGAGGGTTGTTGCTGCCCCACTTTATGCCGCCTCCCTCTCCCCTTCCCTACCCCTCTCCACCACCTCCTCTTCGTACCAGGCTGACTATACACAAATTATAATACAAAATTTTGTAAGCCAAATAACTTGAAATGCCTTTTTAATGTGTAGAAAATCTTCATAGAGGCAACAACTAAAAGTTTTCTGCATTCATATAAAGGAAAGAAAAGGGATCTTATAATAAATTCCACAACGGCCAACAAGATGATGATGATGAGAAGCTCCTCACATTCGTTTCCACATGTGCAAGCCGAGTTCTGATGAGTAGTTGCGCCAGAAGTTGCCCGACGTTTTTTTTTTCTTATTTCTTATTTTATTTTATTACTTTTTTTGTTGGCAAAATTGTTGCATGCAAATGTTGCTACGAAAGCTGCAGACTTTAGTGCAATATACGTAATATGTGTTGTAGTTTCATTAGGATTACAGTTAGCTCTGCTCCTGCTGCTGCTGTTGCTTTTGATGGTTGCCTTTGCCGGCTGCTTATTGAGTTATGACGCATGCGAGTTGTAAGCAAGAGTATGAGAAAGAAATAAAAATTTTCTGCTTATAAGAGTCGACAACTACACACAGTCCGGGTATAAATAGCTCTAAAGTCTATATCTGTATGTATGTGTGTTTGTGTGTGTGTATGTTAACAACAAAAGCTTCGCCTTTGGCATTGACTGTGGCATGGGCACGAGCTGCGTTCACTGGGCAAATCAGAACTCAAAGTTAAACCTACCCCTCGGCGGGTCGGGCTTGGTTTGCATTGAAGTTGCAGCTGATCCATAAAAGTATGTTGCATGCAGCACAACAACAACAGCAGCAACACAAAAGCATTGCTCGAGTGCTGCTACTTACGACTAGTTGCCAAAGTGCCTCATAAGACGTAGGGCATACAATCAATTGTGGCACCGCCGAATTGGTCGACAGAATGCAGCATGGAACATGGAAACTTCCTATGATATACAATTAAATTAAGCACCGAAATAGTCGAGCAGAGTCAACTGCATGATTATCTCAATGATTGCCATTATAAATGCTTTTCGAAGAGTTTAATAATTGAGTAATTTTCAAGGTTAAGGCAAGGTGGAGGTTTAACTGAAGGTCATCTACATGTCAAATAACCAATTAGGTTTCGACCACAGACAGAATATTTACCATATCAGAGTATACTTTCATTTTAAAATGGAAAGAGGCATAAATTTCAAAACATTTTAAAAATAATATTGCATTTTACAACGACTTCTTTTAACAATTTTAGACGAAAAGAAAAGGCATTTCCAATGGAATTTCTAAGATAAGGCATCAGTGTGTTGTCGGTTTTGGTATGGCCTAGAATGGAATATGTTTGAATTGCTTAAATTCCTTTTTAAATCGAACAAATCAGTTTATTAAAGCATCAACTGATTTCGCTTTACCAACTGCAAGTATTTATTTTTGGTCCAGGACCAGCCTCCAACATCGATTTGAGGCTGTTCCTTGCTATTCCTGTTGCTGCTGCTGCTTCTGGCATGTTGAATACTGTTGTCGTTTTCATTGTTGTTGTTGTTGCTGCTGCTGCTGCTGTTGCATTTTACATTTTTACTTCGTTAACTTGATTTCCGTTGGCAAACGAATGCAGCCATCGAAAAAGTTGACAGCTTGAAGCGCCTGAAAGCCCTTAACTTTCGTAGCCCAACTTTAAATTTTAGTTTTTATTTTTATATCTTAAATATTTACACTGTCTAAATATTTGGTGGCTCTGCTAGTAGGGATTAGGATAGAGGGGAGGGGTGGTTGGAAAAGCGTAAAAAATATGCGAAATTCAATTTACGCCAAACAAAATCATAATCCATCTATCATTCATCAACGGCAGCGAACACTTGGCGCAAATGTCTGCGGCAAACGGAAGGAACTTCATAGATACGCAAGCTACACACACACACACACACACACAGAAACACACAGCGAGATACTCAATTGTGTGCGTGTGTATTTGTGTGTGCTCTCATGCCGGGGCTTTTCTTTATTTCTTTTTACATATTTTGTTACGCTTGTAAAGCTCAAATCCCCAGCGTATAAGCATTTCTACTTCAGCTGCTCAGTTTAGCGTCGCCTCATCCCGTGCCCCGTGCCAATACCCATACCCGTACCCATGCCAGTACTCATGCCCTTACCCATACCCATTGCCATAACCGTGTCTCAGCCCATTGTGGCCCCGTTTTGGCCTCATCGTGGTGCCTCTGTTTGCCTTTGTTGCGTGCGCAAAACCAAAAAATGACAAAATGCGTGGCCTGGCAGCTGCCTGATAAGGCGCCAGCTCTTCTAACTATTGATGAGCCTGACTGCTCCTTAAAGTTGCCTCGGTTGCGCAACTTCAACAGCTCAAGAACGACAACAGCAACGACAACGAATAGTCGCCAACTTCATTTCAATACTGTGGCAGATTCGCCTGGCCCACGACGACCAGAGGGGTAGCAAACAGCAAGCAGCACACACCACGCACTGCGTTTTCCATGGCTTTGGATTTTGGATTGAAGACGTCGCCTGGAAGCATGCTGCAGTTTTTTTTAATGCTTCTTCGCTGTACAGAGGAGAAATAACCACCTGAGGGGGTAGCCGCCGTTGCTGCTGCTGCTGCTGCCACTGCCACTGCCACTACTACAGAGAGAGAGCATTGAGCAACGAGCAGCAAGTGCGTCTGCGCAGAACTCAAACTTGATGGCCGACGCTGCCGGCAGCGCAGCACTTGACGGCCATTCGGGGGTGGCAATTTGACTGCTCGAGTGCTTCCAGCGGCTACGTCGTCGTCGTCGTCCACGTCGAAAACAAATGCTAGGCAGCAATGCTGTGGGCAGTAGCAGTTGGGCCTTGCGCCCGACTGGTGCGTCTTGTCCTGTCCTGTCTTGGCCTCTCCTGGCCTGGCCCAGTCTGGCCTGTCATCTTTAGAGTCCGGCACCGGTTCAGACAACGGCTCAGAGCCAGAGACACTCGCTCAAGGTTTGACGACTTTGTGTCTGCGACTACGTTTGAATTTCATCTTTGGCAGCGACGTCGCTGCCGACGACGACGACGACGTCTGCTCCATGAACGCCTGCTTCTTTCGCGATTACTCCACTTCCAATTTGTGTGCTTGTGATAAGAAAACGAAACGCGAGACGGCCGCTAAACTCAACAACTCAACTGAGCGCCAAAGCACTTTTTGGAGTCAAAGTCGAAATCATTCCTTAATGCGACGCGTATCGGTTCGGATGTGTTCGTTATTACTAAGAAAGATACTTGTGCCATGGATAATACAAGATACTTATTTACTACACTGTGATTCAAAGTGAACTTCAGTCAATAATATCTCAGCTGAATTTTTGTAAAAAAAAAAAACTTTTTACATATATTAAAATTTCAATATTTTAAACTAAAACTTTGAATATTCTTCGAAATTTATCCAAAATTGAAGTTAATAAATAAATGCGTTTTATACAGGTAAGTGAAAAATTGAATCGCTTGAAGCTATTGCGAAATAATGGAAGGTGTATAAATGTTGATAGAAAAATTGCAAAACTTTTAAAACGAATCACAAAACAATTTGAAAGTGAATTAACAATTTTGTGAACAATTAGTCTCAGATTATTTCATTCGATAATTCATTCAATTTTATTTTTTTCGGTTTCCGTAAATTTCACAATGTGTTTTTTTTAATAAATTATCAATCTTAACAGCGGCTTGTACTTTTTGCTCAGAGTGATTGTGAAGTTGATGTATCCTCTTTGATAAATAAGAAGTGATTTTCAAAACATTTGTTCAATTAAATGTAGTGATTTTATTAAATTTAAACTATGTGGCAATTGCATAAAATCCTTCACGCTGCTCAATCACTTTTATATACTTTTTCATTGAACTCAAAAGGATTTGCTTATTTTTATTATTATATTTGGCACTGCTTCGTTTTATTTTAAAATCTGTGAAGAGCAATAAAACACTACCGCTCCCAACGAACCAACGCACGAAAATAACTTCACATCCAAAAAATCAAGCAAAAAATGAAACCAAAACAAGACGAAGCCGTCTGGCCTACATTTGAGTAAAAAGGACTCACACAGCCGGCAAAATAATTGCATAAATTAAAATCTTAATTATGCGAAGGCACTCGCCGCTGCCGGCAGCAGAGACAGCGGCAGCGCAGCGAAGTTGAGGCAGAGGCAGAGGCAGAGAGAGAAGCCGAGCCTCTGACAGAGATGGCAGCAGAGAGTTAGAGGGAGACAGTGAGAGTGTGTGTGCGTGTGTGTGTGTTGTGACGTCACCAAACGAGCGCGGTACAAAATGAAAAATGAAACGAAAATTAAACAAGAGGAGAAATTTGTTTTGCGGAAATGCAGGGCACAGCAAAAATATGCGAAAAGCGACGGCCAAATTAATGAGCGACGACGTCGTCGTCGTCATCGGTAACAGGAGCAGGCGGCAGTCAGGGACAAAGGCAAATCCAGAGCCAAAGGCAGCACAACGACGCGGCGTCGCAGTCGCGCGCTCATTAGGCAAAATGAGAAGCACAGGACGAACAGCGTTGCCGTCGTCCTTGGCCGTGATTTGAGTGCCGGCTCTCTCTCTCGGCGTTCATTAACATAATTTTAATTTGGGTTAGTGAGACAACTTGGCGCAGTTCGTTGAACTTGGCGGCTCTGAATGTGACTGCAGAGGCAGCAAGAATGCGAGGATGCGGGCAGCTGCTGCCAGACAGCATCAGAATTTCCCGCTTCAGATTGGATTCAGTCTTTTTTTCTTTCCTCTTCTATTTTTTTGGTGTTTTGTTTAATTTTATGTTAATGAGCGGCTGCTGGGTCAGGGTTCAGGGGTAAGCATACCCCTAGTCAGCTACCCCTTTCACTTTCTATGCACTCTCGCTTTTTTATTTTTTCGGTTTTTATGCAAATGAGCTTTTTTGTCTACCTGAGTAGAGTACGGATCTGACTAGTATGCATACATATATTTTTTGTACTTGTTTTTTCTATTTTGGCCCTTGACTGACAGCACAGCTGTGCATGAATTGGGTTTCAGAGATTTAATTGCACAAAAGCTAATTTGCATAAATTGTTTCGCATTTTCTTTTTTTTTTGCAAACCTTATGCAAATTCAAGTGCATTATTTGCAAATCATGTTCTCGGAGCGACTCTGCTGTCAATTATCGATTGGGACTTCTGCACAATGTTGGTTTGTGAACGAGGACTTGAGTGCTTGTCGAGCGAGCAAATATCCGCTGGCAATTATGGGCTTAGTAGCTCTGGGAAGGGTTTACTAATAAAAGAAAGAGATGGATGCATAGAAATGGTACTAAATTACAACTGAAATCTATAATGGATCACAGGCGATTATTGAAGGCGGACAAGTCTTTCAGCCAAATTCATATTTCCACACTTTATTATTATGAAGATTTGAGATTGAAAGTTTGTGTAAATTAAACAGAAAATTATAAAGAAAATCAATAGTGTCTCGTGCATATTTCTATACTTTTATTTGCATCTCTCTCTCTCTATCTCTCACCCTGCCTATGTAAATTTATTGTCTCTTTGTACGCTGCCATCAATCTGCACTTGAGCCGTTTTAGATATGCGTTGCAAAGCCATTTATGACAGCCATAGTTCAATCTAAAACGTTTCAACCCGCTAACTAAAGTGGAAATTGCCACCCGACACCCACTCAACAACAACCAACCATTTTCTTTTGACTTTTGCAAATGTGTTGGCCACACACACACACACACAGACAGATACACATTTACACTCACACGAGCTTACAATTTAACGTTTTTCTTGTACAAGAGACATGAGCAAATGTTTGATGGTTGCTGTACAAATACAAACAACAACCGCACACACAAACATAAATATGTATGTAAATACACACACACACACACACGCATGGCGGGGGTGATTGCGTTGGTGAACAAAGCGAAAAGCGACGACGACGACAAAAGCAACAAAAAAAAAGAAGAGAAAAATGCGACAAAAGCGTGGCACACACATGAAAATCCGAGACGAGCGTTTGAGTTTGGAGGGCGGGTGTGGTTCTAACTGGGTGGGTCTGCATTTCATATTGGCATGTGCAAAAATCCAAATATGTGTATAAATGTTGGTGTGTGTGTGTGTGTATTCTATCTCAGCACTGTGTCTGCCTGTCTCTGTCCCCCTCCCAGTGTCTATCCCAGCTTCTTTTGCCCGTTTGCCGTCTCTGTCTGCGCGACTGCTTTGTGTTAGCGTAATCCTTTTTAGAAGGCAAACGAAAAATACGAGTACATATCAAAATGTAGAGAATGCCTGACAGGATTGCCAAGTGCTCCTCCACTCCTCCCCGCTCCACTCTACTGCCTCTGCCAACATCCCATGCAGCTGTCGTCTTTCTGTCGTGCATCTTGAAGTGAATTGAATTTATATCTGTGCATACATGAATTCCTTTCAAGCGTTGCCCTTGCAAAAGTCAAATAGTTATGACTGCACAACCGACAACCGGCAACAACTGTGTTTCTTCCCGTCTGTGATATGCAAGTAGAGCATTCGACATTCGACTCGGTGCTGCCGCAAAACTGTCTGTATTTGTATTTGCATGGATTTCGTTGCTGTTTTCCTTTGTCAGGTGCGCCGCCAAAACCAATTTTCAAATATTTTCACTTAGGTTTTCTTTGCCAACTGCTTGTCTGACTCTGACTGCTGCTGTCAGTTGCTGTCAGGCTACTCAATGGCAAAATATTTATCTAACCAAATGCATACACACAGAAACACACAGTCTTACACACACACACACACAGACACACACACACACAAATACAGCAAGTCAACAATGCAATCAATTTGCTTATTAGAGAGAACTGGAGAAAGTAAAATCGTATTTTGCAAATCCTTTAACAAGCCAGACTGCAAACAGGCAGCCAAATCCTGCGTCCTGCCGATTATGCAAATTAACAGAGTATACCTTTTTATTTTTTTTATTCTGCTGCTGCTGCTGCTGCTGTTGCTGTTGCAAATCAATAACAAGCCCCAGCCAGTTCGATCGAGGTCTGTGTCCTGTCGCGTGTGTTCGATCGCAAAAATTTGCATACATTTTTGCTAACGCCGCAGTCGTCAGTCAGATAGAGGGCACCGGGCATAGGATATAGGATACGGGGAACAGGACACCCTGCCAGTTGGCCTGGCACTTTCCACAGTTTTACTGTCACCTATGTACAAATTTTTATTAGTTTTGCATTCGACATTTTGCAATGTGCGTGTTCGGAGTGCTCGCAGTGTTGGCAAATATGCAAATTAACTTCAAGTTGCGTTTTGCGTTTTATTGAAATCCAGCAAACGAGTATGCGAGTCTATACCCCACCACCCAACCCCCTCCCCCCATTCCATCCATGTATTTTTGTAGGGTTGAGGGTTGAGGGTTGCACAGCCAGCTTGATAAGCAAATCGTGTTTGCAAAAAACTCTTGTTATCGATTTTATGTTGAGGTTAGAGCTGAGAGCTTTCCGTGTTGCAAGTGTTAATAACTGTATGTGAGCCTAGCAAAATATTACAGAGTTGTGGAAAACCAACTGTTAATAAGTGAAAATGTATGAAATCTAGTCAACAAACTGACAGAATTTACATTACATTGCTGTGGACCCCAACCCAAGTCTCAAGTGCTGCTTTTACAATTGAAGAGATTTAGCTACAATTAGGTTTTATCTGCCTGCTCTGCTTTTATTTCAAACTAACTACAACAAACAGTCATTGTTGGCTTGAACGAATTTTCAATTTCCGTTGCTTTCAGCGCGCACACACACACAAATACAACAACTACAACTGTGGCTGAAGTACAGTTGGCAGTTAACAGTTTCCTTTCTCTGGATGCCATAAAGGCCGTTTGCCTCTGCCATTTGGCCTTTTTGCCTGGGCATCCTCCATTTGCCACTTCGCCTTCGCGCATCAGCGAAATAAAATGCAAAATATTAAGCATAAAATATGTAACCCATTACAAAGAGCGAGCGGCCAAGTAAACGAGAGGGGATCCCATCAACTGCTGCTCCAACTGCTGTTTCAGCTGCTGCTGCTGCTGTGTTGCCAAATCTAAAAGGCACATTCTGGCAGATTTACTGCATATTGGCCTGGCGTCAAAAGCAGCCAAAAATTGCGCGGCACACTCGAGTGAGTCGCGTTTGACCTCCCCACCCACAGCCAAGCTCTCGCAGTCAGCCCGCAGCCACATTTCCATGCCCAACTACAAGTTGCTTACAATATATATATACACATATATATATATATATACATATATATACTTCAGTTTTTGGCTGCGTCTGACAGTTGGCAGCTGAAAGTCAGCATTGTCATCCTCTAGTTCTGTTTCTGGCTGCTGGCAACCGTAAATTTATTTCCATCATTAGTTGCGGCATAAATGAGATTTATACATACTCATTGTAGACACGCACTAAAAATCAATCTGATAACCAAAATGAACAAGTTTTGAAGTTTTCTTTA
This sequence comes from Drosophila nr. perissopoda 5 BK-2023a, assembly GCA_035044105.1. NCBI lineage: Eukaryota > Metazoa > Arthropoda > Insecta > Diptera > Drosophilidae > Drosophila > Drosophila nr. perissopoda 5 BK-2023a. The sequence continues at coordinate 1,053,336 of JAWNMK010000124.1, forward strand.
GTTAAATACATAAATACATATTATATATATATATATATATGTATATATTTATATATATACCGTACATAAAGTCGATGCTCCCACATCGCAGATCCCACATCGAATATGCATTATTTAGACATTAGCATAATTTACTCTGCTCGCATCGAAACTTTGGAGCTCATCTCCTTCCATTTATCACAATCCTGCTATTCAGCATAGCATACACCCGACAGCACACACCCCATCCCTCATCCCTTCCTCCACCCTGCAGCCCCACGTCTCGCCTCGCCTGTCATTGGCACTGGCAGCTACGTTCGCTTTGCCATTTGCCTTGTAACAAATAGGATTCCATCATAATAATGTCTTGCTTGGCGAACACTTCAATCTAAATACGAGTCTATATATATATATATATATACATATATATATATGCTTTATACATGTATACATGTATTTAAGTGTGTATGTGCGTCCTGTGACAAATACGACAGGATTCGCAATTGCGAATATTTCAAACTCAAACACACAATGTCAAAGTCTCTGCTTAAGCTTTCGGTGGGAGGATTTCATTTTTACTTGAATTTTTTATGCTTTCTGGTAAGGGTTTTTTCTGAGGGGATTTGGCTTCAGCTAACATCTTGCCGAGTTCAGCAAAATTGATGACTATAGTGCGTGATGTCATTTGCATTTGGCAGTTGCCCGTCAAGAGCGACAACAGTACCAGAAAGTAGCTATCCTATCTATGCTATATATGTACATGTACTTGCTTGTCTATATATTGAAGGGCTGGACAAACGCCATTTGGATACACCAATTTGCTTAGATATGATAAATGTCAACGTTTCATTTGTGCGCAATCAATTTTAAATATTACGAATACGTCATGTGTCGACTTATAAACAAGTGCTCTCCTTCTAGCAACACCCACTAATTGCCTTAGTAGTGTTCTTCGCTGTCTTACGAACTCTTAGTTACAAGCAAATGAGAAATTTCAATGTCATCAGCTGAAAAAAAAACAACAACTCAATGCTGCAAATGGCAGGCACTGTACAAGTCACAAAGCCGGCAAAAGTTCTTGACCTAGAAACAAAGGAAGGCAGGCAAATGATGACGACATAAACCAGGGCAACAAGAAACCATAAGATGATGCAGAAGAAGAGCGAAGACCCAGCGACGACGTCACCAATTGCCAGCAAAAAAAGCCCAAGAAGGCAGCAACAAAAAACGAAACGTAGACCAAACAAAAATTAAAATTAAGACAAGGACACAAAAAATAAACACCACCACCCACACAAATGAGCAGAGCAGAAAGAGACAGGAACCAAAAGAAAGATGTAGATAGAAAGAGCGAGCAAGACATTGCCGGCGGCATCCAAGACGAAAGACTGAAACTGGGTTAATAAGCAAACGAGGACAATGATAATGATGATAACACTGCTGATGATGATGACGACGACGACGACGACACTGCTGTGGAAGTGCATAATCAACAAAGAGGCGCTCTTCAAGGCTGCCTTGCCAGCCTTGCCTGGCTGGCTGCCTGCTGGCCTCTCCTCGTTCATCTTTCCTGTGGGTGCGAAAATCGCAAACTTTACTCATTTTCATTTAGTCCTGGGGGCGGTGGGAAGCCGCACCACCACGCAAAGTTGAAAGTTGCAGGCGGCGCCTGAACGTCTGCCAGGCCTTGCCTGTGTCATTGCCTGGCTCCGACTGGATATTTATATATACATACATATATATATGTATGTGTGTGTGCAACGACACCTTGCTGTTTTTAATTTCATTGCAAGAAAATGAACGAACACCGACAAGGACGAAGGAGCAGAACAAGAGAACGCCTTGACTGGGCTGGCAAATGAAGCCAAAACCAAAAGATACTGCCTGGCAAAGTCTGTGCTCCAAGTCGAGAAAAACGCCAACCCCACCCATGCCAAGGATGTGGCTCCCTATGCCAACACCACCACTCCGCGCCCCGCCAGACTCCCACCCATCTAACCGTCAGCTAAATTAGCTGCAGCAGCCGCGCGACATTAAAAAGTTTGCCGGCTACGTCGTCATCGTCGACGTTGGAAGAAATAAAAGAAAACGGCAAGGAAAAGCAAAGGAAAATTTGCCGCGAAAAGTGAAATTAAAATGCGGCAGGCAATGCCAAAGGAGAGGTCTACAAAACAACAAAAAAAAAACAAAGCCACGTCTTAAAGAAACAATAAGAAAATTGCCGGCAAATTGGGTTACAATATGCATGGAGTTGAGCAATGCAGAAGAGCCAATGAAAATAATCAAAACAAATGAAGAAAAGCAAATAATTGAAACAAGAACTGGTGTTTGGGTTCGAATACAGCCTGTTGCTTGCTTTCGAAAGCGGAAAGTTCTCACATTTTGCTTTACGAGCTAATTATTTTGTACTCATTAATCAACACGAGTTTCCTTAATTTTACTAACTCAAATCCTCGGCAGCATATAATCAATAATTATTATTGTATAAAAATCTATTCCACTTTTTATTTATGCTACAAATTTCGTTTTCAACTTTAAATGTACGATTGATTTAGGGGCAAATCTATGATCAAAAAGCCCTTGCTTTTTAAAATCAGTTGAGTTTTGACGAAGTTATGACATTTTGAAGCTTCGACCTATGCCCATACACCGATATATCGATTTTCGGGCTATAATTTTTACTTGTCTTCCGACCTCAAATTTCGTTTTCAACTTTAAATGTACGATTGATTTAGGGGCAAATCTATGATCAAAAAGCCCTTGCTTTTTAAAATCAGTTGAGTTCTGACGAAGTTATGGCATTTTGAAGTTTCGACCTATGCCCATACACCGATATATCGATTTTCGGGCTATAATTTTTACTTGTCTTCCGATCTCAAATTTCGTTTTCAACTTTAAATGTACGATTAATTTAGGGGCAAATCTATGATCAAAAAGCCCTTGCTTTTTAAAATCAGTTGAGTTTTGGCGAAGCTATGGCATTTTGAAGTTTCGACCTATGCCCATACACCGATATATCGATTTTCGGGCTATAATTTTTACTTGTCTTCCGACCTCAAATTTCGTTTTCAACTTTAAATGTACGATTGATTTAGGGGCAAATCTATGATCAAAAAGCCCTTGCTTTTTAAAATCAGTTAAGTTTTGAGGAAGTTATGGCATTTTGAAGTTTCGACCTATGCCCATACACCGATATATCGATTTTCGGGCTATAATTTTTACTTGTCTTCCGACCTCAAATTTCGTTTTCAACTTTAAATGTACGATTGATTTAGGGGCAAATCTATGATCAAAAAGCCCTTGCTTTTTAAAATCAGTTGAGTTTTAACGAAGTTATGGCATTTTGAAGTTTCGACCTATGCCCATACACCGATATATCGATTTTCGGGCTATAATTTTTAATTGTCTTCCGACCTCAAATTTCGTTTTCAACTTTAAATGTTCGATTAATTTAGGGGCAAATCTATGATCAAAAAGCCCTTGCTTTTTAAAATCAGTTGAGTTTTGACGAAGTTATGGCATTTTGAAGTTTCGACCTATGCCCATACTCCGATATATCGATTTTCGGGCTATAATTTTTACTTGTCTTCCGACCTCAAATTTCGTTTTCAACTTTAAATGTACGATTGATTTAGGGGCAAATCTATGATCTAAAAGCCCTTGCTTTTTAAAATCAGTTGAGTTTTGACGAAGTTATGGCATTTTGAAGTTTCGACCTATGCCCATACTCCGATATATCGATTTTCGGGATATAATTTTTACTTGTCTTCCGACCTCAAATTTCGTTTTCAACTTTAAATGTACGATTAATTTAGGGGCAAATCTATGATCAAAAAGCCTTCGCTTTTTAAAATCAGTTGAGTTTTGACGAAGTTATGGCATTTTGAAGTTTCGACCTATGCCCATACACCGATATATCGATTTTCGGGCTATAATTTTTACTTGTCTTCCGACCTCAAATTTCGGTTTCAACTTTAAATGTACGATTGATTTAGGGGCAAATCTATGATCAAAAAGCCCTTGCTTTTTAAAATCAGTTAAGTTTTGAGGAAGTTATGGCATTTTGAAGTTTCGACCTATGCCCATACACCGATATATCGATTTTCGGGCTATAATTTTTACTTGTCTTCCGACCTCAAATTTCGTTTTCAACTTTAAATGTACGATTGATTTAGGGGCAAATCTATGATCAAAAAGCCCTTGCTTTTTAAAATCAGTTGAGTTTTAACGAAGTTATGGCATTTTGAAGTTTCGACCTATGCCCATACACCGATATATCGATTTTCGGGCTATAATTTTTACTTGTCTTCCGACCTCAAATTTCGGTTTCAACTTTAAATGTACGATTGATTTAGGGGCAAATCTATGATCAAAAAGCCCTTGCTTTTTAAATTCAGTTGAGTTTTGGCGAAGCTATGGCATTTTGAAGTTTCGACCTATGCCCATACACCGATATATCGATTTTCGGGCTATAATTTTTACTTGTCTTCCGACCTCAAATTTCGTTTTCAACTTTAAATGTACGATTGATTTAGGGACAAATCTATGATCAAAAAGCCCTTGCTTTTTAAAATCAGTTGAGTTTTGACGAAGTTATGGCATTTTGAAGTTTCGACCTATCGTGCCCACATGGACATATGGTATTCCATTTTGGGGCACAGCAGCAAAATCGTGGATTAATCAAATTCAAGTTCTGCAGAACAAGGTCCTAAGAGACATCTCTGGTGCTCCACCCTATGTGAGCAATTTGACGCTGCACAACGACTTCTGTGTACCGACAGTTTTTAGTCAAATAAACCGACATACAAGTCGTTACAATGACCGGTTACATAACCATGTTAACCCATTGGCCTGCTCACTAGGGTCGAAAACAACCCGTAGACGCTTAAAGCGCCTCCACACCAGCGACCTCTGGACTGTTGGGCGTTAATATTTTTCGCTAATGTGCAATAAAGGTTATATTTAATCTTACATTTGATGTTACGTAATATTGTAATATGTTAAAACCAATTATTTGTTTATGTTATTAATTTAAATTCCCCGTTATTATGTATTCAATCTTCAAAACAATATTTTATAACCTTTCAGTAGGTTGATCAATATTAAATTAAATTGCTAAATTAAAAAAAAAAAAAACTCTTTGCAGCTCAGTTTTGCTTTACGAGCTGATTATTTTGTTCCCATTAATCAACACAATTTCTCTTAATTTTACTAACTCAAATCCACTTCAACAAATGATCAATAATTATTATTGTATAAAAACCTATTCCACTTTTTATTTATGCTTCTCTTTACAGTTAATTGGCTCAGACAACGTTGCAAGTCGTATGCCAAGTGTCCAGTGCTTCAATAATTATTCAACTTGCCCGGCAACTCGTATCAGTATTAATTTGGTCAACATAAAAAGAAAATTGATTAAAGCCATTAAACAGAACTAACGATGGGGAGGGGCAAAGAGCTACAAAGACCATTTGCAAATTAAAAAATGCTGTAATTATACATATCGTTCGTTTTTGCCAAGCAAATACAAATATTTATATTACTTGCAGCTAAGCTGGGCTGAAATTTATTGGTGGACAGTTGCAGTTATGATGGCCAGGCATGTGTACATATAGTCAGCAAGTAGGCTGGGACGCCAATGGGAATGAGCTGTAATATAATATAATTGTTGGAAAATACGAGTTTTGATTATTATTTTCAAAATGTATCAAGCTATTAGGTATTTGAGAACTTACCCATGCACATTTCCTGTAATACTATTTATAGCAATTCATCTCGAAGATACTTTTCGTAGCACAATCGCAATGCATTGAAGTTCAGACATCCATGGTGTGGCTTGTAGCGCATTTAGTTGAATGCAACGCTTGTCTGAAATTTTATTGAAGCAAACGCAAAAGGCAACAGTTGTACTTACCACGAAAGCCACTTGGTAATTAAACAGGTTTCAAATTAACATAAAATAAAATTAAATAAATAAAAGTGCTGGGCTCGGAACTGAGTGCCAGGCTGTCAGTTAGCCAGGTTGCCAACTTACCAGGTTGCCAAGTTGCCAAAGTTGCCTGTAAACATGTTTCAACGCCGAGCAAAATTAGCAACTTGCAGCAAAGTGTGCGTATGCCTGTGTCTGTGACTGTGTGACTGTGTGACTGTGCAACATGTTGCCTGGCAGAATGCCGACGCATATAGATAAATTTCTGTCAAAAATGCTGATTGACTTCATTAATAACCACGCGCCAGGCTGCAATTTTGCAGTCGCTGTTCCCGTCGCAGCCCAGCTGACAACTCAACAAGGCAACTGCTGAAAACCAACTGCCCCAGACGATAGGGGGAGGGACGTGAAGCGTGGCCAAATTAATAGCAAACTTGTAGCTGCTTGCTTGTAACCTGTTGAGAGGGACTCGACGATACCTGCATCTGCATCAGCATCAGCATCGGCATCGGACTCAGCATCTGAATGCAGTGGCACGATTGATAAGCTGCGTGCTGCGTGGCCATGTTCAATGTCCAAATGCTGGCACAACATGTTCTGGAACTGGTCAAACACATACACACACGCACACACTCATACACCTAAGCACACACACACGTTAGCAAACACACACACTCGCCCTCTGTCCACCGCAACAGCCTCGGCCCAAGGAATCAGTGCGAAAATTTATGTTGGTCCGCTGGAATTTTAATGTGCGTTGCCTGCCAATGAGGAAGCGATTTTTGCATGCACAGCTTTTCGCATCGCCATCGCCATCATCGTTGTCGACGTTGCCGTTAAATGGCGTTTAATTGCGTTTCGAAAACCGTTTGCTTTTAATTGGTTAGCTTTTGGTATGGAATGGCAAGCCCGACTCTATGCTCAAATTATAAATGCTAGGCAGATAACTCAATAAATGTACAGATTAGTTACAAACGCAATCAATCAGCATCAAAGGCTAGCCGCACTAAATTGTCAGTGCAAAAATTACAAATCTATGACTTTATAACACACATACCACAAAATACACCAGTAATTGAGCCAAGCCTGGAGATCTATACTTTCTAACCACCACAGACTGAAAAATGATGAATGACACCAGCTGAAGGTGACTGCAAACACAAAAATAATCCTTGAAAGCAACTAATAAGAAATATCAGCGTAAAGCATACATATTAGACTGTTAGATTGACACCATCTATCCATATACCATGTCTCCAAACAGACAAAGTCTGATTCCTAAATATGACTTTCAGGTAGTATCAATGAAACTTCAATGTATCGCATCTATCGACTTATAGTTCAGTATGCGCCATGTGCATCTGTTGATGTGTGCTCGTAATTTGGTTGCCTTTCACAAAAGACATGTAACGTAGCCAGCAGAGTCAGTCAGTGGACAGCGGACAGACATTGTTGACAACGGACATGGCACATGGAAAACGGACAACTTTGTCGTCGCCACAACACCACAGAGGCTCGCCGTCGCCGTTGCCGTTGCCGTTGCCATTGCCGCTGCCTCACGTCCAAGACCACGTCCGACAGTTGGCAGCCCGTTGATCATCATCAAGATGATACCGCTGCGGAGCTAGCTGTGAGCTACATTCATATATCCATTTTTATTTTATATTTTATTTGTTTTTTTCGCTGGCGAAAGGCAAAAATTAAAATGCGATTATAAAGCAATAAAATTGAACGGAATAATAACAGTGTGGTCAACATACAGAAACATTAAATACCAATATTGATGAGTAGATACAGAGATGAGACTAAAATGGCAATTGTATCCGATTGTATATGAAATTACATGCATATATTAAACTTACAGATGCGAGATGAATGAGTTTAATTTGAACAGATGAAAGTTGTAATTTGAAGGAATCGTATCTCGACTCCTACGTGCCAAGTCAATCTAAACGAAGACCAGATTGAGTTGCCAATACAGAGAATCGGATCTTATATGCTCTTTGCGCTCCACGCTGTCAACGGCAATTTGCAATAGCATAAAATTGAACGTTTACACTAATGGCACTGGTACAAATACACATATACACACAACACACACACACACCACAGCAGGTGAATTAATTTGAGCTGCCCACTCTTCATGGCCGAACCTTCTCTTTTGCGTTATGACAAGCTTGGCAAGCGTCTGTAGCTTGAAATACAACGTGGCTAACACTTTGACTAAGCCATTTTAATATCAAATGTTTTTGCTCAAATCCATCCGCTTCTAAATCGATCTCTTCTTATTATATTATTGCAGTCGCACCTCAACAATTTGCTGCCTGCCAAAGGCAGTAAGCTCATCAAAATGGCAAACGGCACGCAACTGCCTACAAATGAGCGACAAACGAGAACAGAGCCTGGTCAGAAACAACATGCTACAGTAAGAAAGGAATTCAGCAGTAATTAAATAATATAAACATTAAATGCCACGACGGACACGGAATAATTTGTTCTCTTTTTCTCCCCAGAGTGCCGAATCGGAAAATGAAAAGAGCAAAAAAAAAGTATAAAAAAGAAACTTGATCATAATTTCAGAGCACGTTTTACCGTTTGGAGGCGTTGCACATTTGCCGCTGGCTGGGCGGGGCCGTGCATCAGGCAGCGTAGCCGAGTCTGATACATTTTAATTTACTTGGCTTAATTAATTTTTTTCAACGCTTTAAACCCTGACTCTTTGGACTTTCAGTTCTGCTTGTTCCGCTGCTGCTGTTTTTGCTGTGGCTGTTGTTGCTGCTGCTGCTGCTGCGGCATGCAATTTGGCGTTTTAATTAATTATTTCTAAGTGAAAGATTGCATGACTCTCAGTTGTCTGTCTGTTGGTTAGTCTGTCAAAGTGAAATGGGTCGCTTGTCAGCTTGATCAGCAAATGTGAGAGGCATCACATTCGAAATTGAGTTTTCCCAAAGCCAAGATCCTGCTGCTGCTGCTGCTGCTTGTTGCTGTTGCACATCGCTAACAATACAGAAAGCTAGCCAAAGCAGCTGCACAGCTCTTGACCCTAACGCTTTTAGCCAGCCCATAAAGCAGCCGGCTAATCAGCAGCCCAAACGTCAACACTTAACAGTTAGCGATAAAAACTCAGGCAACTCAAGCACCGACAGTTCGTCATTCAGTTAGACAGTCAATGGCAACATCTGTGCGTCGTTTGCCAGCAGCAATTGTCGTAAGCTTCTCAAGTATCTTTCAGATGAATCGCAACATGCATTCAGGCGATTTATGTGCGAATTTCGTTTCGTTTGGTTTGGTTTGGTTTGTTTGCTTTGCTTTCGGTTGTGGTATTCGTTTTGTTTTGGTTTTGCTTGACGCTTTGTATGCAAACTGTCAATCAAAGGCAGTCGCTGAATGGTTCAGGCCTGCCTGACTGCCAGCCCGATGCTAATCAGCGTCCGCCAGTTTATGTACTCAACCTGGACTTGGCTCGCCTGCCGCAAGTTATGGCGCCATTATACGACGCTGAGCAGCTGCATCAGAGAGCAGACTCTTTGGCTGCCTCCTAACTCTCTTGTGACATGACACACACATGTCAACAATTGGCATGCCCCCGGTGAAAAATCGCTTTAGCACAGCAGGCGGGCAATTTTCATAGCTACCGAATACTAAAAATGAACCAGAAATAAAATATTAAAAAAAAAAACACACAATCGACTTGCTAAAATCCCAAAAGGCAGCAACTAAATGCAAATCACGGCGGTTGTGTCGCTCAAAATGCCAGCAGTTAACACTTTAAGCGAATGTATCTAACAGATACTTGTGGCCAGGGCGCGCATAGCAAAAGTAACTTGGCAATCAAATGCATTTATTTTGCATATAATTGAAATGATAATTTGTGTGCAACAAAGTGTTTTTGTATTTGCAGATTGTTGTTGTTGCCATTGCGGATTGTTGTTTGTTGTTGTTGCTGCTGTGGGCGTTAAAGAATTGCCGCTGCTGCTGTTACTGCCTTTTCAAAATGCCAACTTGTGCAGTACTGTCAGGTAAATCAATCAAATTGATTAGTTTTTTTGTATTCCAGTGGGTAATTAGCGTGGCCCGGCACAAGCGGGTGTGAGTTGCTCCATAAGACTGTGACTGTATGTCAGTCAGTCAGCTTAAATGTCTGTTTGTCAAGCGGGTGGAAAATTATAGAGATAATTCAAGGTTAGAAATCAACAAATGGAATTGTTTTAATTTCAAGTGTGGTATTTTGAATTGGTAATTTATTAAGTGCACTGCAGTTAGCCACAACTGGTACCACACAACATTGTGGTCTAATGCCTTAAGGCACATTTCATTTCTGTTTTTTTTTTCCCTTGTTTTTACTTAGCAGCAGCTTAAGAGTAGCTGTATCTTCTACTTTCCATCTTTTTATGGCTAATGTGCATAAGAAATAAGTGCTTTCAGCACTCTTTACCTCATCCTTCTCAGCTCTTTTTTTTGCCAAGGCAGCCGGCGGCTAATGGGCAAGTATAAAATTTTAAGACCAGACCTAAAATATCCATACACGTTTACATACATGTACACACACACGTACACACATATCTTTAAGCTACTGTATCTTTCATTTTTTGGAGTGGCCAGACAGACAGGCGACTTTGGTAAGTATTGAATCAATTTCGCCATGGAGCCAATGCCAATATCTGGATGGAAAAAAAATTGCTGTCTATAATCCGTTTATGGCTTTAATTGAGGCTTAAAACTGACAAGTCAAACAACTTACGCTTACGCATTACCGTTCGGTAAGTAGACATGTGAGCTGCATTGTGCGCAAGTGAAACTCAAATCTCAAAACCGAAAGATACCGAAGTCTATTTACCATCAGCGAGGTATAGAGTTCCTACGTGCAAATTGCAATAATCGTAGGAACTTAATACCGTGCTCTTGGAGGGCTGTCGACCAGCATTGATCAAAAGAATTAAGTGACTAAGTGAATCAAAACGTTACAAATGTGTTACAAAGTAAAATATAATTATGAAGTTGATGTGATCATTTTCATTTTACAATGTATACTTAAGCTGTGAAATAAAACGCAATTTCTCAGATGACTAGTCATAATCTTGTACTTTTAAACGTTGGCGCATTGAGCAAGAATTGTTTTTTACAGATTTAGATGCAGTGTTAAATACATATTAAAACAGTTATTTTTTTCTAATTTTTTTTTGTTTGTGCTTGCAAATTCGCATTTTGGAATATGTCGGAGCAATAAAATAAATTATACATCTGCTACTGTATCACATGTTTTATATTTTTGGTTTTTTTTTCGATTGCTCAAGCTGCATATTTTTGAAATTTTCAGCACGCAGCATATCAAATTTTGTATTCCTGAACTATTCGTTATTTTGAGAAGGGTTTCTATTCGATTATTTTCAGCACAATATGTCTGCAGTCAGAATAGCACAAAGAGGAGATAAATTGATGGAAAACTCCTTGGCAGTTCAACAACCTTTGCCCACTCCTTGAGGAGGCGCCGGTTACCCTTGGCTTAGGGGCAACTCTATCGAACTGCAACCCCTTCGCCTTCGACCCTACGCGAGTGGAATTCGATGACGAGGACTCCTATCGCATGCACTTTATCTGCTAGCATTTGCATTACATCGTTTAATTGGGAAATGGTTCACGAGGTGCGTTTCACGCACCCGTTCCGTAATTGATAACGGTTCATTTGGCTGGTGTAGCGGATTTGCGCTGCGTATTCACTTGATTAACGGTAAACTAAGCCAACGGGCTTTTCACGGCGTTTGCTCTGCCATTGGCAAAAAAACTGCAAATATGCCGTTCGATTTTGATGAGTTTTGTGGGACTGATCCGTTAAGTTATGAATATGCAAAGGGGGTAGCTGTAAGCCGTTTAATGGGGTTGCTTATTTTAAACAGAGCCCTTAGAGTGCAAAATATATACGGAAACTATTGACTGGCATTTGCTAATCGTTCTTAAGCTTTACACTTAAGGAATATTCTACTTTAGAAATAATAAAAACGATAAAAGTATAATGTGAAATTAATTTTGATAGCGAGACTGAAATAAAGAAATGTTCTGCTCTAAAAAATAGATACAGATACTATTGCCAGGCTAATGAATGACGATTTTAAGCTTAGCATTCAAAGAATATTACACTTTAAAGGCAGATTTTTCGTAGGAATTAGAATAACAAATTAATATATTCAACTTATATGTAATTGAACTTAACTATAAAAATTAATGAAATGTATTCTTATATTCAAATTAATAAATGAGCACATTTGAAAAAAAGTAATTCCAAATTTGTGTACCACTGTTTCCTTAGAGGAGTTTCACACCACATTTCTAACGCCCTTCAAATAGATTTTACATACAGATTTGACCGCCAGGACTTTGGGTACTTCAACTTTCTGCCTATAGATGGCGTCATCTCTCAAACGTATCACTGCGGGACAGGGATTCGAATCAATGCGTGTTTTTCTATTCTGTTGGCTGTAGCACTCTGCACGCCTCGCCCCTTCTGGCAAAGTGTCAGAGTGCCAGCCAGTGGAAGGCAAAAAACCCGCTGCACATAAAAATCAATTAGCATGCAATGAGGTTGCAAGTTTGTTGCGTTAGCGTTTTGCAGTAATGAAAAAAATGGCCAGCATGCGATTTTCAATGTTTATTAGATTTGGCATTTGGCAAAACAAAAATGCATAGAACGAAGCAAACGGGACACGAGCAGAAGTCGGAGCTGTGACAGCATTTGCGTAGCCATCCAATGAAATGGCAAAATGGCAATCGATGGGGCGCTTTCTACTGCTTCTGTGTTCAACTGGCGGCCACCTGCTGCGCTTTTTGTTGGCTAACCTGCGGACCAGCACCGGGGGAGAGCGAGGGAGGGCAGTGACAGTAATCTTCGCTTTACTGGCGTCTGGCGTGCGCATCAATTATGTTAATCTGTCGCAGCAATTACAAGCAGTTTTTAAATTAAACTATGTGCCCAAGCGAGACTGTCAAAGCACGGAGCATTGATTTTAAGACACTTTTATGGAGTAGCTAATGAAATTCAAGTTGTTCGCCGCTAATAAAGATAAATGCTTGCCTCTCTTGGGGGTGGAAAGTAAAATTTAATCAATTTTCAACTAATAACATATATCACAATATCACACACACAACGCAAACACAACATCAAATTACACAATATTCACTCAGCGAATTATTTCATGCTTAGCACAGTCACACACCACAAAATCAGAGACACTCCGTAGCCAGGTTTCGGCGCGATGTTTTCTAAGGACCTGGGAACAGTTTGCAGTGAGCGCACAGAAAAACATCGCGAGCGCAACTCAGCCAAATCATAGCCAGTCCCCCGCCAAGCGATTTCACTCAGTTCGAACAACTCACTCAAAGCAAGACAAAACACAAACACAATACGAAAAAAGTAGGCGGAGCGCTCGATACACGCGAGTGAGCAGCGCAGCAGCAGCAGCTGCGAGCGGCGAGCCAAGCAGAAAAACATCGCAAAACATCGCCGACGAGTGAAACGCCAGCACATTTATTTTCCCCTCACAACGAGTGGTTTTCGGTCGGACGTTGAGTGGCTTTTTTGTGTGTGGCAAAGCCACCCCTGACACACCACGATGCCGAAACTAACAAAAACGGAACCCAACCCTTTGGCTAACCCTTAAACGTTGACACTTTTGTGCTGACCACACATTCCACATGCCTCAGAGAGCGGGAGATGCTCAATGAGACATATACAATGCGTTCTGTTTTTGCCGGGCCAACGTTTTTCAAAGGGATAAGCGGCAAGCAGAAAGCAGGAAAAGCGATAGCACCCAGTGCTATATTCATTTCCCTCTCCGAGTTGCCAGAGCCACATTCAATAGCTGAGTTGTTTTTAGTGCGTGCGTCGTTGCGTTTGTTTGTGTTTTGTTTATAGAACCCAAGCCCACGCCACTGAATCCCCAACCCCTAATAATGCCTAACTGTAGACTCAACCCTTTCGAGTGTGTATGTGTGTGTGTGTGCCCAAAATCGAACAAGGTTTGAGCGTAGCACAAACAACCAGGAGGACAACAACAACAGAAATGGGCACGCAGCTTTTGCTTTTGTCTTCTTTTCTCAAGTGCCGGTCAAATTGATGCGTTTTTCCGCGACGGCGGCAACTTTTCGACACCGCCAGTTTGCCGGCGTCGCTCGCGTCGAACAGAGAAACCCCAAAAAGGTCCGGGTCCGCTGGGGCTGCCGAGTGCGTGTCGAAAGGGTTCACTCTAAGCAGAGTTCAACGGTATCGCAACCAAAATTTTGTGCGTGTGTGTTTATGTTCGTGAATAATTTCGTTGACATCGCTTAATAATAAAAGTGCGTCATTTTATTTAGCGTAAAATTGTCAGAAATATTCAATGAATATTCAAAGAGTCGAAGGACAATTGAAATGAGCCATTCTAAACATTTTGGAGGACTTTATCATTGAATGGATATAAAGTGAGCAATAATGTTTAATGAGCAGCTTAAGCTATGGTAAATAAAGCAATCCAATAAATTCGAATTCAATTTCACAGTTACACAATTCAATTGCATGTGTTTTTAATTAGTGACTTCGATTTTATGAAACGCTGTACAACAAATTTTTAATATATATTAAAATGTAATTATGGAGAACTGGTAATTCTGTAATAAATTATTATTAAACTATTAAATAGAAATAACCTTTTAACATGTTGAACAAAACCTAAGAGCAGAGAGTGAATAATACATATACATATATAAAATATATATATATATGTATAGTTTACAGTCAACCAAAAAAAATAAATAAATAAACGGAAAACGAAAACCGATTGTCGCTTTTAACGACATTTTAATGGGCTACCAAATAAGCGCCGATTTAAACTTAAATTAATTAAATTAATTAAAAATATGCTTGTGTATTGCTAATATCGGTGTTGCTATTCAAGTTGCTGTGCGGATAGTTTGCGGTAAATTTATCATGCGATATTAGTTTATCTTAATTGCCTCCAAGCATACGAATACTATTCAAAATAACATTTTTTTTAATTTAAGTTGTTATTTTTTTATTTTGAGTATGAGCAGCAAAGTGGAACTAGACTAGAATGGATATTTAAAGAGCAACTCTGCAAGATTAATGATCGGCGAAAGCAAAGTCATGGCTACGAATAGTTTCCTCACAAGTGGCTATGGCTAATTAAATATACGTCAACAGTTAATTGGGGCCTGCAGCAGAAGATAGAACACTTGGAGACATGTGTACTTCCCAACATGAGTTATTAATAAATAAGATAACGACTCTAGTTGTTCAGATTGTGCGGATTATTGTCTGCCTACGGCAATCACTTGCTAAAGTGCACACAATTACATTTTCAAAATGGCGTCAAAAGTGCAGTACACGAATAAAAAATAAAACAGAGAATTGCAGAACCGCAAAAAGAAATACGCCAACAACAACAGCAGCAGGAGGCAAAAAACTTGCATTACGTAGTTGGCCACAGTACAGGGAGGGCTTGCGTGGCTGCAAGGGGTGCGGTTGCAGGGGTGCAGAGGCGCAGAGGTGCACAGCCAGCGAGTGTGAGTTACAGGGGTTGCAGAGCTGCTGCTGCTACTAGTGGTGGTGGTGCTGCTGCTAGCGTTGCACTCTCTCAGCTCCAGAGTGCAAAGCAACTGAGTTTAATTATATCGAGGCTAACGAGTTTTTAGATGGCGCACAGACTCAGCGAACCGTTAATAAGCATTTAATTACTCAGAGCATGCGAGCGAGAGGGAGCGAGAGAGCAACAGCCACAGCAACAGCTCAACGATATGGCGATGACACTCTCAGTCGCTGTCGCTGCCCTCAGCTGCTGTTGCTGCTGATGTCGCCGCTGCTGCTGCTACTGCTGCTGCTATCGTTGTTTGTGCTGCTGGCGTTGCGCCAGCGTTGCTACCTTCGCGCAGACGCTTGTCTTAAAAAAGGGGGCGGAGTTTTTTTTTTTTTGCTTTTTAGATATAAATTCTGCGCGCCACTTGACGCCCACCCACCACCACCAACACCCCTCAATGACGCGCGCCCTTCTGCTGCCAATGCCAGGGCAAATACAACTTCCATGTACAATTTTTCTCAACGTTCTCATTCCTGTTGTTGTTCTCGTTCACGTTGTTGTTCTTGTTGTTGTTGTTGTTGTTGTTATTATTGTGCGCGCTCTCGCGACGCCGTCGCCTTTGCTCTCGGCCGCTTTGGCAAATTGTAGCCATATTGGATTTTTAGTATATTTTGCTGTTGCTCTTGTGTTTTCTGTTTTTTCTTCTTTTCTTCTCTTTTTTCCTGACTGTGACTGTGACTCAAATGCCGGCGGTTTCTGTGGGTGGTTGACAGCGAGTCACCCTCAACTTGTGGCAGGGTGGCAGATATTTTTTCCCTTATATTTATTTTGTATACATTTTTTTCATGGCGTTTGCACATAAATTTTTGTATATAGAGTCCGGCACGTGTATTGATGGCTGCTGCTACTGGTATTGGTGAGCGGAAAGTTTGGGTCGTTCGCTGTTGCTAGGTGAATACACACACACACACACGCAATCACACACTCACTTATTGGTATATACATTAGTATTTGTGTGTGTATGGATTTTTATTCGCTTGACGCCTTCCCTTGTGGCTTTGATTTAGTTGGTGCTTAGATGCGTTTGTATTTGTGTTTGTGTGTTTGCGTTTGCTTTTCTTTCTATTCATGTATCTTTTGGCTAACTAGTTACATATGCACTCAGTCTTCTGCAGTTGTCCATCTTACCTTTACTTTAGCCGCACTTGACCATATTGTACATTTTGTTTTCTTTCGATTTTTTGCACTCATAATGCACTTGTAGCTTTTTGTGGACTTTCCCCGCTTTTGCTTTTGAGCTGTGAGTTCAACTCAAAAATCGCTTCATTAGAAAAAATCGCTGGCAGCGCAGTTGACGCCAGCAGCGACCTGCGTTGTCCTGCGGTTGACGGCGCTGCCGCTGCTGCTACGGCTGCTCCATTTTTATTTTCAACACCAACAAACTGCCGTTAATTTGCATATGCATGAGAGTGTGTGTGTGTTTGTGTGTGTGTGTGTGTTTGAGTGTTGAGCGTTGGTGTGGACTCTTTTTTTATTCTGTCCTTCTTTCTTTTTGGTGGTTTGCGCAACCACCAACAACAAGGCAAACGTGGAGAAGCAGGGCCATGGCCAATGCCACCCCCTTGTGGACGCTGGCCTCGACGTCGACGTCGCCGCGTTGCGAATCGCGCGGATCGTGCGCCGGCTACAAGTTCGGGCCCAGGCTCCGTGGTTTATCCTGCCATTTGGCCTTGTGCAGTATGACAACAGCAGCCGCTGTTGCCAGTTCCCAGTTGCAGAGCGCGACAAATAAATCTTAGTCATAGTCAATAGCAGACTGGCCAGTTAGCCAGTCAGCCAACCAACCAGTAAACAGTCAGCCAGTCAGTCAGACAGTCAGTTGCACAGTAAGCCCCCAGTAAGCCAGACCAGACGGCCAACTGACACTTGCAGCAGCCGAGCCGAATGAGCGACTTTGCAACTTGAAATTGATTTATGGCGCAAATTTTATTGTCTGGTTCTGGACTGGAACGTGAACCACTTGGCTGTCTGGCGTTTGGTGTCTGGTCAGTTTCAACTTGTTAGCCACTAGCTGTAGCTATAACTGTAAAAAGCGCGTATGTGTTGGTGAATTGTGCGCGTGTTGTTGTTGTTGCTGTTGTTGCTGCTGTTGCTGCTGCTGTTGTTGCTGCTGTTGCTGCTGTGACATTGACAGAGTTAAGGGGATGACGGAAGAGAGAGCAGAAGGTAGTTTTCATTTCACAAGCAAACTAAATGAATATGAAGTGCAACTTTGTACAGAAAATCGTAATAAATTTTATGGCGCGCGAACTGCGAACAAAATCATAAATTTAACAAAGCAAGTGACAATTTTTTAATTGGTCAAAATACACACACACACACGACAACCTGTGAGAAAGTCATTTACAGAAACTGGTCAATAAGTAAGTTTTAAAATAATCGAATTATTACTTTTATATGTGAATATTAATTTATAGAATTTAGTCTTTATTTCATATACATTACCTACATAAGAACATTTTATTTGTATGGTTTCATAAAAAAAAAATCTTTATATTTGGCCGAAAATAATAATAATAACAAGGAATAAGAAGAATTCCTGATTTATTATTATATGTATAAATATCAATTATCATACATGATTAATAATATCGATTTGACATGCATTTTAAATTTGAATTTATTTTTATTGTCTCTTTTTATATATATATGTCTTCATCGACATTGTTATTAATTGTAGTGCTTTTTAAATTTTTGTTCAGAGACTATAACATTTATTTATTAATGAATCAATAACAAGTTTTTTAATCGCCAAAGCGATTATGTATAAATTTAAATCAATTTTATTGAAATGGCATTTGAAGCTTTTAAGATTTAAACACGTCTGTCTCTCATTTTGTGTCTCGTACGTTGTTTGCATTTATTAATTACTCAATCCAGCTGAGACCCTTCTCAGCAGTAAATGTCAACTAGTTAGCAACTCTTTTAATTTCTTAATGGAAACTGCATATTCGCGAGCACCTGAACGCGCTTAATAAATAAAATCAGTGGCATTTTTAACGCCATTCCCATCACAACGGGACAACGAATATCGAATTAAATTGCTTTTATTTTTATTTTCTTTCCAATTTTTTTATTTTTTTTTTTTGTGGTTGCCTTTATATTGATATTGTATCAGATGGGCAGAGCCAAAAGTTTGCTTTAAAGTTAACATTCAAACCAAAATAAAAAAAAAAAAACAACAATCTGGGCAGAGCAGAGAACACATCTTTTCTGTGTGTGTGTACTTTGGTAAAGCGCATTAAGGCATTCGCATCACGATGGCCAGCCGCTTATCAAGGACCACTTAAAATCCGCCCCAGCTTCCCAGCCACTGACGTGTATAGTGGAGCTCGTTCAGTTCTGTTATTTTTGGGTGGTGCTCGTGAGCCTGCAATTTCATGCTGGAGGATCGAGAGGAGGGGCCGAGCGGAAGCATTAAGAACTGGACTGACAGCAATATTTGGGGAATGGGAATGGGAATGAGAGGCTGAAGTCGGTGCCAGTCAATGGTAATGAAATGTTTCGTCATTAAAAGCCAGCGAGAAGAGCGAAAATAAATAAAAAAAAAATATTAAAAAAAATATTAAAAAAAATATAAAAAAAGGTTAATTTCGAATATAAACAACAAGAGCACAGCAAAAATAAGAGCAAGTGAAAAGTGTTTATATATTTATGATGATGATGATGATGATGTCGATGTGGATGTGGATGATGACTCTGGGTCTCTTCCCGGTTTATATGGTGCTGTTTGTGTGTGTGTGTGTGTGATTGTTGACTGCGTAAATAAAGCTGCGTGCAGTTATCGTATATGTATTTGTGTGTGAGTATACTGCGTGTATGTGTGTGTGTGTGTATGTGTGTGCGTCTGTGTATATGCGCATTAGTTAATTGCATGCATCAGGTGATGATGACCCATTTAAAAGTTGATGATGCTGCTCCGCCAATTTCTCCTGTATTGTGCCCATAAGCTGTGATACTGTTGGCTTACAGCAATAAGTAAATCGATTGGAGCGAACTAAAGAAGTATCAAATTTTACATTGTTGCAAATATGAGTAACTGATGTTAATTCAACTTAACATTAATACGAATAGATTTTTCAAGCGTTAACTAATTACAAAGCTTAAGCTTCTTCTTGTCATCAGCAGCAACTCTTCAAATTTATTTCATCTTGTCAGCGCTTATCAATTAATTCCACCCCAAATGATGGCTCCTTTCATTTCCATCCACTCTTCATCTGAAAAATCCTTTTTCCTTTTGGTCTACATCAGCAAGTTTCATTTACGCTCTACCTTTTGCTTTGTGCTGCTATGCTTTTAATTTTCAGCTGATTTTTTGATTAATGCTTAAGCGGCTGCTCCTTTTTGTAGATTTTTTCTCTCTCGTCTCCCTTATGCAAATTGCAGGCACTTTAATTAGAAAAACTCCGTTTGCTGTAAGGGGAGTACGAAAAATGCCGTTCATTTGGGAACAGCATCCCACTGGAAGTTGTCCCCAAGTTTTGCTCATTATGCCGAGTTTTTGTCGCTTTGTTTGTCATTTATAAATTGGAAAACTTTTCTTAAGCAAATTATGCCATTTTTTTTGGTTTTGTGTGCGTTCTTAAGATCTAGCCGAACCCTTTTTGGTTATATGCGTACTTGCTTTTAATCGAGCAAATGCTTTTCCTTTAGCTGGCAATTCGTTGCGCTGTGCGCTCGCCTCAACAATTTATCTCCAAATGCAAAGCAACATCGCTCTGCGATATTTGGCTATATAACAATAACAACACCAAACTCCGAATCCAACTTTAACGGCTGCTTAAGACCCTTTCGTCCTTGCAGCACAGACAACCAAATTAAAGGGGGATTATCATCATTTTATCTTGTTGGCTGACGAGTGCCCCGACCCCTGGATTCTGCCCCCAGTTGTTGCTGTTGTCGTTGAACCCTTTGTGGCCATCACCATCGCTCAGCTGACGTTTCTCATCCGACGCCTGCGTCACTTGGCCGTTTGCCTTCCTTGACTGCTTTTCCTGCCAACTTCTGCTTGCTCTTCTTCGTCATCATCGCCTTCTTTAATGTTGTACTCACGTATTTCCTACTGCGTCTCAGATTTGCGTTTCAAGATTCGGACTTGGAGTCGGCATTGAGGTAGGCAAGGGTTAACATCAACATCAACATCAACAACAGCAGCATCAGCTTCAGGTTCCCAAGCGACGACTTTTGCATCCGTTCTACGTTCGCTCGCTGGTGCATTCAACTTTATGTCTTTGATTTATTGTCGCTGCCCTCTTTCCGCTGCCACTACCGAGGCAATGAAAGCGAAACAATGGCCAGCACAGTCGGCATCAGGAACGAGCCTCTGTTCTTAAGCCAACAACTGTCTTCTGCATGGGTCTGGGGTCTGGTCTGTAAGTAGGTCTATAGGCTACCGTGGCACTTTCGGTTTTTTTTGTTGTTGTTTTTTTCGTTCACAGCCGCGTGGGTTTAGCTGTCTGTGATTGCTTATTGCGCCTTGTGCTTCCTTTTTGGCTTCGTATGATGTAATAAATATATGCGACCCTTTGTCTGCAGATCCCTATCCCTATCCCTATCGCTATCCCTATCCTTGTTGCTGTCCCTTGTTTCTTGTTTGTTGTTTGTTGTTTCTTGTGCATGCATGTGAAAATGGGAACATATGTTGTTGCTGCTTCCCCAGCAGCAGAAGGGAAGTGCCATAAATACTCGTTGAAAATCTGTTGATTAGTGAGCAAATAAATTCTTGTCTATTTTGTGGTCAGCTCCATCTCCGTCTTCGTCCACAAAAAGTCACAGACGTTGCCACCAAGATTATGTAATAAAGATAAGCAAAGAGGAACTGAAACTCAAACAAGTGTTGCTGCCGGGCGTGTCTCTTGTAATTAGCCAGGGAAATATTGCCTGCTGCTCAGAGTTATGTGGGCGTACACACCCCGAATATGTGCACCATTTTAGCTTGAGTTACAGTTTCATTCATGCAGCAATTTGAGGTACATCAGTTTGGGTTTGATACCTCTTTGCAGTGCTTGACTAAATGGGTGCCTGCCTCATAGTTTATCTGCCATGAATTCTAATGGTTTCTAGTGCTGCAAAACTTTTGCCTGTTTTGTCGGCTGTGTATGTGTGTTTGCAAAAGTAGACCACAAAATTGTGGGTATTACTTTCAAAGCTCCTCACCCGTTGTCTATCTAGAATCGCTATGAAACCAAAAAAAATTGCAAACAAATTACCACACAAATTGTGACAAGCACTCGGAAAAGTTTTTTTTTTTTGGGCAGGGAACGCATACGCCGTGTTGTCTGGCACAGATGTAAGCAGATGTGCGGCTGTTGTTGCTCGTAATGTTCGTGATAGAGTTGCCGTAGATTGAGTAAAATTTTGGTTGCTAGCTGTAAGGCATTGAATATAAACTAAATTTTCAGTGAAAAACTTCTAAAAAGACTCAAATTATCTTAATAACATTTTTAACAACCTGTAAAGCATAACCACAAAATGACATTAACATAAATAAATATTTGTTGTACACCAATAAGTCATTAATCTATCTGAAAGCTGTCATGGAAAATTTGTGAGCAAAGTTACCATATTTATATAAGTGCATCCATTTGGCACTTAATTAACAGACAGCACAATTTGAAAACGAGTCTCAGGTCTCACATTAATCTGAAATCTAGAATTATTTGCTTAGTGCATTATTTGCATGCAGCAGAGCTAAATCGCAGCAACACCCACCGACGATAATTGTAGTTTTGGTTGCGGCGACTCTTAAGTGGGAGTCGCACACCAAATAGGAAAACAATGCAATTGCCAATTGGCAACTGTGCGAATGTGCGAATGTGCGAAATGAGAAACACTCACTCGCGCACTCACTCACACACTCACTCATCGACTCATCAGCTCAGCGACTCGGCGATTCAGCGATTCACTCGAGCAATTGCTCAACAGTTTTCCCCTCATTGTGTGCTGTCATGCGCACAAATCGAGTCGCTGACTTGATGGGGTTCACTTTCCATGGCAGTTTTTGAGCTTTGAGCGCCTGGCAAATGTCACCTTCGATCAGCAGCAACGGCAGCAGCAGCGAGTGGAACCTGCCCGCCCCGTTGTTGCTGCGACACGTAGGTGCATCCAAGTCAAAAGGAAATGTCAGTCAGGGGACAAGCCCACAAACAGCAACAGCAACAACAACTACAAGTGTTGTTGCTGTGTTCTAGGGCTAATCCTGAGCCAAAACACGTGCAACAGCTACAGCAACAGCAAGAGCAGCAACTGTGGTGAGTTCAGTGGGCGACAAAGCTGCAAGACAACAAAAGTTCGGGCAACATGTTGCAGTTGCTGTTTGCTGTCGCTGCAGCTGCTGGCAAAATTGCAATTTCACAAACACGCACACAAACACTGCTTAGGGGAGCTTGTATTGGTCTCGACTCGCTTCACGACGCCAGCAGCAGCAGCGGCAGCAGCAGCGACTGCAAATTGTTCCGTACGGCCTATAAGACCAAAGCTGACGTAGTCGTTGCCATTGCCGTTTGACGTCGATGCCGATTGCGAATGCGAGTCCGAGTCGCTTTTTTAGCAACCCAGTTTGTCGTTGCCGCATTCGCTTTTCGGCTTTCGTGCCGCGCGGCAGCCAAAACCAGTGTATTAACTCCAGAACTTTTGCACGCGTACTCTCACAACATACGATTGTGGCGTATCCTAGTCTATAAAATATTACGTACTATTTGCTCTGCGTATGTATGTGTGTGTGTGTGTGTGTGCGAGTGTGTTTCTGTGTTAACTGAAACAATTGAAAACGACAATTGTGAACTACGACTACGCTAAACTGCATAAATTGTTGTAAATGTGCTGCTTGCCAATTGGCGACGGCAAAAGTTTGTGTGACCTTTTTACGGAAACATTTCGAGAGGAAATTGCATTTTGCATTTTGCACTTTCGACTTTTGCATTACTGCATTTTGTCGATGTCGATGGCGATGTCAATGTATATGTTTGTGCCCACAAGCTCAGCGAACTACTTCTTAAATTTTGAACTTGAATATAGAACTTGGCAGCGACTGACAGTCAATTGGTGAGTTTTTCTACAGTTGAAATATAGTGTACGCTTACTTCTAAGGTCCATGCACTTTAATGGTTGAATTAATTGGTTTATTTAATTTAAATATTTGCGATCAGATGTATATAAATCTAATTAGGTTAATTTTTCATGTTTTATGTTTAATGAGAAGACTTTCATAATAATAAATATACATATTTACAAATGATTAACAAAATAATGCCACTTCTCAAGTTCATTATTTATATTATAAAAATAAAAACTGGTGAGATTTTTCTGGAACATGAATTTCGATGATAGTATTGAATTAATAATATTTAGCTTTGCATTAAATAGAATAGTCAGTCTGAAGTGCAAAGTTCCTGGTTAAGATTGTGTTATTTAACCATTCAAAGCACATAGCAAAGCCATTTCTGTGCTTGCCAGCTGTCTAAAAATCAGTTCCGAGCTAAATGTCCAGCGGACGAGTTCTTCCGGTTGTGTTTAATCTTGACTTGATTCCAATTCGCTGCATACATGCGCACAAAAGACACCACGGCCCCAGCCCAGACCCCGACCCCGACCCCAACCAAGACCCAGAGCCAAAGTCAGAACCAGATTCAGAGTCAGCCTCAGAGAATAGCAAGTTGGCAATAATACCTAAGCCAGTAATCACATACACATGTGTACATGGCTTATACGAGACGTAATCGTCAGCTTCCTTTTGACCAGCGCCATGGCGCTGTTTCCTGCACGACACTGAGGCCAACAACAGCAGCAGCAGCAGCAGCAACAACACAAAACAGCATAGTAACTAATGCTAGAGCTGCAGTTGGCATGTCTTCATGCAGGCTGCTGTCTAATATAATTTTGAAATAACTCAACTAAGCGGCAGCTCTGCACTGAGAATGAAGTCCGATACTTGGCCAAGTGGCACATTGAAATGCCAAAACCAAGTTAGAAACAAAATGATTGCAATCCAACGTTGGCAGCCGCCAGGCGGTCATCTCACTCAGTCAGAGAGCCCAACAAAACTAAAAATCGAGACAACACAAACTACAACAACAATAGCAATAACAACACTGTGGAAAAAAAGGGATAAGCCGGAAAGCAACACGGAACCCAAATTAATACAATAATTGAAGCCAATTTAGTATAATTTTCTACAATTTCATTGCTGTTGTTTTCAGTCTGTTGTTGTTATTGTTGCTGCTGCTGGCAATGTTTTTGTTGTTATTCTTGTTGTTGTTGTTCTTAGTGTTGTTGTTGTGCTTGCTGTTGCTGTTGGTTTAACTGTCTAGCCATTGACTTTACCAACTATTATCGCATTTGTTTGGCATTTGGCCGCTGCACCCTCCTGTCTGTCCCTGTTCCCTGTTCCCTGTTGTTCCCGGTGTCTTGTAATCTGCTCTAAAACAACTTGAACTTAATTTTCCCGCATGCCTTGTAAGCTCTTACAAGCCAGACTCGGTCTCAATTGCAAGTTAACCACACCCAAAGTTTATTAACCCATTTTATTGTTCGTTTTCTTTCCACGACTGTTACTGATATTTTATTAGCCAGTGTGCAGCTTTCATTACCTAATTAAATTAAATCAAGCAACCCAAAAGCGTTGCCTTGACCAAGAGTTTGGGCCACAGCACAGCATCCCATGTGACCACCTAGGCCTTTCACAATCGCCTCAGATTGGGTATCCGAGCTGAATCTTAAACACTGCAAACATACATATCTCTGCAGCAGCATGAGACCATAAAAAGTTAAGAGGTTTCTTTCAGTTTCGTGGCTATAAAAATAAAATAAAATACTAATCTCATGCACAGCTTATGGGAACATTGAAATTAAGATATCTTTTATGTATATTTTTTACAGTTTAAAGAAAGATTATAATTAAAAAAAATACATGAGCATTTATTGTATATATATTCAACTCTTGTATAACTGTTACTCTTCAAATAATAGATCAAATTTAGACACATAAAAAGCTCGAAAATAACCATATATCAATAACCATGTGTCTCGCCATAATATATTGGGTTCTACTGCTGCCACCGTTATGTAATCGATGCCACGATTTGAACTCAATCATTCAGATCCACGTACATTCCAAATGCTTGACATTTTTGATAAAGACTCTCAGTGCCAAAAATATCATTGCAAATGCAAATGTATTAATAAAGACAAAAATTAAAAATTGTGTTTTCATTATGATTCTTTTTTCTGTCGTTTTACATTTTGCGAAAATTGTTTTCATTTATGTTTGAGTTTTTCTTTGCTGCTGTTGTAAATTGTAATTTGAAAAACATCACCGCAAACTGTCAAAATGCACTGACATTTACAAATTATTTTGCTGGCAGCAACGGTGGGGTGCCTGGTGGTGCTAGTGGTGCAGTCCACTCTCTCCGCTTTCCGCACTCCGCACAGACAACGATCGTATCCAAGCAGCAAGCCACCATTGGCAGCAGTTGGGGCCGTTTGACGCTTTGAAATGCGAAATGGAAGCGGTCACCGTTAATTTGCGTCAACGGGCTAATAAAGTTTCGTGTCGCCTTTTTGCTTTTGATTTTGCTTTTTGGCATTTGCTATTTGGCTATTTTCTATACGCTATTTGGCATTTGAGAAGCCGAACCGCAAGACAGCAACAAAGTTGGCTAATGCACTAGTTGCTGTATCTGTGGCCGCATCTGGCAGGCGCTGGTCTGTAAATGTATCTGTATCTGCAAATTGCATGCCGGCCAAATAGCAAATTAGCCAAGGCAATCACACACATATGAAAGGCTGACATTTCAATAGTAAAAAAACCGAGCAAATAAAAAAAATACAAAAAATAGCTATAGAGGGGACATATCCGCTGCATGCAGCTAACTGGACGCTTGGGGCCCGCATCTGCATCCTCAACTTTGTATCTCCCTTTGGCTCTTTATGAAATTCCGATAGCCCATTAATTGCCTTTGATTGAGCACCTGAGTTGCTGTTGCTGCTGCTGCTGCTGCTGCTGTGGCTGTGTGGCTATGGCTGTTGCTGTTGCTGTTGCTATTGCCACAGAGTATCAATGAACCTTCCTTGCGCCGCGGGCGATGCAACCGAATAAGTGAGCATCGTTTGTCGCTGCTGCTTTCGTTAGGGTTTCACTTCTTCTTCTTCTTCCTCTTCTTCTTTTTGTTCATTTTTTATTTTATATTCATAGTTGTTGTGCAAGGTGCAAACTGGCTGCATAGATTGGCCGGCCCTACCTGTGCCCACAGCTGCCAGCCTGGTTTATGGGTCTGGATGCCTAGGAGTGGCCGTGCCTAATAGCTGAAGAATACACAGCATAAAAGCAGAGGGCAGAGTCAAAGTAGAAGTTGAAGTTGAAGCTGATGAAGAGGAAGTGGAAGAGGGAAAAAAATGAATTATGATTTGGCGGTAGGCATTTAATGGATGGCCATGGATCTTTGACTCGAACAAAAATTCTCGTTTGGCGCCAACATATTGACAGCTGTACATGTGTGTGTGAACGTGTGTTGTGTGTTGTGGCTGTGTGTGTGAAGTTATTTTTCTGGACAGGTGAATGCTATTTAGTTAGAATGCCTTTTTGTCTGTCTGAGAGTCCGTCGACCAGTTCATGTCTTTTTTATATATATTTTTTGGTTTCTTTTGTATTTTCTAATTGAATTTAGTTGGCACAACAGCATCGCATTGTCTTTTGACGTGCTGTGAAAGGCCACGCGGCAACTCGGCAACGATATCGATAAGGAAATGCACCACAGTCTAAGCAGCCACTGAAAAGCATTCAAAATTGGAGCATGACAGCTCCGCTCAAGTGCAGTTTCGAGCTGTAGTTTTTCGGCTCGTGATGGATAGGTGTTGCATTGTGGTTGACTTTGATGCCTGCTGATGCATGATGGCTGTTGATGGCAGCGATATGCGGGCCGTGGTTTAGACTCTGTTGTTGTTGTTGCAAGTGAAAAGTGGAAATTACTTTGTTGCACATGGCATGAGTGCCTGGCAATTAGTTGGTCCACAAAACGATGTGGCTAAGCAGCTGCATGTGTTAGATCTTAAGTACTCTCAACTAAAGTGTCCATAAACATTGAGTAAAACTACACTTAGCTCTGTAATTAAGCCTTTGCAAGATGACGACTCTGTCTTTAATGTTAAATGGCCAACTCATTGCAGAGATCCTTTCGCGCTCGACGGCAACTTGAGCCACTTGCCAACGCCTACACAAAAGCTAGGTAACAACTCCAAGAGCAACTGCATGGGCGTTGCAACCAACCAGCGACAACAATAACAGCAATAACAATAACAATAACATCATTTTGCGGCATTGCTATAAAAATGCTCAAAACCCTAAGCAGTCCAAAACACAGCTCGTAATTTAATAGCTTAAAAATACAACCAGCTAACTGGCAACTGGCAACTGGCAAAAGAAAAACAACCGCCCACCGTTAAGGCCATATAAACAATGCAATGCATAAATTTTGAACCACAAAGAGCGCTGAAGGAGACGAAACTGAAAAACTCATTAGGCGCATCGCCTACGAAACATAAATGCAATAATATTGTAGAAAATTACGAGCCTAATAACATAAATTTCACAGAAGACAAGTCAAAACCGGAGTTGGGAACGCGAAGAGAAACGGTGATAGTCATAACCTTTTGCATAGCTTAACTATACACATAATCGTAGCTCGCATTTGCATGCCGTTTTCTATCCATGAGATACACGCATTGCGTAAAAATTCATTATGTAAAAGGAGTTGCCGTTCTTATCGAAACTTATGGCCCAGAAATATGCGTCGGGCAGCGCCATAAACATAAAAAAGGCGAATTAATTGAGATGGCCAAGAGGGTAGATGATGCACACGAGACCAGCGAACCCAGCGAACTCAGCGATCCCTTTGCGAACGGCTCATAAAGTCAACAAATTATGCATTTTCAAGTCGAATGTTGCACCTGCAACATAGGCGCTGCAGCC
The DNA here is from genome assembly GCA_035044105.1 of Drosophila nr. perissopoda 5 BK-2023a. Classification (NCBI taxonomy): domain Eukaryota; kingdom Metazoa; phylum Arthropoda; class Insecta; order Diptera; family Drosophilidae; genus Drosophila; species Drosophila nr. perissopoda 5 BK-2023a. The sequence continues at coordinate 1,081,831 of JAWNMK010000124.1, forward strand.
GCTCGCCGTCGCCGCCAGTGTCGCATTAGAGCCGCATTTGGCCAAAAGCGGCAATTCGTACCATCGCCAACGTTTGGCCATTCAGCTTTGGCTCAGCTACCTGCTCGGCCGGGTCTAATTGAGTTTTGAGAGTCGTTACACTTCATCGCAATGGGAGTAAATTAAACTGTCATTAGTTTACCCTTTGGCACCTTTGTCGCCCGTCGCCCCCTTAGCTATTTCAGTTGCGAACCCGATCCAAACGATCTCAACATGTGAAGTGGCGCGTTATTTTGTTGTTCTTTTATTTTTCTTAATATTTTTTTTCTTAGCAGCCGTAATAATTTTGTGGGTTTTACGAGTGCCGCCAAGACAATTAGGCATTTGTTGTATTGTTGTTACACACACACACACACACACACACACTCGATATACACTGCCAAGTGTGGGCATTTTGTTTAGCGGCTTTTAACGCTTTGATGTGCGCAACTGAAAAACGCGAGCGAGACGCGCGACTCGCGATCCCGCAACGAATCTAACGCCTTTTCAAAACTTTGTTAGCTACATGGCTTTTAACTTTTCGGTGCTGTTGTTGTTGCTTTTGCTGTTTTTACCATGCTGAAGATTTATTTTTCCATTATAGTGTGCCGACATCGACATCATTGTGGGTGTCTGTGCCTTGACACAAGCCATTGGGCCATGACGTGCACAAAAAATAAAAAATAAAATGAAACACACTAAAAACAAAGTTTCGCTCTTTTACATTGTGTTCAGAAATGATGATTTTGAATTCCGGCTTGCATTAGCATCAACCTTAGAATATAATTCTTAACATCATTTCATATTATCGATGGTGGTATCAAATTTACATTTAAATTCCTAATCTCTTATACATTTAAAACAATTTCGAAGACTGCATATTTAAATTGCCAAACAATTAATTCGTTGCATTTTCACAAACACATTTTTTTTTTTAATTTCGATAGCTATCAACTTTTAACTATGATTTTTATAGCTAAAATACATGAAACGAATGCAAGCAAAAATGCGTCACTTATAATCGGCTTTCATTTTATTCCAAGTATTTACATCGCGTTTCAATTGGTTGCCGCAGGCCCGCTTTAAACACATTTTGAGCCGCTGTGAATACAGTTAGTTTTCATATGAATTAAATTTCATTTTTTAATATCCAAATCAGCTGCTCAATTAACGTGTTTTGTTTCGGCCGATAACCAATGCATAAAATTGATTAACACCAACTGACGAAAAAGGAAAAAAAGCTGCCAAACTGAGAAATTGAGAAGCACACATCACACAAATCCGCAACAATTTATTGCACCTCTCAATAAAAAAAGAGCCATTCAAAGGCGCGCACAAACTAAACCACATTGTTTGTTTGTTTGTCCATTTTTTTACGACTAGCTCAAAGATATAAAAACATCTTTTTAATTCAAAGCCGCAACAAATGTTATGGACCATAAAATAATTTGCTTAAGCTGTCAGGGCACGTGTCACACAGTGCACAGCAAATTTGCAAGTACAAATCACAGCTATTGAGAAAATTGAACCATTTTTCAGATTTTTATAAGATTTCTTCTCTTTGTTTGCCCTAAAATAAAAAATGCATGCTGACAATTGATGTGCATCCCAAAAAACAAAACACACGAAAAGCTTTTAAAGATTCAATGCAGCTAAGAAGCTGTCATAAATAAATTCACATTTTTAGGTATTATGAAAATGTAACTATTTGTGTGAGCAACGGCAGATAAAACAGAAAACACTCTTTCGCTTTATGCCGGCCTTTGTTGTTAATGATTCACTTGCCACACTATTGTTGCTTTTGTTGCCGTTGTTCGTAATATTGTGGTTGTTGTTGTTGTTAATGACTTGACAGTAAAGTAGCCTACACAATTTATGGCAAACTTGTCCGCCTACAATCAGTTTTCATTCAGTTCTTTGTGTGTGTACTTGTGTGTGTATGTTTATGTTTTTAGTGGCTTCGTCTTGTTTCGTTTTTTAATTGAAACATTTTTAACCATATTTTCTTAATAACCTGACATGACATGGCGTCGCTTTAGTGTGTGTGTGTGTGTTTGTGGCATGACTCTATAAAATTTAGGTAATTTTAACTAATTTAATACAGAAGAATAGAATTCAAACGAGAGGCACCACTACCATATACATAAATATCACATACTACATATATAGCTTAAATATAAACAAATACATATCATTATTATAATTTGTACATTGTGTTCTCCACTCTTTTTATTGCAGTCGCCATAGCAAAAGCACCGCCAACGCCTTTGGGCCACAAGCTGCAAATGCCTGGTAAGTTTTCATTATGGTTGTCTTCGTGTTGCTTTAATGTGTTGTTGTTGTTCTTGTTTTTTCTGCTGCTGTTGCTGTTGCCAAGCACTTTTATAATCACTTGTCGTTAAAAAAAAATGTGTTGAAAATGTTTTTTTATGACACGAAATGAGCAGGGCCATAAAATTGAGCCAACTGGCGATGTGCCTTGCGGCCAGTTGAATTCTGTAAATGGCATTTGCATTGTCGGGCACTGAACTGCAATAACAGTTGACATATCCCATAAAAATAAAAATGAGCAGCATATTTACATACTTCAGGGCAATTTCAGATCAACAATTGAACTCCAGAATATATGAATCGTCCAAACATTCTTTCATATTAATACGACTCAGCTGCCATCATGAGATTCTTGACCCCATCGAAGTTACCTTATAACCAAAATAATTGACATTTCCTGGTATAACCATTCCCAGTTAAGTGAAGCATTCAAAATCATTCCCAAATTGATATACCATCTATTCTACTAACATCTAAAGGTAGGGAGGAATGGAAAGTGGAAGATAAAGATAAAGACTAGTATAATGCCAACTAATTGAATTGATTTATGCATGTCGCGCATTTTAATGAAGTGTTTTCTCTGCTTTTGTTGCTGGGCACCGATTCCATTTGATTAATTTGAATTTATTTAGATTCGATATTTGTTGCCATAGCATAATTTTCGTTTTTTGCCCTATCAATTTCAATGATATCACATTATAAGTTTCGGCGGCGCTGTCTGTTGTGTGTCCACACTTGCTATTATTTATTTATTTATGCATGGGCAAAGAGCTGTGGCCTGTTTAACTGTTGGCTGGCTAAACTGCCAGCTGAGTGCAAAGCGAACTCATACGCAAAAGGTACGGCCAGGGGAGGCAGACCTGGGCGGGGGGAAGGTACCAAGGAGCGTTCGTTGCCCACGCGGCAGAGGAGGCGTCATTGATTTATGCCTGGCACTTTTTATGGCCATTTTGTTTGTAATTTATTAACAAGCTTGTTAACAAGCCGTCGTCTGGCCAATATGCAGATGCAGATACCAAAACTTACGAACTCACTGTGCACTTCAAGCCTGCGCCTGACCAGTCCAAAGAGGTTAAAGGCCATTACGGCAGCCAGAGAAGCAGGCAGCTTGGAATGGCAACAGCAGGTGTCTTTCAGGTTCCTATCCATATTTATAGAAAGTTTTTTTGTTCATGTATTTTGTTTTCAGTTTTTGTTTTTGTCCAAGAGACGTGCATTATGCACAACCAAACACACACACATATACACACAGCCAGATACATACACGCACAAACTAAACAAAAGCTCGCGCTCTTAAATATTTAAACAAGAAATAAAACAAAAAGTGAGAAAAATTTTGACGTTTAGCTTTCCAGTTCGATCCCCACCTCCTCAAATGCCCACGATTTGTTTGCCCAAGCGGCGAGCGGTAGCCAAGTGGGCAAGTGTCGGAGCCGTTGGAGCTGTTGATCAAATATTCTAAATATTTGCTAAATAATAGAGAAGACAGCAGCAATCGGAGGCGAACCGGTGGCAAAAGGCTTGGCCCAGGCCCAAACCTCGAACGCAGCCAAGCGAAGACGAACATTGGCCCAGGCCCAGACACAGACACACACACACACACACTGGCCAAGACTCTATGCCCCTGGCTCATGGCTAATGGCAGTTGCTTTTGCCGTTTAAATGGCGGCTACTATTTGCGTAGCAAAGTGTACCCAACTGACGAAATGACGAGCTGACGGCACAACTCATTGACTGCCTGTCAAATACACACACACACACACTCCACACACACATCCAGTACTATGGCCAGGGGTACTGTCAAGCACTTGATGCGAGTTGGCAACGTCAATTGAAGTCTTCGTCATCATCGTGATCGTCGCCGTCATCATCATCGCTGTACATTTTACACTGGTCAGCTGAAAGCGACAGCTACGAGAGTTTTGTTTTTCGTGCCCAGTCAATGGACACTTTAATGTTTTATGAGCTTTTCATTTTGTTGGAGCCATTGATATGAGCCCTTAGCCAAGCTTGAACAACGGCTAACTTGCTTTGTTCAGCAATGTACATTGTACAATGTACATGCATGTAAATAAAATCATAATTGAGGCTTACAAGAGAGCAGCATATAACACTAACGGACTAACTGATTTATCTGTGCAACAATCTAATTTCAATTGTGCGCCTGAACGGCTTGAAGCCAAACAACTTCAAACAAGACTTGGACGTCCAACTGCTTTGGGGCCACGCTGAGCAGTTCGCCAGTTGAGCAGTTTGGAGCAGCTTGAGCAGCTTGAGAGCTGTGTCAGCGGCAGCGCCAAGTTGTCAACTTAATTTACAGCTAACATGTGAGTTACAAGTTCGCGGCGATTGAGCAAGCGATAAAAAGTATTAATTTCATAGCTCCATGCAATTAACATAAAATTGGACTAACGGACAGAAGGAGCGGAGCGGATCGGAGCGAAGTGGATAAACGTACTGACGTATTTACAGTGCTGCCACAGAGCAAATACTTATAAATATGCAAATAGTTCAGATTACAAACGGGCGAGTGTTCAATGCAATTCAATGCCTCGATCAGAGGAGATATCGCCGATACTATAACACTCGCCTATCTATTGGCAATTTTTGTTATTGATATACAGTTTTATGGAGCCGGCACGAGCGTCGACATTTGGCTGACAAATATGTTGACGTGTTTGGCTATATGGCAGACCAGACACTTGCCAGAGGGCGCCACAGTGTGTGTGTGTGTGTGTGCGCATATACACATCCATATGTGGCTTATATGATTCCCAAATCATGAGTTGGCAGGCTACTTAATTGTATGATTTGCATAATTGGAAAACATTTTCAAATGCCACGAAAGCCATAAAAACCAAAGGTTAGCATATATTGGCTCTAATAAAATATATTATCATGCAATAATGTCTATGTCAACTAAAGAATTATAGTATAGAACATGATTTGATCCTAAAAGCCGGTTCAGCAATCAGGTTAACAAATCACACCAAAAATGAAAAAAATAAATATCAAGAAATCGATATTATTATAAATATCATATTCACTAAAAACATTTATTCTAACGGCAGTTCAGACGATAAACATGTCAATAAACTTATATACAATACGATCATAAATAAGTATTATTATATATTCAAATTTCGCTGTCGAATGGCAAATCATTGAATAATCCAAGTGTCCATTAGAGTCAAAATAGTTTTTAAGCTAAGGCCTTAGCACAAGCGTTTAGCTAAAAAGATCACCTGGCAGAAGTACTCGACTTTCAAACACCCTATGCTAGATTTAATGTTAAGCTAAAGGACTCAATGTCTAAATTGTGATCAAGAATTTCTATTCAATAAGTCGAAAGTAAGCCTTTCTCTTTTAGTCGCATGTATGTACCACTATAGGGTATTCAATTTATGACTCGCAAGTCGCACAGCAACAACAATCGATAAACCATTTCAATAAATCGTGCAGGAACAATAAAAGTAAATTAAACGGCTTGGTTGCCTCGGCTGCCGCTTCTGTCGAGTTGTGTCTCAATTTGCCGGACCGGTCAGAGTGCCCAAATGCCAGTGGCCAGATCTGATGAGGTGCCGCAATATGCGTAAGTTAAGTGCGCGAACGTGGCCCAAGGAGGAACAAGCAGCCGAACAACAACTTGAGCGGTTCACGCAATTACGTGGAAGCTGCTCTGGTAAACCAAAAAAAAATGAAGAAAAAATACCAAAAAACAAAAGGCCAACTTTCTCCTTTTTGTTGGTTTGGCAGTCTGAAGGGCTATAAAAAAAAAAAAAAACCCAGACCCTTTCTTGGGCGTCAATGAAATGCAAATGCTTGTTGTTACTTGACGGCTTATCAGCAATCTATTGGCCAAAAATGTTGAACAGATAACCAGCAGCGGCCACTATCTGTCTTCCTCTTGTTGGCTTGGTGCTTGCGACTATTAAGCCATAAAACGCATGCAAATGAATGCGTTGAAATGTGCAACAACAAAGCCTCGACCATATATACTAAAAAAGGGACTGACAAGTTGAGGCGTTTTGCGCCTGTTAAAGGGCGCAAAAACTAACGCGCTTGAGGTGCAGATGAGCGAGTGCGAAGGGGCAGCTGGCCACTGTGTGGCAGAGTCAGCTTTGCTGGTGGTAAGTCCCAGCTAATACGAGCACCGGCTGACTGGCAATTAATTATGGCTCAGTGTTGGGCCAGTGGCTGGCATATGTTTATTTACTTAATTTACTTAATGACACACAAACAGAGCAGAGAGCGAGCCAGCGAAATGTATCTCAAAGATGGGCACGAGTCGGCGCACATTTGGGTGAGGTCATCGTCGTTCTATAAAAGCATTTGTCTATGTGTCCGTCCGTCCGTCTCTGTGTGTGTTTCTGTTTGTGTGTGTATGTCTAATAAATAACATTATTAATTACCAGTGCAATTAACTATAAGTACGCTAGAACACACACACACACACACACACACGTAGACAGACACACACATACACACAGACAGATGAGCCGGGGCGCCCACAAGGCGACAACGACGACGACGACGCCTCGTTTTCGATTTTGGTTAAATGAAGCTATAGATACATACACACACATCCCATAGATACAAAGGCGAAGTGCACTTTGTGACCCAATTTGAATTTTTCATAAGTTTCTTTCAGTTATTAAAGCGAATTTTGTTTGTAAGTCACTCGTTAAGAATTCACAGTTTTTTTCCTTCGCTTTTAATGGTTCATTTCGTCTTATATTGAGTGATATATGAATGCATTAATCTTAGTTTATGTTTATTGCCCATATGTTATGGCCGTGTGGGTTTCTAGTTTTATATAAAATGTGCAACACGATAGCAAAACGATGAATTACATCGGAAAAATTACTAATAGAGATTAATGTTGACTATATATATGATTTTATATCTTTTTTATGATATAACATAAAGTTTAAGTAATCGATATGATTAGTGAAATGCGATCTATTTAAAGAATCATTCAGCTATCAATTTTTAACAAGTGTCACATTAGGAGAGAACATAAAAACACACATTGGATAAGAGAATTATGTTCGGTTGTCAAAAATGTATAAATAGTATAAATGAATGGTGCTGTAAAAAAGTTTTAAATTTATGTTGAGTGCTACAAAAAAATGACAAATATATGAATTAAGTTTTCAACTATAATATGTGCCCAATTTAAAGATACGTGTATATATAAATATATACGTATCTTTATATATGTATATATATATGGATGTTTTTCTTTAATTTATATATGCTTTTGTGACTGTCTGCTAGCAGCTTAGCTTCATTAATCTTCTCGCTTTTCTCTTGTTGCTTGTTATGTTTTAAATATTGAAACTGTCAAGTGCATAATCATCTACCCAACAACACCACCACAACAGCAGCAGCAGCAGCAGCAGCAGCTACAACAATAGCATCAAGTCAACGCCAAAATTACAGGGCAACTATATATAAGTGTTTGAAATATTTAACCCGAACTGCAAGCAAAAACTTGGCTGCTTCTCGTCTACTTATACTTTGTTGACTTGTCTACCCCAGCTGCCCCGGTATCCGTTTACTCCTTCACTGCTGCTGTGTCACAGCGCTTAATCTTTATTAATTACAGTGAAATAATAAGGCAACAGCAAAAGCAACAGCAGCAGCAGAAACATCAGAGAGATAGATGGGAGCTAGAGCTGCTCATGTGCATAGCGCATAGTTTGGCAGCCAGACAGACAGGCAAGGCCCATGTCTATGCCCAACTCTCGACCCCAGACACCAACCCCAAGCGCCCAGTCCCCAACACAGGGATAGCCGGCTGATTAATGCCGCAGCCAAAGAGGCAACAAGCAAACATGCCACATGCAACACCAACACAACATCAACTTTTATTCAGTTTGCTTGGTTTGGAATTTAAGCAGCTCGAAGGTTTTTTGGTTTGGTTTTTTGGCTCTGGCGCTGGCTCTGGTACGAGGATTTGGCTTATGCTTTTGGGAGCAAGTGCGTTCTAGTTGCGTACACTGGCATGGAGAGGCATTCATCAACGCCTGCGTCGACAAATTCCCTCTGCATGCAAAACAAGACTCGGCAACTGTGCGCTGCCAAATGCACAGCAGGGCAGCCAGTCAGCCAGTCAGCCAGTCAGCCATACACATCGAATGGAAATGGAAATAGCTAGGAAAATTGGTATGGGTATGGAAAGCATATAAAAGGCGGCAAGGTTAAATTAGATAGTAGAGAGCATAGTAGCCATAAAAGCCATTTGATCCTTTGTGCGCACCGGCACCGCCTCAGTGTATTTATGCGTGTGTGTGTGTGTGTGTCGACCTTTTTTCTGAGCTGCGCCAGTCTCCTAATTACGCCTCTATTTTGAGCTAATCAGCAGCAGAAGCAGCGACAGCAGCAGCAGCACCACTGACCCCCGACCCCAGTGAGGACAAGGGTCAGCTGCGCGACATGTAAATGAAGTTGCAGTTGGGCGTTGGACGCGGCAGCTGTGACAAGAGGGTGAGAGCTGAGCGATAGTTAAATACCATTTCATTGTTGCCTGTCAATCAGTTCTGGGGTTTTGGGTGCTGTGCAAATAGTTGTCAAATTCTGCGGCCGTTTGCATATTTGCACTTCAACTTAATGCAAATGCAACTAGGGATAACTGATTTAACGCAGAAAGACAGCAATTGAGAGACAGCAATTAAATATGCGCATAGCTGATAATAATCATCGAATCAATATGCTGACAATTTTCTCACGCACAGAGATACAAACATATTCAAATTAGAAGCGGCCGCATCATCCCATGCCCAGGACAATGACATCAGCTGAAGGTTCGAGGGGTTCAGCTCGAGCGCATGAAGTCAACGAGTAGAGCAGGCGGAGGGCTTACAGGGGGTCGATTTGTGTCAGTGCGCCGAGTTTCAACTTAGACCAACCAAATATTAAAGGGCTGTCTGCCAGATTCAGGTCCTGCTCTTATTGACGGTCCCTATGGCTTAAGGATTTGTAATTTGAATTTTAAATAGCAGCCGCTGTCGCGACAGGAGTCTGTTTGCGTTGCTGCTTCGGTTATGCCTGTCTGTAAATTGTATTTACTGCTGAATTAATTTCAACTCTTATTTTCATTTATTTTCCATTTTCTGTACATCGATTTGTAAAGGAAATCGCAGAACCAAGCTCTCTCCTTCGCTGCTGTTTGCTTAGGTTTCTCCATTAAAAGCAAACCCTTTTTTGTTGTATTCCTTAAAAGTTTTTGACAGACGCAGTCACATGTAAATATATGCTTGAGAAAAAACCCGAAGAAAGGGTGTGGCCCAAAGAGCAGCTGCAATCTAGCTCAGATTTCAATTAATAATTTCTTAAGATTTCATCAAATTTACTGAAAACTATATAAAAAAAAAGAAAAAAACAGAAACTAGTCATTTGTAATGTTTATGAAACGATAGAGAACATTTTGTTGGCAGTTCTTTGCAAGAGAATCAATTTGGTTTTGTATAACCTTTCAAAGAAGACAACGCCCAAGTCCTGTTATGTGCAGAGCCACGCCCCCCTTTACTGCGTACACCCTGCAGGCAAACGTTGATTGCTTCAATGGCAAAATGCTGAATTGCAGCAATAATATTGCAACTGACATCGATATGTGTTATTTGATTTGCATAATTCTAGCATTCAGTAAAAGGACGAGGACAAAGACAGGATTGTGGCGGTCGAGACATAGGGACAGCTAACCCTAACCAGCAGCTCTTTCAGCCCTGCCCAAAAACCAACTAGCAAATTATTGACAGGCAGGACAACGCAAGCGTCCTGGGCACAGGACTGTGAGCCGCTTAAGCTGCCAACAGGCGCGCCCCTTTCTGTCTGTCTGTTTGTATTTTTGCAAATTCATCGATAATTGCCAATTTGAAATGGCAACAACAGCAACAAGAGACAACAACAAGAACAGCACACAACAGGCAACAGACAAAGGCGCGACGTGTGTCCCGGGGTTGCTTTTGACTCTTTCACTGTTTGATTGTTTGAATGCTTGACTTTGGCACATTGCCCCCTGTCCCATTTACCCTCGTCGCGAAAAATGTGTGTGTGTGTGTGTGTGTGTAAATCGGTTTATGTCAAGGGCGCATTGCATTTTGGCAACAAACCTCTCATAATGCCAAGTCGATAATAACTTAATGACGTTTTAATTGCATACAACAAGTTAATTAATTCATTGTGGTTATTTTTGAACCGCCAGTCAAAACTAATTCCAATCAATGCCAAATATGATAACTTGTTGACTTCACGGTCAGCAGTTGCCAAATAATTGTGGTTGTTTTGTGTTTTGTGTTTTGCCATATTGTTATTGGCTGCACGGTGGCAGCAATTAGTGTCGGTCATTTAATGACCAAACAAAAGATCCACAGAAATTATAAGAAATGCATTTCGTAAACAAAGACGAGCCGTATTAAGATGAGATGATCCATAAACAAAAATTATACGGACATGGTTCCAATTTGAGCCATAAATAGTGCTTCATAGATTCTCGATTGCAATTATGGCAAACATTTATGATTCACAAAACAAGCAAAAATTTCCATTCAAATAGAGATCGCTTGTCCATTAGGGGATCCAATTGAAATGCTGGCCTCACACATTAAGACTTTACTGTTCAGTGCTGTGGTGCGGGGCTAGAAACGGTACAAAACAACACAAAAAAAAAACAAAAACTTTAACACAACAGATAAATTAATAGCCCACGTCTTGTTGGCAAATGAAATCGATTTGTCTAGCGTTTCATAGTGTTTATTTGTTTTTATTCGCTCTCTCGATTAGTTTGTTGAGGATTACTTCAAGCCATGACAGATACACGTCTATTGTATTTGTAAGCAACGGCTTAATGTTTGACCTCTTGATCAATACTACATTCAAAGATAAAAAAAACCATTTGTAAAATATTTTCATTGACATAACTTTGTCAAAAATGATCAGATTTTCGAAAACTGCTCATGAAGTGGTTTAATTTAATACTGCATTCAAAATACTGTGGTCAAAAATATGTGAAAACTAAAGCGATTTTAGGAATCTATAAAGTTAAGCCATAGCTTTGTCTTATTAATATCTAAAGTGTTCGCTCCTCTCAAAATTCGTATACAATAATTTACAACATGTATATTTCTAACAAAATTTTTTCGTTTTGTTTACATTTCAGCTGAGTGGCATGTCTCTATCTATCCCTTTCTCTCTCTCACTCTGCATCGGACATACCAAAGAGGTAAGCGAAACTACAACTTGGTAACTTACCCAAAAAAAAAAGGGGCAAACGCCCCAAGTGGCAATAACAAAGAGAACAAATATATCGCAAGTTTTACTTGGGCTCTTGGACGCTCAGAGCCAAGTCGCAAGTCTTGGATTCGGTCTACGTCTCGGCAAAACTCTTTCAAGTTTTTTTGACAGCTGCTGTCAAATGTTGAAAGCCAGCCAGCCAGCCCCATACACCATGCACAGAACCATACAGAAATCTAAAACAAGTCAGTGTCAGCCATGGCCTAAAGTGCCCCCAAAGTTCCTCTCACCCGTCTCATATCAGCGAAACATCTCTATATATACATATGTGTATACAATTCTGTATATTTATCTACATACACATTCTTGTAGCCTCGCCTCATTCTTAAACTCTCTAAGCTAAGTTTTCAAAATGAAAGAAAAAAAAAAACAATATACAAAAATAACAAAATCGTAAAACAATAAAAACGATTTTATAGTTTTCATGCACGAAGTCCACGGAATGAAAAATTCTACAATTTAAACTGACATTTAAATTGATAGTTCAAGAGATGCACACGACAGATACCAGAGAGACATACGAAAAGAAGCAGCGAGAGAGAAAACTGAAAAGTGTATATGATGCTATATAATAGAGGCGTGGCAGTTGGGGCAAACACACATACTCACACACATACACATGTGCACTGCATGCCGCATTGGGTGAAGTGGAAGAGGCTGTTGTTATTGTTGCGGCTGCCGCGGCTGATGATGATTATGATGCTGAAATGTGCTAAGATGCAGTTGCTGCAGCCACACCAACAAAAAAAAAAGCATAATAAATATTTCAGATAGAATTGCAGTTGCTGGGAAACAATCGAAATCCAAAAAGAATATTTGAAAAAAATCCAACCGCATTAAACTGTTATTCGATTGTGGTCGATGTGAAACATAGCAGAGAGGAGAGTTAAACCAAAAGAAGGCTTTAACGAGATTATTTTCATAACTGTTTGAATTAACCTTTAAAATGCTTTTCATCATTTCATCAAAAAGCAATGGGCTATTTTGTCTAAAATTAAACTGGTTAAACTGATTACTTAAAAACTAATAGCATTTAAAAGCTGAAGGCAAGATTAATTGCATTTGGTAATTAAACTTTAGTTTGGTAAAATCGAAAAGCTTTCCGGTTTCAGGCGCAATCGGTTGTTACTTGAAGTTCTATTGATTCACCATCGAAAACTATAAATTATAAGCTGTCTGACAACCGCATTAGTTACTCGATAGACAAACACACTCATTTCTAGCGTGTTACCAAACATATTATCTAACACATTGCGCACATATTTCTTAAATAAACATTGCATTTCCACACCAAGCATTTTCATGCATAAGACAAAACGCGAATTCGAATGCGAATGCGAATGCGAATACGAAATAAATATTGCAAGATAAACAGAGAAACGCGAAACAAAACTAAAACGTTCGACCACTCAGTGGACAATTTTAGACGCATAGGTACATGTATGTATAGCAGTATCTTTAGCGGTATCTGTATCTGTATCTGTAGCTGTTGCTGTTGGTGTTGCTGTTGCCGATGCTGTGGCAAATGCTGTTTGTGTTGGTGTTTCTGTATGTGGTGACTGGTAGGCAAAGTCAAACTCAGCATTGTTGTCAACAGTTTGCCGCCGCCTTTGTCTCGTGCGTGTGCGCTATCATCCAAGTTAGAGATGGAGAGATAGCGGCTACTTCATGTCTCACAGTTCGGTCTCTCCACTAATCTTATAATTAGCATTCTTGGCAGATAACAACGACTGCAACAACTAGCTGGCTCGCTCGGACTACAAATAACAAACACATTGCAATTACGAGAACAACAGAGGCGACTTGAGTCGACTCGAGTCGTATTGAATAAATTGGAGTGGATTGGAATGGTGTGGAGTGAATTGAAGTCGCCTCTTAATCGGTTTGCATGATAACTGCACATTAATTAAAAAAAAATCAACTAATACTCTTATGAAACGAAACACTGCTAATTGAGTTATTGCTGCAGTGCACTCGCTTCGATGGCTTTTAATTCATGGCGATTTCGTTACCTTTTGTTTTCTTGTATTACAACCAGCTCGTTTAATGGGCACTACTCTTCCTCTTACTTTCCTCTGCCTTTACCTCTACCTCTACCTCTACCTCTCTCGATACAAGCAGAAATTTAGAAGCGAATCGGAATCCGCACCCGCAGCGACATATTGCTTACGCTTCCAGGAAGACCTAAAAATGCCACAGACTCGACGAAAAAAACTCAGACAGTGAGAGAAAACTTAGGATATGCCGCCTTCTAACGGTAACCAGCTATAACCTGCTAGAACCAGAACGCCAACCAGTCGAAGTTCAATTTTTCGGGCAATCCATAAACCAGAAAAACAGCACGAAAACAACAGCAGCAGCAACAACAACAACATATGTCAAGCTCAGTTTTCAATTGCAACAGCGACGCTCGCACGTTCTTTTTTTTTTGGGATGTAATCCGAGAGCAGGCAGAACTACAATAACAACAAGAACTTAAAGAGGTAGCCAGATAACCTAACCATTGTCGTTGTTGTTGTTGCTGTTTGGTGCTTGGGGCTGGGTCTCGGTTTGGGTCTGGGCACTGGGGTCTGCGGGCTTAGTCACTTAGTTGTTTGCTCGTTACTTGGGCTGATGGTGCTCCTTTCATGGCCCGGCATATTAGTTTTCAACTCTTCACATTCACATTGTTCATTATGATGAGCCACCGAACACGAAAAAAAAAAAAACAACAACCAACAATTGGCTGCAACAGCAACAACAAGTTGAAATGGCTGCAAAAGACGAGCCCAAAATTTGACAATGGACGCTGACGCTCAAGTATCTGCAAGTGCACGCAATGTACTTTGTTTTGTATCCTCTGCTACATGCATGCAACCAACTTTGGGCAGTACAAACAGCAGAGGGCAAAGGGCCGGCGCAGAGCATAGGGGACGATGCGGAGTGGCCGACCAAGAGAGGGCGGGTACTGAATTAAGGCAGTGCGCACATTTCAACAGCATGTCGCTTTATTTAAGTTTTTTGCATCAATGCACTCGTGACAATTTGTCATCTAAAATACAGAAGAAAAGAAATAAATGAAATGCTATGTTTGGTCCTATATTTTAAATTAATAAGATACCTCGCTCACTTGGCATAGAATGGGCAGTACAATTGCGAAAATAAATGATATGTTGCAAATTTAAGGTCCAATTGTGCTGTACATGTAATAAAGTTAAATGAATCAGATAAAGAAAATGAGATATCAGCTTTGAGAAACCTAAGTAATATGTAATCATATGTGCATGACCGAAACATACGAATCATAGTAATGCGTACACTGCATGTATGGGAAATCACTTCATAAATTGTTATTTCCCATGTATGCGTAATCTTTAACGCATTAACTTTTTTGTTAACCGCGACAACACTTAGGTAGCTTAATGAAAGCCTAATTGCATGAATATAAAAACCTTCTTTGGCATTTGCCGGGCAACTATGTGTGGTCTTTCTATAATGCGACGACCCCTTGCTGCGAGTTTGCCACACAATTTCCGTCTGCATCAATATCGAGCCAAAAATGGAAAAAACAGCCATAATAATAACAACAGCAACAACAACAACAACAATAGCATAAGCGCCAACGAGCAGCTAAATGTCAGCTGTGCCCACTTAAACTTAAACTTATGCATATTTATATAATTCATTTTTAAATATTTAAAATCACACAAGCGGTGTGTGCGGTAGACGCAGATGCGGAGACAGCACTCAAAACATACTATATTAAATATCAAGATTATATGATGCATCATGCGAGCTGAGGGGCATTGAAGGGGGCAGCGGCGAAGGAAGGCGACCGACAACGTCAGGCAGTCGAGAGAAGGTGGATTTTTATTACCAATAATTTTAAAATTTGTTGCGACGAGTGGAAGCAGGCAACTCGTTATAAATATAAGCACAGATCGAAATACCTATATATGTATTTATATACACACACATACAGATGCATATTCACACATGTATACCATCGTGCGTGCAAGTGAATTGATTGTAAAGCTGCCCGACCGTCCAACGCGATTATTTACGGTTTATTTTCAACGCATCAAAAATAAACCTGTGAGTGAAAAAAAAAACGCAACATGAATTTCTTTTTGTTTTTTTTCTCTTTTTTTTTTAAACAAAAATATTGCATACTAATTTTAATACGTAACACGCGGGCTTTGAAGGCGCATCAATCCAAAAATAGCCGCAAAGTGAAATGAACAAGAAAGAAAGCCAACACACGAATGCAATGACTGTGAGAAGTGTGGAGTGGGGTGTGTGGTGTGGGGTGTGGGTTATGGGGAGTGGAGATGTGTGAGGTGAGGTGGATTGGGGAGCTGATGGTGCTGGTGGGGCTGGTGTGCATGGCAAAAGTGTCAAGCGACGACGTAGCGAGTTTATTTTTGAATTTTTGGCAGGTGGAACCACGACAAGTGCCCCAAAGTCGGCAGCGGGAACGGCCCCAAATGCATTCAAATTTCGATATTTTGTTGCTCGTTTGCTTTTATTTCTTGTTGTTATTTTTTTTCTTCATATTTATAAATAACACGGGCGAGTAGCGCTGACGGTGACGATAGGCAGCATGCACAGAAAACACTAAAAATTAATTTCCACATAATTTTTATGAGGCAATTACTCATCGACACTATGCAGCAGCAACAATAATTACAACAACGAACACTCTTAAAAATAATATATATTTATATCAATGTATGTGTATATATAGATAGAATGTGTTGTTTTTGTTTAGCCTTTGTCTTTTACTTGTCTTATTCGATTTTGAACACAATATAGTCAAAGGGTTTGCTGCTTACACTTGACGTATACGTATTATTTGCTTTATTACTTGCATTTCATATTTTGATTATTGTTTCAGATTAATTATTGGAAAATGTTGCCTACAGTGGTACGTACACCTATCTGTACTAATTATATACAAATATTATTTACCTATCGACCGCTCTTTCACACAATTCCTCAGTGAATACGCGCGTCCAACTGTTCGGTTTCTTGTGTGCCATCCCATATGCATATCAGTGGATTCACATGGCATTCATATGCCCCTTACTGGCCACATAATTACGCAGCTACGCCCCACTAAATATTTGAAAGAAAAATATGTTTTAAACTGCATATACTCTATTATCACGTGACGTGTATTGTTGGAAACGTGTTGTAATTATTTGGAAATGCTTTCTAGCGATAATTGCGGGTGCCACTTTTTTCTGTTTCTGTTTCTGTTTATATTTTTTTGTGTTTTTTTTTTCGAGCCCCGTTGAATTCCACATTTTTCTTTTCAGGTTCGTTTGTTCTTCAGCTGGTGTTTTTGTCAAATTATACAACATTTATCATCAATTATCGCAGTACTGTTGTTGTTGTTGTTGTTGTTGCCTGGCTGAGAAATTATTGTACTATGCTATGTGACGCACGCGAGACTAACTCGTTGTGTGCGGCGACAACATCGTGTCATGAAATTGAATAAGCAAATGACGTGCTGAATGCCAGTTGAAACAGTTCTCTGGTTGTTTTTTCTTTTTTAACATACTTGCCGTGTGGCATTCACCTCAGCCGGGAAACCGCAAAACGCAGTTTAAATGGGAATCGCTCTGCTATACATACATCATATATATATATATATATATTTGTAACTGTTACAATTGTATGACATTTCATGCCAAAATGTAGACAATTGTCAATTGTGGCAGCAACGGCAACAGCAACTATCAAACACCCCTTTTTGCAGCAACTGGCAAATACTTGAGTACGAGTCTATATAAATAGACATACAGACATACAGATGATAGATTGTACATACACAGTATATTTACGTATGTATTTATGTATGTACTGTTCATAAGGACAAACATACTTACATCATTCAGACATATGAGCGACGCACATGCTAAACGAATGTTGACAAACAATTATTATTTTATTACTATTTGTTTGTCTGGCTGTGCCCTGCCCCACCCTAACCCACCCTGCACCCCTTTCTAGCCCACACCCACTCTTCAGCCCTTTTCACTCGCTCTAATATAGACAGCTTTGTCTGTCTGTCTAGCTGCCCGTCAGTTTACATGACTTTCATGCACGGCTCCATAATTCAGCGTCAGTTGTCGTCAGGCCGTCTGCCTGACTCACATATTCTCTCCCTCTCTCTCTCTCTCACTCTCTCTTGCACACATTCTCTCTATCTCTGTGAATTGCACTCTCCTATCAGCTTTTTTTTCTGTTTGTTTATTTGTCTAACTGCTTTTGTAATACGATTCGTTGTTATATTTGTGTTGTTGATTATTTTTATTATTATTATTTGTATCGTTGTTTGAACAAATTTTCACATGCAATGCGAACCGCACAACAATTTTGACTACTGGCTACTCTTCCCCTCTCTTTCCCTCTCTTTGTCTTTGGTTCTCACTCTTTCTTTATAAACAAGGCCTACATATTTCAAAATATAACATTAGCTTAAATCAACACATACATACATATATGAGTATCCAGAACCAGAAAAAAATGACAAAAATAAAAGATAGTAAATACAAATAAACAAACTTTTGACAGTTGGAAATCAACACATAAAAACCGCCATATTTTATGTTGTTGTCATTGTTGTTGTTGCTGGCTCTAATGTTGTTATTGTTGCCATTGCCCCGCTGTACTAATTGTAGGCACTATTTTAATGAAGTTTTCAACTGTCTGTTTGTCGGCTGTGTCAAAATGACAGTCGCTTGTTGTTGACAGACAGCGTGTCATAAATTTAGAATAGAGACGAGTTTGTTATTTAGGAATGAGTTACCTTTTGCGCATGCCATGTGAAAAATTCGCAACATTCTTAGCTCATTAGCGATATCAATGCAACATGTTGCAGGCTTCGTGCGTGTGCCCTATTCATTGTAACTACTTGCAGAGAACATTGTACGCATATAGATGCATAATCTCACAAATTGATTCTATGGGCTGCCACACAGTTTTGCAGCTCAGGCGTATCTAATAACTTAATTCGTTTCGTGGAAACGCATTCAATATCACATAGCATTTTCCTCACATTGCCACAGTTGCTCGGTCTCAGGCCGAGATAGACAAACTTCGGGCGTATCTAAACAGAGAAATCTAAAGCTTAATGGCTCATTAAAAAAAATAAAATAAAAAGAAGAAGATAAACCAAACAGCCAGCAAGTGGGGCACATACACACACACACACGCACACACATACACTCAGATGAGCGCACAGTCAGTATCTGTGTTTTGATTACAAATTTATTGTTGGTAATATGAATAAAAATGAAAATGAAAATTCTTTATATCTCGCAACTCGACTGCGACTCAACTCTAGCCTGCTAATTATGCATGCCACATATGCAGAGGCAGCGAGCCAACAGGCAGCAGATACCCTGTACCCCTCCCATTCTCCTCCTTTTGCATTAGAAAAGACAGCAGCGGCAAACAGGCTGCCAGTTGGCTTCGCTGCTTGTGCAACAAGAACAACAACAACTGCAACAACTACAACAAAATAGAAAGGAATTATAATAATAATAACAATGCTTCAACAAAATAATGAAAAATAGCAACAGCAACAATAATATCACGCAGACGGCGTACCAAATGAGAGGCAACATTCGCATCGTGTGAATTTCAATTAAACCTGCAAACTGCAGCAGGCAGTGTAACTGTTGTAGTAGTTGTGGTTGCAGTTGCAGTTAATGTTGTTGCTGTAGCTGTTGCTGTTGCTGTTGCTGTTACTGTTGCAACAGTTAGACGCACTGAGAGTCATGAGCTTACTGCTAATTAAATGCAGCATTCGCTACTAATTAAATTTATGTGCCCGTCGCACAGCTCTGATTATCAAAAATTATTTATGCAAAATCTGACAGGAAATAGCTGCAAGCAACCGACAGGCAAACTGGCAACCTGACAATGTGGCAATGTGGCACCTGGCGATGCATGGCTGATAAACCCAAAGCCATTGCAACAAAAGTTACTGTTCGAGTGGCAACATCCTCTACCTCTCTCTCTCTCTCTCTCTCTCTAGTTGCAACAAAAATGCAAACGCTGGCTAATTTAAGCGTACATCGTTTTTGGTTGCATATTTAATTGTGTTGTTAACATGATGACAGTTAACTATTATTATTATTATTATTATTATTATATGGTTGTTGCTGTTGTGGTTGCTGTTATTGTGCGGTGCATAGCTAAGTCTTGGCTAATAATCAACCCGTATCTGAAGTATGTTTGTTGCCATAGACTGATAATAGGTAATTATCTATTATATCTAGTAATCTATTTTAAGTGAATAATCAAAATAATCACAGCAGAGACGTAATGAAATTTTTAGTTGAGAAGTTTTGTTGCCAGTGCAAAGTCAACGTCTTGTTATGTGTATAATTAATTATTTTATTGACTCAGAAATCGCTTCTGCCTTTCTTAATGAGTTTCTTTCACATTTGTAGGGCAATGCGGTTTTCTATGAATGACAAGTCGCACTCAAACGTAAATAATTATTTACATTGTATGACTGAACAATATGTGGCAAACACTTGGCATAATAGACCAAAAACCACAAAAATACGATAAAGTAAACGCAAAAAACAAAACTTTTTACATATATATGATATATGTATGTAGATAGGTAGATACATTTACATATGTAATATATTGTGCCAAGGCGACGAGCGCGCAGCACTCACAAAGTGACTCAGCAAGCCGGCCGGGAGAGTGGTACTATCGTATGGGCTAAGGGGGTCGGTGGAATGAGGGGTAGGAAAAATTCCATTGGTGATGTCTTTATCCACTGGTCAGCAAGTGCAGCGTGTTGATTATGGTGTGTGTACGAGTGTGCCATGTATGCATGTGTGTTTAATTCATTAAATTAAAATTAATGTTTATTTACGCGCAATTTTACAGCGTGCCTGAAATGCTGCGTTGCTGGCCAAAAGTACTGCCAACCAAGCATAAATTAAAATATATTACAAGCAACAAAACAACAAGTGCAGAGCACAGCAGAGAAACTTCAGTCCAAAAGTTGTTGTTGCCATTTAAAATTAGCAACTGCAACTGCAAACTGCAGCAGCAGCAGCAGCAGCAGCAACAACAGCAGCAACAACATCATTATTATTATTATTAGCAACATGAGCATTACAGCAACAACAGCAGCAGCACCAGCAGCAGCAACTGTTGCTGTATCTGACAGATACATTCACAGCGTTTCCTCTCCACGAGTGCGTGTCTGTGTGTGTGTGTGTGTGTGTGTGTGTGTTAGTGTACTTCTGTGTTGTTATTGTATGCTTATCTGAACATTGAAAATCTCGCATTTGCTTTTCACTTCACTTTTAGCTTGGCTGCTGCTGCTGCTGCTGCTGCTGCTGCTTAAAGCTTGCTGCCTTTTGCCTTTTTTGCGTAATTTAATTAGTATTCTGTGGCCAGAAATCCGATATTGTTTATGGCTCGGCTTTTGCACTGACATTGATTGACAGCAAATAGTAAAATTTCAGTATCTATACAGTATACTTTGGTGCCCATAATGTCTCTGCCGTCTGCATAAGCAAACAAACTGGCCGCAGTAATGTATCTTTATGTCTCCTTTTGAATGGCTGCAGTTTCTCTATTCCTCTTCTCTGTCTGACGTGCATGCTGATGACATTTAATAAAATCTGCCGCGACTAAAGGCTGCCGAATGATTGTCCGGCCTAATGGAGCTCCAATATTTGATTAAACTACATGAAGTCTGTCGCAGCTGCAACAAGCAGTAGTTTTTCAACTGGTTTTCAATTCTCTGTGTGTGAGTGGCCCATTTAATCAGTGGGAAAACATGAGCTCACAATTAGATAGCGATCTACAATAAAATCAATTTTGAATCACACATTGGTCCAAGCTCTGTCTCCGCAGGCGCTGGACACAATAAAGTCAACTGGGGAAAAAAAAACTCAATAAAATTCCAGTGGCTTAGCCAGCAAAAGGGGTAATTTTAACTACTCAAGAAGACCAGTCTCGTGATAAGTACGATTTCGTGCAGCAAAAGTTGCTGTTTGCTCACTTTGTCATTCTTCTCGTTGTGAGTCAGCCAGACAGACAGGCTTCACTCATTTTGGCTGCCTGTTGTTCAGAGACCCCGTCGTCTACGACCTTGTGTGTGTTTGTTGCAGCTAACTAAATACGTTTCAAGCACTATAATTAAATGATTGTTGGCCTGCGATAGGAAATTAAAAACGTTTTAACAGCGATACAAACTGATAAGACCTAGACCAAACACAAAGGCCCCAAAACAAACTAACACAAAATAAACTACATTCATGCAACAACAATAAGATAGAAGCAAAAAAAACAGCAAAAACAACAATAACAACAGCAAATGTGTAACAAGCGCGACAACAAAACTAAATACATATTTGACGATTAGTACCATTATGTATACATATATTTCTGTGCAGCGTCTATCAATGTGTGTGTGTGCGTGTGTGTGTGTGAGTTTGTCATTAGAAATGCCAATTGGACGTAATACGTCAAATGTTTAGTGAAATTACTTTTAATGAAATGTGTCATCAGACGAGCAAAACGGAACACACAAACACAGGGACAGATACAGATACAGATACAGATACAAATAGAAATACAACTACAAATACTCAGTGAAATACATTATACATTTGAGAGGGGCACGTCTAGCTGAGGTCGTCACTGCCTGCGATTAGCCTGTGCCTCTCCCCCTCTCCCTATCCGTCTCAGTCCCTTTCTCTTTGGTTGCATGTTGGTTTGTTAATTTAGCTAAAAGTCCATTTAATGCTTAGTTCTTATTGCATTGCCGGTCAGCCACTATTAACGTAATTGTTTATAAGACAGCCGGTACGCTCTCTCTCTCCCTCTCTCTCTCTCTCTCTCTGTCTCTCTTTATATCTCTGTCTGTTTGGCTTGCACTCTTACACCTCTAACACTAGTATAGCCGTAATTATTACGATGTGTGACATGCAGCAGTCATCATCATTACGCGACTGGAGGAAACTTCTGTAACTGATTTTGTTGATATGTATATGATAGTTATGCAAGCAGTTTACTTAATTGATTAATTCGAACCTTAAACACACTCGAAACGCAAAGAGATTTCAGTTAGTGCAATTAATTTTCATATGAATAGAATTTAATGGAATATGGCAGAGATTGGGTAGACATAGCTTGCATATATTAAAGCCAAAGTCGTGAGCTGAAGAGTGTGAAATGCAAATGATCATAACTCTTTGACTGCCCACCACATGTTGTCGCTTGTCACTAACAGCCAGACGGGCGGTCGGACGGACGGACGGCGAGGCAACAACAGTCAACAATCAGGCATTGGCCGTAAAAGTCAAGCACTTTAAAAAAGAACTCAACACTTGCCTCGTTTTATTGCATTTAGGAACGGTTAGTTACATTTTACAATCAAAGCCGCTTACCCCCCACCAATTGAGTCATTCAATTCAACTCGAACGAGTCTCTGTTTCTGTCTCTGGCTGTGTGACTGTGAGTGTGAATCTGTCTCTGACTGTGCCTTCTTTAAATGCCTCACTTTACTTAAGCAAACAGATTTTTATCATCGTCGTTTTATGAGCATCATCAAAAACTAATAAAAACTCAATGCGTTCTTTATTTGCAGGCGACCGCACAGTACAAGTTGTGGCAACGACTACGACGACAACAGAAAGCAGCAGCAACAATAATAACAGCAACAACAACAACAGCAACTTGTACAGCAGCAACATGTTGCACTCCTTGCCTTGCGCAAGCAATTTGCATACAAATGTTGCCGTGTGGCACTTGAAACTGCAATCGCAATCACTGAAGGAAAGCAGGCAAAGACCGCCAGAGTCCCCCCAACCGGAGCCCAACAACAACAACAGCAGCAGCAACAACAACAGCAGCAACAACAACAGCAGCAGCTGGCCAGGCTGCCGTTTCATAATTTGATATTAAACATGCGTTTCAGTATGTAGAACTTGTAAATTTGCAAATTGCTAAAACGCATGACAGCAAAACCGAACGAAGGCAGCTGCTCCTCACATCTCCCCCTCTCTCTCAATCTCTCTCTCTCTCTCTCTGTCTCGTACTTACTCACTCTATGCACCTTTCTCTGCGTCTGACCATCAGTTCAAATGGCATTTTGCCCGCCAGCGCTGCGTGAATTTGCATTTACATGGCGAACTAAACTCAAACCCAAACCCAAACCCCGAAAGCCAAACCCGCTTAATGGCAGCAAGAAGTTCAATGCAGCCTCCAACCACCTTCTCCCCTTATCCCCTACACGCCCTTCCCTTGTCACTTCCATGTCGCTCAATTGACTTTCAATTGCAAAACAAACACAACACAAAGCAGTACAAAAAAATACAAAAAACAAAACAAAAGCAGCTGAATTTATTTGAAAATTGTTGTTGCTTTGCTTTTGTTGTTGTTTGGTGCTGCTGGTGCTGCTGCTTGGACTGGGTATTGGATGTATGTACATATGTATATGATATGTTGATTTCCAAGCGCTCATATGTATATACATAAATATATATGTACATATATGATTGACATGCTCATGTTGCCTGATCAATTGATCGCCTGGGAGTGGAAGTGGAAGCTTTACGGCTGCCAAGTGTTTACTTTGCAATTTTTGTTCGCCTTTTTATACGGCTCTTTCAAAGATTTGCCAATAAAACAAAATTTGTTAATATTGCACTTGGCAGCGATATAAAAATTATGAATGTGAAGTGTGCACACGCTTGTCTCAATGGGCGAGTGGACAAAAGGCGTGTTGGCTTCCATCTTGCCGCGTCTCAAGTTGTGGCTTGATGACTGGCTGAAAGTCACACTTGAGACTTAAGGCATTCAAATCGATTTTAAGTCAAAGCTTAGAATCTAGGCTAACTAGCTAATTTCATTTTTTTAACCTTTTTTCGATTGAAATTTGTTTGCATAAGTCGCACTTTCGACTAGTGTCATTGAGCCGTAATTTGGCAGCACTATTAAAGCATAGTTGCAAGACTTTAATCAGCCAAAAAAAAAGAAAAACATGCAATTAGCCATAAATCATTTTTATGAGACATTCCCCCCCCCCCCCCTCCCCCCCACAAAATAAGCAGCAGCGACAACAAGAGCTGAATATGTAGTAGACACGCAACGCGAACGCAGCAAAAATCGAAGCGAAGTGAAGAAGGGGAGGGTTGGCAGGCTAGAAAAGGATAACGATAAGGTCAAGGCAACTTACTTCTTTGCTCGCTCCAACGCATTTGTGCCACACCAGCTAATGGAAGACAATAATCAATAGGCCAAAACCAAACAAGAACAGTTAAAACACTGCATATGTGGGTACGAGCAAAAAAAAAAGTAGAAAAACACAAAGAATTGGTGTGCGTGTGTGTGTGTGTGTGTGCGTTTGTGCGTAAGTGTGTGTGTGTGTGTTGAGCATGTGTGATTCCCACCACCAAAGGATACGTATGCATATGTGTGTGTGTGAGGGTGTTCGTGTGTTTGTACTTCTGTGGGTAGTTCATAACTTTTGTGACTTTTTATTGCGGCTGTTTGTGGTGGTTTCTCTTGGCCCAGAGCTAAGGACTCACAGCTTGAACTGCCATATTTGTGTTTTTGGCCCCATACACACATACACGTAGGCGTCACCGTATGCCCGTCTCGCTTGCACCCGCACATACAGCAACAAAAAAAAAAAAAGAAAACAAAACTGTGCCAAAAACTTGGCCAAGAACTTGGCAACAACCACTGGCACACAAAACTCTTGGCTAAACAGTTACATATGTGCACATGTTCAACACACACTGTTCGGGTTTATCGTAAACGCAACTTTAGCGGGTTATTTATATTTAGCGCGGTTCAGAGAGCTTCAATCTTATCGGCACTCGTACACCACAGACACATACATATGTACATATGTGTGTGTTTCTGTGTGTGTGTCCATGTATAATCGCACATGGTGTGGCCCATGGTTTGACACTACGCTGCCCGATAAGCAATTGAAAAGCAATAAGCAACCGTTGCGAAATTTAAATGATGTCATCTCACAGACGGCAATGACTCGTGCAGTTACTGATAACTGATAACCAGCCTCGGTTCCCTGTCCCCTGTTCCCACTCCTCAGTGCTCAGTCCAGACGATCTATCTGCATAAAGAAGCCATTAGTTTGTGTGTGTAGGATTCCTCACAGCTGATTTATGTCGTAAGTTCATTTAAATTCATGAGTGATCAACAAGAATTATAATCAAAGTGGAAAAATAATAGCCACGCACACATTTAAAAACGTTTCTACAACATATTTTCAAAAGTGAAATAAAGTCAGTTAGACAATCCCATCGCTTGCTAAACTTAACACATACCCTGCAATAAACTATTGTCGAATTTCAAAGCACTCTTCTCAGGCACTAAAAAATAATACTTAAAAGAAGCAGAGCATTGTTAAAATACCTTCAGTGCTACATTGTTTATTGTTGTTCAACCTTTACATACCCATCAGTTGCAGCCTGTAGAGGGTATTGAAAACCATCCAAAACGGAGCGTATTACGACCAATGAAAATGTGTGGCCGTTGTGGCTTTGGCTGCACCTACGCGTTGCTTAAGATTTATATATGTATGTATATATATATATAGGGGAAACAATCGACAGAGCACATGTATATATATATATATATATATGTATGTACATACATAATCACGCCCTACACCTTAGCATAAAAAACAAATTATAATTTATGTTATGCATGCATATATATATATACATATATATAGATGTAGTTCTTTTTTTTGGGATTTTGTTAGTGGGCAAGAGTCGAAAAAGCAGCTATATTATGTATAAATAATAATATTAATAATAATAAATACAAACCTGTCCATAGATTATGAAAAGAACTGTTGATGTATGAATTGTATGCGACCGTTTGGGCATAATCATAAATCTATTGGACCCCGTCAAGGTGTGCGCTGAAGTGTCAGCCATAAATTTAAAATTTATGTTCATCTTTTCGGTCAAAGCACAAAAGCACAAAGAAAATGCTCGCAATATGTACACACATATGAATCTATATATATATATATATATATATGGGGTTTTCGTTTAGCTATAAAATCGTATAATTTCAATTAAATGGTGCCGCAATAGTTGCGTCATTTCGACTGACACATTGGCCCGCTTATGGCGTTAATTTTAGTGGATTTAGGGACATTGTGTTCCGCTCACCACCTCCTCCAGTTTCACACACACACACATACACACTGTTATGACTTGGCAAAAATTGTCGCTAATCGGTGCTCTTGTAGACGTTGACAAGTCATATTTGTCTTTGTCTCTGTGTCAGAGCCAGAAAACAGACTTTTCCCCCATGCCAAAATGTTGCCTGACAGCACGTATATATCATAGAATTAATTACTTTGTAACACATGCACCATGTGATGAGCTTTCCCAGCTAAATCTAATACACTTGCAACAGTTTGTTCTTTCAGTGAGTCTGTTAGAGACGACAGGTTTTTCTGGGTCTTCTTTGTAGACTAAAATTTCTCATTTAGCGGCTAGAGTGACCGTTATATAACCATTAACTAGCCAAGTCATCAAAGAGCCCAATTCTCACACACTCAACCCACCTATCCACGCAAACGGCTCATTAAACTCACAGAAAAAAACTGAAAAAACACAACCGAAAACAGCAAAAAAAAAAAACAACCGAAATACAAAAAAAAGTTGACCTTCAAAAACGCACAGAAATCAAAAAACAATTACAAAAACAACAAAGCAACTCAACCAAGCGAAAATCAAACCCCAACAAAAATAAATTTATGAATGTGTGAGTGTGTGTATGAGTGTGTATGAGTGTGTCTAAGTGTCAGTGTGTGTCCATACATTATACTATAGATGCTGTTCGCTCGGAAACAGGTTGTTGTCTGTGTCAGTTTTTGTGTTATTGTTAACATTTATTTCATTATGCTTTTTCACAGTTGAGAGCTACGCAAACTTTCGCACACACACTCACATCTCTGACAAACACGCAGTGAAACAAACAAAGAGACTGAAATCCGCGCGCCGAAAACTATCTCGAGTATATGTATCTCAAACATGCAGAAACAAAAGATACACACAATGTGATTGCACTTTAATTTAAATTAATTTTGAATGATTATTTCTGTACAATCTTAAAAATAATTGTGCAATGTGTGTGATGTCATCAACATACATACATACACTTCATTTGCGTCTCGGGCGTGCTGACCACACAAAATACCCTTTTTGCGCACCTCAAAATGGCTTTGAATAACTATATCGATGAGCTTAACATTTAGAAATCGGTGTCTGATGTAGGGGAAAGTAATTCTCTAGGGTTTTCACTTTATAGAACAATCGGCTCCACTCAAGTTAGCAATAAAATAGACTTACGAAAGATTACTGATTTAACGGTTTCTCCAAAGCATCATTCGCACATTGGTTCACAAGATTTATTGCTTCACTTCTCGGGTATTAAACAAAAGCGATAAATGCAACGCACACGTGCTAAATTCGCTAAATAATAGACAGAAAAATGAAACGCAACCATTTCGTGGTGTTAATCAGTGGCAGCAAAAAAAAAAGGCGCCAAACATTTTTATTATTTTTTTTGTGGAATTTTTGCGTCAAATTCTTATCAGGAATAGCTATAGTTGCCATATTAAAACTCGTGTGCGTAATGAGCTTGTTTACTTTTGCGGGGGGAAGGGGGGACGCGTGTATAAACATGCACATATTCCAGGAGAGTCTTTAGGTAAACATGTATATGTGTTTGTAGTTTGCACACACCTGCAACACACACGTGCCAAATTTGCTAATGACCAGGCGTATAACAACAACAAAAAAGTAACGGCTTTGAGGTGTTAATCAGCGGTAGTAGAGAAACAAAAAAAAGGCGCCAAAAAATGGTTTTTAGCGGCGGCAGCGAAACAATATAAAGCGCCAAAAGCCACAGACAAACGCGCGCGCGTATCTAGATAAATATCTATGACTACACACACACGCACACATAAATTTACACATATTCTTGTGCGCAAGTGTGTGCGTGCTTATCTGTGAGGAAAACATACTTGAGGCCTGCTACTGTACATACGCAACGCTGGCAGCGAACGTTGACTGCGCGGCGAGTTTCGTGTAGGCATACTGACTGCGCGGCGAGTTTCGTGTAGGCATACGCTGCTGCTGCTGCTGCGGCTGCTCGTGAAGGCAACGACCAACAACAACAACAACTACTACAGCAGCAGCAGCAAGAAATCGACGATGCCGCGCAAAACAATCGTAAACAGATCATCGAACTCCCTTCGCAAAAGCATATTTGTTGTTGCTGCTCTTTCTCGGCAGCGACTGCAACTGAGGCTGATGTTGTTGCTGCTGCTGCTACTGCGATTGGCCTTGAAAAGTGTGCGCTTTTTAATTTTTGGTCACCATTTCATTTTCCTTAATTAAGAGTTGCTTTATTTATTTTTTTTTTGGTTTTGTTTTTTGCTATTAATTGAGTTTGCAAAGCGTGCGGCGCCCACGCAAAACGGCATCAGGGGCAGCGACTGCAGCAGCAGCAGCAGCACCAACTTCAAAACGACAACCAAAAACAGCTTTCACCGTTTGCCTTCGCTTGCGTCATATTTGCGTTTGCGTTTGCGTGAGCGACAAAGCTACAAAGCACACGACGCCGCTGCATCGGCATGTTGCTGCCGCTGCAGCAGCAGCAAACTCAACACACTGGCTGAGGGCAACAAACCACCACCAAGCGGCAACTGAAGCAGCAGCAACAAAAACGAGCCGCAGTCGCAGAAGCAGCAGCAGCTGTAGCAGCGCAGCGACGCAGCAGCAACCAACCAACCAGCAGCAGCGACAAACCGACAAGCGGCTTCGGCTTCGGGTTTTTTTTGTAGCTTTGTGGCCTCAGTCGCTTATTGACGGCGAGTGCGTTCAGTTGTGTTAACGGTAAAACGGTACTCAGCTGCTGCACATTGTTTGTTGCTGCTTAACTGGAATTTCTTGATCGTTCGTTCGTTCGCTCGTACGTTCGGGTGTGTGTGTGCTATTGTGTGTAAGTGTGTGTGTGTTTTTGTTTGTGTGAGTGAGTTGCACTTGTAGCGCTGCTATTGCTGTTTGCTGTTGACTGCGACTGCGGGCCCGTTGCTGCTGCTGCCGCTGCTACTGCTTCTGCTTACGTGCCCAACTGAACGTCGACGTTTTCTAATCTGACGATTATCGATTGATAGCGACAGCAGCAGCAGCACGAACAGAGCCAGATAAGCAACCTCTCCGCTGCAACAGCAGCAAACACTAATATAAACACATGCACACACACACACACTTATGGCGATCCCGCTGCCATAGTAGCGACAGCGACGCCGCCGCGCAGCCGCAGTCGACGCCGTGCTGTACGAGTCATTTTCTGTACGACTTTGTGGTGTTTCTCTCAGTTCGCTTTTGGAGCTGCCACTAAACGTTTATGAATCGCTCCGTGTTGCCGACGTGACATTTTGTTTTACGTGTTTTTCTAACATTTCGCTTCAAAATCTAAGTTAAAAAATAAAATACAAAAATTTCCATTGCCATTGGCAAAATCAATATGAAATATATTTAAAAACTTTTTGAAGTGCTACACATTCTTTTAAATAAATTGACGTGTGTGCTAAATAAAAAAATAAAAATAATAATGAATGGCATAGAAAACTGAAAGCAAACGAAATTTAATAAAAATAATGAAAACCAATTTATCCAACATACGCAGCCAAAATCAATGAAACACATTGTATAATTAAATATTTAATGTATTTTCGTAATTTACTCAAACATTTACTCAACGCCATTAAATGCCATTAAACCCACAAGAAAAAAACTATTAAAATTCAACAACAATCTATAAAAGACTCTGAAAAAGTCATAAAAATATGCTAATAAAATGATGAAATTTTTCCCTCATAAATGTATATAAATAATTTTTAAAGAAGTTTTAACTCATAAACTTTTTAACGTATTTTCGCATCAAACATATTAAATTAATTTCAAAGTCTCGAAGCTGGAAAAATGCAACAGCAAGACCAAAAAAGGAGAAGGACGCCGAAAAGCAGTGCAAAACCATCAGAAATTCCCCTATAAGTTGAGCCTAAAAAGCAAAAAAAAAAAACACAAAAAAAAGTGTTTTTTTTAGCTATCATTTGACTTGATGGAAAAAAGAGGAAATGCTGCACAAAAAGAAGAATTCAAAAATATGCTACCTGGTTTTTGCCATCAGCGAGGTATAGAGTTCCTACGTTCAATTTAAATACTCGTAGGAACTTCATACCGTGCTCTTGGAAGACCAAAACACAACAAGAAACCAAACCAAAAGCAAAAAGCGACTGACAAAAACGCACATAAAACGCCATCGACTTTTGCATGCAGAAAACTGAATACGTGAGCTGTGCAAAATCGCCACAAAATAGCTGGCAAATCAGAAAAATTACGTGCCTTATGCTGGGCTATAACAAGTGCTAAACGACCATTAAAACACTTTCCAACTCGTGCAACACACATAAAATGCTCAACCCGCCACCCATAACCCACCTTCCCCTCAGCAACACAAACTGGCAAACAGAATGACAGAAGTTCTTAAGATAGAGATTGGCAAAAATTATATGTTTTGTTCGAGGAGTGAAAAGTATGGTGAAGAATTATAATTAATAAAAGTTGACTGTTTTACAGAGGGGCCCAGTAGGAAAATAGTCAAAGAATAATAATATAATAATAATAATGTTTAAAAACTGCAAAAACAACGAAATTGTGATTGTCATAGAAACAAATAATAGCAATTAAGCTAAAATTGATGCTATTTTATTGCATTTGCTTAATGTTGACTAATCACAATCAGCACAGCAAAAATACATTGTTTTTCAACAATAAATACCTAGCAATTTAGTATGATTTTTTGTAGTATGATTAATGGACAAACTAATCAAAAAAAAATTTTAAAAAAGAAGAATAAAATAGAGTTCTGAATAATAGGAAGATATAACTCTGAGTTAAACAAAAGACACACACTTGAGGGAATATCTATTTGGAGTAAATAACTTAATTCTAACAAAAAAGTTTCTGGGCAATGATCACTGCGGCTCAGACAAACTTCTCTTTAGAGTTATTTGAGGGCTAAGTGCGCGTATACGCTTGAATTATGTAATTTGTGGCCGTAATCATTTGGGGCTCATTTTATTTAGTTAGTACATTATGCACTCTACTTGTTGACTGTTGCCGAGCAGAGTATTTATAATAGCAGCAGACGCAACATTAGCAGCAGCAGCAGCAGCAGCAAAAACAACAGTTAATGGGAAAGGTTGATTAACAAGAGAATTATTTAATTACACTCAACTAAGCACAGGGAGACAGCGGCAGAGACAGAGGTAGAGGCGCAGACTAAGCGAGAGGGAAAGAGAATGAACGAGTCTATTACGAGCACTGTTATAAATTAATGAGAATTGTATTTAACAAGATTGTTAGAGGTAGTACACAACGATTTCCAACTAGCCAGGCTGAAAAGAAATTCGGAATTCTGATAAGCCAATACATATGTAACATAAATAAATTTATCAACCGATTGTCAACAGCTAACAATATCTTGTTGTGGCTATCAATTGAACCTTGATAAGCAGACCTATTTGTGCAGCCTACACATTTATTTTTATATCTGAACAAAAATTTGTTATGTTGCTTGTCAAACATTAAGAGCAATTACAAATGTTTGCTGCTAGAAATCCAATCCCCAATTCTCAAAGATTGCAGTCTGTTGTGGTTGCTGTTGTTGTTGTTGTTGCTGTTGCCGTTGCTGTTGTATACCATTCGAAAGACCTTCGAATGTAGCAATGTCAAAAACCTTTCGGCACAGCGTCGTCAT
Source organism: Drosophila nr. perissopoda 5 BK-2023a (assembly GCA_035044105.1). NCBI lineage: Eukaryota > Metazoa > Arthropoda > Insecta > Diptera > Drosophilidae > Drosophila > Drosophila nr. perissopoda 5 BK-2023a. The sequence goes on from JAWNMK010000124.1 coordinate 1,114,336, forward strand.
GCAGGCAGCTTGACAAAATGAAAAGGAAAAAAAAGAGGAAAATAAAAATAAATTGTAGCATATAAGAAAAATGCTGCAAAAATTGCTGTATACGAGTGCGAGACTTTCAAAAAGTGCAACGCGCCAAAGCCCAAGCGCAGTTTCAAGTTAATGGCCCAACAATAAAACTGCAAAACTGAAGGCAGGCACAGGGCACAACAACAACAACAACAACATCAGCAGCAGCAACAGCAGCTTCACAAACTCAAGAAACCTCAACTTTAGCAACTGCAGCAGCCACAACAACAACAACAACAACATCATCATCATCATCATCAAGTGCCAGAAAGACAGTCCCGAGCAATTGCACACGCACATTTTTTTATTTTGCAGCTTTCGGGGCTTTAAGTATGTAGGCTCGGAGAGCGTGCAGTATATCGCACATGTGCTGCCGCTCAAAGCAACAACAAACAACAACAAAAAAATAAAATAAAAAAAAGAGAATTAAACCAAAAACATAAGAAAGATATACATTTTATAGATACGCCTCAAGTTGAACGGGGATCTGAGCAGCTGTTGTTGTTGTTGCTGCTGATATGAAGCAAGCAAAATGCATACAACTTTATTTTGTGCGCTATGCCGCCGATAAGCGCGCGGAATAAAATATAAGTAATAACAGCGAAATACACAGATGCACTCGAAAAGCACACACATACACACACACACACACACACTGAGTCGAATACTCACGATACTTTATCTATACTTTACTTTATCGTATACGAAATGGGAATGAGAATGGCAATGGGAATTGGTTTCCTTGTGGTTCCGAAAATGTTGCCGCTTGCAATTTTTGCAGCAGCCTCGTCAGCAAACGGCAAACGGCAAGAAATAATAACAATTTCTGTTGATTTCTTTTTATTTTCGTAATTTTGTCTTTTTTTTTTCTTTTCTTGCTGTCAGTTGGAGCAACTGGAACTGGACAACCAACTTGGACTTGAGGCATTGTATTTTGTTGTCCATTTCAACGCTTGGAAATTCTTCTGGCTGTCGTTGCTGCTGCTGCTGCTGTTGTTGTTATTATTGTTGTTGTTGTTGTTGTTGTTGCTGCTGCAGTTAATTTAATTTCAGCTCATAAATCAAAACTGTGCCGCGCAAAATGTTTGCTTTTGACGCGGCGTTTTTGTCGCCAGCCTCACACACCAGGCCGAGACAATTTTTCGTTCTGCTCTTTTTTTTCTCCCCTTTTTGGAACTGAATACTGACTGAACTGGGGGCTGGAACTGTTAAGTTAGTCAACTTTACAGCCGCGTGACGTTTGACAAACAATGGCCACGGCAAGAGTCAAAAATAAAAAAAAAGCTGAAACTCTGCAGCTTAAGTTGGTCAGCTGGCAAACTCACAAATTGCAAGCAGCTGCTTTTCAGAGCTGAGAACGGATATCTTAGTGTCAACTTTAAGCAACTAACTATAAGCAAATTTCACCAAATATTAATGTGATGCTACTGCAACATACCAAACTAAAATCTACATAACTTCGCACGTATTGAATTTACCATTCCATCTATTTAAATCTGATCAAAAATTACCAGCGTATGCTGTTGATTTACAGCATTCTATTTTGCTCTCAGTTTGCTCACAATTTATTGCCAAAGTAAATTCGATGAATAGAATACTCTTTGTAGGACTAATTGCACGGCAACAGTAACAGCAAAATCAGCAATGACAACAAGAACAACAGCCACAATGGCTGATCCGGCTGCTGTGGCCCAGCCCACATGTGGGCCCAGCCCAGCTTAGCTATTTATGCCCATCGCCAGCGGGCGCTTGAAGCGCACTTGAGAGCGTGACAGTAAATAGTAAACTAAATGACAACTACTGGATAGATAGCTGGGCAGCAACTAACTTATATATACACACACACACACACACACACATACACCCACAGAGTCACACACAGATATGTGTACATAAATATTTACTGGGTGTGTTCTCGATGCCAAAATGTTAACCCTTTGAATGCGCATTGGGGCGCTGGCTGGGCACAATGAGAACTCAGAGTCGATACTCGAAACTCGTTAAATGTTAATCGTTGACACGACCAAAATGCTGACTAAGTCCACTTTCAATCGTAAGTGGACAGAGTGACAGTGACTCGAAGCGGATGACGATGGTCAAATTGATGGCAATGGCCGTCGGTAAACTTCTATAAAGCAAACAAACTACAGAAAATATGTATATATATATATATATATAGGCAAACGTACTTACGTACAGCTCAGTATGTATACTATGTATGTATGTATGTATGTATACTTGCTGACTGCACAAATATACATGAGATATAGTTTAAGAAAGAACACTGCAAGAAATCCATTTAAGCATAGAGACTTAATTATTTAACTAATAAACTAAATTGTAATAATTTTTATAAGCAGAGAGAAATGAATATTGAAAATAAATATAACTTTATTAAATTAAATTTGATTGTAATTTTTTTTCTAAAAAATCTATTTTTAACCAAATTAAATACTGTTTTAACTAAACAAAAATACACCACTGCAAATATGGGTCAGGAATTGTTATAGTTATTTCAGGGATAATGAAATATTGAATGTAATCCACTTAAGAGCATCCCATACATACCTACATTCCAACAAAGTTTCATTTCAGTGCTTAGGCCCCAAAGGTATTCAATTCTTCTTACATGAGTTGAGTTGAGTTAAGTTTAGTTGTGCTGTGTTGTGTTGTGTTGTATTTAATAGCCGTTCCCATTCTCCAGGCCAGCCCAGCCCAGTTTCAGCACAAATGCTGACCCATATCAGCACAAAATATGCTAATTACCAATGGGGCCCAGTTAGTTGGGTTAGTTCACTGCGCAGTCAATTATTCAGTTAGTCGGTGAACGACAAGAGTGTCGACGGTCAAGGCTATTGGGCAAAAGCTGTGCAAAATGGTCAACACAAAACGATGCCGACACCCAAACACACTCACAATCACACACACGAGTATATTGTGCATATTTTGTGTTTGGCTTATAATAAATCAGCCACGTGCAAGTGAGTGATTCAGTCCGAGCTCAAATTTAATTCCGAGTTGGCAGTCGTGCTGGTCCCACAGAGATTTTATGTAATTAACGCTGACGTCAGACACGGCAATTATATACAAGAATCAATTTTCAATCTATCAATTTTACCAGTAAATACATATACTTACTTATATACAATTATTATATACTAGACGCTGTTGTAAATCGAGAGCCCCTGCGGCAACTTGCCGGCTGTCACGTCGGAAGTTGACTCAGCAACAGCAACAGCAGCAGCAGCGATTTGACTTTACCTAACTTTAGATTGTGGAAAAAACAAGCAAATTATCTTGGCTGCATTGTGAACTGAATGTTTCTTGAATGTATTGCGAACGCCTACAGAAATCATTTAACTCTTTTGTAATTCATTAAAATGTGCTTTTATCGAATGCTTGCCACATTGTTGCGTACGCCAGAGATACATTTGTATCTTGTTGTCTCACATGTGACTTGTACTATTTCACTGTCGGATTTGGCCAGCCAAAGCTGCGCATTGTTTGGCATCGTCGACCTAAGCCGATTTTAAGCCAAATACGAGAACTATAGCAAACCAAAATACTCGTACACACGTATGTGGCAACAACAACAACAAATTTTACATATATGCCTAACGGTCTGCATCTATGTCTATATGTCTGCCGTTCAGCGGCGACATAAGCTTTGATGGATTTTGACATAAATATGAGTTGGAATTTCGTGCCAAGTTTGGGGCACAGAGCACATAGAGAGCTTATCAGGCCGGGTCCATATATAGTCGATCGCCATCGGATCGATCCGATCGCTAGCTGGATTGGCAGCCAAACTGACGACCATTTGGCAGGTCAGCAAATATAAAACAGACACCAGCAAGCCAATCAACCTATGGCTGAACCTGGCTTCGAGTTGGTCTCCGACTTGGCCTCAGCCTGAGCCTGTTCACAATTTATGCTAATCCGTGCGCCATAATTTGTTTTGTTGTACTGCTAGCAGGCCATGCCGAAGAGTAGTATGTATGTGTTTATTTTTTGTTGTTTTTCTTTTATTTATTTTATTTTATTTTTTATTTTTTGTAAATTTTTAGCGTGCAGAGCGCGTGTTGCGCATTTCCAAGCAGGCATCGAATAGTTGCCGGTCCATTTGGGTTAAATGATTAATTTACATAAATATTTTTATGATTTGCCAAGGCAGCAACAACAACAACAATGACAGCAGTCGAATAAGAAAAGAAAAAAGAAACAAACTGTTAGCTGGCCAGCTGCCAGTCTTATGCAATCAGCCAACAAATGTTTGCGCCCCTTTTAGCTGACTGTGACTCCGGCCTGAAAAGGGAACTAGTTCAAGCAACTGTAAACGCAATTGGCCAAACGCTTACCTCGTTGTTGGTGTCATCAACCTTTTGACAACGTCCTTTTGTCTTTAGCTGGCAACAGATGACAGCCAGCAGCTCACAGCTCACAGGACGTGCGCCACATGTGACTAAATTCGTACTTACCAGTGCCAATGAACTCAAGGCGACCAACCGAGAATCAACAACCCATAACCAGGAAACAAAGTTCTACCAAATGCCATCGAGTACAACAGGTGTCCGGCATTTATGTCTGCGTCTCCCATATTGATCTCTTAATGCATTATTTATCAATAGACACACTTTAGCCAGGCGCCAATGATGATTTCATTAGCACGGATATTTATCGCTTTTGTTGAGTGGACTTGAATGCATCTTAGTCCACTCCGCGTGTGTATGTAAGTGTGTTTGTGTGTGTGGGTGTGTGTGTTTGTGTGTCTAACGAGTGCGATTGCACAATAAATATTGTTATTGCTTATTTGCATAATAAGGTAAATATTAAATTTCACAATTCAAAACGTGCACAAGCCTTTCAAGCATGCAGAATTTATAAACAAATAATAGATGAATACGTCGTATAGATAAGTATGGATATCAAATAAATGTGTTGAGCTAACTATTTAATTTACTATAAATACCAAATATTTTGAATACTCGGCTTATTTATATGCCATAAGCAGCTTTTTACTATTATTTCGGGTAACAATGCATTAATCTCGAAAGAGAGTGATAACTATTGAATACAAATGTTGGTAAATGAATGTCAAGGAACACTTCCATTATTAGTGTCAGTTTATTTATTAATTTAATCAAATGCTGATTGCTCAAATAAGCTTTAGTTCTTTCGTGCACTGGGGACTTTGGGGCTAGCACCTGGGGCCCCACCCTATCAAAAGAAGCCTCGCCCGAAGCTGGTTACTTCTGTTGTTGCTGCTTGTCGTTTTTTTTGTTGTAGGTTGTGTGTGTTTTTCGTTGTTGCTGCCAGTTAATCTTCAGTTACTCAACCCTTTTTATGCAAATGCGGCTTTCAAGCAATTTAGAAAAAATACGAGTGAAAAATATACACAAGAACAGCAACAATACCAACACCAACACCAACAACAGCAACAACAACAAGCGCCACAGAAACACGAAGCTGTATAAATTTATACATATGTGAGTCTACAACATATGCATGTATAAATATATATTAATATGTACATATATGTATTTATAAGTTCATATGTGAGACTTGTAGATAAATTTGCATATTTCAGTCGTTCATAATCCAAGTCTTTCCTTAAGTTGAAGTCCCTCGCTCCCTCTCTCTCTCTCTCACGCTCTTTCTGTATCTCTCCCTAGCGGGCAACCAGCAACTTGAACTGGGACTGGGGACTGGGTCTACTGCGGGCAAACAGCCAACAACAACAATAGAGACTCGCGTCACTTGCGAGGCGTCGAACCATTTGAAATGCCACACCTAACTACAATTTTGTATTTTTTTTTTTGCGCCTACTACCAACTTTGTCGCTTATTATTATTATTATTTTTTGTTTGTTTTTTTATCAATTCGTTAGTAGGTTTTTTAGTCTCTACCTACCACTGACAATGTTCCTCTTTCACAATTTATGTGGAAGATAGCTTGGACGCTCCTCTCATCGCACAAGTAATTAGCATTTTTGTCGCTTATTTAATTTGATTTCATTGAAATTTATATAAAATTGACAACTCGCTGAACCACTTCGTTTCCAAAAAGCGGGTCTTGTTTTTTTGAGCCAAAACTGTTCAACGGTTCTTTTATGTGGGCCTTGTAGCTATTTTTAGTTCCAGTTCCGCCGTCAAGGTGGCTCCTGCACATATCAAAATCGAAAATAGATAAATAGATGCGAATCTTGGCATATTTTTCAAACTGTGATTATTGTCCAACACTATGAGAGATGTCTTGATATGATGTGATGAAGTGTCGCCTGTCCCCATCATCACGCCATTTTTAATGATCGCTAGATAGATCGCTATCTATGCAGATTCGTATTGACTGAAATAAGGTACGATTGTATTTTGTTTCTTGTCAAACGCGCTGCCAGCTGCAGCCGAGTCTAAATGGAGGTTTTGTCATATATAAATAAGATATATCGAATACAAAGCCATGCTAATTAATTGTTTAATCAGATAACGTTTTATTACGTAGACATTTGAAAAATTGATATTTCAACAAATTGATTTTAAAAAACTGCAAGTCGCAGTCAATGTTGTTTTCATTTGAATTTGTGTATTTGTCGTTCTTTGACTGTGTTTGTTAATTAATTTTATTTATGGCTGGCGTTGTGCTAAACAAAATGAGTTGGCCAATTTGGTGACGTGTTCGATCTTGGCTTGGGAACAGCACATATGGAGGAAGCAGCTCTTGAGTCTTGATTTTGAATGTGAAAAGGTCCCAGCCATAAATTTAAAGAGATTATAGATTATAGCCATCGAAAGAAAAAAACGATCGAGAATTTCAAAAAAGGTGACTATTTAAGTAATGCGATAAGATACCGATTTTGAGACGTTATTGGCTATTTAAAAAGAAGCATAGTTTTATTGGATGCAATTAAAGCACTACGAATTTGTTAATTTCGAAGAAGGTCTTTTAAGTATTCTATATATAATGTCAATTAGCAACTCTTCCATAGCTGTACGTTTGTTGTATTCATTTATTTCTTTTAGAGCAGGCGGAAGATTTACAATCAGAGCGCACTAAATCACCTTAGCACGGCGCATAGAAACAACATGACAACAAAATGAACACTTCAACAAAATTGACCAGGCAAGAAATAAAACAAAAATTAAAAATAAGAAAACAAAAAATAAAACAGGAAAAAAATTATAAGAACAACAGCAAAACAAACGCAAACATTATTCATTTAAATGTCTATAAAAACTGCGGAAAAATATTTTAGAAATATATGTATACATATTATATATTATAAATAAAATAAAAAAAAATTATTCACACATATCCATTGGACAAGTTGACAAGGGAGCAGTTGCTGTTGCTGTTGCGAATCTTGTTATTGCTGCTGCTTTGGAATCAAACAGATTGTAAATTATTATACTGCCAGCTGACTGCTTGAGATTCATACAGTTATGATTTACAATAGTATGTGTGCAGCGCATTAGAGTACGTGTGCAGCGCATTAGAGTACGTGTGAGTGACACATTTAGGAGATATATAAATTAATACACACACACATCTGCAGTAGCATGTAGCCTATAACTTGCACATTTCAAATACTCATTTTCTCAGAACTGACCAATCGTCACAATCAGATCTTCCCCCTCTGTGTGTGTTTGTGTGTTTGATTGTACACCAACACACGCTTTATCAGCACACAGAGCAATAACTGTATATATGAAATGTTAGACATCAATCATAAAAAAATTAGTCATATGGTTTCAATTTTTTTTTAGTGGCGTGTTCAAGTCATTTGCCTTGGCATCATTCAAATGCCATGTATCCAACTTTGCCAAACTTTTGATGCAACCCCCGCGAATGTACATACGTGTTCGTATTCGTACATAACATCTATAACTTCATAATGTGTATTTAATAGACCATTTTACAAGCAAGCGACAAATGAGACGCTGAAATCGAGAAGGTTAAGTTCAAATTACTTGACATTCCGAAAAAAAGAAATATATATATAAAAATTCAGAAAGACACCAAAAATTGAATGGAACATAAATAATTATAACAATAGTAGAAAAAACATGCGATAATGATGCAAGTTATTTTTAAAAATTTTTCTTCTAGCAGCTAATTCCCGTCTTCATAATTACTCGTGATTTTTTTAAGATCTTTTTTTTATTTTATTTTATTTAAAAGCCAAATGGTTTTATGACACTCTTTATTGAATGTGTCGTGTAGTAAAGAGCTCTACATTCAACAGCATTCCTCAAATTTGACCGCTTTGTGTTTTATTAGAAAAATTTAAGGAAAATTGGTTGCAGCTGTTATTTTCTGTTTGCATATATTTATGACACTTATAATACTGATATATGTATAGACATAAGTACATATACATACAGTGACCGACACCTTATTAGGCACAGAGTCAAAGAAAAAAAGTAATTGCCTGCCATAAACTAATCATTAATTATTTTTCAAAAATTCCAATGAGCGATGGTAGGTACAGGTATTAACCATCTAAATTAATATATGACCCCAATACACTGGGGTTTCCCCACCTGCTAGGTAGGATTATGTAAAAAAAGTAGCCTATTTTCTTTGACTCTGTGCCTAATAAGCTGTCGGTCACTGTATATATAGTGTGTATATGTATGCATATATTGAAAACAAACCTTGTGCAGCTGTTGGTGCTGATAAGCAAAGAGCAACTAAATTTTTCATTTTGTTTGGCTTAACTTAAATAATAATCATAGTGATTTATGTGCCAGAGGTCAATGCTATGCCGTTCATAAATGCTTCGAAATTCTCTGTCGTATTTTATTTAGCGAATTTACATGACAAAAACTTGATTTATTTGTGAGACAACACTGCCAAAAGGAGAATGCACAAAAAAATAAAAATAAACTACCTGCCAAAATTTATAAAACGCAGTCATGAATGGATTTTCATCAGCTCTATTATTAGTTACCAAAAAGTTTATGTTTCTGTCATTTGGCTTCAGGTCGAACCGTTAAGAGGAGAATGTTGTAAGCCAATGCTGTCAGTTAGCATACCAATCCATGCTATTCTGCATTTGCCGCATTTTCTTGCTAATTAAAACGGCCAAATCCATTTAGCAGTCGGCTGAGCGCATTGCACTAGTTGGACTTGGTCGAGGGGATACTCCGCATTCTCATTTGCCTGCCCTTAAGCTGATTAGCGGAGACAAGTGCACATTGTATCCCTAATACCTAATACCCTACACCAAGTGATTCCATTAAATATATTGGCCCTGCCATGACAATGTTATCATATATCAATAAAATGTGTAGGGTTCTTAAAATAGAACAGCCAACGTTGTTGCAATATATATTGGGGTCAGGCGACACAGATTAATGTGCCTATAGGAATGTGACCAAAATAAGTGAATTGCTGTAATTAGCTCATGTGATTCTATGAGAGATGAAGGAATCAGCTAAATAAACTGAAGGAGTGCCTCTTCCATCTAACAATTTTGCCTTAACACAAAATCATCAACTAAGTAATAAATCAAATGATTGAACTTTCAAGATTTACCTTAGCTTGCAAGAAGACAGTTTTAAATGTATTCGGAACAATTAGATTATTTTAATTTCGTATTTAACTTAAGTACAGATCTGCCTATTCAAAGCATACTTTAACAATTTCCTCTTCTGCCATACATCTACTTGGCTATGCCACAAACTTGAGACGGTAGCACATTTTTCATGTACATATATACTACCAAGTGCATAACATTAACAACCGGTTGGTTAACATATGCATTACACTCAAGTACCTACTATCTGGAGCTGAGGCCCGCTTATTAACACTTGATAGATTGTGCGCTGAGGGCACGGTCACCGTTATTTGCCCATTACTTTGCGTTTTAACAACACCAAAAACATTTAAGCCAAAATAAACATGTCGAGCGTGGAAAGAACAGAACGACACGGACATGGACACGGACGTGGGCATGTATGTATATACTTATGTGTGTAAGTGGTACTATGCTGGGATTGGAACTGGAATTGGAGCTGGGCGATCGTTGGCACTATGAAGAAATTTGCAACTAGTCATTTTCGCGAATGTTTCACATTTTTAGTGCGCCTGCATGTTTAACATGTTTGTTTGTGTTTATGTTTGTGTTTATGTTTGTATTTATATTTGTATTTGAGCTAGTGTTTGCACTTGTGCTTATGTTTGTATTTAAATTGTAGCTGTTGCTCTTGCTGTTGTTGCTGTTGTTGTTGCTGTCGTCATGATAATGTGTGCATTACCAGCTATTGTTGTTGGCTCGTTTTGGCCCGTGGCTTGTGGTTTAAGTTCACTGCAATTTTCAAATCAATTTTGTTTACTTTTTATGTACACAACTGCAACAACAACTGCGACACACGCACGGCCACTTTTCTCTCAAGCAACCTAAGGAGAGTCCGGGCCTGGTTGACCGTTTACCCATTTGCCGTGTGTTTAACAACATTTTTATGGTTTGGCACACACCCTAAGCCAAAAGACAACAACAACTGCAAAATTGTCGATGTTTGAAAAGTGCATCGGTAGGCAAGAGACAGACAGACAGGCAGACAGACAGACAGAGAGACCTGACGCACAGACACTCGGACTGACTGACTGACAGACAAGTACGCTCACATGCAGCAGCAGCAGCACCAGCAACACCACCAGCAGCAACTCTGTAACTGTAAATTATACATTTCATAATTTTCGCAACATATTTCGTGATAATCGCATGTAATTGCGTTTTATCTGCACCTTTCATCCGAACATGTGAGCAAACAAACGCGCTTAACGCAAAGCGCCCTTAAACAACACATTTTGGCCAACCCCTTGGCACAAAGTAAAAACTGACCACAGTAACCGGTAAAGAGTAACCAGTAACTAGTTTCCAGTAAGCCCAGTGAGCAGTTCCATTGGCAGTCAGAAGGCGGCTTTAGATTGTCGTTTTTTTTTTTTTTTTTGGCTCGAGCGCGCTTCGATGGGCTTTGGACATGTCCAGCGATTTACGGACAGCGATAGCAAATTATGCGAACAAACGGTACATTTTCTTTATACTTTACAATAATGCAATATTTGGGTTACAACAAAAGCCAACACACACACACGCAACTTGGCAACTTGCCGCTAATGTGTCCCAACTGAGCAACCCCTCGTCTTGTAAATTGCATTAAAATGTGGCGACGGACAGCTAATGCATTTTTCACAACATACGCTTGCTATTTGTGTGTGTGTGTGTGTGTGTGTGTTTGTGGACGTTGTTGTGATAACAACTCACGCGATTATCAATTTGACACCCAAACATTGTGTCGTTCGTTGGCCGTTGTTCGCTGAGTTGCCTGAGTGAATGACTATGAGTACACTCGTAAATGGCTGCTTGATCACGACATCGGCCCAATAACAACAGCAACACCAATAGCAAAGCTGTCTGCGTGTTGACTACCGCAGAACAGCAGCAACACCAACGGCAACACCAATAGCAACAACAACAATAATAGATTCAGCAACAGCAGGGGACAGTGCGGATTAGGCAAATTTTGTACAGTCGGGTATTAAGTGCCGACAGCCACAGTTAATATAGCAATTATGCACTTGTCAAAAATGTACACAAGTTAAAGGAGTTAAAAAGCAATCAAAATGCGAGTCTTAAAAATTTGATTCGTAAAATAAATTGCAAAAGCTTTTATTTTGTACAATATAATTTGCAAAGTTTTTATTTACAGTGTGAATTGATGAGAAAAAAAATGCCGGCCTGCATCTGAGGCATGTCGTAATTAAATTTATTTCTTATTTCTAAAAATATTCGAAATCGCGCTGTTAAGTTATTAATTTTTATAACCTCATGTTTTTAGCCATTTCGATTTGTATTTACATATATTTTTTTTTATGTGCGCTCATGTTGTCAATTTTTATTTTAATTTGTATTTATTCACGAGATTCGTCAGAATATATTTATAATTTGTGGATTTTATAGATTTCGTTGATTTAATATCTGACCTCTGTTCAAAATTCGTTGGACTGCAATAAATTTTTCAGTGTAATTATCAAAGACGTGTGTTCAGTTTCTTTCTCCAAATGCGACTTGACCAGCGGCAACATTGTCGACAACTTTTACTCATCTGCATAATATGGTGAAGAAATTTGTTAAAAGCATTTTCAACGTTTTAAATAGAAAATGTACCAAACGACAGCTACACCAGCAACAACAAGAGTATCCACAACATCGGGCTTAATTATGCTGTCACAGTAGCCTGAAAAAGACTTTCATCTTTCACCAGCACGCCAGATATGAGTCCCATGTTAAGAAGTAGTAAGAAAAATACGATTATACTTTTAATCGCTTAATTACATTTGACATGACAGGTTGACGGAGGGCGAATAATCCAAATGATGGAGCAATATTCGAGTGGCATTCAAATGCATTTTACAAGCAGCTTCAATCATATAGGAACCACATACAATTCAAGAGCTTTTTAGCTGTTGCGAACTCGTCTTTTATCGAGTAATAACTTTAATGCAAAGCATACGCAAAATCGTTTGAAGGCGTTTCCCAGCCTTTGGCTATGAATGTCAATTCGAATTAAAATCATTTTTTATATACCACATACATATGTACATATGTATATAGATATGTACACATATATGAGGAGCAGTCGCAACATTGCTGGCAATCCATTTTAAATAATTGAAAACGATAGGATGGCAATAAAGGATTAAGACTGGGCAAGCAATTTGCGCAGGCGCTTACAGCTGATGTCATTTATTGTATTAAAAAAAATATACAAAAAAAAGAGGAAATATATAATAAAAAATGCATAAAAGGCAGAAAAAAACAAAAGGCGGCCATGCTGTGGCCGACCGCAGAGTTATTATTTAAATGTGCATTACACACAAACACAACCACATACAGAAATTAACACACAGATGCCTCTCGCTATAAAAAAAATCGACAGTTGGCTGGCTGGCCGTATTCCCAGTCCCAGTCCCAGTCCCGGTCCCGGTGCCGTTCCCTGCCCCTTTCTCTGTCCCTCATACGACATGTTGTCATCGTCATCAACCCTTTTACTAGTGGGTCCTGGCTGCGGCGGCGTCATAATTAATAAGAGAAATCCCTTTTCAATTTGACGGAGTGCATTTGTCATTGCATTTAATTTGCAGAGTACGCGACCAAAGACGAGAAAGAGGAAGTCCGGAAGTTGTCGTTGTCGTTATCGTTCTTGTTGTTGAGTGTGGCTGGTCCCTGGGTCGCTTCTGCTTCAGCGTTAGCGTCTGCGTCTGGTGTCAAGTAGGGGCTGTCCTGTAACCGTTTTGGTGTTCACACGAAACATATTTAAATGCATAGCGCTTGAGTAGGCAGCAAAGTTTTCAGCAGCGCTACAGACAAAACGAGAGAGACTCCGAGAGAAAGAGAGAGAGAAAGAGTGAGGGAAGGAGTTGAGCCATTGGCAATGAAATGCGTTAATTGATTTTTATATATTTTTCGGGTATGGGAAACTGTCGTACAGGTCAGGGGTTAAAACAGTTGGCTAATAGCGTTAATGCCCGCCAGAGGTTGCTATCAGTTGGCTTAATGTAATTGGCTTCTAAAGGCCATAAGGATAAGAGTAATTTAGACTTCTATAATGCTTATGGCAATGGGTATCTATGCAGATTACTTATTTCAGTTACAGTAAATGCTTGAATTTGTCTAGGGCTATGATGCAAAAAACCGATCAATTAAAATATTAGGTATCAGTTTGAAAATGTAACTTAAATCAGCTTGCTTATAAAATCAATTTTATTCTCCAAGACCCTCAATTATGTAGCACTTACGAGCTCATTTCAGTTGCTGTTTCAACTGCAGTTCGCGAATGGAAACCCCTTCTAAATGAGAATGCTAATTTTGCAGCAAACAGCGACACAAGTCCAAGGGCAATGGCAGCTCTAAAACCAACCAACCTCAGCCCTAGTAACTTGTTTGCCGCCCACAATCGATGCCCCCACTGCTTGGGAGTTGCAGCTTGAAGCCTTTTTGGCGGAAACGGATGCAGTCAGTCGAGAAGTCGATTCCCACTACTATTGACGCGTCTCTCTGGACCATGTTGTTTGTATTTCAAATTGGCAGCGCGCTTAGCACATCCGCCGGTGCGAAACGCCAAGCGATAGACGCATATATGCGAATGTGGATGTAAATGTGGATGTGAATGTGAATGTGGATGCAGTGTGAGGTCCACGAATCGCGCTTACGGCCCAATAATTGATTGCCTTACCGTTAGGCAGCTGCTCAAAATGCGCAAGCGGCAAACGGCAGTTGGCAATTGGCAGCAGGTGAGCGAGAGCCAATCCCCCAAACCCCGACCGCCGACCACTTTGCACAGATGAGATTTTCAATTTGGATAGGGCCGCCCCGAATGTTTGCGTATTAAATTTGCATGGAAATCTGTCTATATTGACCGAGAATGGCCAATGCAAATGTTTGCCGGGCCAAATGAATGGCCGAGAACGAAGAAACAGCGCCAACTGCTGCTGCAGTTGCTGCTTCTTCTGCTGCTGCTGCTGCTGCTATTACTGTTGCTGCTGATGCTCTTGCTGATGTTGCCGCTGGTCAGTCAATGGCCAGAGGGCATTGCACCCGGCAATGCCATCGCCATTGCGAACCGTTGATGCCTCCTCTTTGGGCATTTTTAATACGCGTTTGCATTTGCGTTTGCCAAATGTTATCAGTGGAACGACAGCGGCCTGCGCCACATTTCCACAATCCCGAGTGCCCAGTCTGCACTCCCACTCCCAGTCACAGTCCCAGTCCCAGTCCCAGTCCAATGCCCCCAATGGTCCGCAGCAGCGATTGGTGTTATCGATGAGCCTACGCTATCAGTTGAGTACAGTTGCCTCGAATGCCCATGACTGTGAATGTACTCGAACCCACACCCATACTCAAACTCATACTCGTGCCCGTAAATGTGACTGTGATGGTGCTCTGCACTTAGAACGAATGCAAAAACAAACATTTTACTTGAGTAACATTTGTTGTACTACGTTCAATTCACTTTTTTTTATTCGCAAATAGTCAGCGAATGAGTTGCAGAGTTGATAAATTGCACGAGCGCAGAGTACGGATGGATATGTCCGATGGAGATGTGGACATGTGTGTCCCGTGTGGACATGTGTGTCCCGTGTGGACATTGGACACTGGAAACTGGACACTGACAGTGAACACTGCAATGCCATCATGTCATCAAGCGTCAGACTGTGGACAAACAGTTTCAAATTGATTATTTGCCGCTGCAAATTAAAATTAAGTCATTAAGTCTGACAGTCGGCAGAGGCTGGCAAGTTTAAGGCTAGATCGGGCCAATTAATATGTGCATGGAGTCGTCAATTAAGTCAAACACTTACACAAACCTTTTTTTTTACTGTATACTAGGCGAGCTTCACAATTAATTTCTAGTTGTGTTGCTGGACAGTATTTTAAAATATTCACTCTGCTTAAAATGTGGACATTTCCTATGTGTAACGAAAGCAATAATTTTTCAACGGAAGGGAAAAGCTATACTTGTGAAACCAAACGTTGGGAAGTTTTGGAAAAGGCTATGTTTTGGCTGATTTTGGCCAAGCTCCCATGTGAGTACGCAACTATCCCTTCAAGAACTCTCATCCACAATTTGTGCGTAAATCATATTTACTCTATAACGAACTGATCGGACGAATGAGAGAACGTCAACTTTAAAGCAGCCAAACCATAGTGAATATTAAAATTAATATGCCATTTAAACAATTTTGTTTTTCTATTTGTCGGAGTAAGTGTTACGTATTTTTAAGGAATGTGTGCAATTTATTAAGGAAGCATTTAATTAAACTGCGCTTTTGTTATGCTTAATCTTTAACAAAATGCCACTCTTAGTTGTATTTGTCGTATCGAAGAACGTGTTTAATAATCTTTAGACTTTTATCAGTTGAATGCCATTAAACAATAGAATTAGCCGGGGGCCACATTCGCTTCCTCGTTGACCCCAGAACTTGAACCCCAACACGTGCTTATCAATATTGCGGTGCATTGTTCGTGACACATTTGAGAATAATGAGTGACACTCGCACGTAAGCACAATATTTATTCTTTTTAATTTCTATTTATTTGAATTGATGACTTAATGGCAAACTGAAATGATTTCATTGTTGTCACAATTGCAATCATTAAACAACACCAACAATGAGGAATTATTACAACAACGCACTAAATGGGGAGCTGGAATTGTGCAGCCCACACTCTGATAAGAGTATTTCGAAATTGAGCCAACAACAGCGGCAATAACCGCAACAATAACAACAACAATAATTGAATGGCAAAAACATTTTCATTGGCCAAAATAAAAGCGTATGGAAAACAGCAGCCGTCCAATGATTCTTAGAGTCCAACCAAATCCACAAAACAAAACAGAAACAAACAAGCAAACAATAAATCAACAATGAAATTAGTTTTTGGTAAATGCATCAAATACAATTGGCTTAATTTTGCCTTAAATACGATATCATATGTGTGGCAGTGGCAGAGAATAACAAAACACAGAGATGGAAACAAACAAATGCACACAGAAATTTTCATGAGCCCAGTTGTGAATGGAATATTTATGCCGAAATGTGAACACTGCCATGCAAGATTCAGTTTAGATGTGTGTTCGCATGAGTGGAATGGAATTTAGTAATATTGTTTCTAATAAATGCACATTCGGTAATAAAAATAATAATAATATGTTACTTGAATTTAACAATTGTATAATAAAGAGCCAAATACGAACTTCATAAAACTTATAAGATATTTAAATGGGAAAGTTTATGGATTGTAAAAGCTACTGAATGACTTTTTAGTACCCGTTTAGAGTACCGGTTTGGCGATGTTTTTAATAGTTTAAATCATATTTGAAACTGGTTTTAGCTGGTGTTTACGCAAACTCAAGTAAAACATTTAATAAATGTCGGCTTATTGATGTAGCTCAAAAAAAGATACATATGTAGCGTAAAACGCTTAGCAGATGCAATGGAAATTCAAAACTTTTGCTTCAAATTTATGGTAGCCTGTGCAATTTACGCGAAAATATTTCTAAATTTAGCGTTATAACCGCACAATTTTGCGATGAGCAATTTAATTTTAGTGCAGAAGGGAGAGGGTGGGAGATTTCAAAATGCGGAAGCCAAACGTAAGCATAACCAAATCATTTCGAGTGCCACAACGCAAAAACGCAGCAGCACAAATCAAGCAGCCATCCAAAGGCGGGCTTATCACCCTTTACTATACCAACCCAACCACCCCACCACACCACAGCCCGAAAAGGGTTAACCCCAAATACGACAACAGATTGGAGAATGATGGGCGATGACTAACGGACGATTGGACGGGTGGACGAGTGGACGGAAGGTTGCAATTCAATTACATGTTTGTGGCAGGCCGCAATGCTCAATAATGCAGTTAATATTGACGGCCTGTCGCATCTGTGTATGAGCGGTAGAAGAGAGTAAGAGAATAAGAGAGTAAGAGAGTTGGAGAGCAAGGAGTAATGCTGCGTGGGAGTTGGAAAGTTTGACAAGCTTGATGAAATGCCCGAATGACGTCTCTGTCTCTGTCTATCGTGCTGCCTGTTTGTGTCTCTCTCTCTCTCTCTCTGTCTGTTTGTCTGGCACATGGTCTGCTGCATCTAATTCAATTTTCAAAACCCAAAATTCTGTTGACCAAACTGCGTTGATGCGTTGCTGGCCGGAAGGGGTTGCTTGGCGATGGCGAGAGAAGAGTACGTTTCACTCTAGACCAAAGTGTTTATAAGTTTTTAACCAATGTTGTTATTGCTACCGTTGTTGTTGCTGTTGTTGTTGCGGCTTTGACTGTGTCCATGCTGTGGTCCGAAATGGAATTTTGTTAGCTAATTGAATTTTAGCTGCAACTCATTTGCCATGCACAGGCCAAGCTGGCTGGCATGGCTATGGCTAGCTGAGGTGCGGGCGTGTCGGGGTTTGGCTTTTGGCCATTTAATTGCTGTTTTCATTTTAAATGCAACGGCAGCAACTCAACACAAGGAAGGTAGCCCAAAAAAAGAAGTAAAATAAAATATTTAGCATTTAGTTGATTCGCATTAAGTTGATTAATGCAAGAAAATAACCCGTGGGCAATGGAAAAAAAATGAAACGTTGCTGCCACTTTGGGATGCGGGGCGGCCAACAGCAACAGCAACCTGAAGATCAACATGCAAATCTTTGTTGCTTTTTCTCACAATATGCGATAATACCGATTTGCTAAAATACAAACCCGCCTACATTATTAAGCATCTTATTATATGGACAACCAAGACTTCCTATACACATATTTTTTATGCGAGTTGAGATTTTTCCATTTCTCAATTAAAGTAGACTTTGCTAACCAGGTATTTGATGTATACATTTTTATAGTTTGCTTATCAAAATCCCTTACACGAAAATATATACATATTGGTATTCCAACATTACTTTCTCAAAACTGAACCAATTTGCATTTTTGAAGCTGGGGATACTGATTATTGTGGTATTAAGACGCTAAAAACTAAACTCAAAACGACTCAACTCCCTCTCTACAGTTTCTTGGTTACCATTTTAATAGTTAAAAAACAATTTGAATTTTTTTAAAATAATATTTTAATAATAACGTATTTTCCATTCTAATCATATGGCACCACAGCTCGCATTGTAATAGCTAAAAAACAATTTGAATTTTTTTAAAATAATATTTTAATAATAACGTATTTTTCCATTCTAATCATATGGCAACAACAGCTCGAATTTTGCAAATAACAATTGATTTAAATACGCGTGACATGCGCCTGACTTTTGCACTCGGCGCGCGCCACCAAAAACGAAAATCGAAAGCAAAAACCGCATACAACAAGGGAATTAGACGTCCGTCCCTCCCGAACATATACACACACTTAGTCAGTCAGTCAGTCAAAGCTTGCTTCGCCCTCTTTTGGTCTTTAGTTTTTGGAGTATTGTTTTTTTTTTTTTTTGGTTGGGCACACTCCCGTTCGAGTATCGTGTGATTATTTTGGTTTTATGTATTTTTTGCATTTTATTTTTTATTTATTTCGTCGAGCTCGCGCTGTGCGAATGATTCATGCTGTGATTTCCTGCACAGCCTCAAAATGCGGCCCGAGCTTTGGCTTTGGCCAACAACTAACACAAACTGAGTTGACGTGACTATGACATGACGCGACTGCTGTTGTTGTTGTTTTTGTTGCTGATGTTGTTGCTGATGTTGTTGCTGTTGCTGTTGCTCGCTTGGGCATTATTATGTGCAATTGCCCGTTTGCTGGTGCTGTTGTTGCTGCCGGCCGTTCTAGTTGCTATTGCTGATTGCCATTGTCTGCCGAAAAAGCAGCAGAAAAATAAATGTATATAAAAGCGGTACAGCTTCGTCCGCTTTCAGCAACAGCAGCAGCAGCACAAGCAGCAATCGCTCCGTCTACGTCTCTGTCTGATTGTGTTGCTTGCTTTGATTGAAGCCTTTCACTCCATGCAAGGCAATTGTCGTTACTCTGTGTTGCAGTTGTGATTGTTGTTGCTGTTGCTGTCTGCTTTTCGTTTTGTAGTTTTATTATTACCAGCAGCAGCGGCAGCAAAAATAACAGCGTCAGTTCTTTAGCTACTAAACATAACTTAACGTCTATGAAACAATTAACGAAAACACTAACAACAACAACAACAACAACAAAAACAGCAACAGAAATTGATGTCAATATAATGGAAAAATAATGGCATAGCTGCTCTGTCCGTAAGCCACAGATCTCTTAAAGCACAAATGCGGCAGCTCTGACTCTAAAGCTGAAGCAACTGTGCAACCTTTCATAAAAACAATGGCATGCTGACAACGAATCAATGTAACTACCACGCTGTGGAGTATCTCAGCTCCAAAGCAGCAGTTAGCAGCACTAGCAGAAAAACAAAAAACATGAAAAAAACAGACGGCGCATTAAACATGCATCCTGTCTGTGCCAAGGTTGCTGCCGGCTCTGGCTCAATGGCTGCCACAACCTCAGCTTCAGCCACAACATCAGCCTGGTTGGCCTAGCCACCAACGCCGACGCGAAGAAGCAGGTGTTACCAACAATTACTTTGCACACGGCTGGCTGACTGGCTGGCTGGCTGCCTGCTCCCTCACAGATGAAGACAAAAAGCAATGTTGGCCAAGTTGTTGCTGCAACGCCAGTTGTTGTTTACAACTAGACGACTTCGACGATGACTTCCATAGGTAGGCAGGCTATGTTGCAGAGAGAGACTCCGTCTCTGGCGGATGCTGGCGCATATTAAGCGCAAACTATTAAAAATAAATCATGACACAGTATCAAGATCAACAACGAACCAACAACCAAACTTAGACTCGGATGTGCATGCTGCTTGCTGTTTGTTGCCAGTTGCCGTTGTGTGTTGCTGGATTGGCAGCCGTGGCATGAAAAACAAGCGCCGTGTGGCGCTTTGCATGTAGCCAACTGACCAGCCAAACGGAGAGCAGTAGGAGTTGCCAATAATGTCATTGTGTTGCAATTGCAACTGCCATGCCCGACCAGCAGCAACAACAACCATGTGGAGCAGTTGTTAAGGACAAACAAAGGGACAAATGATTGCTGCTTGTGGGAAACATGTGGCCCAGCTCTGCAGATATCAGAACCGATAATGTCCAAGCAGCTGCAGCGAAGCTTGAGGGCTACTTAAAGTTCAGCCACTGTGCCACATGTCGCTGTTGCACTAGTTGCTCTTGCAACGCTGGCTAAAGATCGTATTATGAGATTTTATGAATAGATTTTTACTAGTTGCTCACAGACAAATATATAAAAAGTGTATGTTGTTGCTGTGTGTTTTTAATGCAAGCATAAATGTTGCATGTTGCTGCAACTTAGGCTGCTGTCGTTGCACCTACAGCAACGTTTGCTCATTATGAGTGGCCTCTATTTTCTAACACCGCCGGATATTAGTGTCACATTTAACAGTTTTGGCTGCCAGCAACATGTTGCCGCTGCATATCCGGCTGCCCACAGCAGCAGCAGCAGCAGCAACAGCAACAATAACAGTACCAAGTAAGAGAAACAACAACGGCGGCATTTAACTGCCAAATCAGCGTTACTTATGGCCAATACGTAGCATGTTGCCAGCAAAACAACAATTGGTAATAGTTGCAGCCGCTCGGCAGCAACATGCAACAGGCTGCTACCGTCGTGCCTTGGACATTTTCAGCTGGACACAACAAAGAATTTATGGTTTCCCTATTACGGCTTTGACATGTATTGGTAGAATTATTTTTAGATTTATTGATTACGCGCGCTCGTCGCGTTCCAGGCAAAAGGCCGAGGCAATTGGTGCTGCTGCCGTTGAGGTTGCCTATGCTGCTGCCTGTAATCGCTTGGCTCTTTTAAAACAACAAAACGTTTATGCCTTGTGGCGCTTGCGACGGATATGTGGGCCGAAGCGGCAACTGTGGAACACTGAACACCACATCAACATCAACATTATTTCAACTTGTTGCCTTTGCTGTTGTTGTTGTTGTCGTTCACGTCCACGCAGATGCGTGGTCGCTACTGTGAGCCACTTACTCTTGTAAAAGTCTATAAGGCTTTTAATATGGGCAACTGATGAACAAGGGCGCACCAAGAAGGACACGGAGATCAGGAGGATAGGATTGAGACCGGTTCAGTCTGGAGACAAACAAATTTGTTATAGTCGAGAGCATTGATAAGCAGCAAAAGATCTAACATTGACCAGGGACAGTTAATGTCCAACAAAGAGCTTTACAAAGTTTTACGATCTCAATTAAATGTCAAATGAAATGCCAGAAAATTGCTATTTATGCGACAGGCCGCCGACCACAGACAGACTGACAACAATTCCCAAAGCGAACCGACACAGTCAACGATAATTTCTAGGCAAATAAAATCAAATATAAATACACTCGGCGGAGGGGGGAGATAGCCCCTACTTTGGATAGCCACGTTTAATATCACATTTTGATCATGACAATTTCTTTGCCATGTTTATGCAACTGGCTGCGTTCAATTGACAATCGTTGTCGCGACGGAACGACGGCTCTGAAATTCGATATTTATGCGGCAGGTTTTGCATTTTATGCTTATCAAAATTGCTGAGACCATATTAAGTTTCACGCAAGTTGCATGCGGGTAACTGAGAAATGCACCAAATGCATGATAATTAAACGATTGCCGCCGAACCAGAAGACGGTCAGAATGGGGTAAACGTACAAACATGGGTCAATCCTTAAATTGTTTGTCCCAGCACGATGTTCCAGCCTCCCACTACTCGTCCACTTCTCTCCCTCTCTCTATCTCCCTCTCTCTGTTTCTCTCTCTCCCTCTCTCTCTCTCTCTATCTTTCTATCTCTTTATCTGGCAGTGCTGCTCTTCTTTCTGGAATTGTGGACAAAACAAAAGGCTGGCCGGCTGCTTGCTGCTGGGGTGTGTCCGAGACGTACAATGTTTACTTTACAATTCAATTGATAGTTATTCAACTCACGAACTACTTAAGATCCGCGCGTTGCAAAAAAAGAAGCAACGCTACGCTGGGAAAAGCGAATGCAACACACCAAGAGCAGCAACTGCAGCAACAGCCACAGCAATAATAACAGCAACAGCAGCAGCCAGCATATTGCACGCTTGCAACGTTGCTGTTGTGTGTTGCCTGTGGCAGTAACAGTTGCCTTTGCCGTTGCCGTTCCAGTAGCAGCCGGCCAGTCAGTCAGTATCTGTGTTGATCATTTGTAAAGCGCTCTACGACAGATATGTCGTTGGTACAACAACAAGCCGACGAACACAAACTATATTTGGCAAGTCGAAGCTTTTATTCGCTTGCCAAACTTATTAAAAAACAAAGTCTTTAAGACGATGTGACAACCAGCCAGCTTTATCTGGCAATCAAATACAGAACTTTGTATGTGCCAAGCCCAAACGTCTTAAGATGTTCATTGGATTATCGAATGAAATCAAATAAAAATTCGAATTTATGATTCTAATGTATATTTTTCTAATTAGGTGACCGAAATTTATTGTATACGAACAAGAGCAAGTACAGTGAAGGCAACGACTTAATACTGCTGATATACCCTAGATTTATGAGGGTATATAAGCACGAACAACGATGGCGACGACGCCAGCAACATGACAATCGATTTGTGCTGCTCTGTATGCGATTGTTGCGGCTACTTACGTGCCAATGCAAAGGTTCAAAAGGGCTTCAAATGCTTGCACTTGCAGAGGTACTCGCACTGAGGCACACACATGCGATCTACTATAGAGAAACTGGAAAACCATGGGGAAAATACAAATACAAAAAATACGTAGCTATAGAGAAACCGCTCTGATCTTTTGGCTGGCCCCGTTTGCACTGTTGCTGGTTACTGTCCATCAGATGCATACGAAATTTTTGCAGATACTTAAAAGCAGTCAAAACACAACCTAACTAGGAAATGGCAGCAGCAACGGCTAGCAAGGAATTTAGTTGCAGGCACCAACAACAACAACAGTAACAACAACACCAAGAAACAAACAAAACAAACAAATGGATAGCACTGCAAGCAAGTCTGCAGTTAGTTCGGGTTCGGTTTTTTACAGTTGCCGCAGCAAAATGTCATTGTATGATAATGAGCTGCTCGACCAAGTCCAAGTCAGATGCAGCTGAATGAATGATAAAATATACTTTAAATGGTCGTTTCGACTGTTGTCTGTCTCAGCTAGCGGTTTCTCCACCACAGATAGCAGCCACTTTAACTGGTTCACATCATTTTACAAAGTGGCTCACAGACTCCAACTTCAACTCCGACTCTGAATCTAAATCTAACTCTAACTCTGACTCAGTCGTACAGATTGTCAGCTTTAGATGCCGGAGATCTCTGTTTTTTGTTTGTCAAACGTTTTGGGGTTAAAGCAAAGTTCATTTGGGTCGATGTCGCCGTTGCAGTTGTGACGTTTATCCCCGATGCGGCGCGTGTTGCGCATGCCCAAGTAACTGAGACTGCAACTGCAACTGTGACTCTGACTGAGACTAGGACGGAGACTTTAACTTGAACTGTGGCCTGAACTGTTGCCAGACTTTTTGTGGGCAATCTCTGGTAAGTAGCTCGCATTTGGTACTACATAATTTGGCAGCCGGCAGCAGTCAACTGGAGTGAGTGATTGGCATTGGCCAACTTAACGAGATAGTAAATACATGAAAACATTGCCTGCTGATCTTTTCGAAAAATTCAATAGATGTTGACTATAGATTAAGACGCTTGCAGAAAGAAGTACGCTTAAAATAAACAGATTTATTGTCAATTATTTTTGCCTTTAATTGCCATTAAACAAGACACAGCAAATTTTTTAATTTCCTCCCCAGCTTTTACATTGGAAAGGACAGGTTGTTATCATGAAGTACTTATTGTACGGTTGGCTTACGGCATCAAAGATCAAAGCATGGACCGCCAACAACTAACACCCGGTTCCAAGTCGCTCTTCAGTTAATGAAAAACACTTGCGTACATAAATTTAACGCCCCTCCAAATGCCGCCCATAAAAATATTCTAATTTGCAGTCGACCAACCGCCTTGTACTGGGAATAAATGCGTTTTGTATACACTTTTCGTAGGCAATAGCAACATTGTCAATAATGTTGCACCGACTTTCAAGCCAAATAAAAAGCTAATGAAGTGTCAACTCTTTTTTTTAATGATAAGAATTGAGAATTTTACAATGTCTTGTCTAACCTGTTCGTTACTAACGTATAATCAAATAATTAACGACTAGCGGTTCAATTAACAATCGCAACTTAAAGAGTATTTCAATTTCGTAGACTTTTGCGTCTCTCCCTGTCGTTAGTTTTTACCTTCTCTATGGCCTTTTGTGTTACGAACTTAAAGCGCGCTTATATCCGAAGCCAAAGTACTCACAATATAGTTGCTCCGACTGGGACAAGGAATGGGAGTGGGTTTTTGGGATTGGGAATGAGAATCGGATTGTGGAGCGGGTAACGTGTAACGTGGAACAGTGCTGTGGTTGGTTAGTTTGAATGAAAATTGAATTCTAAACAGGTCTCCGCCAACGCCTCTGGGTCCCCTCCTCCCTATAGCCCCCCATCACCCAACAACCACCACCATCTGCACCATCGCTCATTGTGCGCTGAAGCACGCACAGCAACAACAACATCAGCAGCAAAAACAACAACAGCACGACAACACTGACACACAATCGTACATTTGGCGTTATAAAGTAGCAGCGTGACCAAATCAGATAAGAAAGTTGACACATTTTCACCATATATTTTGACATTTGACATTCCGCATTAGACGCGGCCCGCTGGTCAGTAGAACTGGTCGCTCCTCTCTGCTCCCTTCCCACTCCGACATATTGGCCATAGGCATGACATGAACGCTTGTTTGGGCCCCGGTTGGGATTTCGCATGTTGCAAGAGAGTGGCCGGCCGGCCACATGATGAGGGTTGACCAAACGACCCTAGGCTGTGGCTTTACCACGGAATTGGGTCTTAAAAAACCGGGCTCACCCGCTGTGCTTGAAAGGTTACTGAACCCACAATTAAACGCAATGAACGCCTACAACAAGCAAACCAGACTAAATAGCAGTAAGCCGAAAGTCAGATGCGGGGAAGCCAAAATCCCAGTACCCAATCCGAGCCCCCTAATGAATTCTACAAATTACATTATATAAACGTTATTTTGTTGATTTCGCGCCTAATTGCTGACAAATATTGCATTTTGTTGTTGCTCTTATCCATTTTAGACAATGATATTTTATGAGCTATTAAAAATTATTGTAAGTCGCATCGTTCCCAGCCAATGTCAATGACATGTGTAAATGTGTTTTCTGAGTAAGTTTCTTTTTATGAAAGTGTTGAGAGCCTTTACAGTCGACTTTTAATTCCATACACCCGTCGTCTTTATGTTATCAGCTTCAGTTAGCAATTTAAAATTTGATTGGTGTGCCATCGTTAAAATGGAAAAGTCAGTTTAATGACTCGGAAAACGTTGTATGCACTACTGATACTCTACAAAAATGCTGTCAACTCCTGTTTTGATTATGTGCTTGGTAAATTTATAAGAGAAGTTTTCAATTGTTGTGAAAGTGTAGTAGAGAAAAATTTGGATGTACATCGTGCTAGTCACATTCTTATTGACACAGTGAAAAGACTCTATATAAGTCGAGTACTGAGTATTTAAAGGGGTCAGCTAAGCGTCGCTGTCGGCGCTAATGCCGACGCCTTATTTATGCGGCTGCCGACTGTTTGGGGGGTCATCGAGTTGCCCGGCCCGATTAGGAATAGGGAGAGAGAAAGGGAGCGGCAGCGGTAAGGGCAATGCGACACCAGAAATTAAGTGGCGCCTAATTGCTGGGACGATTTCTATTCGCTGCGTTGTTGTCTGTGCCTCATGTGGCACTAATTTGTAAATTGTTGCCGTAATCGCAACATGATTTGCTGCTTATTAATTTGTATGAGGGTGGCAACCATAGAAGGAGACGTCGCGACTTCTGTCTCTTTAATTATGCTGATAATTGATTACGGCCAGATGAATCGTAGAGTCTGTATGGAGTGCGTTTACTTTTGGGCAATTAGATTGAAAGATTTATGCAATAAAGTTGTGCTCGCAACATGTACTTAACGATAGCATTCGGGTTTCCGTTACCCTACAGATTGTCATCTGCAGCCACGCATAACCAACAAAAATTATGGTATTGCGAAATATGACAGATAAGGCGAGCCAAACTGTGGAACTGGGGCTGACAACAACCAGGGCTGGGCCTATGACTACGACTAACATCATTCTTGGGGTGCCGGCAAGCGGAAGTGCGTAGCATGTTCATTAGAAATGCAAACGCACCTTTTTATGCTTGCCGCTGCTTTTGTCAGTTACATTTGAGTAGTTTACATAGCAATGGAAGTCGCAATTCTTTTGCTAGGGTAGCAGAGCAGTAGAAGTAGTACAATGACTTCATGCAGCTGGCAACGCCCACAAATTATACGTTTAAATATTTGCCCGGCACTTTTGGTAACTAGCAATCAACGTGGCCAAGTGGCAGATTGTTGGTCTGCTTTCATGATTGCTCGATTGGCTGCTGTTGCCGCATTTCAATCCTTGATTTCCTCAATACAAATGGTGCAAAAACAAAACACCAGCTATGCAACTATGCAGCGCTACTGTTAATTGCATATTTGTCTAGGGTCCCCAGGAGTTGCTCAACTGTTGCTGACGCTAAGTAGCAAAAGCTTGGGCCAAGTTTGGAGCGGACACTGTCCGCGGCAACAATCGGACGCTTGCAATTGCTGCGAACGCGTAGAAATTGCAAAACTAATTAGAGCCTTGGCCTGTGGATGTTGCTGATGTTGTTGTTGTTCTTGCTATTGCTGCTGACGCTAGAAATTGCTGGTTTTATACGCAGCAGCAAATGCAACTGCAGTGGCAGTGGCAACGTTGCCCCGTTTGCCGCAAAATGTTGCACGTTGAATAATTGCACTTCCGCTTTATAATGTTGGATTTTATAAATATTTTCCATGCTGCCATGCCACATTTGTTGGTGCTGATTGCTGGCTGGGAGAGGTCAAACTGCGGCCCGCAATAAAAGAGCGAGCCGTCTGGCAACTTGACAGGTGAAATTGTTGCCTAGGCGTATTTATGTAGCAGAGATGCATCTTTCTTAATAATAATAAGTATGTCTCTACATTGCAGTATCAGCAACACACAAGGAACCGCTGAAGAATATTGAGCAAAATGAATTATGGGGACGTTTACTTCTAAACACGAGTCTTCCATTGTTTTATAGAGGCCTTAACCGGATAAGTTCTGTAGATATATATTGACCCTTGTTACTGTAATAGTAGACACAACTTTTTGCACTCATTTTTCACATATTATTGTCCATAATCATAGGCTTTTTCTCCTGTGGCATAGGCCGCACCGTAATTATAACACCATTTGGTGTCTTTGCGTGCTGAGCAGGCATCCAGAATCGTATTCGTATAATCAATCATGCCACGCACATATAACGCATGCAGCACGCATCTAATTATGCCTAACGGAGCTGGAGTCAAAGTTTGAGTAGAGACTCAAAGTAGAAGTCGAGACTCTTGTCATTATCACGATGCATGCAAATTCTGCTCTTTGCTTTTTGCGTGTGGCTTAACTCCGACCCCGACATAAATGATTTCATCTTCTTCATCACGGCACCATGTAATTTGAGGGCGGAGCGCAACAGTCATTGCCCAACCCACTCCCCTTGAACGCGGTTTGTTTGCTTACCCGCCAGCTGATGGAAAACTGCCTGAGCTCTGCTCTCTTAGCTGGTCCATGGTCTGTGGTCTATGGTCAAGTGTTGCGCATAACATACGCACTGGCTAATGGCAAACGACATGTACGTGCCAATAGCCATTTGTATCTATTTGTCATGCCTGACCCCCTATTCCCCCTACTTCATATCTATCTCCCTGCCCCTGATGACGTTCACTCTACGAAAGTTGCACTTTGATTTAATTAACGTTATATTGACCAATTTTGGGCTCGAGCCATGCTACAAAAAGGCCAAAGAACGATAGAAAGATGTATATATAGAGAGAGAGACAGAGGAAGAGTGATGCTGGAGGATGTGGAGAGGAAAATGCAGCAAGCATGGAGCTGCCACCGATGCAGTCATTATCATCATTAAGGCAATATCATTTTCAGGCCTCTCCGGTCTCTCTGTATGGCCGGAGCGCATTTCCCAGAAACGCATTAGCCAAGCTCCAATATGGTCTAATAATTCATGCCACATAAATACAATTATGGTCTGGTGCACAGCTCCATGGCAGACGGTATGGCACGGTTGTGGCCATGGCCAGCAACTGGTCCACACACAGCCAGTCTGGTGTATCTAACGCTACTGTATCTCAAATATGATTGATATCTGTGCGCTGCAGGCAACTCGCATTCATCTTCACTTAGTTATGTCAGTCAGTTAAGGCTGTAGCCTGCAACGCAAAATGGAGCACATGTCTCAAAATGATGATGAAATGTGCACATTTTCCAGGAATTTCCAAGCAGCAGCAAATGTTCGAAACACGCTTTGTATCGCCAATGGAGCACATCACCGTAGCTATCTCTGGAGTTTTGAGTCTGAGCTTCAGACCGAAACTTAGACGAAGACTGAGCCAGAGGCAGATACTGACCATCGCCTGCATTGCCTATGCAGCTCATTCCGTTTTCCCAAGTTGGTCATCGTCAACGGGCCATAATGAGTCGCTAGTGGAGGCAGCCAGATCAAGAGCTGTAGCTGCTGCTAAAGTTGCAAGCTGTTGCCGGCCTGTCAGCTGTTGACAGCCGTAGCATGTCAACATGCTAAAATGTAAAACATTCAGCGAGGCATTGATTAAAATTGTTTTCTTTAACAAATTAAAAAAAATAAATAAACATATATAAAAAAAACCAATCAATTAAACCTCAAATGTAACCGATATTAGGAATGATTGGCAGCGGCTTTAAGTTGCTTTGATGTTTTATCATTCATTAGAAACATAAGCACAACGGAGCTACAAAATATAAATGCTAAAATCAAGACACAATCGAACAACTTATGATTTGAAAAAAAGTGCTATGTGAAATTCTGCAGATTACACATTTGGCAAAAATAGTTGCCAATACTTACCTGTTAGAGTGTTATTAGCAATAAGTGGAATTTTCTGCTGTATCTGTGTGGCTGAACTTTAAAGGCAAGTGCGTATTTAGACATCGTAAGCTCAACAACAATCACGGAACCATCTCTAGCCGCAGCTGAACTTTAAGTCGATTTAAGTGGCCCGCAGGCCGCGTTTGGACTAGCAACGTGTATGTATGAACATACATAAATAGCCACATACAAACCTAGGCATGTATGCAAAAATTCTGCTTGCAACGGTGCGGCGTTGCAAATACTTCAATACCTCAATAGTTCGTTCAGTGCTGCCATACAGCATTCGATGGTCGATTCGATGGCCATTAATATGCGCTCTAAGTGATGTGAATTACTGTAATTTTAGCAGCAGCGCTTTGATGGCCATTCCGGCCGACTTCATAACGCGTCTTTGGGCAGCCTTTGGCAGCCGGTAGCCGTAGTGGCCGTAATTGAAACCTCTTTAGTGTGGCTAAATGCCATGGCAAACAGCGAAAGGAAAGAGAGAGAGACAGAGTAAGAGAGAGAGAGAGTGAGAGAGAGACAGAGGAAGCGAGGGGGCGTGCCAACAGCGTCGAACATCCTCATGGTCCATTGAAGTGCGCTATGAGCCATAATTTTTGCATAGTTCTTGGCACGTTTTTGTTAAGGCCTGATCTTGCAAGTGCTCGCCGGCCAACAACAAACCAAACCAAACTTGGTAGCCAGTTGTGCCATTTTGGCCCCCAGCCTTGAACATATTTGCCAAGCATTTTGTGTGGCCAGGCAGCAGCAGCAGCAGCAGCTGCAGTCGCAGTCGCAGTCGCTGCCCATTGATCTGCAATGAATTATGCATGCCGAGATACGAATAGTTGGATTGTCGGATAGTCGCCTTGTGGTATAATCGGATAGTGGGGGAGTTGCTTTGGCTTCTCGGGTGCGATTTATGGCGCGGCAGATCGCATGAAATGCATATATGATCATGATTATAATATATTACAAAGCAAATGTGTATATTACACGGCGCCTGAGCAAATTGCTGAGGATGTTAGTATGGGAGAAGACAGAGTGAGATCGAGGGAGAGGGGGAGAGAATGGGTGGTATTTGTTCAACTCGTAGCACCGTTATTTTTCAATTACAATGAAAGGAAGTGAAGTGCATTTAAGCGTGCGCTGCACTCCGACGCCCACCTCCTCACCCTCCACCTCTCACAGCCACCCTCGTCAGTTCACATCCGGTCGGTGGTTGGTTTAACTTTTTGCAAACTTGGCCAACAACAACAACAACAGTTAAATTTTGTGCTTGATGCGTTAATACGTTAATAAAGTGTGTAAATTGCGGCTAGCGCTTTATCGCCCTGGCCACGAGGACGAGGCGCTTTACCTGCCCCAAGGCCCAGTTCAGGCCAACAAGCCAACTCAGCAGACTGCAGCCGGAATTAATAGAGCGTGTTAACCGTTGTGAAAATTATAAACATAATTAATATGATGGCCCATACATGTAGGCCTCGCTACCACTCGCAAGTCCAAGTCGAAGTCTTACTTTGAGATTCATTTCAGCGATAATGTTTACTTTTGGCTTGCGGTTGTTGTTATTGCCGCATTGCTGTTGATGTTTGTCTGTTTCCAGCGCTGACTACTTTGGCTTGTTAGCTGATTGATTTGCGTTTTGTTTGCCGTTTGGACATGACCAGAACGAGACATCAATTAGTAATGCCTGGCAGACACAATTATGCATATTGAGTTTGAGTTTCTGTCGTACTTAGACAAGTGGCAAACGTTTTTATTATTTATTTGTATATTGTTTTTTGGAATGCGGCTAAAAGCAAAGTGCTAGCTTGCACATATGTCAAATATCACATCATTATATGACAGCTGTTGTAAAAGGAAAGTTCCTTTAAAAGCGTAAAATTTTGCTATGCTTTTAGAATTAATAATTCTAGTGATCTAATCATTATTTTGCTGATGCATGAGTTTACCGATAAGAATAATTAAATATAAATGGATATGCTACAATTCTGCAATAATGGTTAGCTTAGTTGCTAAGTGAACTAAATTACTGTTAACAGTAATGTTAACATTAATTACAATTCAGTATTTCTAACTTGCAAATTAATTGCAAACTTTGATAAAATAAAGCCGCTCTCAGTCCTAATTCCCATATACTTTTAATTGGACCACATGTCACTCAAGTCAACTTTATCTGCCACAATAAGTCATTCCAATCCGTACTTTCCCACAGTCATCACATTCAACGCGACAACCATCAACGCCAACATATTGGCATTTGTCCATTTCAAAATCACTACAGAAAAACAACAGAAACAAGAAGCAGAAGGAAGCTGATGCTGAAAAAAAAACCTTTACAAATTAATGCCAATGGCAAGCACACACACATAGACAATCCAGTACACAGAGTGGGACAGACACATCCAGAAAATTATATTTACACCACTTACATATGAAATTAGTTTGTACAACTGCAACAGCAGATGGACGATTGGGACAGTTAGGCAGTTGGGCAGCTGGGCAACTGGCCAGCCACTAACTGCATTCAGCATCGGCATCGTAAATACAACCCCACAAAGCATTTGGTGGTTGCCGCTGTCCTCAGTCCGCCACATTGACTTATATAAATACATTAAGTCACAAATCACAATTTTCCGACGCTTGAAATGAGCAAACGGAAGGCATACATTTTAAATGTGTGCGCAAGCTTCTGCACGGAAGGCCATCAGTCGGCTGGTTGATTGGGGGAGATGGGGAGGATGATCAGCAAATAGCCTGCGGGATGCGGACTGGGTATCTAGCCAATGCCAATCAATGGAGACCTGCCTTGTCTGGGCCCCGTATAGTCAAAGAGTGGCTGGACAGACGAGAGCACGGACGCGTTGTCGCATGTTTGTTGTCGCCAAGTGGCTCTGGCTGTGGCTCTGGCTCTGGCTCTGTCTCTGGTTGTGCCACTGGCACTCGACATGTGCGCGCCTCTCTGTGCCTCCGACCTGCATCAGACACTAGCCGTTAGCCACTGGCCACTGGAATAGCAACCTGTCTGTGGTTGCCTACCAGTCTGTCTTTCTGTCTGTCTGTCTGACGGCCTGGCAGGTTGGCCGCCTTGCGTGAGATTGGATATCAATCTTTTTGCAATTTCGTATGCAATTTAAAATTCATGAAACACATTCCTTTGACTTAAAAGATGCAGGCAAATGTGTGAGCAGCAGCCTGGCTGCCCCCTCCTCTGTCCAAACTCTCCGGCCCCTGTGCCCGTGCCTGTGCCTGTGCCCCCAACACAATGTGTATCGTCGTCCTGCGCTCAAATTGCCGTTTGCATTATTTATTTGCCTCCATTGATGAGCCTCTGCATGGCTGATGCCGATGGCTGTTGACGTGATCCACACTGTCCAGCGGTTTCGTGGTTGTCTCTGCGGCAACCTAAGTCTATCTGGTACTGTTGTGGCTGCTGGTCGTGGCAGTAACCGTTAGTTGTTTAAAATATTACAAACAAGTGGGCATAAAAACTTTTGACTAGTATTCAAAATGAAATCCGCTGTCGCTATTTCGCTGCCCACCACTCTCCTAACCACTGCATCCTCCGCTGTTGCTGCTTCTCCTCTGGTCAAACCATCCCAATGTTCCGCTATTAGTTTAATGTTTTGTTTATTGTTAGTCATGACCACCGCTGTGCCAGTCCCTCAGTCGAGCTGTGCGCCCCATGTTTGCTGGGTCTGAATGGCACTCCATGGCCATTATGTTGAGTAGTTTCGCAAATATGTTTGTATATGCCCAGCCAGACCAGCAGACCACGAGACGATCAGACCGATGCCAATGTCGATGGTTATGTGTACGCCCGATTGGCTCGGGTATGGTGGTCCGAGCTGACTGTGAAGAGAGACACGGATTGTGGTAACAATTGAATAGCATCCCTCTGGCTGCTGTACTTACTCCCACTCCCACTCGCATTCCCAGTCCAATTCCGGCAAGCCGTAAGCCAACACGCTCTTATTTCGTTCAATTGCGTTTGTCAAATCCGAAATACATTTTAATGCCACTGACAGAACAGAGCCACAGGAAGTGTATACCGTTTTTCCTTTCTGCGTGTGCTTTTTGAATATATCATATGAAAATTGATTTCGCACAAAGCTTTAAAGACGAACAATGTAAAAATGTTGTAAGGGATGAGTATCAAATAAGGGTATATTTATGGTAAGAAATAGGTCTTGGTATTAATGCTAATTTTGTTGGCTTGTGAGTAATTGCATTTTAAATAAATCAAATTATATCGGTTAAATTAATATATTTCTTCATAATACAATTATCATTTGAGTTTTGCTAATTTACATAAAAATGACAGATGCAACTGAAAAGAAATTAATAAATTAATACTTTCTTTTTTCCAATAAAGTCCATGCATTAAATACTTAATTATTACTCCACTCTTTGCTCAGTATATCTTAAATCAAATCCGTATGTTGATTTAAGTTACTTTCATTTGGCTTGTTATATTCTTGTTATTTATACACTCTTCTAATGCAATTTTAAACTTGGCCCATTACAGGCCCCCACAAATCCATCAGGTCCGTTACAAATTTCACCTGCTTATTAGATTATATGCATTTCACCCTCAAGCAGTGCACAATAATCCGTAAGAACACGCCAACTTCAAGGAACGAAAGCTGAAGAACAAGAACGAGGAACGGGAACAAGACCTTTATTACCTGGGCACCTAACATGTGAACGTTGAATGTTGCATGTTGCACACAGCGGTAGTTGCAGTAACAACAACAACAACAACGGAAACAATAGGTACTGTTTCGACAACAATAACTTGCAAACATTTCTCTTATCTATGAAAGCAGTGCCGACTTCTTTGGTTTGAGAAAGAAGACAGCTCTACACCCACGTAAAACTTAGCAAGTTTTCGTCGGATTAAGCTGATTAATTTATCGCGATAAGAATGCGGCGCCTACTCTACTCGCCCTGTCCAGGGGGTCTAGGGGATAATCCATACGATTCGAAGGGTAAACACAAGTCAGTGTAGTTAACAAAAAACTTAAGTTTCCTGTCTGCCAAGTTTTTTGCTTTTGTTTTTTATTTTTCCTTGCGGCTCGACTTCTTGTCGCTTCTATCGTAACGGTAAGCCAAAAAATTAACTGATTTTTATGGCGCACATTTTTGTATAAAATTTCAAATTTGCTTAGCATCAAATTACGTACATGCTCTGCAAATGTACACAGAGAAAGAGGAACAGGGCGAGAGGTCGAAACCAACTTTGAGAGCAACTAGATAGAGGAGTCGAGTAAAGTGGGCGGCATAGGCGCCAATTAAAAGCGTTTCAAATTACGCAGAAAATATCATAATTCCATGGAACTAACATGAATTTAGGCACTGAAATGTTACCAGACTCAATTGTAATGCGATACTTTATTGGGGAATGACCGCAAGAGAGAGAGCCAAGACCCCTGAAGTCCAAATTCCTTGCAATGGGAAACCAAAGTCAGTCGAGTGTATGCGCTTTGCATGCAAACAAAAAATTAATAAACCGTCAGCTTGGAGACTCCTCTGAATCTGGGCCTAGTCCGGCTTGGTCAGAACTGGTCGTGGCTTGGTGTAAGCCACTTCACATGCCGTCAACAAGTTTGGGGCTGGTGCCGGGCGTCATTTACATGTCCAAGTCGCCTTCCTCGTTGTCCACATTCATCACATACAGCATACAACATGTTTACATTTTTGCACTAATTTAATTTTTCTGCCAATAGTTTATAGTTGTTGTTGCTGTTTTTGTTGTTGCATGTTGCAGTGGCTGTGGCTGTTGGCTTAAATTGCTGTTGAGTTAATTTAAATTGGTATTTGATTATATTTGGCTCTAGATGAACGTTGCGCGTTCCGCCTGCCCGCTTATGGCCAAGTCAATTAAGTGCAATCAACGGATTAGTGAGATTTTTGCATTCAATTGCATTATGTGGCTAGCCAAATATTTTTGCAACTTGGGCGCTATTGCTATATGCATTTAATCCGCAACGCCTACCAAGACGAGACGAGAACCAGACTTTAAAACGTATGCAGACGGGACGGGGGGACGGCAATGTCTGGCAACGTGTTTTTGGCCCTAGCCCATTGCATGTCAAATGCAAATTAATTTTGGCACTTAAACAAAAGGATTTGACTTTTAATCCCTGGCTATAAATGGCATGTGTGCACATATCTACCACATAAATACATTGCCGATGTGTGTCTGTGTGTGTGTGGCTTAAGCTAAAATAATGAAATTTTCCAACAAAGCAACACCTTTGCTTACCTTCAGCTCTCATCGCACTCTGACACACGGCAGCAATTTGTTCGGTTTTAACATGGCAGTGAGATGAGTTACGGGGTGACAGGTGAGTTGTACCTGGGGATGTAGCGCTAAACAACATAAATTTGGTATATACTCTGCAGTAAAGACGTGTATTTTATGTAATGCAACTTTTTGTGGTCAACTATTTGTCATTAAACGGGCTTTAAATGGGCCGAATCAGCTTGCAGCGAAGCAACTAAGTACTAATAAAAATTCATCGTTTCTTGTTTGTTATCACTACTCCCATCAAATATCCAAATCCAAACACTATATTTGCCGTATTTTTATACAGTTTTATAAAGTTGGCCACCCGCGTGGCGGAGTCTACTGCAATTAGAGAAATTATTTGAGTGGGTGCGCTGAAGGAAATGTGGCGTAAATGAAAAGTCAAAGCCAAAAACATAAATCTAAGGCCATAGTTTTCATATTTGCGTGGAACAAATATGTGTAGAAAAAGCAGCTGAGCTTTCTCTGGAATTGAATATGCGATAGACGACATCAATGCGGCCATTGAGTGAGCGAAATGAAAAGTGTCATAACAATCACAGCTGTGTGAGGACGCGTCGTTCGTTTTAATGACTCACTAAATTATTCATACGCCATGGATGCCATGGAGGAAGTGAAAAGCGTTTTGTTTTGAGCATGCCAAGCGCTAAAAGTAAACAAGGCGCAATGAATTTTCCAGCCAGCCAAACAAAATGAAAAGTCAACAAACTTGGCGAACGCAACGAGAGTATTGAGATGGGCTTAGTTGAGGGGGAACTGGGTGGCGATGGGCGGTAGGAAGCTGGGTGCCAAGCTGTCATATGAATATGCAATGAATATGAATGCATTGCCAAGATGTTGTTGCTCGTGCTGGTTATGGTGCTGGGGTGCTGGGGTGCTTGGGTGCCTGGGTGCTTGGGTGCAAGTGTTTGTTATTTCGGGCTAGCGCTAAAGTCACTTTCTACCCTCGCTTAAATAGAGGGATCACATGGCTTGATTGCTTGCACAGTTGCCATAGAACATCGGCAGTAGCAGCAGAAGCAGAAGCAGAAGCAGCAGTTGCAGTAGCAGCAGCCGCAGCAGTCATGGAATATGCCATCAACAATCGCTGTCTGACGTATTAATATGAAACGCTTTTGAGCACGTAGCAACACTTATGGCCAGAGCATTACATGCTGCAAGTGCACCCCCAGCCGAAGCCTTTGACTGTGACTCTGCCAGGGATATCACGACACTCATGATGACAATGCAGCATGGCAAGCAGCAGATAGGGAAGGGAGAGAAAGAGAGAGTGAGAGAGAGAGAGAAAGAACCTGTGTTGGCTGGCGTCATGCGTGCTTGCTGGCAGCCATTCAAGCGCCTGGCCCCATACAATTCCATTACCAAAATGTGGTGGGGATGTTGTTGTTGCTGCTGCTGCTGCTGCCGCTGATGATGATGTATCATGCATGAAGCAGAAATTCATTTTCAAGTGCTGCCTGCTGTACTTGTGTCTCATTCAGGCAGAAGCTGCGAGCTGCAACCGGCCCGCTGCGTCATCATGAGGAGGCTGGCCGCCGCCTGGTTATCCTTTTTGTGTGTGCATATTTTTGCACTTTGGGTTTGGGTTAAAAAATATATGTAATTTTTTCTGTTTCTCATTTTTTTTTCTTTTGCATTTTACTTGAGCCTACACTTCATTTAGCTTGCAGCGCGCAGCGTTGCATTTATTGGTTGAAGTGTTTTTCTTTTGCCCTTCTCTTTTTTCCTTTTTTTTTTGCTTTTGTTCTCTGCTGCAGCCTTCTGCCAAGTCTTCATGCTCATTATCAAGTAGCGTTCAGTTTCTTGACTGATTGCAATGATGAGGCTGCTGCTATTTGGTTTTGGGGGCTGTGCCTTGTTGCTAATTAGCAAAATGGGCAAAAGAAGAAAACAATTGAGTGGAGGTTGTAGAAAAAGCTCTGGGTTGATTGAAATGGTTACGACAGATGCAATATTAAAGCGGAGAGTTAAGAACTAGGTAGGCAGGAAGAAGAACTTAAAAAAGAAAAACTTCAAAGCACATTAAATTGCTTACAAGCTCATCTCTTTCTCTTTCTACTTCTCCATATTTTGTATAAATGTTGTACAGGAAACTTGAATAAATGGGCCTATTATTTTTTTTTTTTAATTATTCTATTAAATTGCAAGTTTTTAGCTTTTAAAATAAAACAGTTAACAATTGTTGTTGTTATTATTTGCACACCATTGTCAACAATAAATATTCAATATAACCATTTATTCCATTATCTGCCGATAAGATTAAATAATAAATATAGACATATTTATGCATGCATTGGAGCATATGTCACCACGGTCATGGCAAAATTGAGTCATTTGGCGCTTACGAGTCTTGTTATTGTATTTAAACGGTGCAATTATAAAATCTATACATTGACACAGTTATCTCTGCATTCATACATACATAAGTATGTATAAAAGTGTATTTTTCGCGCGCTTAATAAAGTTATAAAATGAAAAACATGACTAGCACAATATGGTAATAAATGCCATGGCATTTAAAATGTTATTAAAAAAGTCAAGCTGCACACATAAATTGCTTGGCTGCAAATAGCAATCAATACATAAATATAAATATATATGCATATACGTACAGATGTACGTACACATAAATATATAAATATGTATGTGTGTGTGTGCTTTTAAAGTAATCAAATAGGAATGACGTCAAGTCAGTGACGACAACAACAACAGCACAAACAGCTGCCAAAATACCACTAGACCAAGTTTTGCGTTACAACAAAAATCACAGCACTTGCAATTTGATTGTTGTTGTAAGAATAATAAACGAGAAACAACTTCTAAAAACAACTTTCATTTCGTACTTGTCTCGAATAGAAACCGATACCGATACCAATGCGATACCGATGCTGATCCCGATACCGATGCCGATGCCAATTCCGAAAGCGAACAGTTGTTTAACATGGCTAAAAGCGAACTAAGCCCAAAAGAATGTTTAATGATTAATTTTTCAATTGAAAATTAAATTGGCTGAGATGAGAGGGGAACTGTAATGAAGCCGTGTTTGTAATTACGTTAAAGTCGAATAATTAAATTAAATTATTGACTTAGAAAGCCCAGTGTGTTGGAGCAGGTCGACAGTGCTCCCTCTTTACATTGTATTTACTAAGTGGAACTGGTCACTGATCTGGATTAGTAGCAGCAACAATAGCAAAACCAACAACAAGAATAACAGCGACAGCAACAGCAACAGCGACAGCGAACAACAACAAGCTGTAGCCGTCAACACAATCACCACACAGAGAGCAAACCGAACCAAACCAAACCGAACCGCAGCCAGAGTCGTAGCCGGGTCTATAGGAAATGTTGTGGGGACACCGCCGCTGTACCAAAGCGTGACAGGCATGAATTAACAATTTGAATTAATGTCAGTTACTCATGGCATAGCTGCTGCTCTTGTGCTGCTGCTGCTCTTGTGCTGCTGCTGCTGCTGCTGCTGTGGGAGAGCGAGACAGAGAGTGTGTGCGAGAGTGAGAGGGAGAGAGGGACAGCTTGTCCCAATGCCACCATCAGCACTAGCACCACCACCAGCACCACCACCAGGTGAGTGGCTTGTGAGTGGGCGCCCTGGTTGCTTAGTTGCACTTACTAATTTCTGGCTATCCGAACCAACTGACTGCGACTGGCATTGATCTTTGCGTTTTACTGTTCGCTTGTGGGCACAAAATGAAAGGAAAAGTAAGTTACGACTTTGTCGAGTTACTTTACTGCTAACTAGAGGGAAAGGTAATTGCATTTTGAAGCAAGCAAAAGGGAAAGGAAAAGGTTTTTTTGATTTTCTTAGCTCGTGATTTGCTTGGCCAAGTGTCAAAACTGTATTTCTGTGTGTATGTGTGAATGCCAACAACTGAGGTAGCCTGAGAGCCGCTGTCACAATCTACGTTCCCGGACCCCCCGCCAGCCACCGGCTCCAATCCCGGTCTCTGTCCCTGTCCCGGTCCCGGTCCCTTTCCCGGTCACAGGCAAGAGGCAGTCCGAGCTGAGCTGGCGCCAAATTAACCGGAAATGTCACAATGGGCGACGTGCGGCCCGCTGCCCGCTTGGAAATTATACAATTTTGTCACGTGACATGCATTAGAAACACACAGACACATACACACACACGCTCAATGGGAGAGGCAACCAAGACGTGCCAGACGACAGCCGCAGTCCAAACAAAAAACCTAACGAAAACACAAAACGACAAACAATTAAAAGCCGTCAAAAAGGAATTCAAAAAATAAGCTGAGAATAAGCGGCAAATAAATTTCTTATAATCAGTGGCGTAAACGTTTATTTAACCGGGATTGAAAACTCTTCAACACTTGAAGTAACTTTTACCATCAATGTAAAAATGCTTATGTTATACAAAATTGGACAACAAGGAATTAAAAAACCCTCATATAGCTTCTGATAAGTAATTTGTTTGTGATTAACCATAATTACGCATATTAACTTTAAGGCATGTTGCCGAATATTTGGAAATTCACCTGGACTTTTACAAAGCTGCTATTCATTTTGATAAGCAGTTAATGAACTCTGCCGCTCCTCTGGTGAATTACCAAAATGTATATATA
Source organism: Drosophila nr. perissopoda 5 BK-2023a (assembly GCA_035044105.1). Taxonomy (NCBI): domain Eukaryota; kingdom Metazoa; phylum Arthropoda; class Insecta; order Diptera; family Drosophilidae; genus Drosophila; species Drosophila nr. perissopoda 5 BK-2023a. Next base: position 1,154,955 of record JAWNMK010000124.1, read on the forward strand.
AAATACCCAATTTAATAAGGTCTTTTCCATAATTACGGAGCACATAAAAAGGTAGCCGCCCTTAGACGTGAGTGTGAACATGTCAAGCTGGCTAAATGTCAACTAAACACGCGAAATTCCACTGAGTAGAACTTTCACTGTTCAATGTCGTAACTAAAATAATTCCATGTGGTAACTGGTAACTGGTAGGCGACAACTGGCAATGCCGTCCAACTGACGCCAAAGTCATTGTCCCAGCGGTGGCAGAAGAAGTCAGAAATGACGCCGCAACAGAAAGAAGCCGCAAAAGCGCGAGAATATTGGTGAAATGTAAAGCCCCGCTTTGATGTCTGGCCCAAACTAACTGAGCCGTCGAAAACCGATTTGCCTTTTCATACGACAAACTGTTCGCTTTTGAAGTGGCGTAGTTTTGCCTCTTAACGCACTTTCTTGTGCACCATGCATGGGCCACCGCTGCCTCCTATCTGTGCCCATACCATCTTCAAGATGGCGGAAATGCTTAAATATCAAAGGCAAAAAGCCGCGCAACCAGCAAAACACACACATGACAATAAGGAGAGAGTGGGTAAGATGGAGAGAGGGAGATGGACATAGATAGACATGCATATCATATGTGGGGTGTGTTATTTTTTCTGTTTTGGGGGTTGCTTTGGATCCAAGGGGCACTTTCACTTTTCTTCGCGCCAAAGGCTTTTGTGTGTTTGTCGCATTGATTTTTTCTCTTCATCTTTTTTTCCTTTTTTGGTAGCATTTTATTTGTGTTGTTGGCATTTGATTGGAAGTGTCGGTGAGGGTGGGCTGAGTTTCTGTCGGTCTGAATGCCCCAGGGTGGGGTAGCAAGCAATGGCGATGTATCAAAGCAAATTTGACAAAGGTTTGACTTCAACTTCAAAAGGCCGCCAAATAAAGACACAAATGGGCTGACAATTGAAAATATTCAGAAAAATTGAAATAAAACCACATCGCACATAAAATCATAAATTACCATTCTTTAAGCTGAATTTAAGACATATATTAACATATAGTATGTGTATTTAAAACACATTCAACTGTATAGTCCGCTAATTTCAATCGCAATTTGATAAATGATCGCATCCCGTCTAATTGTAATTTAAGTCAAAATATTAAGAGAAAAAGTAACGAAATATACATACAAGATAAATCTCTACATTATGTTAAAATTTAAAACTAATTTTTTAATTATATGAAGCGGAGCCTAAGCAACCGCTACCGGAACCAGAAACCCGCTAAGCCGAACCTCAAGGTCAGAACGGGATGGAATGTAGCCATAGTAGATTAATTTTGTTGTCTAGAGAAACCGTTAATGTAGTAACTCATCTTGGTTTGCAACTTAAAACTAAGTCATACTTATTTCTATCTATATCATTTTAAACGTCTCATCAAAATCAAATTAGTTCCAAGCGTTGATTTTCTTCACTGTGTGTTTCTGTTTGTATGTGGCGCTTCATGCTCGTTGATTTCTAGCTAATTTTGCGCAGCCACATAAAAAAGTATTTCGAAAGCGAACTACACACAATGGACAGTAATTATAATGCGATGCCGGCGCATTTATCGCCACGATCAGCACACATCCGTTCAGTTCAGCAATGTTCTGCTCTGTTCTATTATAATTTGTTGTGCTCAGTTGTGTACACAGTGTGCAAGGTCTTGTAATTAGCTTGCTAATTTACATGAGATTCGAGTGAACATCCTTAGGTGCAAGCTGACTCAGACTTGATTCTGGGCTGTGACTCAACTGCACATTACTAACTGGACGCTGCTGAGGCGGAGGCAGTGCTAGTGGCAGCGGCACCAGCAGAAAATATTTCTCAAGAAATTTTACCGCAAATAGTTGTGTGCCAAAGTAGGCGCAGAAAAATGCGACAAAGCTCGCTGAAGTTTGCCTATCAGCCAAGTGGCATCATCATCATCATCATTATCATCATCATAAAGGCAGTCAGGCAAGCCTGGCCATTTGGCGTGGCATGGCGTGGTCACGTCAGGGCCATGAACTTGGCCATCGTTGCTGACCATCAGCAAATGCCCGAGCCTGTGCTTTAGCTACAGCTGGAGCCAGAGCCAAGAGCCAAGAAGCCTTAGCCCGATTGTCAATGATAAAAAGTCGTGGCCAACAAGTGGCGCGTCCTCATTTGCATCGGCAGCGTAGAAATTCTTGCAATGCTCATGCGACCCGAAAACCTCCCACACATGACATGACACGGTCTAGCCCCCTTCCCTCCTTACTCCCTGCTACCCCTGTTGGTCCTCATAGTACCCTTGTGGGCAATGTGACTGCCTTTTGTTGTCATTTGCCGGCTGTTTTTGTGCATTTGCTGCAAATGGTCAAATTATTTCCTTTTCCGTATTTCTTTGCCCGGCTTTTGGTACGTTTTTCGATCCATTTTTTTATTTTTTTTATTTTCATTCTTTTTTTTTGTATTTTACCAAAGCATTCACGCGCACGAAAGGATTTCTTGTAATTTGGCTGAGACTTGAAAAGCAGATGGAAAGGGTTGGCGGCTGCTGCTGCCCCAGACTCTCAAACTCAATGCTGATGAAAGGGATTTGTGGCTGCTGCTGCTGCTGCTTTTTGGCGACTTTGCATTTTTATTTGTAATGCTTTTTTGTTGCTGACTGCGGCCGCTGCTGCTGCTTCTGCTGCTGCTGGCGGGTTAGCAGGCAGCTTTTGTTTTAAAAAGCAGCTCATGGTACACGAGCACATAAATACATATGTATTTTTATTTATATTTGTATTTGTATATGTGTATATGCATATGCAGAACACGGCAGATTGAATCCATTCGCGGCATTCGCCACGTTCAATGGGAATGGTTGCTTCTGCTGCTACTCCTCCCGCTGCTGCTGCTGCTGCTGCTCCTGCTGCATATGCATTATGCACACTCATTACCCGCACCGCCATTCGCCATTATCCTTGTGCGCTCGTTCACTTTCATTTCGCATACTCATTCGCTTAGTTGTGTAGATTGTGTGTGGTGCACTGTACTTTTATATCGCATTTCGTTGTTGTTATCGCAATTTTTGTGCCTTACCCTTGCCACTTGAGACATTGCTTTGTTCTGCTGCAGCTCTGGTCTGTTCTGTTATGTTCCGCAAAGAAGGGGTTATGGTTATAAAATACGCCAAAAGCTTTTAGGCGCTTTTTTTTTAGTGTACTGAGTTCGGAGTGAAAGACTAAATCCCTTGCATTTTGAAAGTCTAGATAAAATCCCAACTGCAAATCTTAAAAAGCCATAAATATTAAAATTTGTCCACAAAATGTTTAAGAAACACTAATAAATATGTTGTTTGAGATGCTCTTTCTGCTTGTCCTTAATGCTCTTGTGGAACATAGCAAGGACAGTTGTATCATCAAAATGCCACAGTTGGTCAAAATAAATTGCGCGCACAAAGCATCTGTTTGCATCAAAAATCTGTCAATATCCGATTAAAATTTATCGACCGATAAAAATTATAAAAAAAAGAGTGTTGTAGATATTCGAGTTTTCCATTTTTGGTTTGATTGTGTTGATAATCGACACACTGAACAGCTGTGAGTATAACAATGTATTGAGATAAAACAATTTGATTATTTTAATTTTTCAAATATCATAAATCAAAATAACTTAATCGAATTTACTTTTTCTTTAATATGAATGTGTAAAATATCAAATTGAAGTCCTTGGTAAAGTTAAACAAATAGACAAATGCTCCACTTATCCAATTTGCTTACATTCAGCAGCAAAACACTCGCACGCTTGGCTAGTTTCATTTAACTGTATCCAAGTAGCCTCAGAATTATTTTGATGAGTATTTGAACTTTACCAATTTTAATTCAAATATGAGCTCTGACGACGAATACTCGGATCAAGATCACGGAGATTCGCAGCGTTCCATATACAGCCAATCCTCGTTCATGACTTGTGTGGATAGCGATGAGGATATCTGCTCGGAAATCTATTTAACAGATAGTCTCAGGCGCATCGACGAGTTCGATGAGTTCGCCTACAAAGTCCTCACAGCAGATCAGATCGTGCAGGACCAGCGTAACATCATCGACGAGGTCAACAATGTGCTGCATTTATCGCCGCAGCTCACACGCATCATACTGAATCACTTCAAATGGGACAAGGAGACAGTCTTCGAGAAGTACTTTGACAGCACTCCAAGGGATTTTTTTAAGCGCGCCCATGTCGTGAATCCGTTCTCCTCGCCCTCAATACAAAGCATTAAGCCGCCGTCGACCGTGAGTCTGATGGCAAATCTCTGCGGTATTTGCTACTGCGCGTCTGACGATATGAAGGGCCTGGATTGTGGTCATACGTTCTGTTCCGCCTGCTGGAAACAGTACTTGGCCAATAAGACATGCAGCGAGGGATTGGCTCACAGCATCATTTGTCCCTCCAGCGACTGTGATATCTTGGTCGATGATGTATCGTTCGTCAAGCTGGCTGATAATCCTGAAGTGATTGCCCGCTACCAGCTACTGATCACCAACACCTTTGTGGAGTGCAACCCACTGATGCGCTGGTGCCCAGCCCCCAGCTGCACCAATGCCATCAAGGCAAGCTACTCTGAGCCTCGTGCCGTGCGATGCGCCTGTGGACATGAGTTTTGTTTTGGCTGTGGCGAAAATTGGCACGAGCCTGTGAGCTGCGCCTTTCTGAAGCGTTGGCTAAAGAAGAACGCCGAGGATTCGGATACCTCAAATTGGATAGCACAGCATACCAAGGAGTGTCCCAAGTGTAATGCGACCATCGAGAAGGATGGCGGCTGCAATCATATGGTGTGCAAGAATGTCCATTGCCTCTATGACTTCTGCTGGGTATGCCTTGGCTCATGGGAGCCACACGGCTCCTCCTGGTACAGCTGCAATCGTTTCGATGAGGACGAAGGCAAACAGGCGAGGCAGGCACAGGAGCTCTGTCGATCATCGATGTCCCGATATTTGCACTATTACAATCGCCATATGAATCACATGATGAGCATGCGCGCGGAGCACAAACTGTATGCCAGCGTCCAGGCCAAGATGACTGATATGCAGGAGAATGTGAGCTGGATCGAAGTGCAGTTCCTCAAGGAGGCCGTCGATGTGTTATGCCATTGTCGTACAACGCTTTTGTACAGCTATGTGTTTGCCTTCTACTTGCGCAACAACAACCAGAAAATCATCTTTGAAGACAATCAGCGTGACATGGAGATTGCCACGGAGAAGATATCCGAGTTTCTGGAACGCGAAATAACCGTGCAGAATCTCTACGAGGTGAAGCAAAAGGTGCTTGACTTAACGCAATACTGTCGCAAGCGTCGCACCGTTCTCTTATGCCACGTGCGGGAGGGCTACGAAATGGAATGGTGGGATTTCATGGACTAGATAGAAACGCATTCCCGTTTTCTAAGTAATACACAACAATCTTCCTATGATTGGCCTGACACACAAAAAATCCATCATATCTTTGAAGACTTTGAATTTGATTGACTTTTTTTCGATGACCTATTAAAATAGTACAAAAGCTTTTGGTTTCCTCTCTGGTAGAGTGTTGTTAATCTGCCAGAGCTATCAAAATTCTACAGTTATATAATGTAATAGGAATTACGATGTGTTTTATTTCAAAGCATAGTTTAGCTTTGAATGCAATCAATTTTAGCTGAATGTGGGCTTTATTGCCCACAAAAAAATACGATGTATGCTTGTGAATGAGTTGTTGAGCTCGCGAATAGTGTATACCCTATAGGGGGTAAGACTCTGTGCCCTATTTAATTCCTCATGTATCAGTATATTGGCAAAAAGCAGCTAGTTGATGTATGTTAATAAACTCTCTCTTTCCTTTCAGGCAATTTTCCGATTAGAGTGTATAATCAGCCTCTTAAATCATTTACTCGTTTGCTGTTTATGCCAAGGATAGACGCCGTCTAGATGATTTGGTGGTCTATTGGCATCTTAATGACTTTTCCCCAACACTTTAGAGAGCACAGCCTCTGTCTTCAAAGCCCCTAACTCACTCACCATCATTATTAGGATTGTTGTGTTTGTGTTTGGATTTGGTGTTTACCCTCTGCAAAACTTTTGCTTCGTTTGCTATAGCGATATGCGCCAGCTTTTGTAATTATAACATAAATCAATCCAATTTCATGTTATACTTTTTGGCGCAACAAAGCGATTAATGTCGACAATTGCACAAGATATGGCATGGCTAAAGGAAAAGCATAAATAAGGCATTGGATCCATGGCCAATAACGGAACGAAACGAAACGAAACGGAGCATTGAAACGGCGCATGCGCAACGCTTTTCATATGAAAAATATTTTCTTATCGCGATGCGCTGCAGAGAGAATCGTAGTTGGATTCGAAGTCGAAGTTAAAGTCGAAGTCGCCAGTCGCCGCCAGGTGCATGAGATTTACGGCAAACGGCAGCCAAGTCGTGCCCGTGACTGCTCCCTGCCCTGGCCCAGTCTATAGTTGACTCGCCTTGCCTCAGCTGGCCAAGTGTGAATTTTCGCACCCGTGATGAAGTTTCCAATTAAATTTTATTGGATTTCAAATTGAGGCTGCCAGGCAGCTAGCTAGTCAGACAGACGCGCATTGATCTCCTGACTGCAGAGTCTGGCTTCAACTCTAACTCTGACTCTGGGTTCCGCAAATATTTGCGCGCCATTGTTGTGGCAAGTGTTGAAAGTGGGCGTTTCGCCATCTGGCAGACATTTTGCCTCCCAGGCCACCGCATCAGCAATTTTGAGACTGGCAGAGTGATTTCTTATGGCAGTTCAATGCGAGGTCAGCAACGTGGTATGAATTGCACATTAGAAAAGACTGGCAGATGCAACTGAAGTGTTGGTTAATGCTACACTTGTATATAAATTCGGCCATGGGAACGCCTATTTCAGGAAAATGTCTACTTGATTGATGACAAAGTTGATTGAAGTAGAGTAAAAGAACAAAACAGCTAATGGAATAGAATTAAAATAAAAATAGTATAATTAGTGAATCACTTGATAGAATAAAGATTTGTATCAAGCCGATCCATTGCCTCATTATGTGTAGTTTGCATAACACAAATACTAAATTCACCTAATGCATTGAATCTAGCGTAAGAATCTCACATGCTTCTTTATAAGAATTTAACATTAAGCTTTACAGTAAAGAATTTTAAGTGAGATATTTGCCAGGCGCAACTGCATCTGCAGGCAGCTAAGTACCATTCAACAGTTGCCATCGCTTGCCTCATTCAACAAGTCAACAAAATAATAATAAAAAAAAAAGGAAAGCCCTAGCAAAGCTCCAGCCAATCCTGCTCCTGCTTCTGGGACCTGCAGATTCCTGGTCAAGCTGTTCGAGTGAGTTGATATTAATTTTATTTATTGGCCTCTTTCTCAGCCGCCGTCGCAGCCGCTGCTGCAGCCACAGCTTAGCGGTCACAGTTCGTGTCATGCCCCCCCCCCCCCCCACACACACACCTCACACCCCCTCCCTCCTTCGAGTGTCCTGTCTCGCTCTTGGGGCGGCTTATTGAATTTTTTATCTAGAGTTTGTTTTTGTGCTTATGCCAGCGTCTTGGTAGATTTGACTGTCGAGCTTCACTTTTTTTATTACGACATATTTTCGCCCGGTACTTGTGTTTCTTGTAGTCCTTGGCTTTCTCAACCACTTCAAGTCCTTAAATTTGGTTTACGACTTAGTCGCGGACTTTCAATTACACGACATTGTCCTTGTCTGTGTCCAGACGGCATCTATTGCCTAGACGAAGGTCAGCGCCACACAACAATGGCAATGCGGAAGTGTTTTAAGCTTTGGATGATGCTGGTTATTAATAGAACAACTACATAAAACGCAAACTGTGTCAATCAAAAAGCAACTGCTCAAATTTAATATTCGGTACAAAGTATTAACAAAATGCAACGGGCCAAGGAATTTTTACTAATCATTGGATTTTGTCAATTTGCAAGTACTTTCTAATTGCCATACAATGCAAGCACTTCCCGGCTTATTATCTACAGCACATTAGTTGGGCCATTGAGCAAATTTCGCCGCTGCCATAAACAATCTGTAGACTCGAGCTTCAAGCTGCCGTGAGACGCAAATGCTGCTGCTATTTGCTGCTGTTGTTGTTGCCGTTGCTGCTGCAGTTGCTCCTGCCACCAGCTCTGAGTCTGGCACTGACTCTGGTTTACTATCACTGCATCAGCGACGTGAATTTATGAGGCACTTTGCGCGTTCGCCGAGCATCGCTGGCCATAATTTGCCGACGTCTATTGGCTAGTGCACAAATTGCGTTGATATGCTGACAGGCGGCGCACAGCGGGCCAGTCCGCCTCCTTATCCCCTTTCCTATTTGTCGTCTTGAATGTCTTCTAATGCGCAAACTCATTTGCCTATCGCCTCGCAAGCAGCAGCCACAAAGTGCATTTTGTTAGCTGGCAATGGATATGGCTGATGATCTTCTCTACTAAAGAAAAACAACTCACAACTCGCTAACTAAATTGGAGCACGCGCGCAGGCGTTTTAAGAGGCACAAAACCCAATTGAATTTAATTGAAGGCGGTCGGACATGAGGCCAGCTGAGTAAGTGGTTAGTGCCCAAGTGTTGGAAGGAATGCGGGGGTGTGCAGAGTGCGGGTCATTAACTAGCTGTCACATTTTTGTGATGCGCGCGCGAAAAGAAACTCAATTTAGAAAAGTACAGCAAAAAAGCACAAAACTTATGCATAGAGTTTGGAATACACTTTCCTAAAGTATGAAATATAGTTATTCTTGTTGATAGCAGCTGAGAGACACACAAATGAATCTGTCACTGTCATGATCCAGATAAATAAAGTTGCTGTTTTTTTTTTTACATGTGATATTTACTGTAGATCAGTTTAAAAAATCTTGCCTATATTTCGTAGTACCCTTCGATGGTAAGTGTATCTATTTGCAACAAGCTCATCACTTAAATTAACCGCATTCCTCGGTTTTGCGTTCGTTATTCTCGTTTTGTTTTTTTTTCTTTTTTTTGTTTGCAGTCCCTCTTGGCTGCTTATCATTTGCATCATCATCAGCACGGTGACAATATTTGTGGTTGATGCTGCTGCTGCTGATGTTATTGTTGTTGTTGTTGCGCAAAAGGTCGTGACAATTTAATTAAACGTCATTTTATTTAATTATTTCATATATTGATTGCAAAGTCTATAGCTTTTAATTGCAAAATGGCTTTTGGCACAGTCCAACCGCACATACGGACACACAAGCAAACATAAATACAAAATGCGTCGCTTATTGCTAAATTTGGAATCGGAATCGATAATTTCAATGAAACTGTATGAGAATGCAGACTGTTTGGTAGGAAAGGCATTTAATGTGTTTATACTGTATTTTATTATGTTTATTTTATTGTTGTGATTGAATTGAATGGCAACTGGCACTGCTTCTGTTTCTGTTTCTGAATCTGAATCTGAGTAAATGTGCGTCTCCCTCTCGCTTATAGCTGCCAACGAATCAATTATGCGGCATATTTTTGCTGCTATAAATATTTGCATTGAAATTAATTATTTTATATTAAAATGACCGCAATACATTTAATGGTCGAATGAAGCCTAGGACATTCCGCACAGGATATGCCAGACACACAGCAGACACGCACACAAGCACACATATAAATACTCGTCTCTGTTTGAAGTGTGTCCTGTGCATTGCTGTTGATTTTTGTGGCCGGGTGACTGCGGCAGTCCTGATTGACACCGTAAATGATATGCACATTATGTGCAGGATATGTCGCTGTCAGTGTGAATGTGCTGCAAACAGGAAACGGAAATGGCAAGCATTGTGTGCGCTTGCATGTTACATGCTGAAAGAGTTCGAGAGCACTGTGCTTTTAGATTGGCCCGAAAGCATTTCACCTGCATTTTGAATGGTCAATCTCCACATTTTTCATTGGGGTTTCTCTGATACTTCAATGTCAACTATTTGATCATTTGTCAACTCAGCGATATTCAATTGTTACAAATTTTTCAAAATCCCAAAAAAATAACCGATTAGGCTTTTTACATAATAGCGTCGATAATAAAGCAACATTTTCTAAAAGTGATTCGTTACGTTTTGCCACCCTATTTAAATGCCCCATTCAATACACTTGGTACATTTGCTGTTTCAGCAGCAGTCATTCGATATACATCACATACTTACATCCATCTGTATGAGGCACATCCCAACATCATCATCATCGTCATCACATCTTCGTGCCCATCAGGCAGGCACTGGGTACTGGGACTGTTTCCATTCAAAATGTAGCTACACTCAAGGCCCTGGTTGGCAGCAACAGCAACAACAACAACATAACAGCAGCAACAAGAACTCGGCAGCAGAAGAAATGCTCTTTAAGGAACCACTTGTGTGCCTGGGCTCTCAAGTGTCCTTTGCATGTTAGCGAAACCACTCGAAAATATGACGCGTTTGCTGAAGTATGCAAAAATTGCACATGGAACAAATATGGGGACGCAGCTGGGCGAACAATACGAATACACAACAACAACAACAACAACAGCAACAACAACAGTAAGAACAACAATGCATAACGCAAAATGTTTGTCGCTTTAAGTTTGCCAGAAGGCGAAATTCAAACTCGTCAACAATTTTTGGAAATGCACATGAAACAATGATAACAATAATAATAATAAAGGCAACATGGTCATAAATCGTATCTATATATGTATATGTATATATATATGTATATATATATATATATGTGTGTATATGTTGGCGGCATATCGAATGATCGTTCATTATGGGAGAAAACAGTGGCACCTTTGAACCGCAACGTCTTGACGGGGCTGGTGGGGTGGAGCGCGTGTGCTGTGCAGGCATTAGAAGTACGTGTCGTCCAAGGGGCCACTGCAGGCGCCGAAGTCGACGCTGGAGCCGACGCTCATTCAATCAATGCACGGCAGCAGCAGCAGCAGCAGCGATTTTGTCGATGGCGTTGGCGGCAAACATGAAATATCACACAGCCAAACCCTTTTTCATGAACATAAAGTTTAGGCTAACGATTTCGATTTCCTGCACAAACGTGAGCGTAACCAAATTTGCTCTAGGGCTTGGCCAGAAAGTGAGACAGACAGACAGATAGTCTGACAGACACAGTCAGTCAGACAGATGGAGGTAAAATGCCGAACAGAAATCAATTCAATTGCCAAATTATGCTATGCAAAAGCATGGCCAATATTTCGCTGTCTCAATATTTGTGGCCGCAATTGTTTTGCATGACTCGCTCAAGCTCGGACTTCGACTGCATTAGGATTGATAATCGATCATCTGGGCCATGTTTTCGGCTGCATTTGTTGGCCGCCTTCGACTATAGTCTTTTCTCGACTAGACTTGATTGTTTTTTTTTTTTGTGTCATTGCAGTTCCTTTTGTTTTGGTCGTCATTTTTAACTGTCTTGGCACTTTGAGGCGGCCTATACTGCAAATATTTTTGCGCCGTGCGGCGTTGCCGTAATTATGCTCGAAAAGGTAACACGAGGCAACAAAACAGGAAAACGCGACGCGGTGATTAATTGTCGAATCGTGCACTCTGTCGGGCTATTTGTTAACTCAAGGCGTTGAAATTATAAATTGTTTTGAGTGCAACCCAATTGAGAGAGAGAGAGAGATAAAGACTGAGAGAGCTGGCAGGCGAAAAAACTGTACCCAACGTAGATCGGTTTTGTATTTTATTTTTTTTTTTTGCAATTTGATCAGGTGTGAAAGGGTTCGCCAGGGGTTCAAGCACGAATATCGCTGAAAGCCTGACTGGGCTGGCGATATGGCAAACAGACCTTTCAGGCAGATCGTGTTGAGTTAGGGACAGTCAATTAAGATTGCATAGATAATAAATAGTGTCGGTTTCTTGGATATTGCCAAAATATTGCATAGGCCAGCTGTAAGGTTAAGTGTTCAAGATTCGAGCAATAAATACACTATGTAAAACTTGAAGTGTGTTGTTAATATGGGCAAGCGAATTCAATTGAATCATCTTTGTTTAACGGGGAACATATTTTCTTGAGGATTCGTTGGATTTTAAGCATAACTTACATTTATTTTCATATTAATTACGACTCCAATCCTTATTCAGAATTTAGATATACTAATCGCATAATTTATGCGTAAAGTTTGAAAAGCGTGATTTTGAAAAGGCAATTCACCTTTTCGCTCATCTAAACCACTTTTCATAATTTTCGGCTTATATGCATAATTCACATATCACGAATAACACATCGTGAATTCGTGTCTCGCACAACAAACTATGTAATTTTGGCTAATACGAATGCAAAACTTTTGCCCATATCTTTAAAGCTGTCAGCTCAGTTGACATTTCAAGCAGCCTCCCTTGCCACCTCTCAACTGATTTGGTCTTTGCACAAGAAACGCGCTGAAGTGCGTAAATGTTAAGTATACAGACCATGGCGGATGGGGCACATGCCCCACTCCTCGCATGTCAAAGCTCTGGCTTTGGAGCAGCTGTCAAATCAGCACGTGACATTGTGTGACATCATTGAGCTGGAAGATGACGCGCCAAAGCGCCAAAAAGCCGTGACGACTTTCGCTTTATGCAAAAGACAAAGCAACGCCTCCAGCTCTATCCACAACTCCCATCCCTATCTCCGAATTCCAATTTGGCTGTGGCTTCTGTTTCTGCTTTCGCAGCTGGCTCGGTGTTAGAGGTAGGTTTTTTGGGCGAAGCTGTCGAGGCTGGTGCAAGTGCATACTTGAGACATGGCGACGACTACTCCATGCTCGCAGGTAACTAAGCCCCCAAACTGAACACCATCCGAACGAGCTGAGAGATGCATTCAGCACGTAATGCATAGATCAACATTCATGTGTTCTTATGTGTGTGTGTGCTGCTGCAATCACGTTAATTAAAAAGGTGCAAATTGTAAAACGCGCCGAATGGCGCGTCGGGAATGCCACGAGCCCCGCCGCGGAGCAAAGTGTTGCCAAAAGCTGACAGCTGTTAATGAACGAGTTGAAATGTGGCTTGGTCGATGGGGAGCACGTGGAGGGGTGCTGCAAGTCACGTGCTGCACATCAGTCGGCTGCTTGGTAATTAAACGCATCATCATTTCTTATAGCGGCTATGCACCCAACCAACCAGCATTGCTCTCATATGCAGCTTCTCTTCCCACTCCGTTTCACCCACCCTCCATCGCCATTTTGACTCCCACTTGCCACATTTGCATTTTTACATGCATTTTTATATCAACGCCCCAAAACGAGATGCCACGCGCAGCAGACAAAAAGGATTTCACAGACCAAAAGGATGCGACGTTGCTGCTGGGCATGGTCTGCGATTGCGACTGTCCTGCACCAGCACCCTGCCTCCTAACCTCATTCTCCTACTCATCCAGCAGCCTCGGGAATGGAGTATATTAAATGAAGTCTACGTCTCTCAGGCAGAGGCGGCGCTACTGAAAAAAAACATATATATATATATATATTTTTTTTTTGTTGTTGTGCAATAAGAAAATATAAAAATTCATTTTGTTTGTTGCTATCGCAGACGTCACCGCTGTCGCAGTGCAACAATGGCGCCAAAACAGCGACACAGCAACAATAACAACAAAAGCAAACAGCAACATCAACAACAAATGGAGAAACATGCATTCACACAACTACGGCATGTGGGACAGCTGTTTTTGTTTGAGGCGCCAAAGGAAGACACATTAATAAAATAGACAACTGAAAAAATATTTCAGACAAGTGCATTAAAATGTGGAAACGAAATAATGATATTTAATTTAGTCAAGTGGAGTGGATCCAACAGCAACTTAACAACAGCTGGCATTTATATGAGCAATATAATTCAATTTATTGCGATCATTCCAATGAAAAATTTGTGGCAACACATTAAAGATTGCGTTGGAAAAGTAGTCCCACTAATTTCAACTGATTTAAGTAGAAAGTGGGGAAAATGGAAAAACTTATTTACGAGTGCGTGCTCATAAAAAAGTATTCAAAATTCGCTGTAGATAAACATAAGTAATTGTGTATGTACTTGAAGGCATTCATTTTTGAATATTGGCATTTTTATGCTGGTTATCTATTAAAAGTCATAAGCAATAACTTTTTGACAGATGCACTTAAAATATGCCTCTATCATAATGTTGGCCATTAGCCAAATGACTTCATTTAAGTAGTCTAATATGTGGATGGAAATAAACTACACCATTTAAATATCAATCCGCCATAATTCAAAGCGAAACTTAGTACTCAACTGACTACTATCACTCAGATCGCAATTGCCACACTTAATTGAATTAAGAAATGCCTTGAAATGAGCTACGGCCACCTGCTGGCTGAATGCGATACTTGAAACTGTTCAATTAGCGCTCAATATCGGTTGGCAATAACTCAAAGTTTGACAACTTTCAAAAATATGAACTCAAATTACCGCCGCTGCACTTGCTCAAATCAAAGAATGCGATTTATAATTAACATTTCATAAATTCTCAATCGTGATAAGAGAGTTTTCCATTAGGAATCAATTAAAATGCAAAAGCCGATCAAAAAGTGTTCGCTCACTGGCTGCTATTAATATTATTGCCTCGACCGACTGAGATGAAGTTATCGCGATTGAACCACTTTTCACACAAGATAAAGTCCATAGTGTGGCAATAAAAGAAAAATGCATATTTATTGAAATAACATAATTTACATAAAAATGCCAATAAATTGTCAGGAGATTATTATTGTGCCGGCCAACACTGCGTTTGCGCAACTTTACTGCCCCATTAGCCTCAAAATTTAAAAAATAACAAAGAATAGTTATCTTTCAGTTACCGAAGATTAAATACACTTGCGATTCAATATAATATACAAAATCAACTCTAAAACATACAATATTCATTATTTGCCTAAGCTGGTTTCAATTTTATAATATTGTTGTTAAGCATTTATTTTGCGTTACACAGTACGCGACAAAAATTGCAATACTCTCTGTCAGCGCATAAAATATAGATGTGGAGCGATTTAATCATTTGCTGTGCGCTGTTAATGAATTGAATTGCATTTTTTGCGCTATCGCCAGACAAACAGAACCGCACAGACCCCCACAGACTCAGTGTCAGTTCCAGTTTTACAGTTCTCCAGTTTCCCAGTGGGCAGCCACTGTTTCTCTGTAGGCTTTGCGCTTTTTGATCTCCTCAAGATTGTCACTGTTTGGCGTGGTCGGCCAGCGTACTCCATCCAAGCGCCACAAAAATAAAAAAAAAAGATATATGAAAAATATATAAAATTTAATAAATGTTATGCACATGCCGGCAAATTGCGGACTGAAAATCTGCATAGACGTACGACTCTATTTTCGATATGGCTGTGTGTTTATATTTGTAATTGTTTAATCGCACTTTGGTCATCTATGTGGGTTAGATATGACTAGCGACCAAACGACCGAGCGCCATGGAATTTGTAATTCAAAATAAGGTTCTACAATTTATATTTTTGCATTTCAAATAACGCGCTCAAGCCGGTTTCTGATGGTGGCGCCACCTGGCGCTTTGAGTGCGTAGCTGATAAGGATTCAGGGTTGATGACTTGGCTATGCCAGCAAGGACAATGAAACTATGTGTTTTGACTTTTGTATAACAGTTAAAACTGAGCTAAAACTCAAAAGATTACCTATATTATACATCTTAAAAGATTCCAACTACAAAACACTTTGAGTCATGAGAATAAGAGGTTAAGGCAAGCACTAATCATGAACATAGAAAACTAGAAAAATTATTTAAAGAACAAAACAAGAAATCAGTATGTTGCCACATATTTCAACTAAAGTGAAAAATACTTGAAATACATATATGTATTTGGTGTTTATATTTATAGTTGTCTTTTGCTTGTAAAGAATGCCAAGTATTTGATTAAGTGAAAATCCATTTGATTTATTGGTGGCTGCTTATGCGGACTAAAAACTTCAAAAATGTTAATGTAATATCTTTAAAAACATAGTCAAATCCATCGCTTAACATCTACGACCACATGCTGTTTTGCCTGGGTCTGCCTAATGCATTTTCAGCTTTTCTGAATGTAAGACAACAAAAAAAAAACTAAAAAAATTAAATGAGCAACGCCCGCATTCCAATGAAAGCGCCAGCAGCTGCACGATAAGCAACATCAGCAGCAACAACAACAATAACAACAACACCAAACATGCAGGCACACATAAGTCAAAGAAATTTGCTGTTAATTCACGTATTAACCTCTTGACATTTGGCAGCAGCGTCGCCAACCAAAAGAAAAACAAGTCAACAAAATTCCAACATGGTGACAGGGACGGGGAACGACACGGGCGGTTGGGAAGGGGTCGAACGAGAGACACATCTGCCCGGCTGTGACGCTGCATAGAAACTGTGTCAATGTGCCAACAACAACAACAACAAATGTTGGGGCGTTGTATGTCGATGTGGATGTGGATGATGTTGGTGGCATGTGGGAGGGCAGTAAGCATTATTGGCGTTGGAGTTAAAGCGTTGCCTTTGCCGATGGAGTTCGAGTTGGAGCCACGCCAAATGGAAACTTGCGCCGCAGCGTGTGTGTCGATGTGTCGCTGTGGCTTTGTGTCTATGTGTCTATGAGTACGTGCGCTTCAATGACTTTCAATTAAATCAATATTCATCGTTTTGGTTGCCTCGAGGTCTAAATGGCAACGGGCGGCCCCGGCCAGGCTAAGACTGTGACAGAGCATGGAGAATAGAGGCCGTGGCAGAGGCAGCTGCAGCAAAGACTCCGCTCCTTGATTAGATGCGACGCGGTAACGACAACAACAGCAACAACTACAACAACAACAACTACAACAACAGCTAACAGCAGCCACAGCAGCATGGGAAAATGTGCAATTTTAGCCAAAAAAATAAATAGTAAAGGCTCGAAGAGACCAAGCTCGGCCTGACCGAGCCTGGGCACATTCATTGCGCAAATTTTGGCGGACTATGTCTGTGCCCGTGTCTGTTTCTGTGCAGCCAGTCTGCTGTCTGCAATCAAAGATACACCACAAAATAAACATTTGAACCACTTGCCTGAGCCTTTCACAAAAACAACAAGCAACAACCAACAGCCAGCAACTACAACAATCACAGCACACAAAAGGTGGCACAGCCGAAAGCCGCGCGCGAGCAAATAATTAATGTTTGCCAATAACCGAAGACACCTTCGGCGCCGCCAGTTACCAATTGCCAACTGCCAGTTGGCAGTCGCTGATCGCCAGGTCGACTGTGGTACCGTCTAAGCCAATTTGACAAGTGCGCCATACGCCGATGGTGGTCATGCAAATGAGGCATTTATAATTGTTAGCTATATTTGTAGGATTAATGCAGAAGGCAGAAGATGGTTTACGAGAAAGGGAGATCATTACAACCATTAATCAACAAAAACAGTTCACAAACTTTACAAGTTTCATGATAATTTCATAAATTACTTTTATAGTTGTAGATAAACTAAACTCGCCTTCAAATAAGTTAAGCAAACAGGCATTTAAGATATGGCTAAAGCAACCCAGCACACCTTAAAGTCTAAAATAATCCAAGTAGATAGTTGAGTTATTAATCTAAATTTATACTTAATAAAGAAGAAACACAGTTTAGTTAGTTCTGGATGAACAAACCTGCTAAGGAGACATCAATTGTGAATTAAATTATAAGATAGACTTATTAGAATAATCCTTGGCAATTTATAGAGGACAAAGAGCAGAAAGCTGAGCTTAAATAGTACAAGCTGATTGTTATTAGCCAAGCCAAGTCCACATTTGCTTCCAAGTGCAAATCGTGAATCGGGCTTGTTTGGATTGACTTGGCTCATCGCCCATCTACCAGACGCCCCTTGACCACGACCACATTTTTATTTGTTGGGGCTTATTCTAACGTCTTATAGCAAACTATCATGGTTATTTCGGACTCAAAGTTATTTAATGATTACATAATAATTTTTATGAACAATTTTTATTAACAATTTTTATTAACAATTTTACTTTATAATTTTTACAATTGTCAACAGATATTTGTATATAATTTCATCAAGAATTCATTCACAATTAATTCAAAGTTCTTCGAATTTTAGTCTCTATCCTGTCGGGCTATCCTTGAGCCTATCCAGTTTTCGTAGCCAAAACATGCAGTAGCTAGCAGCATGCCACTCAACCAAACTGCTGCTGCCACATAATAGTACTCGAGATCATTGGAATTCACCTCCTGCAGTCTGGCACGGTTAATGAAATGCAAACGTCCGCTCTGTATTCCATGGCCAAATCCATCGCTTTTCATCTTAGGCAGAAGGCCGGCCTCAAACATGCGTCGTACATACCAATTGAAGATCTTCAGGTAAGGGCGCCCATAAGCGACAGGCATGAAGAAGGGCTGCTGGTAGATGATCTTCGGTAACTTGCGAAACAAGGGAACACGCAGAAACTTTTGTTGATACAATGTAAAGTCGATTTTATCCTCCAAGGCACTGAACAGCATGCTAGTGTTGAGTTCAAGTACATAGCGTTCCATCAGCCGTTCCGGTGTGAGCACCAGCCGCTTGGCCAGCTGCGGATGTAGGTCAGGCAGCTGGAGTAAGAACTTCAAGTTGATCTCCTCTTCCGGCAACTGGTAATCAGTCCCCTCCAAGTCATCAAAAGTGTTCAGCTGCTTGTTGTAGAGACCCGCTGCCAAATTGCTAGAAAGTACTGCCAGGTAAAGATTAGTCAGCATTAACCCAACAATGGTCATCATAATGTAGAGGAAAAGACGACGCGGCGCCGGCGGAGCAACCAAATCCCTCCCAGGCGGTAGAAAAAGATAAAGACGAAAAATTTGAAGAAAGGCTCCACTTAAATTTAGACGACCTCGAGAGAGCAGAAACAGTGCTCCGCTGCAGTACATCAACATGGCCAGTAAAACCAGTTTCAGCAGATACCAATATCTGGGCAGGAGTCTGGCCGATGGAGCCATCAGAAATTTGTTCTCAAGCCAGAGAACAACGCTATCCGTAAAATTCGGTGTCTTTGCCAGCAGATATGGTAAGAAGTCGACGTCCCGAGTGCTCAGCACATGGTCAGCTTCTCTCAAGGTGTCCACTCTGCGAGTTCGAATACTGCCCTTGAAGTGATTAATAAAGTCCAGAACCATACGCAGCATATAGCCAGCGTATATATCCCGATTCTGATGATCTCTGAAAACAAAGGCTCTAGGTGGTGCACTTATCAGGATGCCACTCGTTATATTGAAGCCATGAAAGTCCCAGAGCATGTCGCGAGTCCGATGAAAATACTGCAGCGTATTCTCCATTTTTAGCAGTCGAACTTTCGGATACGGCATGTAACTAAACAGCTTCTGTGTAAAAGGCAACACAACCAAGATGTGAACCATGCCCTGACGCCAGCAATGCGAAAATAGCTGAAACAGTTTATCCGCCGTTGCTTCAGGGTATATGATCAACACTTGCAACTGCTGTGCTCGCCACAACCAGGTGGTGAGGTAATCAACCATACTGCTGATATGCATATCCGCCAGATAGATAACGGTCAAGGCACGTTCACTATAATTGCCACTCATTACGAGCTGCAGCGTCTTATTGCTTACCCGGAGAGTTGGTAGCTCAGATTCCCTAGCCGGTATTAGAATATCGAAGAGAGTCTTGTTGCCAAACCCAATGTAGACATTCAGCTCTATGTTGTACAAGGCATTAAGCTGATCAATACATTGACTGACATAGCTGCCCGGCAGCAATGTTAGATTCTGTATCACGTTCATATACAGTAAGTCCATTGGAGCTATTTAAACCACGAATCGCTTGACGGTCTGTTTTTATACCCAACATTTCTGCGGTAGGACCCATCATTAGGACATCACACTTAAGTGCTTACACAACGTTTATTTAGATGCCACAAGTGCATAATTAACAAAACAATTGTAATTGTACAGTAATCGTATGTTAAGCTTATTTCCCTCTCACATGTTTGGATTTTCTCACTATTCATCTTGTTTAATACTCACTTGCACCTTAAACATGAGTGCATAAAATATTTTTGGATTGGTTTAGCAATTACACGAAAATAATTTAATAAATTAGTTGAAAGCTGTAGTTGTACTCTAGGCGTATCCATAAGCTACAAGTTGAACCTATGCTAAGAGATCTAATGCAAGAAACAGTCTCAACTAGGGACACTACGCCTATTTGAGAACAGACAATTTAGTTGTATGCCGCCAGCTGATTATTATCAGCTTTAACGACAATTACGCCTACCTAGAACATTTGCCTATTTCACATTTACATCGAAGTATTTGTCGTGCGCGACTGCTACACTCCCAGTCAGTTAAGTTAAGTTGACTAAGCTTGGTCTTATCGCCCATCTACCAAACGACCCCTTGACCACAACCACATAATGATTTGTTGGTGGGGCTGGTTCGGCTTGCTTTAACGTGACCGCCCCAAAGTCAAGTGTCATAGTTATTTCTGGCTCAGAGGCAAATATAATGCAATTGATTTAATGTACGTTAACTCTGATGTGAAAAATTATGTCAGCTTGATGGCATTTTCAGATGCTTAGCAAGGTTTTACTAATATTGAACATAGAACTACTTGTAAGGCAACAACAATATTAAAGTAGATGTTATAACATGTTCAGATGCATTAGCTTATACATTTCTTACTGGAGTTAGCCAGAGATCGCTGAAACTGATCAAATTTATATAAATATGCAAATTTTGACAATAATAATATTAATTTATAATGGTTGTCAATTAAAATGACCCTCGTTCGCGTGACGGTTTCGTAGTGCCATTCGAAATCTGAGTAACTCTAGAACGAAACACAGTACAGACAATCCTAAGCCTATGGCCCATAAGACGAACACGTAAAAGTAGAACTCCAAATCATAATGTTTTTGCTCCACTCTATCACCTCTCATTAGCTTAGTTATGCCGCTTTCAATTACATCTCGCCACGAATCACCCTTCATCTTGAGGAATATGCCAGTCTCGTAAATGCGTCTCATATAAATATTAAATATATTCAGGTAGGGCAAACCAGGGGCGACTGGAAAGGACATGAGACCATCGAATAAGCTCTGCGACATCATTTTAAACAGTGGCACTTTCAGCAAGTTCTGTTGATACAGAATACCTCCAATGCGATCAGAATAGATTAGATACATATAGCTAGTATTCAGACCAATGCGAGCTTTTTCCACAATCGCTGGAGTTACGACATTAATGTGATTTCGTATTACAGGTGGCAAAGAATCCGACTGCATTAAATATTTCCCAAAGTATTCCGAGAGTAACAGCGGATATGGTGCATGCGCTAAGTCCTCGAAAACATTGTACTGTGGCTCAAACAGACCCGCTGTAAGCATACTTGATAACTGCGCCAGATAACAGTTGGTCAAAATAAGTCCACTGGACATCAGTATAAAGTGTATCGCATACTGTTGCCAATTCGAGATGTTGATCGATGGCTGAGTCACATACAATATGTGACACCAGCTGCTCAAAAAATGCTTCCCAATCTCATAGCCCCTATTTCCATTGGTACCACAAAGCATAAGCATTCCATATCCTATTGAACCAATCACTGCCAGCCAAACAGTCAAAGTGAAAGGGCGTGTGAGGTAAATATAGCTGGCAATGGGTTGAGCATGAGGCACTATAATATGCATTTTGAGCAAATAGAGTGTCGTGGTGCCTGATGAAAGCAAGTTCGACTCCATTGGTTTGTAGACAACGTCAATGGTCTTATTTTGCAAGTAGAGCATATAATTCAAATATATTTCTCCAAAGTTTATATTCTCTAGGAACTTGAGTGTAGCATTGTGACGTCGAGCAAACTCCAAGAATATATGGTACATATACCCTGCTTGGACCAACTGTCCGCGACGATTCACATACCGAAAAGTTCGTGGTACAGATTGAAAGAAAATTGTGTGAATTGGGTATTGCTGAAGGTCTTGTAGCTGGAACCGTCTATTGAGGTAATCTCCAACTTGTCGCAGTTTTATGATACGAATTGCCGGATACGGATTGTAGCTATAAAGTGACAATGTCTGATTTAGTTTATGGATGAGTAGCACATTGATGAACCCCTTCCGAAAACAGTAAGTATAAAGGTCCTGTTGCCAGGCACTGGGTTGCCAGGTCGTTATAAACACTATATGAAGTGCATGTAGATCAGACAACATTGATGGCAGTAGATTGGCCACTAAAGCATCCAGAGGTGGCGCCCTTATATAAACCACTGTTAAAGTCTTTCTGGTAAATCTTCCATGTAGACGAAAATTTGTAGAAAAATTATCTGATAGCTGAAGCTGAATTTTTGGCGTATCCATTTGAAGTATCTCTATTGCATCCGGAGAGTTATACTCCAAGTTGATAAGTATATTGAGATTTATGTTGTAGGCAGCGTTGAGTTGTCTCAATACTTGCGATAGTCCAGAATAATTAGTTTGTTCGCAATTAATAGCATGACGTCCAAAATATTGAAGAAGTAAGAAAAATCGAATAATCGAATACATTATAATTTTATATTACTTGAAGTATTTAATGCAAATGTGAGCTGTTGTTATTCTGCTTTTCGAAAAACACTTAAGACACTCAGCTCCAGTGAAAAACGAAATCTGTTCCGTACAGGGCCTCCAGGGATTAACCTGATAACTGTCTTGACTCAAAGCACGAGCAAAGCACAATACGCATGAATGAGAGGCGACAGTTCAGCTTATATGCGTTCAGCTGATTATAATCAGGTGTAACGCAAATAACACTTTAGTGGCAATTTAGTCGCCAAGTCCATATTTACAACCTGGATAAAATCGTGCTCTGTTCTTGCTACACCCAGTCAAAGAAAACTCAAATTAAACTTATCGAACATCTACTAAACAGCACCTTGACCACGGGTCTAGCCGTCTCTGCTCTGATGTATCTACCGCATTGCCAAGTGTCATATTTCACATATGTCGCAGTCAAAACGTAATAATCTTTTTTCCTAAAACAAGACTGTTCAATTTACTTTATTTACAACGACATCTCTCTTCTTCTTCTTCATTAAGTTGGTGATCACACAATTGATATCGATGTCGAGTTAAGTACATAGTTGCATGTTATCGATCGACATCGATATCAATGTTAACTACATAGTTGCATGTTATATTATGTTAGGCAAGAGGCCTGCTGCACATATGTATATGTACCATGTACGCATTAAAATGTAAGAAACATTTTCATGAGACTGTCAGCATATGCCTTTATTTGCACACGTTTTCAAGCAAATGCACAGGGTATTTGCTAGTTGAGAGAGCTCTCTAACTTCGTCATTTTAATTTTGCATATTTCAAAAGCATATATTATTCAATGGATGAACCCTAATCGCAGAGCTGATGTATGCGGTAATTATGTCAGTTGGATGATATTTTACAATAAATGTGCTACAATTTGTAGAATGCACATTTTAATTTACATTTTCTCGACCGATTTAATTAGTTTTAAACTAATACGTAGAGCCACTTTAATTTAATATTTATGCTTCACTTGCAATAAAAATTTGTTGGTTTGACTATTGAATGTTTAGCAGAATGGTAAGCTTGATATGATCAGAGGTGGTTTTGTTGCTGCTGCTGCATTGTTTGAAACTCGTTAGCCCACAGCAGCAACAGCAGCAAACAACAGCAACGATTGCAAACAACTTAAAATTGAAATCGCTCATAAATTCTGTCACTAATTGTAAAGAATGGCAGACCTTGAATTCAAATCAACGGCTCAGTCAGCCAATGGCTACTGCTAAGCAAATGTCTTGCAAAATTATGAAGCTACACAAATATACAAAAAAAAAACAGAAAAAACAACAACAGTTGAAGCAACAACAATGTGCGATTGTATTTGAAAATGACGATAAATAAATATAAATTTCAACGGCAAACATAAAGAGCTATTGACTGTTGACTTTTATGAACAATTAGGCGGCAGCCACTTAAAGAGGCGAATATATTGAGATACAGATACGCAGATACTGATTGATAGATGATAGTTATACAGATATCGAGTGCATACATATATGGCATACAAGTGTAGCATACACATATGGCTAATGGGCCTCTCTCAATGGGTTCTCTATGGGCCTGGCCAACAATAAACTTGATTACATTGATTACATCGACAACTGCAACAGCACGCAACTGCAACAGGCTGCGCAACTGGGTGTGCGGTGTGTGGTGTGGGGGGAGGCGTGACGAGGGCGTTGCAAGCTTTGGACTTTAATTAATGGATTCAAAGCATTTATGCAAATGGCGGGAAATAATTTATCACCCATTCAAGACGCAACAGCCACAATTGCAGTTACTCCAATACCAGCAACAACGACAACAATCAAACCTTCCATCCAAGCATTGCAATATGCAAAAGTTTTGTTCATTAGCGTAACGCCCACGCAGTTAACATTAAGTGGGCGTGGCCACAATCCGGACACATTCTCTCAAAGTATTTCTATTTTTTCAGTATTTCTACTTATTTATTTCGTTTTTTTATTGTTTATTTTTTGAGGCGGCATCGTTTGATTTGCTTTGGCTCAACTGTCGAGTTGATTTTATTGTTGTTGCATTTTATATGATTAGTACTTAATTTATAATTTTTTTTTTTTTTGCTTACCGTCAATAATGCATTTAATTGTTTGGGTTGTTGTTGTTGAGAAATCGGCGCAAGGTTAGGAGATTACAGATTTAAATACTGCTGTGGGCTGTTTGCTGTATTTGTGTGTGGGTAGGGATTTTTCTGAGCAACATTTCTGACGAAGAGCACCATATAATTTAAATAATGAAGATACAATTGAAAAGTGAAATAAAAGCGACGCGCATAGTAAAATAAATTCCTACAAATATTTGTTTTATTTTCTACAATAATCTACATTAAATCACAAAATAAAAAGCAATTTGTTTGTTTCTTAAATATATTAGACAATCAAATGCTTGAAATGTTTTTAACAAACTTTTTCTTGTAGAAAACTTCAGTGGTTCCGTTTTTAATATGCTTAAATTCAAAAGGTTATTTTTCTATCAGTTCTTCCTTGTTACTTGTCAATTCGTTAGTAACGCCCAGACAATTGGACGCCCACAACCACACAAGAACTGGCCAAAACTTTAAAATAACAATCATATACTATACTTATCGCCACATCATTGTGAACACCCCTTCGCCGCTCCCAGCAACCGACTCGAATCATAACCCAACGATCTGTTTAAAGTCTAAGTATGCCCCAAAGCAATAGTTGAGTTATTTTGCAGTCAGAGTTGAAACTGTAGCCGTAAAATCAATTTGCCCAAACGTCTACAACTTTATCAAACAGTCCACTTAGTCATAGTCACAGTCATGGACATACTGCTCAAGATGTAGACAGTCTCCAAGTAGGCAAATGCTAAGGAATCGGGCACTCTGAACATTGGACAGCAAACTCCATCTGCCATCGGTCAATCAGCAAGTTAGGCAAACTTCGGCACTCATAGCCCAAAGGGATAAAGAAAAACACTTAAATTTCTGTTATCGCATTGGCCATATCAATTGACTTTTTGGGGGCAACATAAATTATATGGCCGCAACCATCAGACGGTGCCAAAGACAATAATTCACAATCGATGAATTGAAGGAGTGGAAAAATCAGTTGGATCATTGCAATTTTCGAATCAGGCGCACACAACTAATGCCAGAGATTTTCCTAAATGGGTCAAAACAACAAGGAAAAGATTCGCAATTGGCTATTGAGAAAGTTATCGGTCAGTGGTCAAAAAGTGGTCAGTGATAATGGTTTCACCGATAGGCAAGTTATTAGCGTGACCGGGGTTAATCAAAAAATTTCTGACCCTCGCAGCAATTGAGCAGTTTGTTGGGGCGTATCTGTGCGATGCCTAGCTATAGACAACCATATGCATTAAAATTAATTGCCTATCATAAAATTGTGTCCGCTGATCAAAAATTGGAAAAAGCAAGTAGGAGTGCAGTAGTCTAGACAGCTCGACTAGGCGATACCCTCGACACAAAATCATACATGTGTTCAAAAAGGCGAACTTGGCCCAATCGAGTTTGCTGATCAAAAATTGTTTTCCTAGCCTGTTACACACATTTACGAATTTTAATGGTTTCAGTATATAATAAAGATTTCTTAATCCAAGAGTACGCGATTGCTCGAATATTTTTAGAGGCGTTGGCTCCTTGGCCAGGTTTGAACTCTGCGCAAGTCGAGTTAATGGGCTATAAACATTGCTACGGTAAAAGTCAAGCGATTGTGCGCCTAATTTGTCGCTTGCCAGGCCAATCAGGCCGCCAGCAGCAACATGTTGCCACGGCAAACACAACATAAACAAGTGCAGCAGCGGCAGCAACAACAACAACAAATGAACTATTCACAACAGTGTGTGTGTGTGTGTGTGTGTGTTTTGGCTGTCAATTGCTGACATTTGCAACAGTCCAATATGTTTGACATTCATTGGCGATCCGCATGTTGCCAAGTGGCTGACATTTTGCCGCTTGCATAACAGGCAGCAACAGCAATCACAACATCAACATCATCAGCAGCAACTGCCACAGCTACAGCTACAGCATCAGCTAACAAGCTGGCAAATCAAATTCAGCAAGGCGACTGATTGCACTTGTTGCTATAGATAGGCAGATGCAAATATCGTTAGTAACATGATGCCGCAACAAGTGCGTCAACATATCACGTCAACTGACTGACTACAGCTTTTTTATTCCACTTTATTATTGTTTTACGTTTAATGTTTATGGTCCATGCATTCGGTCATAAAAGCCAACAATCTAAACGCGCCACTTAACAAACAATTGCTGATTGATTGTCGACAATTGCTGCATGCCATTGTGAGATGCAGGTGTTGCCGTGTTTTCAATCAACTTGGGACTTACATATTTTAGCACTTGTTGTATGGTTAATGCACAATAAAACCAAGTCTTAGTCCGAAGCTCAAAATTACATTTATATGTTTTCTGTTTCACGACTGGCTGTGAACTCCGATCAGAAGGGATGAAGGGAGAAAAATCATCTTTTAATCAAAGCAATAAAGCGGACATATGTCAAGTTTCATCCAGATTGGCTTAATACTGAGATTTGCTCAAATAACCAAGATTCAGAATATATGTAGAACATGGAATCGGAGACGTTTCCGATAAAATTCATAATAAAACTTGTATTTTTATATTTTCTATTTAACTGCTAATTATTAAGTTTAGTCATAGCTTTTACAGCCCATTAGGTGTCAAGACAGTTGGGCGATGTCATGTCCAAGAATTCCGTCTTATCTTAAGCGTTTTGTCACTTGACATTTAGCGCGTAATTATCGCTAAACGCGATAAGCGTGACAACACCCGCAGCAACAACAATTGCTCTGTTAACAAAAACAGCAGCAAAAAGGCCAAAATCAACTTGTGGCTTGTGCTAATAACCATTAAAAGTCAATGCAGCTCGCGCAGCCAGACCAAAAAACTTAATACGGAACATTGAACAGAGAAAAAAAAAAATGGCGAGGCACGCAAACTAAGCCGTAAAAATATGTTTAACACACCCTCTGACAAAGCTGTTAACAGCATAAAATGCGTAGGATAAGGCTGTAAAATGTTTATTGCTGTTGTTGTTTTCTTTTTCTTTTTATTTTGTTTTGGTGTTGCTGCTGCTGCGACAACTGACGACGTGTTGTTGGCCATTTTTCTTTTTAGCACTGGCGACAAACGACAATTAAAATGCAAACAAATCGAATGTGTGTGTGTGAGTGTGATTGTATGTGCATTTGTATATATACATATGTGCAGAAGGTTTGTCTAAGTGTTTTGCTACATAAAGTCGCACACTTAATTTGGCCAGTAAGAGCAGCAGCAGCAGCAGCAGTAAGAGTAAGAGCAGCACTTACAACAACAATCATAGCCACAACAGCAATGGTTGTCGCTGCGCACGCGCGAAACATTTTTGTGCGGCTAGTAAATGTGGCGAAAGTTAGCGTGCCGTTATTTTAATTGCAACATGTTGTCCCGGCAATTTGTCTGCACTCGTAAATGTTGTGACGCTAATTGCCAAGCAAATACTTAGCAACACTCAGTCGACTCCAGCAATAAAAACCACAACCACAACAATTGTTTTCAGTGTGGGCAGCGAAAGGCTTTCCCAAAAATTGATTTGAGTTTGACTAGTGTTAACGCCCTAAACAACAACTTAACTGATCATTATCCTACACATTAACCTGTCAACGTGGCCAAGTTTGCAGCACATTTAGTGAAGCCCGTGAGGCCTGTGCAACATTAATGGCAACGGCAGCGAATCAAAATCAAAATATAATCAATAAGTAGTAATCAAAATTGTGCTGGTAGCTAGCAAACGTCGCGTCGTCTGGACGCGAGGCTGCCGCACATAGCCCGTAATTATGCAACACATGTTCAGTGCAACAATTGGCCATAATTTAGTCAAAGGTAATTGAGTAACCGAGGCGCGCACTAACGCCATAGCCTGCTGGGGCTATCATTAAGCCACAATTTCGAGCCCCCTTCGCACAGTGGACGCACACAGTAGTCACCCTGATTGGAGATGCCTGAAGCAATTGTTGCTAGAGTTGTACCGAGTCGTTCAGACTAAGCTCGATGGAACTAATCTTCAAACTACTTCTCTGATGGACGTTCATTTGAGTCCCAAGCTCGGTTAGTAAAAAAAATTAGTAGTAAACAACTTCGCTGAACTGAACTAGGAAGTCCAACTCTAATCGCTTCTGCAACCTTGCCAACTGGGCGCCTTGTTTATTTATTCCTAGTTAGATGCGCTTTACTTCTTCGTGGCTAGCTAATTGTATGGCATCACTATCCCATCCTCTACATCTCTTCTCATTCCTTTGGCTTGGTGATATGGGAGCTGAACTGCATTCCTTGGGTGTGATATGCAAGCTGAAAGATCAGTGAGCCAATGGAGAGTATCCTTGAGGTAATTGCAGTGTTTAATGATTGAAAAGTAGTCAACGTGAGCTAAGCACAGACGTGGGGAATGATTGAGATTGGTCTTTAATTTGCGGAAATTGCGATTGCCAGAAGTGGTTTTTGCTATTCTGGTATTTTTCAGAACAAAAAGCAGTTGAGGAAGCTACCAAGCAAAGCTTACAAGACTTTCGGTTCAGTTTATCTGTTTACTCTGAACTATTTGTATATGAAAAAAAATACGATTACACCTTTTACTGACTAACTGCAAGCTCCCCCTTTCTGATTCTCAAGCCCCAAAGTAGCAACAAGTTGCAACTGGCGCTCCCCAGTAATTTTTTGGTAGCAACCACAGCCCAAAGCAGCATGGGCAACATTTAAGCAACTGTTGCTATCCGATCTACTGGCCATATTTGTTGAACACTTCACTTCATTTGTGCCACTTTATACACCTACAAATGTCACTCAAAGCAAAAAACATGTTAATTTACGAAACAGACAAACTTAAATACTCCCAAAAAAAAAAAAAAACAAAAAATACGGCAGCAACACAAAAAACAATGGCAAACTAAGTCTGCCAAAAAAGGCTTAAAACTGCAGCCAAATGGAGAGCGAAAAAATCAAGCGGCAACGAGATCACAAGTCACGATAATGATAAATCGCAGCTAAACATTTAGCCGGGTTGCGGCTGCCACAAAAGGTCGAGGGTGGATACCGACTACAACAACAATAACAACAACAAGTAGCCCAGTAGCTGAAAAAAATTTATTTACTCATTGTACAATAAAGAAATAAATAATAGCAAAACAACAACAAATAGAGTAGTGAAAAAAAGAAGGCAACGTGTCACAGTTCGTGAAATAACAATAGTTCACAATCGGCCCCGGCGGCTGGAAGATCAGACCCAAACCATAGCCAAAATCAATGCCTAAGCTTCATGCAACCTTAGAGAGAGAGAGAGAGATCGATATCACAATGAGTTGACGATTGAGCCAATGCTGCCGAAAACGAACTCCAAAATCTGGGGGCTATGAGCCGGCTTGTCATTCGATTGGCTTCTGTGTTGTCTGTCTGTCCACATTGGAATAGTAGAGCGAGAGAAGGGGAGGGATTGAAAGAACTATGTTTATGTTGATAGCTGATGACAACGCCAAGACAAAACAAGAGAGCAGAAACAACAACAGCCGCACGCAGTTGTTGCTTGCAATATTTCCATGTTTTTGCCTATTTTATGCATAATAGATATATATATAGATATATATATATATATATATAAATAAGAATATTTTTATGGCATGCATAAATTATGAATGTTTATTTTAAAGCACTTTGCTGTAAAAGGTCAACAGCAGCATTCACAGTTGATTTTTATTTGAATTTTTGATTTGTCTTTTTCGTTTTTATTTTTGAGCTCAGCGTGTTTTTTGTATTTGGAGCGTTGTTTAAGTTGATGTTGCTTTTTTTAAGTTTCTTTAAGTTTATCGTTCGGACGCGTCACGATGCTAGCGACCTAAATTGAAATTTACTCACAGCTTTTCGCTTAGTTATGGAAAATGCCTTGAAAAATTGTTTATATTTTGTATTTTTTTGCTATGCAAAAAATGATTAAGATTTGATGCTTGACATTTCTGTAAGACAATCAGATGGGTTAGATACGACTTTGTTTTTATTTTGTGTAATAACTTAATTAGCTGTAAATGAGTCTCACATGTTGCTTCTCTCCTCCTTGCCATTTCTTTTATATGCATTTGCCGATAATCTGATATAAAACATACTATATAATCATTGTAATAAGCGCTCGTGTCGTCGTCACCGTTGTCATAAACTTGTAGCTAAATGAATGATGCTTATCTGCATAGCTCAGCAGTAACCCGCCAGATACAGAATTCTTCGGCTGCTGCTGGTTAATGGTCGTATATGTGGCCGATAACTTAAGGTACGACAAAGGAGGCATTTTGCTACTACTTAAGGCCAATAAATCTAAGCAGCTGCACTTTTCAACTCATCGGCGAGATGGCAGATGCCTCCAAGACAAGCAGACCCCATGTCCTCCACGTCTATGCGATTATCATCAGCAAACGGCTTTATCATTGTTGTTGTTGTTGATGCTAGCTGTTTGGCTGGATAGTTGACTTGGCTTGGCTTGGCTTTTCTATCTTGACATGTAATAAGTTCCAAGATGATGCTGCAATTACCACACAGAGACGAGCAACATCTGAGCTATCATATTGATAAAATAGCCTTGAGTGTCTTTTTTGTTAATGTTCTTGGTGTTGTTTTTTGTTGCTGTGTGTTGTTAGTGCTGCTTTCGAGCTGCGTGTGGGGCAACTCATTAGTGGCATTTGACCTGCCATGCTCTTTCGCATGATTGAGTTGGCAACAAGTAACTGGTAACAGGGGAACAGCATACTGCAAAACAGCAACAAATTTCTGTTTGCCAAAAATACATCAACGATTTTGCTGCCTCAAAATTGCCAAGTAACAGCAACGGCAAAAATAACAACAGCATCAAATTTTGCCTGCAAGCAAAAATTCAATAAGCTTGCGAGCTGCTACACATGGGCGGCAGGCCATCGAAAAGGGGGCGGATCGTTTGGCATTTTTGTAATCAACGCTATGCAAATGTCTTAGCATAAATTAACTAGCAAAATGTTTCCAGCTGTTGCTGGCCGTGTTGGCAATGTTGCAGAAACATCGTTCGACAACCATCGGCAGCAGCTATTGCGTTGAATTGACACCTTCACGATCAACATCAGCTTCAGCATCAGCAACAGCATCAGCGTCAGCATCAGCAACAGCATCACCGTCAGCGTCCATTGACTGCACCACTGGCGCTCCTTCTGCTAAACTTGTGAATTTGTACCGTTTTATCTGTCACATTTGATCGGCTTGCGCATTTTCGCACCACTTATTTTGTGATTAGCAGCGCTAACTGATTTTTCCTGGCAAATGCTCGCCGCGAATTTTGTGTTGTTGATTTTTTGATTTTGCAAGCAGAATGCCAAGCGATTTGAGCATTTGTGTATTTGTCGCTGATAAATTGTGGCGATAAGTCGAATAGCAAATAGAGCTTGAAATTTGATTCTGGAAATAACACGACAAATAACTTTAAGCAAACTGCTTGTTTTGAACTCAGAGATTTCGAAGCAAATTCAAAAGTTGTGCAATTTATCAAACTAAGACTTGATCCTAAATTTGAAACCTTGCAAACAACTTTCCAACTTGTGATTTCCCGTCACCTTGATCAACTCTTATGGAACACCTTTAAAATTTGGTCATGACTGGTACGATCGCATCTTCAGAATAACGCTACAGCAACGAGAACAACCACCTGACTGCGAATTCCGCAGCATGCAACTGAAAAACAATTTTCATCTGTACAGCAATAACTTAGCTCATTGTCAGCGCCGCCGACCCACACACTGACCTCCCGACACAAGCGACACATCCGAACATTGGACATGGGACGGCACCACATGTTGGTCTCGGTGGTTGTTGCAGCGGCCAGGCGTTAAGGTCAGCATGGAGCATTTTAGGGGCCATTCGGCGGTTGCGGCAATTTGTCAATTTCATAATTCCAGCGGCATGCGGCAAGAATTCCCTGAAAAAAAAGTCACAGGTGACTGGCCATTAGAAAATAATGTAAGAAAAAGTAAGAATGCTGTAATCAATTGAGTTCGACTACGAAATACACTGAAACTAGCCGATAAGTTTGTGTTCTTTGCAAATTTTCTTTTAAAAGTCCATCCAAAATGGACAGATTGAGATTTACATATAAATAGAATATTATTTGAAGTATTTAAAAAGATTTTATGAAGCCTTAGAATTATTGTAGGGTCCTTTATTTAATTATGACATAGTATTTTTAAATTGCATTGTTTATAAGTAGCATAGAAAGGAAACAACATTTCGCAATTAGCTCAACTAAATATCCCACTCAGTGAGACCCTCAATCATAAATTATTTTAAGAATCTTGTGGCATATGCAATATACTCTTTTTTACGTTTTGGGAACAGAGTGTGAAAATACTTAGGAAGATGTATAGTTGAAGCTCAATGGAGGCCAAGTCACATGTGAAAGTCAAAAGCCACAATGCTCCCAAATGCATTTAGCCTTTGCTGTTCCTCCTCTTGCCTCTTTAGGCGGCGGTTCCATTGCGGATGCGGGCCAGTTTTATTAGAGTTGGTGCAACATGTTGCATGGCACTTGCAGTCTGCGTCGTTGTTGTCGTCGTTACATTGCATTAGAATAGGGCAACAAATCATCTCCATTAACCTAAACAAAACTGCGCAGACAATCGCGGAACGTGCATCTGCAGCACGCCAATGACAGAGGGGGACTAACTTTAAGCTTTGGCTCTGCCCTGATGGTGGTCCACAATAAGCATTTGCAGCAGGCAACAAGCCACAACAGCATAAAACACATAGCAAAGGTGGTAAAATTGGTGTCACTTGTCACGTAGAACGTTAATTGTGAAACGGAAATGCTGCTACGTGCTACGTGTGGTTGCTGTTGTTGTTGCTGCGCCTGGCACGCCTTGACAACATGTTGCAACTTTAACTTGGGTGCATAATTTGCGTCTTCAGACTCTGTGTTGCTTCTCTTCCATTTGCTTC
Source organism: Drosophila nr. perissopoda 5 BK-2023a (assembly GCA_035044105.1). Lineage (NCBI taxonomy): Eukaryota > Metazoa > Arthropoda > Insecta > Diptera > Drosophilidae > Drosophila > Drosophila nr. perissopoda 5 BK-2023a. Next base: position 1,188,491 of record JAWNMK010000124.1, read on the forward strand.
AGGCTCGACCTCGTTGTGAAAATTGAAAAATGAAATCAAGATACTATGAAATATGTCACGAATGCAATTCTCGAACACCCTCCTGCCCTGCCACAACCACTCGACTCCTCTACACTGAGCGAAAAAAAAGAAGCAGATTGCTTAACTTATAATCAAACAAATTTGTATTACCAACGAAATTACAATTGAAATTCTTTATTATTTGTGTATATATTTTTACTAATAAACAGAAGAGATAAGTTTTTGTTTTTCAAAGTGTAGGCAAACACTTTAGGCCCGCATTGGGCATGTGCATATATTTTGGTTGGATAATTGAATTGTTGCCCAGCAACGAGCAAACAGCATTTATGCGGACACTCATGAGACCAACAGTCGCTATCGCAAATGACAATTCGAAAACGTAATAAAAATGCAAGCGGAATTCGGGGATACAACGGCAGTTATTCAACATCCAAGTCAGACTACTGGCTGTCATGTGAGGGCGCCGTAGGCAGCAGCAGCAGCAGTATGGCCATAAGACAAACCAAAGCAACAAACAAACAGTAAAACAGCAAAACAACTAAAACAACAAAAAAAAAAAACAAAAATAAAAAAAAAACCAATCAGAAACGCAAAAATCTCTGACAACGTAACTGCAGTTGGCGTTGCACAGTTGCGCGATTAGTCGCGTGGGCGCAGGCGCAACATGACGGCCAAACAGCGATTCGGATTTGTTGCATGATGGTGCGGTGGCTTGGGAAGTAAGACGTGGGGACGCTCCACTCGATCGCTTAAACAGCGTCCTACGGCTTCCAAGTTGGACAAGTTGCGGGCTTTGTGATTGGATTTATGTTAATTTCTGACGAGATTTGTGCAACGCTTTTAGCTGCTGTTTGTTATTGTTACTGCGGCTGTTGCTGCTGCTGTCAGCTGCCTGTGCTGCAAGTTGCTTAAACTGTTTTGTGTGCGTAATTAAATGGTGACATTTTTGATTGCAAAGTGTTTTTAGCCATGCATTGAGCCTGTCTACTGTCGACGGTCTACAGAAGTTTGCAGCATGGCATTTAATTATGGGCCATCGATGCAGATATCGGGTTCACAGCTGTACCGCTGGGGCAACAAGCTGTTCAGTTTCTATAACTTATTACTTCTATGCGATAAATAATTTGTGCTCTTTTGGATTTCTGAATTGGTTTGACATATTAAAGTTATTAAATCTATCAAGTACAGTAAATATTTATAAAAAAAAGAAAAGTATATTTTAAAAGAATTCTTAAATTAAAAGAAACATTTTAATGTGCTTAATCATAAAAAGCTAAATGCCAAATTATCAAATTCTTCTTAGGTCATAGTTGTACTATAAGAAAAAATTTTTTTATGCTCATATTTTAACGTTTCCGTCCGTATTTACCCATTGCTATTTGTACAAATCATTAAAATCTCGCCTCAACTCATGGTATACTTCTGACATTTCCCGCATAGTCAAGTTGGTACTTTATAGTTAACAGACTGTCTGACACCTTGCAACAGTCGCACCAGATTGCAACAATCATAATGTGGCCTCTGCAAATGCCACACACAGACATCGACCGACACGCACAAGACTCACAGCCAAACTGTCTCGCCTGTTCAAAAGCTGGAGCCGCATTCACATTGTCTGACGCACTGCCTCCAGTGCCTCAGTCTTCGTCATCGTCTCCGTCACCGATTGCTAAGTTTGCCAGCTTGTGTCTCTGGCATCGCATTACATGGCAACAATTTTGAAAACAATCAACAAATAACTTAAAATAATTTTCTAGCCATTTGTGTGCAAGTTGAAGTTTTAACGGTTGCGGCGTGCGGCTTTTTGTACCCTTGTCCGAATCCCCACACCCTCCAACCCCTTGCTCCACATTGGCTGGATCTTTTTAAATGCCTGAGGCACTGCCTGAAACCTCGACGGTTTTGTCAGTTCTCTGTTACTCTAATGGGTCTCATAATTTTTGAATTATGCAGTTGTTGTAAGACTTTTTATTTTTCTTTCAACTTTACTGATTTTGTTGGCCTGACAATACATAAATTTGTCTTTGAAGTGGGCCCAAAAGGCCGACGACAACATTTGACGGCGGCTTGGCGAGAAAATCATTGTTGTTGTTGGTGTTTGAAGCTGCTGTCGCTGTTGCTGCCATTGTTGTAGTTGCAGCACTGCAACGTGCCGATTGTAGTTGCAGCTTCTGACGTCTTGTGTCATTGCTTGATTAGTTTTTAATTGTATGATTTATGGCGAATGACTTTTAATTCGTATTGCACAAAATGGATGCCTATGTTAACTAATGCTAATGTGGCCCAGGTTAATTGAGAAATTAGCATTATCCATTTTCTACTTTTCTGTCTAGATGCATGTCCCCAAAGACAGCCCGTATCCCCCTCTTTTGACTAAGTAGTTGGCCTGTCACGCGGCTTTGGACCACGTCATTGCTCATCAATCTTTGGTTATTTATAATTTGCTGATTTATTAACCATGTTAACACGAAGCGACATTTTGCTTTGAACAAATATTAGCATAATATATTTTTGCCCATTGCCCGAGGCTGCTGCAGCTGCTGCCCACACGCTCTTCAATATGGCTGCGATCACAGAGTCTGGCATTTGCCAAGATTTTCTCACAACGCCCACAAAAATAACCGAAAAACCAACCCAAGCTTAATTCCATTTCCAAGTGCAACATAAAGGCCAACAAAATGCAACCAAAATGCTCAGCCGGCCTCTGACTTTCGGTAATTTGAAAATTAATAAAGTCGTTTGTTATGCAAAGTGGCAGCGGGGGCTTCGGTGGTTGCGACGGCAGCAGCTGTTGCTGTTGGTCATGTGGGCTTTTCGGGTGTGTGGGGAGCTGTGGGAGGTGAGGCTTGGCAGCTGTTCTGCATCGTGTCTTGGTGTGCTGTAAATCGCCTACAAAAAAAAATAATAATAAAAACTGTGGCACCTTTGTTACACACAATAGTGTTGTTAATTTTATTTTAGTCAACAAGGACGGGTGTGAAATATACATAAAAAATAAACAAAAGATGACTTTAAAAATGTGTCCGTTTTCTGTAATATTTTTTCGTGATCTTTGCATTGTTTTTTTTTTAATTTTTTTTCGTTGGCTATATGTTATTTATTAGCAGTAGTTTGAACTCTCAAAAGATAAAGAAAAAGATAATTAATTAAGACCATTTACGCTTCTACAATAAACAATATAAAGCTATAGAACATAAAGACATTAAATGGATGCATACTTGTATCAAGAGTTGTAACTATAATACTTCCAATTTTTTAATTGTTCACAAAGACTTTTCAATTCAGGACAAGGTCGAAGATGCGGGCGCAGCCTGTTGTTGATTAACATTAAAGGAAAATTTTTGAAAGTGCTGCCACTTATAACTCACCATGGAGATACTTACATTCTAATAGTAGCAGTAGTTGGCCAGCTCTCAAATGTCATAGCTAAATTGTCAGGTAACTAGAAGTAAATTGCACAAAAAAAAACATTTGGTTTTTCGCTAGACTATTGCATAGCCAAGACGGCAAGTGGGTCAAAGCCAATTAAGCCAATATTGTTGGGCCCATTACAAAACAAAAAATGCAAGCAAGCCATCCCATTGGCCATTAGAGTCAGCCCTGTCTGGTCTCACCTGGCAGCTGTGTGGCTGTACCTGTATCTGTACCCACACCATGTTCCAGTCCCAGCCACTGTCGAGTTGACAACCAAGTGCAGGCAAATGTATCATAAATTTTCATATAATTTTTAAGTCTTGTTTGGGAAAACAGCAAGAAAAATACAAGTGCCAGACACTTGCAGCTGTTGCAGAAACAAAGCAGCAACAACAGCAAAGAGCACTTGTAGTTAATTTTTCACAACTGACGGCAAGTTTTGTGCAATATGCGCTCCGCGTTGGTATATGTGTCTTTTTTCATTTTATTATTATTTTTCTTCTTTTTTTTTTTGGTTGACCTGTCGCCAGGTGCAAGACAACACAAGACTCTAAAATGCAAAGATTTTAAGACTGACTTTTTCCTCAACAATTTGTATTTATTTATTTATTTTTGTTGCTGGCTGTTGTTGGGCTTTTCGACAGCCACTTAACAGAGTCAGTTGCGGCGATAATTAATTCTGACTCAAATATTGCAACGGTACAAAACTGCACACAAAATCCGGTTCAATTATTGTGAAGGAATTTCTTAGAGGGGCCGCACATACATTTCTGCAAAATTGGAGCAGTTCCATTTCGCATAGACAGCTGCAGGCTGCCCACTAGGGGGGATATCAACTAAACTGAACTGAACTGAACTGAAATGCCAATGCATTAAGTGTGTGCCGAAATCTGAGGCTTGTTAATTCCCCTTGTCAGTTTCGGAGCTATTTATAAATAATTGTTCGACTACGATATACAAACACTACATTTTTCAATATTGTTAAACGGTATGTGTGCAATATTAATCACACTATACAATGCTGCGATTATGTATATAACTGATGCGATTGAAGGTGCATATAAGACTTTATTAAATTGTATAAGCAAGAAAAATGATAATTATAATTTTATGTGTATGCATAGAGAGCATTTGATTTTATTTCTGAACCTCGAATTTGGGTTGATTTTGGCTTAAATTAACATTTTGAAAAATTTGCAGCTATTACTTATCCTGTCCCTCAGGGCAGCTGATGCATTGGCAGCCAGCGATTAAGTGTGCTTACAGTTCACAGTTAATAACCAACTGTTTTGGGGTGTTGAATTCCAAATTACACCAACAGGCCCGCCAAGCTGCCGCCTTGGACAGAGAGCTTAGCTCTATAATCTTGTTGCATATATCAAAAATACAAAAAAAGTTGTCTCTGCTGTTGCAGTTGCAGTTTGGTGTTAGGCGGCCGTTTATTAAAAACCAATTAAAATGCAAGAAGCCCCGAGGGCTTATGGCCTCAACGCTGACCACCCATAAACTATGCGAGGCGAACAAAAATAATAAAAATTTATAATAAAAAAAAACGTATGGCGTCAAATGTAAATCTAGTAAACGTGCCGCTTTTCCCTGCCGTTCCCTCGACACATTAAATACGCATTTGTTACGTGTTACTAGTTGGAGTGGCGCAACTACAATTATTTGTTGCATTGCTGTGCTGGTGGGCAGTTCGTTCATATTTCAATTGAGCATTTAGAGAGGTAGAGTAACAAATCCATTGAACCGAGCGCTGATTATATTATTAAACCATTTACAGAATATCAAATTAAGCAAAGAAAACTTATAATGTAAAAAATAAGTAAGGAAATTCATACATTCAGTACACATAATAAATATAGTTACAGAGTATTTTTTACTCGGGTATAGTTAATTTAATACTTTGTAGCGTAGCCAAATACTCGAGGCAATTTTTCACAATCGTAATTGCAATTGTTGCTACAACAACGAAATTTACTTTTAAAAGGCGCCCAGAAACAAGAGCAATGCTTTTTTTGGGGTCTCTAGTCTTTGGGGGCTACCGTTACGTTTGGAACGGGTCCACAATGAATGACAAATGTTGTTGCCTCGCCTGATCTCCGTCTTGTCTGGAGTGACGCACACGAATTGACCAACTGACTGACTGATTCTCTGAGCAAATCCATTCGGTTTTTAACTGTGGGGGCGCACGTTTAAGTTGCCGCTTCCCCTCCCACTACTCCGGCTCAACCCGCAATTCTATGAAAATTTCATTCTATTTGGCGCACGTGCCACACGAAGCAAATTGATTTTGCCAGTAGGTGGAAAATAAAATTAACTTTGCGGTTTGCATTTGTTGCTCTATTTGAGGCAGGCAGTCGACTAGCAGCCGTCGTCCAGTTAAATCAGTTTCGGCTTTGAAATTAGCTAGATTTGAATTTGTATTTGATTTGCTAAAGTTAAAGTTAGCGTGGGTCTATATCTGTCTCTCAGTTGGTCGGTTAGTCTGTTGGTCAAGATCTCGGTCCGTACGGCTGTCAGTCATAGTCACTGGCAAGTCGCAGCCGACTCGGTGACTGGGACTCGCTTACAAGGCGCCTGCGGTCATATTGTGCGGCTTGATTTATGGCAAGAGATTGGCCGAAAAAAAGAAACCAGCAACAACTCGCATTTGCAATTGTAAAAACATTTTTTAATACATAGCTGGAATTTTTGCCACAAAGTTGATATCGATGTATATATATTTTGCAGAAAATATACACATATATATATATAATATTATAAATAGATATACATTTTAAAATAGATTTTTGGCCATTAATTTTGAATGTGTAATTGATTTTGAATTTGAAATGTTTTTCAAATACAAAAGCAAAAGACTTAGGCAACAAACTTGTCGTCGCCAGCATTTGGTTCACACCATGGACAAAAAAACGCTGTCTGGTAATTGGCCGTTTGGTTTCGTGTCTCTGCACAATTATCAATTACTCCAATCACTTTTATGTCACATGCAAATGCCACTGGCCGCCAAAGCCAATAATAATAATAATAATACAGTTAGAAGTCGGCGGCGTAACGCCCACATTTTGCAAGTACTGCAGCCATTTGGCATTAATTAGCCAGCAATTTACGCCAGCGGCTTTTAATTTTTTGCCAGGTTGCCACCCACAGATAGCCGACCGAAAGACATTGTAGACGTGGAAGGTGTTGTACAAAACAAATAACACGCCAAAGATCAATTAGACATGAGAAACAGACACAGCGTGGAACAACTGGAACTCTTGGATTGACTGCGAACATGATGTATTCACTTTACACAACGAATACAAGTACAAATCGCTGGCATACTAATTTCGCGAATCCAGTAGCTAAGTAGTACACTCAAGAAAATACATGCCATGGAAGATCTACAAATAGATATAGTCATTTCAGAGTTCAACAGGCGCATATACTCTCACTTTATGGAGACTTACAAAATTGTACTTGTAAAAGATTTGTATTCAATTAATTCACAAATTGACCGCAAAGTGGAAAAAGGAAAATGCATGAAATCTTACCATTTTATATTTTGACTGCATTTATCATGAGCCTGAACTAAATATGCAGCTTTGGGTGTGCATAACTTACCGTGCAATAGAAAACTGCTCACATTTACTGCATTGCATAAATAATATAGAAAAGCGGGCGTATTATTCATAGTAACACTTGAAAACCCGTGCATTGGATTGCACCACACATTTTGCAGAAAATATACATATTTCTATGCATCTTAATGGTGTGCAACATGTGCGTTTTATATACCAGCCGTTGGCGATTTTATAAGTCGCTTTTGTGGAGATTTCCTGTTTGCAACTTTGTGCTTAGTATTAGGAAATTGCAAGTCTGCCCAAGACACGGGAAGTGCACATTAATTGAATTATGCAAGCTGCGCCGGAAATTATAAATGATGTGCCATATTTTATGCTTACACATTTGTTACCCTGTTTGCTTGTCCGTTTTCATGTTTCATATATAGTCATATTCATTATAAACATGAGTATTGCCCCCAAGCCTGAGAGTTGTGCCAATCAAAAGCATTTTGCGGGCTGTTCTCAAGGTTGTTGCTGTGACTTTCCAATGAGATCTCGCACACACACACTCTCTCACACACACACACACTACAGAACGAACACATACGCCTATGATTGATTTATATTGTCAGTTAGCCAGAGGGGCGGCCGAGAGAGGCGTGGCTCAACGCCATGCGAGCATAAATATGCAATTTGCTAATTGTAACACATAACGGCAAACGACAACGTACGACGTTCCGTCCGTTCGTTCGACTGTCTATCAATCCCTTGGCCACCTCATGCCTACACTCAGAAAAATAGTAGGCTTTGAATGCTGAAAATCAAGACAACTTTTAAATTGCTCTAATAATTAAATAATTACTCTTTAACATTAGAAATAATTTCAATACTTCCAAATGGAAGCTGTTTTCCTTAGTTGACTATTTCTAAATGTAAGAGAAGTCCAAATTTTAATTATCATCCAATGAGAATACGTACATTTTATAATTTCACATTCAAAATAATGAGACGAGCTGCCCTTGTCGCCAAGAATATAGAAATTTCTCACTTGTTTGGCATATTTTTTTCTGAGTGTGGTGTTTTGATGTGTCTGTTTGTGCTCGGTATCTAAATCTGCCGCTCCACTCGTTAACCGTTTGTCATTGTTGCCGTTGTCGTTGCTGTTGTTGTTGCTGTGGCCACGGTGGCCTTCAGCAACATGTTGCTGTTGTTGCTGTTACTGTTGCTGTTGCGGTTCTTTCGCTCGTTTTTCGCATTGATGTTTCAAGGTTGCCCAATTAAAAGTGACATTTTGCAACATAATGTGCCTGCACTTAACATGTTTCTTGTTTTCGCCGTCTTGTTTGTTGCCGTTGTAATTCGCGTTTTTTTTTCTACCTATCTATCTACAAGTATCTATGTGGCTATCTAAGGTTATTTTTCTCTTTTTATTTGTTTTGCTGTGTGTTACTGCTAATTCACGCTTAAATTATATAATTGACGTAGGTTTCGTAAAAATATACATTAATTTCCAATTTACATTTTAAGTATTACAACAAAAATACAATGCAATTGAATTGCCTTAAGGCTATAATTGGCGCAATACTAAGTCATTAAAATGATTTGATTTCACTTGGTACTTATAAGTGGGAGTTGCTATAAAGAAACTTGAGAAAATTGGTTTTATCTACGGCTGTACTATATAGCGTACCAATATAGCAAGAGCACAGATACAATTACAAACTATTGTGCCAAATGTGTTATTAGAAAACAGTTCAAGTTAACAGACGAAATAACATTAAATAATTCCTACTATATGTTTAAGTAAGAACTCAAAATTACTGAACTTAAAAGAATGTAAAATACAATATTAAAGGAAGAGTCTTTGTCAAGTACTCCTTTCACATATTCAGCTGTCTGATTTACCTTTCCCACCATTATATACAAAATACGCACAGATAAAAACAACTGTAAATATTTAGTGTGATTTACAACATGTATTTAATAATGATCAGTTGCTGGTGTGTGTGAGTGTGTGTGTGTGTGGCAAGAGGCCAATCGAAACACCGACAAAGAGACAGACAGATGGACAGGCGAACAGCTGGCCAGGTCACCATCTGTACTTGGATGCCATTCGCCGCCGTTTCGAAAGTGGACTTCACTGGTCTCTGCTGCGGTTGCCCAGTGGTAGGCCGACTGTCGACTGTCAGTGCAAGAGTATTGCTTGTCATAAAAATGCGCAAAATGCAACAATTTTAAAATGCAAAATATGCGCGTATGCGTGGAATGATTACCGCTGGCTGGCTGACTGCACTGTCGAAGACGGGAACAGAGAACGTTACCAACTGGGATGGCTGACTGACTCTGACTCGGACTCTCAGTCTGGTTTGGATTTGGAAAAGGCACTGCTGTGTTGGGTAATTATGCGGGCAACACGTTCAAAGCGGCGGTAGGTTTGTAAAATGTTGCCATTATTGTTGTTTCTGCTGTTGCAGTTGCTGCGGTGACTGTTGCACCGATGTTGCGTAAGCCATTGAAAATTGCATTAGAAAAATCACTTGGCAGCAGCGGCAACAATTAAAGCGACTCGCATGTTTTTCGCTCTAAGTCACCTGGGAACCACAAAAGCCGCACTTTGCAACTAAGCAAGTCGATTCAAGTTGGCATCGCCTCCATTTGAAGCTGCACATTCGTTGGATTTGACGTTCTAAAAGTCACGCGGCATTTCGATTGTGGCCTGCACTGAGCGAAACTACATTGTCGCAGTTTATTCAGTTCCACATATGAACCGATATTTTCTTAGCAATAGTAGATGCGGACTTTCGCACTTTTAATTAATCCATTGAATTACATATTATTTTTTACAGTGCAGCTGTAGATTATTTAATATTATAGCTTAGCTTTGGATTGGAAATCATTAGACGCTGTAGACCACTTTTGTTTACCAATTATTGACTACTTTAATCCGGTAACAAAACATAAACAAGTTAGTAGTTTCTTAGAAACATATTTTAAATATATAATCACTTGAGCAACGGCAAACTTTGTTGTTATTACTCTGCTTGTAATTGGATTTTTTTCAGTGCAACTTGAACGGTGTGTCTCCACCGTAACCTGTTGGCCCCTGATCTCTTTGTCTCCCCACTTTCCCCACCCCCTTTCACTCTTTGGCTTACTCTATCCCTATGTCTGGCACATACACTGTTTCGCTTTGTACTGTAATGTGTACAATTTATTAGCATTACAAATCTTTGTGGCGATGTTAATCGAGTTGAGGCTGCAAGCTGCTTTTATTGTTTGCCGTTACCCCATTCATGTTGTTGTTGTTGTGGCAAGTTATACATGGTCAGATCGGGGCTACTTGCAAATACCCTTTGGGGCAAAAGCCGACAACGGAGTCGACGCAAAAATCAGCGTAGACAATTTGAGCTATTTTTCACCAATTAAAAACGGATTCTCCCTGCAATTCTTCATGGCACTGCCATAGCGACCTGGGCGCTCCTAGCTGTATACATAAAAGTTGTTGTTGTTGCTGTTGTTAATGTTGTAGCTGGCACTTAAGTGAAAAATGCAATTTGCTTTGTTGCATGTTGCACTGGCCGCACTTGCGTAGGTTTCAATTTATGTATGTTGTAATGGCTGTTTCTATGTTGTATTTTTTTCCAATTGCATAAATAAAGTTCAAAATGTATTTGGCCCAAAATGCAAGTTTATTTATCATATTTAAAATGCAATAAAATGCGTATATTGCCGACAGCAGAGCATAAATTAATTTTATGCATTTTTAGTTGTGCATTGCAAGCCCTAAGTGTCAAAATAATTCATTATAATTGCCCACAGATCATTTTTGTCAACGGGTTATATATTTTTTCTTCGCGTTTTTGTCGTCGTTTTCGTGTCGCGTGCGTTTCGCTGGCGTTTTTCGTAGGTATTTTTTTTTTAAGTATTCGTATTCGTCACTCGGCTCGGCTGTGCTCGGAGAATGAGTGAATAATTGCAGGCATGCCACGTTGTTTATATTAAATTTAATTAATGATGACTTTTATTTATGTATGCGTGCACAGGCGTCAAACAGCTGGCCACATAAATATGTGCTGGCCACTCCTCTACCAAGGGAGGTGTTCGAAACCAAATTTTTGGTATTTCAAGTTGATGGCTTAAAAACTGTCATGAAAGCATAATGCATAATGTCGGATTCCAAGAAGAACAAGATTATCTAATGTTTTAGTCGTCTCAAATTTATGCTTTAGAGTTATTACTAACCTAAGCTGCCTACCACATATTTTATTATCCACTAAAATCATCGGCGTTACCTTCGGTTACATTAGTTACATTCTAAAGGTTCAGTTAATCTGCAGGCTTTAAAAATATTTCCAACATTCCGCCGCATAACTACACAAAGAAATATATTTATTTAATTATCTGCTCAGTCGCTTTTAATTATTAGCGACTCTAAAATGTTGTAATAAGTTTTACAAATATGTGTATTTTTTCGAATGCTACGCCTCCGGTGCGTTCCACTTGCCAGAGTCAAATCTTTTGGCC